>CM077675.1:258188357-258788357 GCA_039707655.1 Elymus sibiricus | reverse complement strand
GTGGTCCTTCATCGACATCGCCGCTCATCATCGCCCCGGATCGTCGCTAACCAACTCTTCATTGACACCTCACCGTAAGCAAGGACGGTAACCGCGACGACACTCTTATCCATACCCTTGCCATTGCATTGTTACCCCGAGCCTATTTGCATTACTTGTCTATCGAGACTAGCCATTGAGTATTGCCGGGCTACGCTACTTGTGCACTTTAGTGATACATACTCCGCATAGCTAAAATTGCGTGCATATAACTTAGTATCTTGTTTTGTGTTACGAATAGTTCCCGCATACATAATTGCTATCTTGGTGTGCACGTCCCGCATTGTGTCCATACAAAACATCACCGCAAAAGAAAAGAGAAGTAAAGCTTTTAAGCAAGAGCAAAAGAGCAATAGCATCACAAGCTTCGCATAGCATATTTGATCATCTTGGATCACTTGAGCGAGTGACACGTGCCACTTACACATATAACAAGTCGGGCATAGGAAGACGACATGTTTGGTTCCTTTTAGGTTGTGCACTAGTGCATATCATTCCCATTGGAGCAATCGTGCTACCGTCTCTCTAGTGTTGTGCAACGAGAGCATTTTCCATGGACTCCACATATTGGCTCATCCTTGGTTGCACGACCCCGATTTTCTTCCGTGTGTGTGTTTCCGTGTATACTCATTGCTATTGATCTACATTGTCTTATTTGCGAATTTTCCGAATCTCTTTCAACTTTATTGAATCTCATCTTTCGGATTGCTTGAAATTTGTACCACTATCCTAACCAAGCTACTCCATAAGCCTTATTTGTGTAGGTGTGAGAAGGACGATCTTCGGTACCAATCCTACTATTTCCATACTTGCACATTGAGTGATATTGATCCACTTTCAACTTTTGGAACGGTAATTGGTATTGTCTTCTCACTCTTCCACTTATATCTACTTGAGTGTTGTTATGGATAGGTCAAGCATCCACAACCCGGCATTTGAGGAGCAAGAATACGACGAAACCGACTTCGTCACCAAGATGCACTTCTTCGGCGCACAAAAAGCAATGCGCCAATCGCATGACGCTTTGAACGACCGCATCGAGCACCTCGCCACCGACGTTCGCGAATCTGAAGAGCGAACAAGAGAATACCTCGATAACAAGCTCTCAAGCCAAATGGAGGAAATTCACGCCTTGATGGTCCAACGCGCCTCTTCCACATCTACATCGTCAAGGAGGTGCAACTCAAGTCGTCCCTCATCGGAGTACTCTTCCAGTGAGAGCCCACATCGAGCTCGTGCTCATCACCGTGATGACCCTCCGGGCCAAGTTCACACCAAGGCTGACAACGTCAAGCTACGGACAATCCCTTCCATGGCAATGGGCTACAAGATCGTCTTCGCGAGCGTGATAGGCGTCACCAACAAGAACAAGAGCGCCAACAACAACGCCGTGAAGAAAAACTACGTCAACATGAGGAACAAGTGCTTGAAGCACAACGTGCCCTCCGTGATACTACTCGCGCGTTGGAGGAACGCAACCGTCAAGCACATCTTGAGCAGGATGCACTTCGCCAAGTATGACAAGACGAACTTCGTCGACAACGAAAAGAATAAGCCATTCGCCAAGAGGAGCACCAAGAAAGGCGCAACCAAGTGCGTCCACCTCGTCGCCATCCTCAAGATCATCGCGACGAACCCGACCATGAAGACGAGTGAGGACAAGATCAATGTCAACACGCTCAACGCAATGACAATGAAGATCCACATCCAAGACAAGGATTTTGGAATCACAACCACAATGATGAACAACGCTTCGGCAAGCTCAAGTTCACAATGCCTAAGTTTTCCGGAAGCAATGATCCCGAAGACTACTTGTCATGGGCCCTCAAGGTTGACAAGATCTTTTGCCTACACAACTATGATGAAGAGAAGAAGATCGCCATGGCTTCACTCGAGTTCCAAGACTACGTCCTTATTTGGTGGGAACAAGTGACTGAGCAGAGAAGAGAAAGAGGCGAGCCTCCTATCAACACTTGGGCCCAACTGAGGATCTCGTGCGAGCTCGTTTTGTGCCTACACACTACAACCGGGATCTCTTCAAGAAGCTACAACAAGTCAAGCAAGGCACCAAGTCCGTAGAAGAGTACTACCAAGAGATGGAAATCGCAATGATCCGAGCCAATGTCAAGGAAGACGACGAGCAAACAATGGCGCGATTCTTGAATGGCCTCAACTACCAAGTCAAGAAAATCGCCGACTTCCAACCACTTGAGCACGTGCATCAAGCAACCAAGGCGGAACGACAAGTGCAACATGACTACAAGTACTCCAAGTTCTCCTCCAAGACCTACGGCTCAAGTGCTCAAGCTACTACGACAACATCACCTTCGGCTACGAAATCGACAACACCTACCGGCGACAAGTCAAGCTACAAGGACAAGACGACTTCGTCAAGCCAACCATCCTCAAGCAACTACAAGCCAAGAGCTTCATCCTATACTCCAACATCGGATGCTACTGCCAAGACAAGCTCCATCAAGTGTTTCACGTGCCAAGGCCGAGGCCACAAGACCTTCGAATGCCCAACCAAACGCAATATGGTTCTACTCGACGACGGCACCTATGACTCTATGAGTGATGACGAGATGCAAGCTTTGGAGCAATTGGCCATACACCGCCAAGTGAATGAAGATGAAGATTCGCAAATCTTTTGCGACAAAGATTTGAGCCCCGCTCTCGTTGTTTCCAAGGTTTTGACGCTCCAACAACAAGAAGACGAGGACCAACGTTGCCACATCTTCCACACAAAGGCGGGCATCCAAGGAAAATCCGCCAAGGTCATCATCGACGGCGGGAGTTGCCACAACTTGGCAAGTGAAGATCTTTGTTCCAAGCTACAATTGGTCAAGAAAAAGCACCCTCGACCCTACAAGGTCCAATGGCTAAGTGATTCCGGCACACTCCAAGTCGACCATACCGTGGAAGTTTCCTTCAAGATTGGCGCTTATGAAGACACTTTGGAGTGTGATGTGGTTCCAATGTCCGTTTGCCACCTCCTACTTGGTAGACCATGGCAATTCGACCGTGGTGTCACACACAACGGTCGGACAAATCAACATAGCTTCAAAATGAAGGGCAAGCAATATGTACTACGACCAATGTCTCCAAGTCAAGTCATCGCCGACAAACAAGCTTCATCCCATCGTGGAAATAAAAATGAGAGAGTGATCCACCTCACAGAGAGTGAGTGCCACAAGCCAAAAATGAGCAACTCCACGATGAGGGACATCAGAGATATAGTTCTTTTAGCCACCAAAAGAGATTTAAGGGATGTGAGTGAGAGCCCATCGACCGTTCTTCACTATGTACTTGTGTGCAAAGATGATGATACGGGGCACACCCGAGTGCGTCGATCTTTCACGAAATGGAGGGGATCTCACGAAGAACACGAAGAACACAAGAGGAACATGAGAGGAAAAGTCACTCTAGGACAACCTTCGATTACACATCCACTAGAATCACAGGAGTACACGAGTACCACGATTCACACTCAACCGAAGGATACAAGTAACGGTAGTCTCCTCGCTCCGGATCTTCCCTTTGAGGGGCCTTGGCATCACTCCGGATCTTCTCACGTAGAGGTGTATTGCTCCACGAGGGAAGGGAGATAATGGAGCTATGCTGAACAACTGTCTTTGCTAAACATAAGCTAACCCTAGAACGAGGGGGAGATGGTTTATATAGTGCTAGTGGAAAAGGGGGCCGAGGGAAAGGTACATGGCCACTCGGGCCCGAGGCTGCCCACACAAGGGCCGGATGTCTGGGCATGAGGGGCCGGATGTCCGGGGCTTCAACGTGGGCTCGGATGTCCGGGACTCCGGGCCGGATGTCCGGGGCCTGGAGCTGGCTGCGAGAGCTCTCTGTGACGGTGGTATTACCCCTGGGTATGCCAAGACGAGGGAGTTCGAGCCCCCTTTTTTAGAAAAAAAACTATACAACCGGCTGGTCCATGACCGGCTGGCGAGCAACCGGCGGCCCCCCTGGCCAGCCTGCGGCCGGCCCTCCCGCTGACCTTTGGACGGGCAGGCACTTCTCCCCTCCCACTACGACCAAGTACACCGACAGGACACGACCCCCGCGGTGGACTCCGGCGTGGCTATAGCGGCCGCTGACGCGCGGGCACGCGTGGCTACAGTCCGGGCGGTCGTACCGCTGACCATGACCGATCGAGACCCGATAGGGCAACAGTGCAGCCACGCCGCCGTCTACTCCATTACCTGCCCCGGCGTGGCTACAGCGCAGTCGGCCGTACCGCTGACTTCGGCCGGCAGGCGCAAGACGACGCCGCGCGGGGCAGCCCGTGCCGCGGCAGGTAGGCGCGGGCCAATAGAAGATCCGGCTGGTGGGCCCCAGTCAGCGATGGGACCGCGCAGCCGGTAGGCCCTACGAGCGACAAGACGGCCCAGCCGAGTGTGCCGCTGGCCGGTTAGGGAGGCTGCCGGCCGGGGCCCCCATTTAGTATCTTGTGTATATTGTAAGCCGGGGCTTTGGCCTA
This sequence comes from Elymus sibiricus, assembly GCA_039707655.1. Taxonomy (NCBI): domain Eukaryota; kingdom Viridiplantae; phylum Streptophyta; class Magnoliopsida; order Poales; family Poaceae; genus Elymus; species Elymus sibiricus. Next base: position 258,783,823 of record CM077675.1, on the reverse strand, counting down.
TAAAACCCCTCGAGGCCCCCCATGCATCGGGCAAGCATCCTCCCCATCTCACACTCTCACTCCCACGTAGCAAGGCAAGAAGAGCAGGCTGCCCCTTCTTCTTCCTCTAGACAACAGCTCAAGGAGCACCATGGTAACACCAGCCACACATCAACTAGACAAGCAGGACTAGGGGTGTTACCTCACACGGAGGGCCCCGAACCTGGGTACATCGTGTGTCTCTCACCGCTTGTGCCCAATCCCTCCACCGGAGCCCGTCGGCGTCCTTCGGCCCCAACCACTCTCGATAAGCCACCCCATGGCATCTGTCGTGAGAAAACAACGACAGTTGGCGCCAACCGTGGGGCCGACCGTGGCGCCGGCCGGAGTCACGCTCCGGGCGGGACCCTTCACCACCTCCCCCGGCTGCCCCGCGTCCGGGCGGAACTGCACACTCATGGGGCTTGCTCTCGCGGGACAAGACCCCGTTCCCGCCAGCCCTGTGGGCGTCGATGCCGACCTCTCCGACGAGGGGCGCAGCGGCGACCCTCTGTCCGACGTCGCCATCCTCATCGAGCGCTTCGGTAGGCCGGGCCTTGCCGGCGAACCAGCTGCCGATGATTACCCTAGCAAGGTGCTCGACTGCCTCGACCTGCCCTCGTTCATGGGCGCACTCGCCCCGGGCGACGCTGATGACTCCTGCGTCCGCGTGGAGGTAATGGCCACCGGCTCCTCCACGACCTCCGGCCGCGTCAGGGCGGAGGCGGAGGCGGCCGCTGCAGCCGCCGTCACCGGCACTTCCGACCCCCTCAGCTCCGTGCTTCGGGGCCTCAACACCCCCGTCGCACCTACGACGAACCCGGCCACAGCCACGGCTGAGCTGGAGGCTGCTCGCCAGCTACTGTTCACGGACGCGACCACGCTCGCCACCACCAAGCGCCGGATGGAATCCGCGCAGCACGAGTACGAATCCGCCTACGGCCTCACCCCCGTCGGCAACGAGCCCAACCGGCGCGGCGACGTCCTCAACCGCGGTCGTGTGGTCGCGGAAATCCTCGGTGGCAGGCTCTCCACCTACGACATGTCGGCTGCCAACCTAAGGGCCACCCAGGTGACCTATGCCGACCTCGCCGACCTGTTGGGCGGGGAGTGAGAGCAGCAGGAGCGGCACATCCAAGACCTCATCGCCTCCGCCAACACTCAGCAGGCCCGGCTCGATGACGCCAACGCCGGCTCTGAAATTCCCGTCCCCGAGGGGGACGCCCCGACAACTGCTGGCCAGTGCCGGCCGGTCCAGCAAGCCTCTTCCCCCCGCGGCTCCGGCCGGCGGGGCGCTGGGTCCCATAACGGATGCTCCCGACAGGGAGACGAGCCGCCGGCCATCAACAGCCGGCGCAGCCGGAACCATACCCCGCCCCCGCGGCGGGAGCGCGCGCGCTCGCCTGCCCCGGCTGTCCGTCCCGAGCTCGCCGCTCAGCTCGGCCCGTGTGTCCCGCGTAGTGAGAACGATGCCCGAACCCGCATCGACCGGCTGGCGCAATCAGCCCTCCTAGAGGAGGAGCGTCCGATCGGCCCGGCGTGGTTCGGCCCTGGTGGGGAACGTTGCATGGGAAACAAAAAATTTCCTACGCACACGCAAGATCTATCGATGGTGATGAGCATCTACGAGAGGGAGAGTGGATCTACATACCCTTGTAGATCGCTAAGCGGGAAGCGTTAAGAAACGCGGTTGATGTAGTCGAACGTCTTCGCGATCCAAATCGCCGAGCGTCCCGCGATCCAATCACGATTTGTCTGCGATCCAATCATGATCCGTCCCGTGATCCCATCATGATCCGTCCCCCGATCAAATCATGAACCGTCTCGCGATCCTGATCACGGTCCTTCCGATCTAGCGCCGAACGGATGGCACCTCTGCGTTCAGCACACGTACAGCTCGATAATGATCTCCGCCTTCTTGATCCAGCAAGAGGGAGCGGAGAGGTAGATGAGTTCTCCGCAGCACAATGGCATGGTGGCAGTGGTGGTGGAACTATTCCGGCAGGGCTTCGCCTAAGAACCGCTGAAATTAGACTAGAGGAGAAAACGATCTAGAGGAAGTAGAGGGAGCACGTGGCTATTAGGGTTAGCTCTCCCATCTAAATCCTCTAGTATATATAGGAGGGAGGGAGGGGAGGAGGCAGCTTCAAACCCTCAAGGGTTGGCCGAAATTGGAGGTGGAGGAGTCCTACTCCAATTCTATTAGGAGTAGGATTCCTCCTCTCCACTTGGAAACCCTTTCCACCTGTCCACCTTTGGGTTTTTCCCACCCCTAGCCGCATGGGCGTTAGTGGGGGGTTCGGCCAGCCCACTAGGGGCTGGTTTGACTCCTCCCACAGCCCATGAGGTCCTTTGGGTCGAGACACCCCTCCCGATGGCCCCCGGTACCCTCCCGACACTCCCGGTACACTACCGAAGTACCCGAAACTTTTCCGGTGACCAAAATAGGACTTCCTATATATCAATCATTACCTCCGGACCATTCCAGAGCTCCTCATGACATCCAGGATCTCATCCGGGACTCCAAACAACCTTCGGTCACCACCATACATAATTCTACTATACCGAAACGTCACCGAGCCTTAAGTGTGCAGACCCTACGGGTTCGAGAACTATGTAGACAAGACCGAGACACCTCTACGGTCAATAACCAATAGCGGGACCTGGATGCCCATATTGGTTCCTACATATTCTACGAAGATCTTTATCGGTCGAACCTCTATGTCAAGGATTCAGTTAATCCCGTATGTTGTTCCCTTTGTTCTTCGGTATGTTACTTGCCCGAGATTCAATCGTCGGTATCTCCATACCTAGTTCAATCTTGTTTCCGGCAAGTCTCTTTACTCGTTCCGTAATACAAGATCCCGTGGCTAATACTTTAGTCACTTTGCTTGCAAGGCTTATTGTGATGTTGTATTACCGAGTGGGCCCTGAGATACCTCTCCATCACACGGAGTAACAAATCCCAGTCTTGATCCATGCCCACTCAACAGACACCCTCGGAGATACCTGTAGAGCATCTTTATAGTCACCCAGTTACGTTGCGACGTTTGATACACACAAGGTATTCCTCCGGTGTCAGTGAGTTGCATGATCTCATGGTCATAGGAACAGATACTTGACATGCAGAAAACTATAGCAATAAACTGACATGATCATATGCTATGTTTATTGTTTGGGTCTTGTCCATCACATCATTTTCCTAATGATGTGATCCCGTTATCAAATGACATCTCATGTCTATGGCTAGGAAACCTTGACCACCTTTGATCAACGAGCTAGTCCACTAGAGGCATACTAGGGACACAGTGTTGTCTATGTATGCACACATGTATCAGTGTTTCCAATTAATACAATTATAGCATGGATAATAAACAATTATCATGAACAAGGAAATATAATAATAACCAATTTATTATTGCCTCTAGGGCATATTTCCAACAGTCTCCCACTTGCACTAGAGTCAATAATCTAATTCACATCACCATGTGATTTACATTGTTATGAATCTAACACCCAATGAGTTCAGGGGTTCGATCATGCTTTGCATGTGAGAGAGGTCTTTAGTCAATGGTCTGCAACATTCAGATCCGTGTGTTCTTTGCAAATCTATATGTCATACTACAGATGCTACCACGCTCCACTTGGAGCTATTCCAAATGGTTGCTCCACTATACGTATCTGGACTGCTACTCAGAGTCGTCCTTGACATTGTCTCGGATCATAGCGATCTCCATCTCTTGGTAGTACTCTTCTACCGACTTGGTGCCTTGCTTGAGTTGTTGGAGCTTCTTGAAGAGATCCCGGTTGTAGTGTGTAGGCACAAAACGAGCTCGCATGAGGTCCTTCATTTGGGCCCAAGTGGTGATAGGAGGTTCACCCCTCTCCCTTGTTCGCTCAATCACTTGTTCCCACCAAATAAGGACATAGTCTTGGAACTCAAGGGAAGCCATGGCTATCTTCTTCTCTTCATCATAGTTGTGTAGGCGAAAGATCTTGTCAACCTTGAGTGCCCATGACAAGTAGTCTTCAGGATCATTACTTCCGGAAAACTTTGGCATTGTGAACTTGAGCTTGCCGAAGCATTGTTCATCATTGTGGTGGGGATGGCGAATCCTTGTCTTGGAGGTGCATCCTCATTGTCATTGCCTTGGGCGTGTTAACGTTGATCTTGTCCTTGCTCATAGTCATGGTCGGGTTCATCGCGATGATCTTGAGGACGGCGACGAGGTGGACTTACTCGCTTGCGCCTTTCTTGGTGCTCCTCTGGGCGATGAGCTTCTTCTTGTCGTTGTCGACGAAGTTCTTCTTGTTGTGCTTGGCATAGCGCTTCTTGCTCGCAAGGATCTTGGCGGTTGCGCTCCTCCAAGGCACGAGTAGCTTCTTGTAAAGTGCGATGTGATTCCAGTGCGCGTTCATGACGGCGATGTTGTTCTTCTTCTCGGCGTCGTTGTTCTTGTTCCTGGCGTTGTCGTTCTTGCTCCAACGCATCTTGATCTTGATGGCGGCGGCGTTCTCGAGCATGGACGCGATCTTGCAATCCATTGCCATGAAATGGATTGTCTTGACGGTGACGACCTTGTGGAGAACTTGGACCGGAGTGTTCGTCACGATGATGATGATGCGCTTGTGGACTTGCGTCGGAAGAGTACGTCGTTGAGTTGCGACTTGTGTGACGACTCCTTGTTGATGTAGATGAGGAAGGTGCGCGAGTGACCATCATGGACCGGAGCTCCTCCATTTGGCTTGAGAGCTTGGTGTCGAGGTATTCTCTTGTGCGCAATTCGGATTCATGCAAGTTGGAGGCGAGTTGGTCGATGCAGTCATGCAAGACATCTTGAGCTCGAGTAATTGCCTTGTGTGCGCCGAAGAAGTGCAACTTGGTGACGTGGTTGTTAACGTCGTCTTCATTCTCCTCGAAGGTCAGGTTCGACATGATGTTCCTATCCATAGCACTCAAGAAGATATAAGTGGAAGAGTGAGAAGACAATACCAATTACCGTTCCGAAAGTTGAAAGTGGATCAAGATCACTCAATGTGCAAGTATGGAAATAGTAGAATTGGTACCGAAGATCGTCCTTCTCACACCTACACAAAAAGGCTTATGGAGTAGCTTGGTTAGGATAGTGGCACAAATTTCAAGCAATTCGAACGATAAGATTCAATAATGTTGAAAGAGATTCGTAAAGTTCGCAAATGAGACAATGTAGATCAATAGCAATGGGTATACACGGAAACACACTCACGGAAGAAAGTTGGGGTCATGCAACCAAGGATGAGCCAAAATGTGGAATCCACGGAAAATGCTCTCGTTGCACAACACTAGAGAGACGCTAGCACGATTGCTCCAATGGGTGTGATACGCACGTGCCTGTCAGATATTCACAACATCTACAGATGACGCTAGAGGGGGTGGCGCACCGAGCGGTGCATTAAGGACATAAGCCTTCTGTGTAGTAATGAGGACAATTCTCAGATCACGGACCCAGTCCGCATTATTGCTACCATCATCTTTCAACTCTATTTCTCTAGGAACATATAAAAATTCAAGGGAGCTACAGCGCGAGCTAGTAATCTACAACATAATTTGCAAAGACATTTTGACTATGTTCATGATAATGAGTTTAGTTAATCATATTACTTAAAAAACTCCCACTCAAATTGACATCCCTCTGGTCATTCAAGTGTCACATGATCCAAATTCACCAACTCAAGTCCGATCATCACGTGAGTTGAGATGGTTTCAATAGTGAACATCTTCATGTTGATCATATCTACTATATGACTCATGTTCGACATTTCGGTCTCTTGTGTTCCGAGGCCATGTCTGTACATGCTAGGCTCGTCAAGTTTAACCCGAGTCTTCCGCATGTGCAACACTGGCTTGCACCCGTTGTATGCGAACGTAGAGTCTATCACACCTGATCATCACGTGGTGTCTCCAAACGACGAACTTTCGCAACGGTGCACACTCGGGGAGAACACAATTTTATCTTGATATTTAAGTGAGAGATCACCTTATAATGCTACCGTTGTCCTAAGCAAAATAAGATGCATAAAAGGATTAACATCACATGCAAATCATAAGTGACATGATATGGCCATGAACTTGTGCTTTTGATCTCCATCTCCAAAGCACCGGCATGATCTCCATCGTCACCGGCATAACACCATGATCTCCATCATCTTGATCTCCATCTATGTTTCGCCATGAGGTTGTCGCGCCGACTGTTGCTTCCACGACTATTGCTAACTCATAGCGATAAAGTAAAGCAAAAACGGCAAAAATAATTAAAGACAACCCTATGGCTCCTGCCGGTTGCCGAACTCATCGACATGCAAGTCGTGATATTCTATACAGTACATGATCATCTCATACATCACATATATCTCATCATGTAATTGGCCATATCACATCACAACATACCCTACAAAAACAAGTTAGACGTCCTCTAATTGTTGTTGCAAGTTTTACGTGGCTGCTACGGGTATCTAGCAAGAACAATTCTGACCTATGCAAAAACCACAACGGTGATACAAAAATTGCTATTCAACCTTCTCAAGGACTGCCTTTGTCAAATCCGATCCGACTAAAGTGGGAGAAACAGACACCCGCCAGCCATCTTTATGCAACGAAGTTATGTGAGGTGATGGAACCGGTCTCTCGTAACCGTACGAGTAATGTTGGTCCGGTCCACTTCATCCCACAATACCGCCGAATCAAGAAAAGACCAAGGGAGGAAGCAATCTGAATATCAACGCCCACAAACTCCTTTGTGTTCTACTCGTGATCTCATCTACACATAAACCTGGCTCTGATACCACTGTTGGGGAACGTTGCATGGGAAACAAAAAATTTCCTACCCACACGCAAGATCTATCCATGGTGATGAGCATCTACGAGAGGGAGAGTGGATCTACATACCCTTGTAGATCGCTAAGCGGGAAGCGTTAAGAAACGCGGTTGATGTAGTCGAACGTCTTCGCGATCCAAATCGCCGAGCGTCCCGTGATCCAATCACGATCCGTCTCGCGATCCAATCACGATCCGTCCCGCGATCCCATCATGATCCGTCCCACGATCAAATCACGAACCGTCTCGCGATCCTGATCACGGTCCTTCCGATCTAGTGGACGACACCTCCGCGTTCAGCACACGTACAGCTCGATGACGATCTCCGCCTTCTTGATCCAGCAAGAGGGAGCGGAGAGGTAGATGAGTTCTCCGCCAGCACAACGGCGTGGTGGCAGTGGTGGTGGAACTATTCCGGCAGGGCTTCGCCTAAGCACCGCTGAAATTAGACTAGAGAAGAAAATGATCCAGAGGAAGTAGAGGCAGCACGTGGCTATTAGGGTTAGCTCTCCCCTCTAAATCCTCTAGTATATATAGGAGGGAGGGAGGGGAGGAGGCAGCCTCAAACCCTCAAGGGTTGGCCGAAATTGGAGGTGGAGGAGTCCTACTCCAATCCTATTAGGAGTAGAATTCCTCCTCTCCACTTGGAAACCCTTTCCACCTTTCCACCTTTGGGTTTTTCCCACCCCTAGCCGCATGGGCCTTAGTGGGGGGGGGGGGGTTCGTCCAGCCCACTAGGGGCTGGTTTGACTCCTCCCACAGCCCATGAAATCCTTTGGGTCGAGACACCCCTCCCGATGGCCCCCGGTACCCTCCCGGCACTCCCGGTACACTACCGAAGTACCCAAAAAATTTCCGGTGACCAAAACAGGATTTCCTATATATCAATCTTTACCTCCGTACCATTCCGGAGCTCCTCGTGACGTCCAGGATCTCATCCGAGACTCCGAACAACCTTCGGTCACCACCATACATAACTCTACTATACCGAAACGTCACCGAACCTTAAGTGTGCAGACCCTGCGGGTTCGAGAGCTATGTAGACATGACCGAGACACCTCTACGGTCAATAACCAATAGCGGGACCTGGATGCCCATATTGGTTCCTACATATTCTACGAAGATCTTTATCGGTCGAACCTCTATGTCAAGGATTCCGTTAATCCCGTATGATGTTCCCTTTGTTCTTCGGTATGTTACTTGCCCGAGATTCGATCGTCGGTATCTCCATACCTAGTTCAATCTCGTTACCGGCAAGTCTCTTTACTCGTTCCGTAATATAAGATCTCGTGGCTAATACTTTAGTCACTTTGCTTGCAAGGCTTATTGTGATGTTGTATTACCGAGTGGGCCCTGAGATACCTCTCCGTCACACGGAGTAACAAATCCAAGTCTTGATCCATGCCCACTCAACAGACACCCTCGGAGATACCTGTAGAGCACTTTATAGTCACCCAGTTACGTTGCGACGTTTGATACACACAAGGTATTGCTCCAGTGTCAGTGAATTGCATGATCTCATGGTCATAGGAACAGATACTTGACATGCAGAAAACTATAGCAATAAACTGACACGATCATATGCTATGTTTATAGTTTGGGTCTTGTCCATCACATCATTCTCCTAATGATGTGATCCCATTATCAAATGACATCTCATGTCTATGGCTAGGAAACCTTGACCATCTTTGATCAACGAGCTAGTCCACTAGAGGCATACTAGGGACACAGTGTTGTCTATGTATCCACACATGTATCAGTGTTTCCAGTTAATACAATTATAGCATGGATAATAAACGATTATCATGAACAAGGAAATATAATAATAACCAATTTATTATTCCCTCTAGGGCATATTTCCAACAGGCCCACGGATCCGCAATGAGCCGTTCCCAACCGGCTTCATGCTCCCTCGCGAAACCCCGAAGTAAAACGACACCGCCAAGCCAGAAGACTGGCTAGTCGACTACACCGCCGCAGTCGGCATAGCCAGGGGGAACAAGCGCGTAGCCGTGCGCTACGTCCCCCTCATGTTGATCGGCTCGGCTCGGACCTGGCTCAACAGCCTGTCCGCCGGCAGCATTAACACCTGGACAGACTTTGAGGAGGCGTTCGTCCGCAACTTCACCAGCACCTACAAGCGGCCTGGCCGGCCCCGCGTGGTGGCCATGTGCGTCCAGGGGCCGGACGAGTCCCTCCGTGACTACCTCACGCGCTGGACCGAGCTCCGCAACTCCTGCGAGGGGGTACATGAGGTGCAGGCCATCCATTACTTCATCGAGGGCTGCCGCGACGGCACCCACCTCAAGCACAAGCTCCTGTGCTCCGAGCCGGCAACCCTGGCGGATCTAATGGCCAAGGCGGACAAGTACGCCATGGCCGACTCCGCGATGCGGATCAAGGTCACCACGCCTCCCAAACCAACCCCGCCACCTGCCGCGCCGCGGGTGGCTGCCGACAACCGGCAGCAGCAGAACAACAAGCACAAAACCGACCAGCCGGATCCTCGCTATGGGAGCTGGCAGGTTGCCACTGTCGAAGAGGAGCAGCCGGCCGCCCAGGCCTCCAGCCAGCGTCAGCGGACAGGCAAGGCCGCCTAGCAGCCCAAGCTCACCTTCGAGCAGATGCTCGACGCACCCTGCAAGATGCACTCCGGGGCCAAGCCGGCCACTCACACGCACCGGCAGTGCAGCTTCTCCCAGCGGCTTGCCCAGGGCGAGGACCTCCCGGTCCCTCCGCCTCCGGCTCTCCGCGCCCCGGTTCCGGCTCCGACACCGCCACCCGCTCCGGCTCCGGCTGCCAACGACGGCAGCCTCCGAGACCAGTTCCCCGACCAGGATGGGGCCTACGTCGTCTTCACCAGCAAGGGAACCGACAAGCACAGCATGCGCCAGCGCCGGCACGAGGTGAACGCCACCATCCCCTCGGTCCCCCAGTTCATGCACTGGTCCGAGAAGCCGGTTACCTGGAGCCGGGCGGACCACCCGGTCGTAATGCCAAACCCCGGCAGCTACGCCCTCGTCCTCGATCCCACCATCGCCTCCGAGAAGCTCACCCGCCGCTTCTCGCGGGTGCTGGTCGACGGGGGCAGCAGCATCAACATCCTCTACCGCGACACGCTGCTCAAGCTGGGGCTCAAGGAGAAAGACCCGCGGTCGACCAGACGGTCTTCCACGGCATTGTGCCAGGAAAATCCTGCACCCCCATCGGCAAGATCCAGCTCGACGTCCTCTTCGGCAACAAGAGCCACTTCCGCCGCGAGCAGATATGGTTCGAGGTGGTGGACCTCAACAGTCCCTACCACGTGCTGTTGGCCAGGCCGGCCCTCGTCAAGTTCATGGCAGTACCCCATTACGCCTACCTCAAGCTCAAGATGCCGGGCCCCAAGGGCATCATCACCATCGACGGCGACTACAAAAAGTCGATCGAGTGCGCGCGCGACAGCAGCCGGCTGGCCGAAGCCCTGGAGATAGCGGAGGAGAGGCGGCAGCTCGACCGGCTCATGGCTCACGCCTCTGACCAGCCGGCCGTGCCGGCTCCTCCGTCCCAGTCGGCCAGCGAGGCATCGTTCCAGCCGTCCAAGGACACCAAGCAGGTGCCACTCGACCCGGCCAACCCCAAGCAGTGCATCACCATCGGCGCCCACATCGACAGCAAATAGGAAGGTGAGCTCATCGTCTTCCTCCGTGAGAATTGGGACATCTTTGCATGGTCTCCAAAAGACATGCCGGGTGTTCTGAGGAAGTTCGCCGAGCACGAACTTCACATGCGGCCGGATGCCAAGCCGGTCAAGCAACCCCTGCGCCGTTTCTCTGAGGAGAAGCGGCGTACTATAGGAGAAGAGATCGCCCGGCTGCTCGCAGCTGGCTTCATCATGGAATTGTTCCACCTGGACTGGCTGGCCAACCCAGTCCTGGTGCTGAAGAAAAACAAGACCTGGCGCATGTGTATCGACTACACCAGCCTGAACAAGGCCTGTCCCAAGGACCCTTTCGCCCTGCCCTGGATCGATCAAGTCATCGACTCCACGGCCGGCTGTGACCTGCTGTCCTTCCTGGACGCCTATTCCGGCTACCACCAGATCAAGTTGGACCCAGCCAACCGGCTGAAGACCTCCTTCATCACCCCTTTCGGGGCCTACTGCTACATCACCATGTCCTTTGGCCTGAAGAACGCAGGTGCTACCTTCCAGTGCTGCATTTCAGCCTCCTCGACGATCTCCGAGAGACCTTCGCCAACCTGCACGAGTACAAGATCAAGCTCAATCCGGAGAAGTGTGTTTTCGGCGTGCCAGCCGGCCAGCTCCTGGGTTTCTTCGTGTCTGCCCGCGGCATCGAAGCTAACCCGGAGAAGATCAGAGCCATTGAGCGCATGCACAAGCCGGCCAAGCTCCGCGACGTCCAGAAGTTCCCCGGTTGCCTTGCCTCGCTCAGCTAGTTCGTAGCTGGCTGGGCGAGAAGGCACTGCCCCTTTACCAGCTCACGAGGAAGACGCCCAAGTTCGAGTGGACCGACCTGGCAGACGAGGCGTTCCGCGACCTTAAGCGCGCGCTCTCTAGCGCTCCCGTCCTGGCGGCGCCGGTTGAGAAGGAGTCGATGCTCGCCTACATCGTGGCAACCACCCATGTAATCAGCGTCGTTCTGGTGGTGGAGCGTCCGGAGGAAGGCAAAGCGCTGCCGATCCAGCGGCCCGTCTACTACCTCAGCGAGGTCCTCTCCACATCCAAGCAGAACTACCCCAACTACCAGAAGATGTGCTACGGCATATACTTTGCCGCCAAGAAGGTCAAGCAGTACTTCCAGGAGCACACCATCACCGTGGTGAGCACGGCGCCGCTTGACGAAATCATGAGCGGCCGGGACGCCACTGGCCGGATCGCCAAGTGGGCCATCGCCCTCGCCGACTATGAGATACGGTACGAGCCGCGCACCGCCATGAAGTCGGAGATGGTGGCCGATTTCCTCGTCGATTGGGCCGAGACCCAGTTCGTGCGGCCTCCCCCGGATTCCACGCATTGGCGCATGCACTTCGACGGCTCGAAGATGAGAACCGGCCTGGGAGCCGGCATCATCTTGTCGTCCCCAAAGGGGGACCAGCTCAAGTACGCGCTCCAGATCCTCTTCGCCGCCTCCAACAACGTGGCCGAGTACGAGGCGCTCGTCCACGGCCTTCGGCTCGCCAAGGAGATCGGGATCCGGCACATCCTCTGTTTTGGCGACTCCGACCTCGTGGTGCAACAGGTTTCTGGCGAATGGGACGCCAGGGACGCAAACATGGCTAGCTATCGCTTCCTCGTCCAGTAGCTCACCAGCTCCTTCGAGGGCTCTGAGTTCCACCACGTCCCCCGGGCGGACAACGAGGCGGCCGATACATTGGCAAAGATCGGCCCCACCCGGCAGGCCATCCCAGCCGGCGTTTCCCTCAAACGGCTGCTCAAGCCTTCGATCAAGCCCTCCCCTGAATCAGAGTCTATCTTCGTGCTGGCTAACGCCGCCGGCTCTTCGCCGGGCCCGGGTGCTCCACCAGCACCACCAACTCCGGCTGCCGTGCCGGTCCCATCGGCTCCAATGTCCGAGGCCCCTGCGGCGGCCGGCTCCAGCTCCACGGCCGTCATGATGGCGATCGACGCGCCCCTCGCCGTCTCAGTCTCGGGGACTCGCAACCGGACCCGGGGGCTCCGGTCACGGTCCTGGGGGCTCCCGCCGCCCGTAGCCCTCCGCTTGAGCTCGAGCCGGCTCCCGTCTCAGCCCCCTCGTGGGCCCAGCCCATTCTGGTTTTCCTCTTACACGGCGAGCTCCCCCCTGACTAGGCTACAGCAAGGAAATCCAGCGTCGGGCCCCGGCCTACAGCATCATCAACCGCGAGCTGGTTCATCGTAGCACAACCGGCGTGTTCCAACGCTGCGTCGAGCCGGAGAAGGGTCAAGAAATCCTCCACGACATCCACCAGGGCGAGTGCGAGCGTCGCGCCGCCTCTAGAACCCTGGTGGTCAAGGCGTTCCGCCATGGTTTCTACTGGTCGACGGCCTTGGAAGAGGCGAAGCAGCTGGTCGACAAATGCGAGGGGTGCCAGCGCTTCAGCACACAGAGCCACTTGCCGGCAATAGTCCTCCAGACCATCCCGCTCTCGTGGCCCTTTGTCGTCTAGGGGCTGGACATGGTGGGCCCTTTCAAGACCGCGCGGGGCGGCATGACGCGTTTACTGGTGGCCGTCGACAAGTTCACCAAATGGATCGAAGCAAGGCCCATCAAGAAGCTGGACGGCCCCACGGCCGTCCGGTTCATCAAGGATATCACGGTCCGCTACGGCGTTCCCCACAACATCATCACCGACAATGGCACGAATTTCGCCAAAGGCGCAATGGCGCGTTTCTGCTCCCAGGAAGACATTCGACTCGACCTCGCATCGATGGCCCACCCACAGTCAAACGGCCAGGCTGAGAGGGCAAACGACTTGATCCTGGCCGGCCTCAAGCCTCAGCTCATGGCGCCCCTCATACGGTCAGCCGGCTGCTGGATCGATGAGCTGCCGACTGTCCTCTGGAGCCTCAGGACCACGCCCAACCGGTCAACCGGCTACACCCCTTTCTTTCTCGTATGCGGGTCTGAGGCGGTCATTCCCACGGACATCGAGTTCGACTCGCCTCGAGTCACCCTGTATACGGAGAAGGACGCAAAGGTGGCAAGGGAAGACGGCATCGACCTGCTTGAAGAAGCGCGCGAGCTGGCCCTGAGCCGGACGACCATCTACCAGCAGAAGCTTCGGCACTACCACAACAAGCGGATCCGGCCCCTCTCCTTCCGCGAAGGAGAACTGGTGCTCAGACGGATCCAGCGGACCGCCGGCCAGCACAAACTGTCCTCCCCATGGGAAGGCCCGTTCATCGTCAGCAAGGCGCTACACAACAACACGTACTATCTAATAGACGCCCAGAAGTCGCAGAAGTGCAAAAGAGACGCTTCCGGCGAGGAGACAGAGCCCCCATGGAATGCGACGCTCCTTCGACCATTCTACTGTTAGAAAGTGCCAGTGTATGTATGTATCTTCCCCTATGTTGGAACTTAATGAATGCAATGGGTGTCCCAAGCCGGCACTTGGGGCACATCCCTTTTCAATTCTATCAAGGCTAGTCATTTCTTAAGCAAGGCACCCGGGCCCGGCTCCCTGGGCCCGGGGGCTCGCCAGCTCTTCTCCAAGGCGGTCAAGTATTGTGAACAAGCAATCCTCCCCCCTGCCCAGCTACAGACCGGCCCCTGGCTGTCCAGCTGGCGGGACCCTGGGATGGGAAGGAACTTACCACACGAACGCCGCCTGAAGAGTAGTAGCCGGATAGGTCCAGCCGGACCATGTTATCCCTAGAAACCGGCCTCTGCCAACTCGCCCCAACTCTAGCCGGATGACTCTAAGGCCCGCACGGTTTCCCCAAGGATGATGCCCCATCCCTGTCCCTGTCCGGCTCCCGGCTGGCCGACAGGCGGGGCGGAAGCCAGAAGGAATCCTTGCGTGAGATACGAGTCGAAGGGTAAAAAGCAAAGGATGAGCCGGCACGCAAACATTTCAAACTCCAAGCAAACTTATAAACAAAAGGCCACAGGCCGAAGATTCTTTACAATACACCCCAAGTGGGTGGAAATGCATCTTAAACAAGTCTTGCAGCAAAAGAAAAAGATACAATAAAAGAAGGGCCACCTAGGCCTCTGGTGCATCGCCAGCCGGCCCGGCAGACTGCCCAGGAGCGGCAGCCGCCTTCGGATCCTCCTCCATGGTCTCCTTGGCCTCGGTGTCGCTACCGGTGCTGGAGGCGGTGCTCTCGTTGGCAACCTCCTCATCCTCGGGCCCTTGGGGAATGCCGAAGGAGTCCTCGGCAACCGGCTCGCCATCCTCGCCAAGCGCCGGCAGGAGATCGTCCGGGTCGACGTACGAAGCCAGCTTGTTGGCCCGGAGGACGAGGGTGCCCTCACGAGCGACCCGCTCCGCCTCGGGAACCTCGCGCATCGTGGCCAGCCGGCCCAAGTCGATGCCGGGGTACCACGACGTGACGAACCGAAGGGCCATCTGCGCCCCAGAGCGGGCCGCCGAAGCCTTCCAAACCTTAAGCCGGGCCACCGCGTTCTCCAGCCACAGCGCCACGCGGCCCTCCGGGGCCTCGCGACCCGGCCAGAGGGCCGAAATCACCCCCATGCCGGCCGCGTGGAGCTGTTCCATGCAACGCTGCAGGAAGATCAGTCGGTTCTCAATAGCCAGCGCAAACTGTGGCAAGTCCCAGCCGGCGTGTTCCTCAATCTCTTGCCCGCGCTGCCTCAGGCACTCTCGATGCTCCTCCACGACCCACTCGGCGTGGCGCTGAGTGTCCGGGAACCGGTCTAAGGGAGAGGGAAGAATCAGAAAACAAGTCAAAACAGCCGGCAAAGGAAGAAGACTTAAAGACAGGAAACTTACGCTGAAAAGCTTTGTCCACCTCAATGGCGAACTGGAGGCCGAAGCCCCGCTCCCTCTCGCGCGCCTCCTCCGCCTGGGCGAGGGCGGCTTCACGCCTCTCAAGCTCACCACCAAGGCGAGCCACCTCGTTCTGTAGGGCGGTGGCCCGCCGGCTGGCGTCGGCCGCCTGCTTGGCGGCCTCCTCCCGGGATGCCACTTCCCTCCGCAGCTCCGCGGTGAGGCGCTCCTGTGCCGCCTGCCCATCCATGACCAGGCTGCCCAGCCGGTCCCGCTCCGACGTAACCGCCTGGAGGTCCCGCTCCAGCCGGTCCCGCTCGGAGGCCACCTCGTCCCTCTTTTGCCGGATCGGGGTCAGGACATCCAGCTCCTCTGCAAAATGACCAACCCAGATTACTTAAAATGCGGAAGACTCGAGCGACCTGCCGAACAGCCGGCCCGACTCTCGGGGGCTACACCCAGTGGGTGCGCTCGTGCGCCCCCACTGGAACAAGCGTACATCGCACCTTCCTCAGCTCCTCCTGAACCTGATAGAAGCCGGCCTTGCCGCGGTTGTGGATGGCAACCGCCTCGTCAAAGAGCGCCTGCCGCTTGGCGTTCTCAGCCTGCTCCGTGCCAGGAGACAAAAAGTTAGACAAAAAAGGGATAGAGCCGGCCCGGCTGCCACGCAGCCGAGCAGCCGGCCCGAATCTCGGGGGCTACACCCAGTGGGTGCGCTCGCGCGCCCCCACTGAAAATTCAACGCAGGCTAAGGAACCTCACCTCCACCGCCTCTTCCACGCGCCGAAAATTGCTTTCAGCGGCCTCCGCAAACCTGGCCAGCCCCTCACGGTAGTGCGCCATGATGCTGCCCGGCTCCCCAGGCACAAGGGCCTGGCTGCTGGCTGGCGAAGGCAGGACAGCTGGGGCGCGGGCCAACGCCTTCCAGTCCCGAATCACGTCGAGCATGGTCCTCCTCGACCGGCTCGCCCCACCACTCGACCCAGTGTCCTATGCGGCGCCGGCCGGCGGGAGGTTGGTGGTAACCACAAGGGCACGGGAGCCATCCTCGGGCCCCTCTACAACCGGCGCGGCCGGCTCCACCGCCTGCCAGACCGCGTCAACAGCCGGGATGACCAGCTCGCTACCTCTGCCGGGTGCCGTCTCCGGTGCCGCCTCCGGCACGACCGGGGCGAGAGGCACCTCTGCCGCGGCCGGCTCGACGGGGGGCGGGGTCACGACCGGCTCCGCTCGCGGGTCCGTCTCCCTGGCCGGCTCGGGAACCGCACCCTCCGGCCAGGCCACCTCCGCCAAGGGCGGGGTCGTGGCCATCTCCGGCGTCGGCTCTCGCGGCTTGCTCGATGGCGGCCTCGACATCCGCGTCGATTCCGCCGCCGAGTCCGTGGCGCGCGCCGGGTCTGAGGGCCGCCTCTGCCTCCCGTCGCTCGAGGCCGCCGAACGCGAGGGCGCACCCTTCGCCCCTCCCTTCGCGGCTCGCATTTCGGCGAGCCTCCTCTTCTCCCGCACTGTGGCCGCTTGCTCTTGGGCCTGCCGGCTGGTAGCGTCCACCGGGTCGGCGGTGGACTCCGTGTCGTGGAGCTCGATGGCGTCCCTGAAAAAATGGAAGAAGGGCCCTCAGGCGCTCGCCGGCTCAAAGCACGAAAACACCTACGAGAACTAGGAAAGGCACTCACCCGATGACAACGGGAAGAGGCCGGCTGGCCCGAGGAGGCGGCTTCACGACGGCCGCTCGCACTTTCTTGCGAGCCAGCGGCTGCCCCGAGGCCGGCCTCTTCTCCCGCCGGGAGGCCTCGGCCGTCCGGGCACGAGACGGCTGCTCCTCGCTCCGTCCACGTGGCTCACGCCGAGCTGTGGGGGGAGGCGCGTCCAAGATCCAGACATCATCATCATCATCGTCATCAGTCCAATCTCTGATCGTGGGTTCGGAGGTGAACTCACCAGCCACTCTGGACCCGCCGGCTCCCGGGTCACCCATCATCCCGTCCGCCTCGACCTCGCCTGAGGACTCGACCTCCTCCTCGATGCCCCCTCCCAGCTCGAAGTCCTCCGGGTCGGAGTCAGCACGATCCGCCTGGAACACCTGATGGTGCGGACCGTCCGTCGTGTTCTGTCGCACAAAGCGCTGCGGTCAACATGGCACGTGAGCACGGAAGCCGGCTGGAGAAACACAGAAAAAGGAGAGGCGCCATGACGGGACGTACCAGCGGCGCCGGGTCGAGCCGGCTGTACGGCAAGTTGCCGAAGTGCCAGGTGCGTGGCGCCACCTTAAAGTTGGTGACGACGTTCACCCGCTCCGCCACCTGGGCCGCTCTCAGCCTGAAGGTGGACAGCCGGCAAGGGTCTCGTCGGCCTCCCATGTCGCATATCTGGTGCGGCCTCATCTGCAGGGGCAGCACCCGGCGGTCAATGAAGGCGGCCACCAGATCGGCCGCGACCATCCCTTCCCCACTGCTCATAGTGTGGAGCCGGCCCAGCATCCTGGCAAGCTCCCCGGCCGCCATGTCGGCCGTCCAGTTCACCCCGGAGGACGGGAAGTTGACGAAGGGTGGCAGCCGGATGTAATCTCGAGCCGGGTCGACGTTCTTCACATAGAAGAACGGCCGGTTCCATCTTTTGACGGATTCGATGAGGGTGAGGTGGGGGAAGAGTGTGCCACGAACGCACACCGCCGCGCCCCCACAGGCGTACGCCTTGTTGCCGTTCTTCAAGCTCTTGAGATAGATGAGCTTCCTCCACAGCTCCATCAAGGGAAGAAGGCCGAGGTAGCCCTCGCAGAGGGTCACGTAGCTCGACAGCTGCAGAATGGAGTTCAGCCCCAAATGGTGCGGCTGCAGATCGAGGGTGTCGAGAAATAACCAGAAGAACTGGCTCGTCGGCAGACCGAAGCCGCGCGAGAAGTGCGAGGCGAACACCACGCACTCTCCCGCCTCGGGCTCCGGCACCACCTCACCGCCCGGAGGATGGGCAACGACGTGGTCCTCCGGCGGCAGCATGCGGGCGCGGCGGAGGTATGCAATGTCCACCTCGGTGACGGTGGAGCCTCCCCAGCTGCCGGAGAGACCATCGGCCATCTCTGCGGAGGACCGGAGCGGAGGCATGAACGGGTGATGCGGCGGTGTGAGCTCGGAGCGACAGAGGCGAGAGGAGGAAGACGGCGGGGGAGGGGCACGTTAACTGCCTCTCCCTCCCCCCTCCCCCTTATAAATATGGGGGCGAAGCCCGGGGGACGTGGGGATTAACTGCGCCCACTTCCCCCGGGAAATCCGCGGGGCGTGGGCACCACGGGCCGTGGCCGCTGGGATCCAGGCGCAGAGGATCCTGGCCTGCGGCCCGAGGCCTACTGGGCTAGGCCCATGGCCTACCGGGCTAGCCCCAAGGCAACGTCCCCTCACGCTTCCGGGCGCGGGGCCCACCACGTCGCAGGACCCCGCGTGGCGCATCGTCGCTCAGCACGGGTTCCGAGGTGGCGCGGTACAACCCAAAGCAACGGGCATGGCCACCTGCGCGGCCCGCCGATAGGCCCCATGTACCAGGCCGGTGCCGCCAGATGAAGCCGCCGGCTCCCCCTCGTCAGAAGGACGCGGGCCCCCGCCGGCTTCGGGGACTACCGACGGGGGTATTACCCCTGGGTATGCCAAGACGAGGGAGTTCGAGCCCCTTTTTTAGAAAAAAAACTATACAGCCGGCTGGTCCATGACCATCTGGCGAGCAACCGGCGGCCCCCCAGGCCGGGTGGCCCACGGCCGGCTGGATAGGAGCCGGCCGCCCGGCCCCTTGCCAGCCTACAGCCGGCCGCTCCGCGGCCGGCCCTCCCGCTGACATCTGGACGGGCAGGCACTTGTCCCCTCCCACTGTGACCAAGTACCGCTGACCATGACCGATCGAGACCCGGCAGGGCAACAGTGCAGCCACGCCGCCGTCTACTCCATTACCTGCCCCGACGTGGCTACAGCGCAGACGGCTGTACTGCTGATTTCGGCCGGCAGGCGCAAGACGACGCCGTGCATGGCGGCCCGTGCCGCGGCAAGTAGGCGCAGGCCAATAGAAGAGCCGGCTGGCGGGCCCGAGTCAGCGATGGAACCGCATAGCCGGTAGGCCCTACGTGCGACAAGACGGCCCAGCCGGTGGGGCCGCTGGCCGGTTAGGGAGGCTGCCGACCGGGGCCCCCATTTAGTACCTTGTGTATATTGTAAGCCGGGGGGTTGGCCTATAAAACCCCCCGAGGCCCCCCATGCATCGGGCAAGAATCCTCTCCATCTCACACTCTCACTCCCACGTAGCAAGGCAAGAAGAGCCGGCTGCCCCTTCTTCTTCCTCTAGACAACAGCTCAAGGAGCACCATTGTAACACCAGCCACCCATCAACTAGACAAGCAGGACTAGGGGTGTTACCTCCCACGGAGGGCCCCGAACCTGGGTACATCGTGTGTCTCTCACCGCTTGTTCCCAATCCCGCCACCGGAGCCCGCCGGCGTCCTTTGGCCCCAACCACTCTCGATAAGCCACCCCATGGCATCTGCCGTGAGAAAATGACGACACTCTGGATAGGAGGCGCCGGAATTCCGAGGCAGGGGTGCCGGATGTCCGGGGCTGGAGTGCTGGTTTTGATGCTCTCGTATAGGTGATGCCGGATTTCCGAGGCCATTGGCCGGATGTCCGGGCCGTGTCGGATGTCCGGGGCAGGTGGTCCGGATGTCCGGCACCTGTAGCTTTTGCGTTCGCTTGGCCTTGGCGCCTATGAAGCTTCCAGGGGCCGGATGTCCGGGACCTGGGAGTTGGTCTGCCTCCTTTGTAAGCTCTTGTCTCTCCGCTTCATGTCCGTTTCCATGGGGACTTGTCCTTCACCACGAGCATCTTCTACGCCTTCCTCGTGGTACCTGAGCATGCATAGGATCTCCGATGGAGGTAGCATCCAAGTTCCATGAACATCAAAGAGAGAATCATATAAGAGAGATGTCACCTCATGTTCAATAGCACGCGCCCGGGCTCTAGTCATGGGTCCCTTTGTGGCTTGATGCGATGGTGTAGAGTCCATGGGGATGATGTTGGGATGATCGGCATCATCTCCCCTCCCCCCCTTGTGGAAGATCCGTCCTCGGATCAAGATCTTCATCACCATGGAAAGGGGATAGATCCGTGACGTTGAATGTGTCACTCACGTTGTACTTGTCGCGTGGTATGTCGATCTTGTAGGCATTGTTGTTGTACCGTGCCAACACGTTGAAGGGACCGTCGGCTCGAGGGAGTAGCTTTGACTTGCGTTCATTGGGGAAGCGGTCCTTGCGAAGGTGTAGCCACACAACATCACCGGGCTTGAACACCATGGGGTGCTTGTTGATGTTGTGCTTGTTGGTGACGCGTTCCACTTGACGTTCAATCATGCGTCTTGTATCCTCATGCATCCTCTTGATGTAGCTTGCCCTTGCACTTGCGTCCATGTTGACGCGCTCTTGTAGAGGAAGAGGTAGGATGTCCAATGGGGACAACGGGTTGAAGCCGTAGACCACTTCGAACGGAGACTTGCCGGTGGTGGAGTGACTCGCGCGATTGTAGGCGTAATCGGCGATGGCGAGGCATTCTTCCCATTCCTTGATGTTCTTCTTGATCAACACGCGGAGTAGAGTAGATAGCGTCCGGTTCGTCACCTCCGTTTGTCCATCGGTTTGGGGGTGGTATGCCGAAGAGAATAGAAGCTTGATTCCGTGCTTGGCGCATAGGGTCTTCCAAAAGTAGCTTAAGAACTTGACGTCGCGATCCGAGACAATGGTCTTGGGGACGCCATGTAGTCGCAAGATGTCCCAACAAAAGAGATTTGCAATATGTGAAGCATCATCTATCTTGTGACATGGAATGAAATGAGCCATTTTGGAAAAGCGGTCCACAACGACAAAAACGGAGTCATGGCCATGTTTAGTTCGTGGCAAACCAAGCACAAAGTCCATACTAATGTCTTCCCAAGGTTGGAAAGGTATAGGGAGAGGCGTATAAAGACCATGGGATTGAGCTTTGGACTTAGCTTTGCGGCATGTAGAGCATCGGTTGGTGAAACGTGCAACATCACGAAACATCTTGGGCCAAATGGCATACGTCTTGTCGCGTCCAAAGTGACCCATAAGTCCTCCACCGTGAGCCTCTTGCAAAAGCAACAAACGAAGAGAAGACTCGGGTATACACAATTTGTTAGCACGCATAAGATAGCCATCTTTCATATAATAGTTCTCCCAACAAGTTTTCACTTGGCACATTGTGTAAGGACTAGCAAAATAGGAATCATGCTCATACAAGTCTTTGATGTGCTCAAAACCAATAACATTCAATTCAAGTTGAGTAACTAGCATGCATTTGCGGGAAAGAGCATCCGCCACAACGTTTTCCTTACCCTTAATGTATTTGATGACATAAGGGAAGGACTCAATAAATTCACTCCATTTGGCATGCCATTTGTTTAACTTTGTTTGACCTTTTAAGTACTTAAGTGTTTCATGGTCGGTATGGATAACAAACTCATGAGGTCGCAAATAGTGTTCCCACACATGCAAAACTCTCACCAAAGCATACAATTCTTTGTCATAGATGGGGTAGTTAAGTTGAGCGCCGGATAGTTTCTCGCTAAAGTACGCAATAGGGTGCTTCTCTTGCATAAGCACACCACCTATTCCATTACCACTAGCATCACAACGCACTTCAAATGTTTTATCAAAGTTGGGCAAAGCAAGCAAAGGTGCATGAGTGAGCAAATTTTTAAGTTCATGGAAAGCGGTGTCTTGTGTAGGACCCGAAATGAATGGTGCGTTCTTCTTGCTCAAAGCATGAAGAGGTGATGCAATAGTGCTAAAGTCTTTCACAAAACGGTGATAGAAACCGGCTAGTCCTAGAAAACTACGCACTTGTTGCAAATTCGTTGGTGTGGGCCAAGTTTTATTAGCATCAATCTTAGTTTCATCTACATGAACGCCCTTAGAAGATACTACAAAACCTAGGAAAACTACCTTCTCCACACCAAATGTGCATTTCTCCATGTTTGGATAGAGTTGTTCTTTTCGAAGGATTTGCAAAACATCATGAACATGTGTAGCATGCTCCTCAAGAGACTTGCTAAAGACAAGAATATCATCAAAATATACCACAACACAATATCCTATGAGTGGTCGCAAAACATAGTGCATATCACGCATGAACGGGCCCAGTGCTTCGGATAAGCCCATGGGCATAACCAACCATTCATAGAGACCAAATTTAGTCTTGAATGCGGTTTTCCACTCGGCACCCTCTTGTATGCGAATTTGGTAGTAACCACTATTTAAGTCAATATTTGAAAATATAGTGGCACCACTAAGTTCATCTAGCATATCATCTAAGCGAGGAATGGGATGATGGTATCGAATGGTGATAGCATTGATAGGACGGCAATCGGAACACATGCGCATACTACCATCTTGCTTAGGCACTAGTATCACGAGAGCCGCACAAGGACTCAAACTCTCACGTACATGCCCTTTATCTAGGAGTTTTTGGACTTGCCTTTGTATTTCCTTTGTTTCTTCGGGGTTGACGCAGTAGGGAGCCTTGTTAGGAAGCGGTGCTTCGGGGA
Organism: Elymus sibiricus; assembly: GCA_039707655.1. NCBI lineage: Eukaryota > Viridiplantae > Streptophyta > Magnoliopsida > Poales > Poaceae > Elymus > Elymus sibiricus. The sequence continues at coordinate 258,760,926 of CM077675.1, read as the reverse complement.
TGAGGTCGATGCGGTGTTCGATCCCTCGTTTTGGTGGTAATCCCGGAGGTAGCTCATCGGGGAAAACATCCTTGAATTCCTGCAACAACTTATATAACACAAGAGGAAGATGTTATGAAGTGTTTGTCCGAACGACGTCATCTTTGCACACAAGTACATAGTGAAGAACGGTCGATGGGCTCGCACTCACATCCCTCAAATCTCTTTTGGTGGCTAAAAGAACTAGATCTCTCATATCCCTCATCGTGGAGTCGCTCATTTTTGGCTTGTGGCACTCACTCTCTTAGAGGTGGATCACTCTCTCACTTTTATCTCCACGATGGGATGAAGCATGCTTGTTGGCAATGACTTGACTTGGAATCATTGGGCGGAGCACATATTGCTTGCCCTTCATCTTGAAGCTATATTGATTTGTCCGACCGGTGTGTGTGACGCCAGGGTCGAATTGCCAAGGTCTACCAAGTAGGAGGTGGCACACGGACATTGGAACCACATCACATTCCAAAGTGTCTTCATAAGAGCCTATCTTGAAGGAAACTTCCACGGTGTGGTCAACTTGGAGTGTTCCGGAATCACTAAGCCATTGGAACTTGTAGGGACGAGGGTGCTTTTTCTTGACCAATTGTAGCTTGGAACAAAGGTCTTCACTTGCCAAGTTGTGGTAACTCCCTCCGTCGATGATGACCTTGACGGACTTTCCTTGGATGCACGCCTTGGTGTGGAAGATGTGGCAACGTTGGTCCTCGTCTTCTTGTTGTTGGAGCGTCAAAACTTTGGAGACAACGAGAGCGGGGCTCGAATCGTTGTCGCAAAAGATTTGCGAATCTTCATCTTCATTCACTTGGCGGTGTATGGCCACTTGCTCCAAAGCTTGCATCTCGTCGTCTCTCATAGAGTCATAGGTGCCATCGTCGAGGAGGATCATGTTGCGTTTGGTTGGGCATTCGAAGGTCTAGTGGCCTCGCCCTTGGCACGTGAAACACTTGATAGAGCTTGTCTTGGCGGTAGCATCCGGTGTTGGGGTAGAGGATGAAGCCCTCAGCTTGTAGGTGCTTGAGGTTGGTTGGCTTGATGAAGTCATCTTGTCCTTGTATCTTGACTTGTCGCCGGTAGGTGTTGTCGATTTCGTAGTTGAAGGTGTCGTTGTCGTAGTAGCTTGAGGACTCGAGCCGTAGGTCTTGGAGGAGAACTTGGAGTACTTGTAGTCATCTTGTACTTCCCATTCCGCCTTGGTTGCTTGATGCACGAGCTTAAGTAGGTTGGAGTATGGTTGGAAGTCAGCTATCTTCTTGATTTGGTAGTTGAGGCCATTCAAGAAGCGTGCCATTGTATGCTCGTCATCTTCCTTGACATTGTCTCGGATCATAGCGATCTCCATCTCTTGGTAGTACTCTTCTACCGACTTGGTGCCTTGCTTGAGTTGTTGGAGCTTCTTGAAGAGATCCCGGTTGTAGTGTGTAGGCACAAAACGAGCTCGCATGAGGTCCTTCATTTGGGCCCAAGTGGTGATAGGAGGTTCACCCCTCTCCCTTGTTCGCTCAATCATTTGTTCCCACCAAATAAGGACATAGTCTTGGAACTCAAGGGAAGCCATGGCTATCTTCTTCTCTTCATCATAGTTGTGTAGGTGAAAGATCTTGTCAACCTTGAGTGCCCATGACAAGTAGTCCTCAGGATCATTACTTCCGGAAAACTTTGGCATTGTGAACTTGAGCTTGCCGAAGCGTTGTTCATCATTGTGGTGGGGATGGCGAAATCCTTGTCTTGGAGGTGCATCCTCATTGTCATTGCCTTGGGCGTGTTAACGTTGATCTTGTCCTTGCTCATAGTCATGGTCGGGTTCATCGCGATGATCTTGAGGACGGCGACGAGGTGGACGTACTCGGTTGCGCCTTTCTTGGTGCTCCTCTTGGCGATGAGCTTCTTCTTGTCGTTGTCGACGAAGTTTTTCTTGTTGTGCTTGGCAAAGCGCTTCTTGCTCGCAAGGATCTTGGCGGTTGCGCTCCGCCAAGGCATGAGTAGCTTCTTGTAAAGTGCGAGGTGATTCCAGCGCGCGTTCATGACGGCGATGTTGTTCTTCTTCTCGGCATCGTTGTTCTTGTTCTTGGCGTTGTCGTTCTTGCTCGAACACATCTTGATCTTGAGGGCGGCGGCGTTCTCGAGCGCGAATGCGATCTTGCAATCCATTGCCATGAAATGGATTGTCTTGACGGTGACGACCTTGTGGAGAACTTGGACCGGAGTGTTCGTCACGATGATGATGATGCGCTTGTGGACTTGCGTCGGAAGAGTACGTCGTTGAGTTGCGACTTGTGTGACGACTCCTTGTTGATGTAGATGAGGAAGGTGCGCGAGTGACCATCATGGACCGGAGCTCCTCCATTTGGCTTGAGAGCTTGGTGTCGAGGTATTCTCTTGTGCGCAATTCGGATTCATGCAAGTTGGAGGCGAGTTGGTCGATGCGGTCATGCAAGACATCTTGAGCTCGAGTAATTGCCTTGTGTGCGCCGAAGAAGTGCAACTTGGTGACGTGGTTGTTAACGTCGTCTTCATTCTCCTCGAAGGTCGGGTTCGACATGATGTTCCTATCCATAGCACTCAAGAAGATATAAGTGGAAGAGTGAGAAGACAATACCAATTACCGTTCCAAAAGTTGAAAGTGGATCAAGATCACTCAATGTGCAAGTATGGAAATTGTAGAATTGGTACCGAAGATCGTCCTTCTCACACCTACACAAAAAGGATTATGGAGTAGCTTGGTTAGGATAGTGGCACAAATTTCAAGCAATTCGAACGATAAGATTCAATAATGTTGAAAGAAATTCGTAAAGTTCGCAAATGAGACAATGTAGATCAATAGCAATGGGTATACACGGAAACACACTCACGGAAGAAAGTTGGGGTCATGCAACCAAGGATGAGCCAAAATGTGGAATCCACAGAAAATGCTCTCGTTGCACAACACTAGAGAGACGCTAGCACGATTGCTCCAATGGGTGTGATACGCACTTGTGCACAACCTAAAAGAAATCAAACATGTCGTCTTCCTATGCCCGACTTGCTATCTGTGTATGTGGCGCATGTCACTCGCTCAAGTGATCCAAGATGATCAAGTATGCTATGCGAAACTTGCAATGCTATTATCCTCTTGCTCTTTTGCTCTTGCTTAAAAGCTTTGCTTCTCTTTTCTTTAGCAATGATGTTTTGTATGGTCACAATGTGGGACGTGCACACCAAGGTAGCAATTATGTATGCGGGTACTATGTTGTTACACAAAAGATGATACTAAGATATTTGCACGCAAATGAAGCTATGCGGTGTATGTATCACTAAAGTGCACAAGTAGCGTGACCCGGCAATACTCAATGGCTAGTCTCGATAGGAAAGTAACGCAAAGAGGCTCGAGGTAACAATGCAATGGCAAGGGAAAATGGTGAAGAGTGTCACCGCGGTTAACGTCCTTGCTTACGGTGAAGTGTCAATGAAGAGTTAGTTGGCGACGATCCGGGGCGATGATGAGCGGCGATGTCGATGAAGATCCACTCGTAATTAGCCGAAAACCTTAGGAAGTGGCGATGCTCGTGACTCAAAATCTCAAATGCAAATGGGTTGCGGAAGAAATGGCTGAAAAGGACAAAATCTGTCAAAATCGGAGGCAAAACAGCTTTGCTGTTCTCCAGGGGCCGGATGTCCGGGCTGCCTGGGCCGGATGTCCATGGTACGAGCCGGATGTCTGGGCCTCCCGAATCCAGATCCAATCTCAGGATCCCTAAGAACTAGAGGATGAACACGATTTTTTTTGGCAAAATTGGGGCGATTTGACGGTGGAAAATGATGGGGATGGTGGGGAAAAGCTAGATCTGCCTGTCCACAACGAAATCCACAGATCCAAATCAACAAAATCTCCTCAAAATCAAACGAATCCAAGAAATTTGGTAGGGCTATTTTTGTGGGGATTTTCGAAATTAGGTCAAAACAAAACAAAATTGGCTAGAAAACGGTGGGGAAGACTCCAAATTCATGAGAAACCTTGGCTCTTGATACCAATATGATACGGGGCACGCCCGAGTGCGTCGATCTTTCACGAAATGGAGGGGATCTCACGAAGAACACGAAGAACACAAGAGGAACATGAGAGGAAAAGTCAAACACTCTAGGACAACCTTCGATCACACATCCACTAGAATCACACGAGTACACGAGTATCACGATTCACACTCAACCGAAGGATACAAGTAACGGTAGTCTCCTCGCTCCGAAGGAGGAGTTCTTGAATCCCATGGGGATCTTCCCTTAGAGGGGCCTTGGAATCACTCCGGATCTTCTCACGTAGAGGTGTATCGCTCCACGAGGGAAGGGAGATAATGGAGCTATGCTCAACAAGTGTCTTTGCTAAACATAAGCTAACCCTAGAACGAGGGGGAGATGAGTTTATATAGTGCTAGTGGAAAAGGGGGCCGAGGGGAAAGGTACATGGCCACTTAGGCCCGAGGCTCCCCACACAGGGGCCGGATGTCCGGGCATGAGGGGCGGATGTCCGGGGCTTCAGCATGGGGTCGGATGTCTGGGACTCCGGGCCGGATGTCCGGGGCCTGGAGCTGGCTGCGAGAGCTCTCTGGATAGGAGGCGCCGGAAGTCCGAGGCAGGGGTGCCGGATGTCCGGGGCTGGAGTGCTGGTTTTGATGCTCTTTGTATAGGTGATGCCAGATTTCCGAGGCCGTTGGCCGAATGTCCAGGCCGTGTCGGATGTCTGGGGCAGGGGGTCCGGATGTCCGGCGCTCGTAGCTTTGCGTTAGCTTGGCCTTGGCGCTTGTGAAGCTTCCAGGGGCCGGATGTCCGGGGCATGGCCGGATGTCCGGGACCTGGGAGTTGGTCTGCCTCCTTTGTAAGCTCTTGACTCTCCGTCTTCATGTCCGTTTCCATGGGGACTTGTCCTTCACCATGAGAGTCTTCTAGGCCTTCCTCGTGGTACCTGAGCACGCATAGGATCTCCGATTGAGGTAGCATCCAAGTTCCATGAACATCAAAGAGAGAATCATATAGGAGAGATGTCACCTCATGTTCAATAGCACGCGCCCGGGTTTTAGTCATGGGTCCCTTTGTGGCTTGATGCGATGGTGTAGAGTCCATGGGGATGATGTTGGGATGCTCCGCATCAGATGATGTCGTTCGGACTAACCCTTCACAACATCTTCCTCTTGTGCTATAGAAGTTGTTACGGGAATTCCAAGATGTTTTCCCCGATGAGCTACCTCCGGGACTACCACCAAAACATGGGATCGAACACCGCATCGACCTTATACCCGGAGCACCGCTTCCTAATAAGGCTCCCTACCGTGTCAACCCCGAAGAAACAAAGGAAATACAAAGGCAAGTCCAAAAACTACTAGATAAAGGGCATGTACGTGAGAGTTTGAGTCCTTGTGCGGTTCCCATGATACTAGTGCCTAAGCAAGATGGTAGTATGCGCATGTGTTCCGATTGCCGTCCTATCAATGCTATCACCATTCGATATCGTCATCCCATTCCTCGCTTAGATGATATGCTAGATGAACTTAGTGGTGCCACTATATTTTCTAAGATTGACTTAAAAAGTGGTTATTACCAAATTCGCATACAAGAGGGTGACGAGTGGAAAACTGCTTTCAAGACTAAATTTGGTCTCTATGAATGGTTGGTTATGCCCACGGGCTTATTCGAAGCACCGGGTACTTCCATGCGTGTCATGCACTATGTCTTGCGACCACTCATAGGATATTGTGTTGTGGTCTACTTTGATGACATTCTTGTCTTTAGCAAGTCTCTTGAGGAGCATGCTACACATGTTGGTGATGTTTTGCAAATCCTTAGGAAAGAACAACTCTATGCAAACATGGAGAAATGCACCTTTGGTGTTGAGAAATTAGTTTTCCTAGGTTTTGTAGTATCTTCTAAGGGCGTTCATGTAGATAAAACTAAGATTGATGCTATTAAAACTTGGCCCACACCAACGAATTTGCAACAAGTGCGTGGTTTCCTAGGACTAGCCGGTTTCTATAGCCGTTTTGTCAGACTTTACCACTATTACATCTCCTCTCCATGCTTTGATCAAGAAGAATGCTTCATTCATTTAGGGTCCTACACAAGACACCGCTTTCCATGAACTTAAAAATTTGCTCACTCATGCACCTTTGCTTGCTTTGCCCAACTTTGATAAAACATTTGAAGTGCATTGTGATTCTAGTGGTAATGGAATAGGTGGTGTGCTTATGCAAGAGAAGCGTCAAATCGCGTACTTTCGCAAGAAACTATCCGGCGCTCAACTTAACTACCCCATATATGACAAAGAATTGTATGCTTTGGTGAGAGTTTTACATGTGTGGGAACACTATTTGCGACCTCATGAGTTTGTTATCCATACCGACCATGAAACGCTCAAATACTTAAAGGGTCAAACTAAGTTGAACAAAAGGCATGCTAAATGGAGCGAATTTATTGAGTCCTTCCCTTATGTCATCAAATACATTAAGGGTAAGGAAAATGTTGTGGCGGATGCCTTTTCCCGCAAATGCATGCTAGTTACTCAACTTGAGTTGAATGTTGTTGGTTTTAAGCATATCAAAGACTTGTATGAGCATGATGTTTCTTTTGCTAATCCATATGCTAAATGTCAAGTGAACACTTGTTGGGAGAACTACTATATGAAAGATGGCTATCTTATGTGTGCTAACAAACTTTGTATCCCCGAGTCTTCTCTTCATTTGTTGCTTTTGCAAGAGGCTCACGGTGGAGGACTCATGGGTCACTTTGGACGCGACAAGACGTATGCCACACTATCCAACAAGTACTTTTGGCCCAAGATGTTTCGTGATGTTGCACACTTCACCAACCGATGTTCTACATGCCGCAAAGCTAAGTCAAAAGCTCAATCCCATGGTCTTTATATGCCTCTCCCTATACCCTTCCAACCATGGGAAGACATTAGTATGGATTTTCTTCTTGGTTTGCCCCACACAAAAAATGGCCATGATTCCGTTTTTGTCGTTGTGGACCGCTTTTCCAAGATGGCTCATTTCATTCCATGTCACAAGATAGACGATGCTTCACATATTGCACATCTATTTTGTAGGGACATCTTGCGACTACATGGCGTCCCCAGTACCATTGTCTCGGATCGCGACGTCAAGTTCCTAAGCTACTTTAGGAAGACCCTATGCGCCAAGCTTGGAATCAAGCTTCTATTCTCTTCGGCATATCAGCCTCAAACCGATGGATAAACGGTGGTGACGAACCGGACGCTATCGACTCTACTTCGCATGTTGATCAAGAAGAACATCAAGGAATGGGAAGATTGCCTCCCCATCGCTGAGTACGCCTACAATCGCGCAAGTCACTCCACCACCGGCAAGTCTCCGTTCGAAGTAGTCTATGGCTTCAACCCTTTGTCCCCATTGGACATCCTACCTCTACCACTCCAAGAGCGCGTCAACATGGACGCAAGTGCAAGGGCAAGCTACATCAAGAAAATGCATGAAGATACAAGGCGCACGATTGAGCGTGAAGTGGAACGCGTCAGCAACAACCGCAACCTCAACAAGCAACCCAAGGTGTTCGCGCCCGGTGATCTTGTGTGGCTACACCTTCGCAAGGACCGTTTCCCCAACGAACGCAAGTCCAAGCTACTCCCTCGAGCCGACGGACCCTTCAAGATGTTGGCATGCTACAACAACAACGCCTACAAGATCGACATCCCACACGACAAGTACAACGTGAGTGACACCTTCAACGTCACGGATCTATCCTCTTTTCATGGTGATGAAGATCTTGATCCGAGGACGGATCTTCCCCAAGGGGGGGGGGAGATGATGCGGAGCATCGCACCACCATCCCCATGGAGACTACACCATCAAACAAACCCCCAAGTGGTCCTATGACAAGAGCCCGTGCACGTGCAATCCAAGACGAGGTGACATCTCTCCTATATGATTCTCTCTTTGATGTTCATGGAACTTGGATGCTACCTCAAGCGGAGATCCTTTGCGTAATCAGGTACAATGGAGATGGTCTAGAAGATGCTCGGAGTGAAGGACAAACCCCCACGGAGGCAGACACGGAGAAGGAAGGACAAGAGCAACAGAAGAAGGCAAGATCACCTTCCAGGCCCTGGACATCCGGCCACGGCCCCGGACATCCGGCCCCTGGAGGCTGCACCAGCGCCAAAGACCCACAACCGAAGCTACACGCGCCGGTGTAGGATCGAAAGTATGTCTAGAGGGGGGTGATTAGACTACTTGAGCAAATAAAATTTCTACCTTTTCCCAATTTTAAGTGTTGGCAGATTTTAGCAATTATAGCAATTCAAGTACATCCTACACATGCATCTCTAAGAGTATAGCAACGGAAAGTAAAGACAAACATATGAAGTAGAGGGTAGGGGTGAAGATCAAACGCAATTTGGAGACACGATGATTTTTCCCGTGGTTCGGATAGGTGGTGCTATCGTACGTCCACGGTTATGGAGTCTTCAACCCACGGAGGGTAACGGCCGCGAGAGTCCACGGAGGGCTCGACCCATAAGGGTCCACGAAGTAGCAACCTTGACTATTCCATAACGGCTTCCGTCAACGAAGGACTAGCCTCACTATGGGTAGATCTTCACGAAGTACGCGATCTCCTTGCCCGTACAAACTTCTTGGTTCAACACTACAACGCGAAGTAGGAGGCTCCCACGCGACACCTAACCAATCTAGGAGGCACCACCCTCCAAAAGGTAATAAGCTCGGTAATGTCGATGAACTCCTTGCTCTTGTGCTTCAAGATGACAGACTCCTCAACACACAATCACTCTCTCACAGATTTGGCTTTGGTGGAAGAGATTGATTTGGTGGAAAGCAACTTGGGGAGGCTAGAGATCAAGATTCATATGGATAGAGTGGAATGGCTTGATCTCAACACATGAGTAGGTGGCTCTCTCTCAGAAAATTGGATGGGGCAAGTATGGAATAGTTCTGAGTGCTTCTTTTTTCGAGTGGGTGGTGGTGAAGGGGTATATATAGGCATCCCCAAAAATCTAACCGTTACACCTAAAGTGACCAACTCTGTGACACCGAAGCGTAAAACTTGGTGGTACCGAGTTGCTCCAAAGGTAGCAACTTTTGAATCTCGGTGAGACCGATATATAAATCTTAGCGGTACCGATCAGGTGTCCAACGGTCAGAATCCAAATCTCGGTGACGCCGATCCAAAAACTCGAAAATTCCGATTTTGTGAATCGAGATAACAGAAAGTTGGCAAGCTGAACTCGGTGGCACCGAAGTGGGATCGGTTGCATCGATGTGCTAGGGTTTGGCATGGCTCTGTCTGAGTTTGGGAATCAGTGGAACCGAGTGGAAAATGTTGGCTTCACCGATTTTCATGAATGGCTTTAGACAGAATTTGTGGGAGAGTTTGTGGGTGTTTTTAGTGACTATCACTTGTGCACGTGGAGCATCTTGTTCACCAATAGTACCTTACCCCCTTTTAATAGTATTGGCTTTCCTATGGACTCAAAGTGATTTCTCACAAAGTAAAATGTAGAGTCCTCTTGCTTGAAGCTTTGCCAATCCATTTCCTTGCATCTAGAGGTTTCTCCACAATCCTTTTGCCAACCCATCATTGAACTTTTCCTTAAATATACTTAGTGGAACATTAGTTCACTGACATATATGTTGTTATTAATTACCAAAACCACCAAGGGAGCAAATGTGCTTTCAATCTCCCCCTTTTTGGTAATTGATGACAACATATAGATCAAAGCTTCGACATATGATATAATCAATGAATATAATCGTCGCTTTGAGAAGTATGTGATAAGCAAGAGCTGCCCCTAAATTTGTGCATTATTTTAAATTCGCATTTGAATGCAAATGCACAATCGATTAGGTACATGGGGCACTCTTCCATGTCACATACAACTTGGTGGTGTGCGAGAATAATAAGAATGAATATCATAGCACAACACAATCAAGTAAAGGTGAATGATCATTTCATAAGCATCACAAGGATAGGAAATAGTAGCAATACACATCAAGTGTCAAACACCAACAAAGTTTAACACAAGCAAACCAACCAAAAGTTATCAAGGTTTCTCAAGGTTTTTGAAAAGCGATAAAAAGCAACGCTCTCTCTCTCTCGAAGCCTAAAGATCTATATACATCTTCTCCCCCTTTGGCAACAAGTTACCAAAAAGTTCAAAGGTACATAACTAAGCGCTCTTCTGGGGCTGATCTCCTCCGGTGGCTGATGAAGGAGTCGAGAGAATGGCATCAGCGAAGACTTCTGCAGACGTCATGGTCGGAGTCGGAGTAGCAACTGGAGGTGCTGGAGGAGCTGAAGGAGCTGCGACAGGAGCTAATGAAGAAGGTCTAGACTCTGGAACTGGCACTATAGCAGATCTGGGCTAAGTCCTGAACTGAGTGGCTGTCCTGAGAGGTGGACTATCCTCATCATCATCAGTAGTGTGGGGACTGGGCATGCCATCAACTTCCTTCTTGAGCTCATTCACAGTCACTGTGAGCTCATCCACCTTGTTGTTGAGAATATGGAATTTGGTGTCAACAATCCTCGAGAGGCTCTCCTGGTTCTTCAGAATGTTCCCGATGTCCTTCTGCATGCTGAGCACAGAACTAAGTAGGAGATCCATTTGCTCACTCCTAGACTTTGGCACCTGAGAACTGGAGTCTCTCTGCCTCTGCCTGTGCTGTAGCTGAGGTGGGATGATCTGGGTTCATCACCACAACGTTGTCTTCTAGCTCTGGCAAAAGTGGCAAATGTGGTCGGTCAAGTGCAAATATGTGCTTCTCCAACTTGGAGTTGATAAGCATCTGAATATAGGGTGCATAGCAACATGAGCGCTTCTGATCAGCAGCAACTCTCTTTACAGTCTCCACGATCAAATCCATCACTCTGAATCTCCTATGTTGATCTACATGGAGCAGCATGTTGATGGAGTAGCCTCTTATCATCTTCTCATCTCCAGACTTAGGCAACAAGGTATGCCTCAGAATAGTGTTGATCATGCGAAGACCAGCCTAGAGGAAATAGATAGATCCTAGCTTGTGAGACTTCAGATGTGCAGCAGGAATCTCATTGTACATGTTCTTCATGGCATTGTGGCTTGCCTTGGGCTCAGAGTATACATCAATGTCACCATCTTCCACCTCTGGGACTCCTAAGATGGCAGCCCACTCATCAATTGTGGATTCATACCTGGCACCTTCAGTCATCCACACAATTCTACCATCTCCATAGAAATGAGCAGTGGAGTAGATTTGCATGATCATTTCATCATTCCAAGCTGTGAACTCCTTGCCAACAAACTTATCAAGTTCAATGCAATGAAAGTTGTCTTGCACACTTGGGAAGTAATCCTCATTGTCCTTGATGTACTTCCAGTCCACATACCTCATATCACTCACATCAGGGCACTTGTCAAGCAAAATTGTTTCATAGAAGTCTTGTTGTTCTTTTGTATAGAACATGTAGTCCACATCAGTCTTCCTCCTGTGTGAATACGGATCAATAGCTCTCCACTCTCTCAAACCTGAGTCCTTCCTCTTCTTCATATCCTCAGCTAGTAAGTGGCTGGCATTATGCTATGGAAGGTGTGGCCTTAGATTCATCAAAGCAGACATAGCATCCTCCTCAGCATCTCTAGAGGTAGATCCCTTGTTCTTCTCAGAAGCTGGAGTCTCTCTAGATGTCCTCTTTGGTTTAGGGGTTGTGGGCTTCTTGGATCCAGCTGGCTTGCCCTTGGGAGCTACTTGGCTAGGCATAGCATCAGACATCAATTTCTTCTTCTTCTTGGGAGGAGCCTTGGTAGCTGGCTCTTCCTCCTCTTCTTCAGCAGCAGCCTCTACTGGGTCCTCATACATTGAGGTAGGCCTGCCCACAACATGAATTATCCTCTTTCTACTCTTCTTCTCTCCTGCCTTCTTGGGCACGGATTTCTTGGAGGGCTCAATAGTAATTGTAGCCCTAGCACTCTCTCGTGCTCTCACTGACCCTGAGCTAGCATACTCTTTCCTTATAGCCTTCTTCTTGGAAGTAGTGGCGGCAACAGTGCTCTTGGCAGTAGCATCTTTCTTGGGCAGCTCTTCTGGAATAAAGTCTTCATCCTCCTCATCAGAATTGAGCTTTCTTCTTGCCCTGGTTGCAGCTTTGGGCAGATCAGGTGAGCTAGGAACATCATCAAAACTCCCTTCAGGACTAGTGCCTGAGCTCATGTCAACACTTTTCTCTCTGAAGTAATTTTGGCTATCATCAGAACCTGACATCTCTGACCCTGTCAAAAGAGTATAGAAGAGTGGATAGGTTGAGTCATCACAAAATTTTAGAAGGTTTTCTCAAAGATTTGAACTAAAATTTCTCAAGATTTGCATTCTGCCAAGTGAATTTCGGTACTACCGATGCAAACTTTTCGGACCCACTGAGACAAACAACCTGCTAAACAGAAACTTGGCACCACTTTCGGTGAGACCGAAAATGGGCACTCGGATGCACCGAGGTTGTTCTCAGTTGACCTAAAAAGGGAATCGGTGATGCCGATTCTTTTGCTTCGGTGTTACCGAGATTCAAGTTGCGGACGACAAACCCTAAAAAAATGTTCGTTCGCTAGTCTAATGAAATTTTTAGTGGATAGATCGATCTCAAACTTTGTATTATCGATGGAAAAGTCCTAATGCGCAAGATTCGGAGAGGGGAGCGCATGAGGGGTCGAAATCATACCCTAACTCAGTGACGATCTCGCTACGGCGGTGATGGGGGGGAAGAATCCATCGACGGCGTGGACTTCCAACGGCGGAGGCGCTCGGGAAGACGAAGGCGATGACCAGGGGTCTTGTTTGGCAGTTAGGGTTTTTGGAGGGGATGACATTTCAGAAAGTAATTTCAAAAGTCGGGTCCACCACTTTGTATACCCGTGGCTGTCGGTGACACCGGTTCTAACTTTTCGGTGTCACCGAGTTTCTCTACTATCAGCTGACAGGGAAACTCGGTGTAACCGACAAGATGGAATCAGTGATACCGAGTATGAAAACCAGATCAACCCTAGGCATTCGGTGATACCAAGAATTTGGTATTGGTTCCACCGAGATGCACTTGGGAGGTTTTAATGGTCAGTCCTTTGTCGATACGGAACTCCGAGTGCTCCTCACACAGAGAGATCGAAAAGTCCTTGTTCAAATTTTGTGATGCAGCAAGAATGGAATATGAGACGAGAAAGCATATATAGCTAGAGAGTGGTCCTAGGCATTCTTGTCTATCCAATTGGCAAAAGAAAAATCAAAAGCCAAATAGCAACAATTGGATGTCCTCGAATGGTTAAAGAAATGCAGACCAACATGCTCACAGAATAAGATGTCAAATGAAATCATGGCAAACATGCACATACATACTAGCATCTATCAAGCATTTTGGCGATGACGGAGTCATCTATATATGAGTATATTGACTTAGGAGCCAAGTAAGAATACTTGATCATAGGTCATACTCATCGTTTAAGCACAAGTGGGGTTACCACTTTTACATAAAGCATTTAATCTTGTCACATTCTAAGAGATGCTTTGACTCAAGTCTTAAAGTAAAGCTCCCCCTTGATGTGACATCCCCCCATAGGAGGGATAAACTAACCTCGGGTTTGTCATAGAAGACTTCATGTGGGTGATGTAGTGGTGGATGCTCAAGGTTGATGAAGATCACCAAGAGTTGGGAGCATCCTTGTTGTTTCCTTACTCTTCTCACCTACATGGGTTAGTCCCAACATACAAGAGACAAATACAAGGATATCTATGGACATGGAGTGCAAAGCATACATGATGATGTCCATGGATTTGTTGATTACCTTGTCCCATGCTTACCTTTGAGGGAATGTGTGACTCCTTGAACTATTGCATGTTGTTGATGTTGATTGCAACTAGTTCTTTCCAATAATGAATGTGAGTGAATTTCATTGGCGGAGTCACCCCTCAAGAACTTCTCTAGTTCTTCTTCTTGGGGACCCACATCAACTTGATGGGGATCCTTGGTGTTGAAGTGGCACTTGTAGAAGTTGAGCTTGAAGTAGCCTTGGGAACCCACTCCACCAAAGCTTGGGATTCATCTTCATATGAGTCAATGTTCTCTTGAACCTTGTCCTTGCCCTTGAGCTTGTGGTCTTGTGGTGGAAGGTCATCTTGAGTGTTTGTTCCTTTGATAAGAGTATGTTCATACTTCTCCCTTTGAGGAACAAACTTGGGCTTGGGGTATTGACCTTCTTCCCATTCAACTCCATTTGCGTTGAAGTAGCCAGTGCCATGGTTCTTCCGGTATCCTCCATGCTTGCGTACAATTTCCCCAAATTGCTTACACCCGGCAAGACTCTTGTAGAAACCTTTCTCTATAATCCCTTTCAATAAATGGTTTTCTTGCTCAAGTGTAACTTGGCTAAGAGGATCATCATTAGTGGAATCAATAGAACTACTAGAAGCAACATCATTAGATTTAGCATTTTTTTTTGTTGCTACTAGATGAAGAACCTTTCTTGCCTTTGTTACTAGTTTGTCAAGGTTTAACTTGTGGCATGAATGTAGACAAGAGTAATCGTTTGGCTAGATAACATGAAGTCTTCTTTCGGAGATCGTCATTGACAGCTTTAAGAAACTCATGTTCTTGCTCCAAGGTGAGCTTCTCGAAGCGTAGCTTCTCATGAGTCCTTACAAGCTCTCTATGATCTTCTAGAGTAGATTCATGAGCTAACTTAAGAGTGTTTAATTCTTTAGTTAGTTGTTCTATTTTCATCTTATCATCATCAAGCGACTTATCTTGACTAGCATGAAAATTATCAAGTACGTTTTGACTAACATCACTAGTTTTATCAAAGAGCAAGTCATCATCACCAAGTAAATCATCTTCATCACTATTGAAATCAAGATACTCGGGGTGTGATACCATGGGGCCTTTAGCCATGAAACAACTTCCACTCCCTTCATTTGGTGAATCAAATAGATCATAGGAGTTGGTAGTCACTAGTGCAAGTCTGGCAACAACTTCATCTTGACTATAGTCGGAGTTGGAGTGATAGCTTCTCTCGGAGTTGTTGTCGGATTCGGAGCCGGAAACCCATTCACCAACATGAGCTTGATGTCTTATTCTTGAGTAGCTCTTGGTGTACTTGTACTTCTTCTCCAGGTCCCTACTTCTCCTTGAGGGTCTTCGTTCATAACGATCATCTCTACTCCTTCTCTCTCTTTGAGGTGATTCGTTTCTTGAGCTTCGTCTTCTAGGTGACTCTTCTCTTCATTTGTAGGGAGCCGTGCACTCATTGGAGTAGTGTCCGGGCGGTCACGACTTGACGAACGCTTCTCTTCATATCTTGAGTTGGAGTTCGTTCTTTGCCTCTATTCTTGTAGAACTTGTTGAATTTCTTGACCATGAGGCTTATCTCTTCATTGGTGACAAGGTTGTCGCTTGAGGTTGCGGGAGCATCACTTGTGGCTTTGTAAGCACTGCTAGACTTGTTGTGAAGCTCTTCTTTGTCTTTGACTGGCATCTTATGAGCAACAATCCTTCCAATGACTTCCATAGGCTTGAGATCTTTGTAGTTGGGCATCATTTGGATCAATGTGCACACGGTGTCGTATCTCTCATCCAAAGCTCGAAGTATCTTCTTGATGATGAATTTGTCGGTCATTTCTTCGCTTCCTAAGCCGGCAATCTCATTGGTGATGAGAGCTAGCCTAGAGTACATCTCTGCGACTCCTTCACCATCCTTCATCTTGAACTTGTCAAGATGACTTTGAAGAACATCCAACTTGGATTCTCTCACGGATTCGGTACCTTCATGCATATCAATCAAAGTATCCCAAATCTCTTTTGCATTCTGAAGACGGCAGATTTTGTTGAATTCTTCGGGACATAGGCAGTTGAAGAGAATGTCACATGCTTGAGCGTTGTATTGCAACATCTTCAATTCATCCGCGGTCGCTTCACGATCCGGTTCCTTTCCATCACCAAAGAATTCACCTTGCAAGCCAACACGAAAAACAGCCCACACGGCGGGGTTATGACCAAGAATATGCATTTTGATTTTGTGCTTCCAACTTGAAAAATTTGTGCCATCAAAGTACGGACCTCTACGGTGATAATTTCCCTCACTAGACGTCATACTCTCCTAGGTTGTGAGACCAATGCAATGGAGACCAAAGCTCTGATACCACTTGTAGGATCGAATGTATGTCAAGAGGGGGGTGATTAGACTACTTGAGCAAATAAAAATTCTACCTTTTCCCAATTTTAAGTGTTGGCAGATTTTAGCAATTATAGCAATTCAAGTACATCCTACACATGCATGTCTAAGAGTATAGCAGCGGAAAGTAAAGACAAGCATATGAAGTAGAGGGTAGGGGTGAAGCTCAAACGCAATTTGGAGACACGATGATTTTTCCCGTGGTTCCGATAGGTGGTGCTATCGTACGTCCACGTTTATGGAGTCTTCAACCCACGGAGGGTAACGGTCGCGAGAGTCCACGGACGGCTCCACCCATAAGGGTCCACGAAGTAGCAACCTTGACTATTCCATAACGACTTCCGTCCACGAAGGACTAGCCTCACTATGGGTAGATCTTCACAAAGTAGCGCGATCTCCTTGCCCGTACAAACTTCTTGGTTCAACTCCACAACACGAAGTAGGAGGCTCCCAAGCGACACCTAACCAATCTAGGAGGCACCACCCTCCAAAAGGTAATAGGCTCGGTAATGTCGATGAACTCCTTGCTCTTGTGCTTCAAGATGATAGACTCCTCAACACACAATCACTCTCTCACAGATTTGGCTTTGGTGGAAGAGATTGATTTGGTGGAAAGCAACTTGGGGAGGCTAGAGATCAAGATTCATATGGATAGAGTGGAATGGCTTGATCTCAACACATGAGTAGGTGGCTCTCTCTCAGAAAATTGGATGGGGGCAAGTATGGAATAGTTCTGAGTGCTTCTTTTTTCGAGTGGGTGGTGGTGAAGGGGTATATATAGGCATCCCCAAAAATCCAACCGTTACACCTAAAGTGACCAACTCGGTGACACCAAAGTGTAAAACTCGGTGGTACCGAGTTGCTCAAAAGGTAGCAACTTTTGAATTATATCGGTGGTACCGATCAGGTGTCCAACGGTCAGAATCCAAATCTCGGTGACGCCGATCCAAAAACTCGGAAATTCCGATTTTGTGAATCGAGGTAACAGAAAGTTGGCAAGCTGAACTCGGTGGTACCGAAGTGGGATCGGTTGCACCGATATGCTAGGGTTTGGCATGGCTCTGTCTGAGTTTGGGAATCGGTGGAACCGAGTGGAAAATGTTGGCTTCACCGATTTTCATTAATGGCTTTAGACAGAATTTGTGGGAGAGTTTGTGGGTGTTTTTGGTGACTATCACTTGTGCACGTGGAGCATCTTGTTCACCAACAGTACCTTACCCCCTTTTAATAGTATTGGCTTTCCTATGGACTCAAAGTGATTTCTCACAAAGTAAAATGTAGAGTCCTCTTGCTTGAAGCTTTGCCAATCCATTTCCTTGCATCTAGGGGTTTCTCCACAATCCTTTTGCCAACCCATCATTGAACTTTTCCTGAAATATACTTAGTGGAAACATTAGTTCACTGACATATATGTTGTTATTAATTACCAAAACCACCAAGGGAGCAAATGTGCTTTCAGCCGGACATCCGGCTTGGCCCAGACATCCGGCCCAACCCCCGATATCCGGCACCCGCCCCCGGAAATCTGGTGTGCCAGTGTCCGAAGCGAGTGGAATCCAGCACCTCCAGCCCGGACATCCGGCCGAACACCGAAGCCCTGGACATCCGGCAGCCTGGCCCGGACATCCGGCCCCTATGCGGGCAGACTCGGGCCCGAGTGGCCATGTACCCTTTCCTTCGCCGCTCTTTCCCCTGGCACTATATAAACAACTCCACCTCCTCTCTCTAGGGTTAGCTTGGTTTCGCAAATACATCTTTGTTGAGCTTAGCTCCATTACTTACTTCTCCCATGGAGATTGACCTCCATTGAGAGAAGATCCAAGTGATGCCAAGGCCCCTCTAAGGGAAGATCCTAAGGGATTCAAGACCTCCTCCTTTGGAGCGAGGAGACTACCGATTACATGTATCCTTTTGTTGATTGTGGATATTGTGTCTCGTGTACTTGTGTGATTCTAGTGGATGTGTAATCGAAGATTGTCCTTGAGTTTGTGATTTCCTATCGTGTTCTTCGTGTTCCTCGTGTTTCTCGTGGAAATCGCCCACCAATTCGTGAAAGATCGACGCACACGGGCATGCCCCGTATCACATGGGCCTTGAGAGACTTGTGCGCCTGGCCCAATAAGGCCAGGGCGTCTCCCTTTAGCCCATGCAAACCCTTGGGACGTTGTGGAACCCTTGCTGGACTTCCGGACTCCTCTGGAAGTTTTTGGAACCTTCTAGAAGCTTCCCGGTACAATACCGGAAAAACCCGAAACTTTTCCGATAGCCAAAATATGACTTCCCATATATAAGTATTTACCTCCGGACCATTCCGGAGCTCCTCGTGACATCCGGGATCTCATCTAGGACTCTGAACAACATTCGGTCACCAACATACATAACCCAATAATACTATATCGTCACCGAACATTAAGCGTGCGGACCCTACGAGTTCGAGAATCATTTGGACATGACCGAGACACCTCTCCGGTCAATAACCAATAGCAGGGCCTGGATGCCCATATTGGTTCCTGCATATTCCAACAAAGATCTTTATCGGTCTAACCACGATGCCAAGGATTCAATCAATCCCGTATGCAGTTCCCTTTGTCCAGCGGTATGTTACTTGCCTGAGATTCGATCGTTGGTATCTCCATACCTAGTTCAATCTCGTTACCGGCAAGTCTCTTTACTCATTCCGTAATACAAGTTCCCATGATTAACTCCTTAGTCGCATTGCTTGCAAGCTTCTTGTGATGTTGTATTACCGAGAGGGCCAGAGATACCTCTCCGTCATACGGAGTGACAAATCCCAGTCTCGATCCATGCCAACCCAACAGTCACCCTTAAGATACCTGTAGAGTACCTTTATGATCACCCAATTATGAAGTGATGTTTGATACACACAAGACATTCCTCCGTTGCCAGGGAGTTGCATGATCGCATGGTCTTAGGAACATATACTTGACATGAAGAAAGCACTAGCAATAAACTAATAGGATCAAATGCTATGCTTGCGGTTGGGTCTTGTCCATCACATCATTCTCCTAATGACGTGACCCCGTTATCAGATGACAACTCATGTCTATGGTTAGAAAACCTTAACCATCTTTGATCAATGAGCTAGTCTAGTAGAGGCTCACTAGGGACACGGTGTTGTCTATGTATCCACACATGTATCTGAGTTTCCGATCGATACAATTCTAGCATGGATAATAAAAGTTTATCATGAATAGGGAAATATGATAATAACCAATTTATTATTGCCTCTAGGGCATATTTCCAACAGTCTCCCACTTGCACTAGAGCCAATAATCTAGTTCACATCGCCATGTGATTCACTCCCAATGAGTTCTGGGGTTTGATCATGTTTTTCTTGCGAGAGAGGTTTTAGTCAATGGGTCTGCAACATTCAGATCCGTGTGTACTTTGTAAATCTATATGTCATAGTGTAGATGCTATTACCACGCTCCACTTGGAGGTAATCCAAATGATCGCTCCACTATACGTATCCGGTTTACGACTCAGGGTCATCCGGATCGGTGTCAAAGCTTGCATCGATGTAACCCTTTACGACGAACTCTTTATCACCTCCGTTATCGAGAAAATATTTCCTTAGTACTCTTTAGGTACCTAAGGATAATTTTGACCGCTTTCCAGTGATCCACTCCTCGATCACTCTTGTACCCCCCTGCCAGACATATGGCAAGGCACACATCACATGAGGTACACAGCATGGCATACAGTATAGAGCCTATGGCTGAGGCATAGGGGACGACCTTCGTCCTTTCTCTTTGTTTTGTCGTGGTCGAGCTTTGAGTCTTACTCAACTTCACACCTTACAATACATGCAAGAACTCCTTCTCTGAATGATCCATTTTGAACTCCTTGAAAATCTTGTCAAGGTGTGTGCTCTGTGAAAGTCTTATCAAGCGTCTTCATCTATCTCTATAGATTTTGACGCTCAACATGTAGCAGCTTTACCCAGGGCTTCCTTTGAAAAACTCCTTTCAACAACCCTTTATGCTTTCCAGAAATTCTACATCATTTCCTATCAACAATATGTCATCCAATATACTTATCAGAAATACTATAGTGCTCCCACTCAATTTCTTGTAAATACAAGTTTCTTCATAAACTTTGTATAAACCCAAAAGCTTTGATCACCTCATCAAAGCGTATATTCCAACTCCGAGATGCTTGCACCAGTCAATAAAAGGATCGCTGGAGCTTGCATGCCTTTTAGCATCCTTAGGATCGACATAACCTTCCAGTTGTATCACATACAACCTTTCCTCACGAAAACCATTAAGGAAACTCTGTTTTTGACATCCATCTGCCAGATTTCGTAATTGAAAAATGCAGCAACTGCTAACATAATCCCAACAGACTTTAGCATCGCTACGGGTGAGAAAGTGACATCGTAGTCAACTCCTTGAACTTGTCGGAAACCTCTTTGTGACAAGTCGAGCTTTATAAATGGTGACATTACCATCCACGTTTGTCTTCTTCTTAAAGATCCATTTGTACTTAATGGCCTACCGGTTAACGGGCAAGTCTACCAAACTCCATACTTGGTTTTCATACATGGATCCTATCTCGGATTTCATGGCTCCTAGCCATTTATTGGAATCTGGGCCCACCATCACTTCTTCATAGCTCGTAGGTTCACTGTTGTCTAACAACATGACCTCGAAAACAGGATTGCCGTACCACTCAGGGGCGGTACGAGTCCTTGTCAACCTACGAGGCTTGGTAGTAACTTGATCTGAAGCTTCATGATCATCATCATTAGCTTCCTCTTCAATTGGTGCACGCATTACAGGAACACCTTTCTGCGTTGCGCTACTGTCCAATTCAAGTGAAGGTTCGACAACCTTATCAAGTTCTACCTTCCTCCCACTCACTTCTTTGGAGAGAACATCCTTCTCTGGAAAGGATCCATTATTGGCAACAAAGACCTTGACTTTGGATCTGTGATATAAGGTATACCCAATTGTTGCTTTAGGGTATCTTATGAAGATGCACTTTTCCGCTTTGGGTTCGAGCTTATCAAACATAAGTGTCGCATTCCCAAACTCTAAGAAACGACAGCTTAGGTTTCTGCCAAACCATAATTCATACGGTGTCATCTCAACGGATTTAGATGGTGCCCTATTAAAGTGAATGTAGTTGTCTCTATGCATAACCCCAAAATGATAGTGGCAAATCGGTAAGGGACATCATAGTACACACCATATCCAATAGAGCATGACTACGACGTTTGGACACACCATTACACGACGGTGTTCCAGGTGGCGTGAGTTGTGAAACAATTTCCACATTGTCTTAAGTTGCACACCAAACTCGTAACTCAGATATTCACCTCCACGATCATATCGTAGACATTTTATCTTCTTGTCACGATGATCTTCAACTTCAGTCTGAAATTGCTTGAACTTTTCAAATGTTTCAGACTTGTGTTTCATTAAGTAAATATACCCATATCTACTCAAATCATCATTGAAGGTAAGAAAATAACGATATCCACCGCACGCTTCAACACTCACTGGACCGCATACATCAACATGTATCATTTCCAATAAGTCACTTGTCCACTCCATCATACCAGAAAATGGGGTCTCAGTCATCTTGCCCGGCATGGTCCGCATGTCTCAACCGATTCGAAATCGAGTGAGTCCAAAGATCCATCGGCATGGAGTTTCTTCATGCGCTTTATACCAATATGACCTTAGCGGCAGTGCCACAAGTATGTGGTACTATCATTATTAACTTTGCATGTTTTGGCATCAATATTATGAACATGTGTATCACTACGATCGAGATTCAATAAACCATTCACATTGGGTGCATGACCATTGAGGGTATTATTCATGTAAACAGAATAACCATTATTCTATGACTTAAATGAATAATTGTATTGCAATAAACACGGTTTAATCATGTTCATGCTCAACGCAAACACCAAATAACATTTATTTAGGTTCAACACTAATCCCGAAGGTAGAGGAAGCATGCGATGGTGATCACATCAACCTTGGAAACACTTCCAACACACATCGTCACGTCGCCCTTAGCTAGTCTCCGTTTATTCTGTAGCTTTTATTTCGAGTTACCATTATTAGCAACTGAACCAGTATCTAATACCCAGGTGCTACTAGGAGTACTAGTAAGGTACACATCAATAACACGTATATCAAATATACTTTTGTTGACGTTGCCATCCTTCTTATCTACCAAGTATTTGGGGTAGTTCCGCTATCAGTGACCGCCCCCCTTACAATAGAAGCACTTAGTCTCGGGTTTGGGTTCAACCTTGGGTTTCTTTAGTGGAGCGACAACTGTTTTGCCATTCTTGAAGTTTCCCTTCTTGCACTTACCCTTCTTGAAACTAGTGGTCTTACCATCAACACTTGATGTTCCTTCTTGATTTCTACTCACGTCGTAAAACATCGTGAATAGCTCAGGGATCATCTTCTATATCCCTTGCATGTTATAGTTCATGACGAAGCTCTAGTAGCTTGGTGGCAGTGACTTGGAGAACTCTGTCAATCACTATCTTATCTGGAAGATGAACTCCCACATGATTCAAGCGGTTGTAGCACCCAGACATTCTGAGCACATGCTCACTGACTGAGCTATTCTCCTCCATCTTGTAAATAAAGAACATGTTAGAGGTCTCATACCTCTGAACACGGGCATGAGCCTGAAATACCAAGTTCAGCTCTTGGAACATCTCATATGATCCATGGCGTTCAAAACGTCTTTGGAGCCCCAGTTCTCAGCCGTAAAGCATGGCGCACTATACTATCAAGTAATCGTCAGAATGTGTCTGCCAGACGTTCACAACATCCACAGACGATGCTTGAGGGGGTGGCGCACCAAGCGGTGCATTGAGGACATAAGCCTTCTGTGTAACAATTCGGACAATCCTCATATCACGAACCCAGTCTGCATAATTGCTACCATCATCTTTCAACTTACTTTTTCTCTAGGAACGTATCAAAATACAGGGGAGCTACAACATGAGCTATTGATCTACAACATAATTTGCAAAGACATTTTGACTATGTTCATGATAGTGAGTTCAATTAATAATATTACTAAAGAACTCCCACTCAAATCAACACCCCTCAAGTTTTCTAAGTGTGACATGACCCAAATCCACCAACCCAAGTCCGATCATCACGTGAGATGATGTGGTTTCAATGGTGAACATATCCATGTTGATCATATCTACGATATGACTCATGTTCGACCTTTCGGTCTCCTGTGTTCCGAGGCCATTTCTGTACATGCTAGGCTCGTCAAGGTTAACCCAAGTATTCCGCGTGTGTAAATCTGGCTTACACCCGTTGTATGCGAACGTAGAGTCTATCACACCCGATCATCACGTGGTGCTTTGAAACAACGAACCTTCGCAACGGTGCATACTTGGGGAGCACACCGTTTTATCTTGAAATTTTTAGTGAGGGGTCATCTTATAATGCTACCGTCGTCCTAAGCAAAATAAGATGCATAAAAGGATTAACATCACATGCAAATCATATAAGGGACATGATATGGCCATCATCATCTTGTGCTTTTGATCTCCATCTCCAAAGCACAGGCATGATCTCCATCGTCACTGGCATGACACCATGATCTCCATCATCGTGTCGTCATGTGGTTGTCACGCCAACTATTGCTTCTACAACTATTGCTAACTCATAGTGATAAAGTAAAGCAAAAATGGCAAAAATAAATTAAAGACAACCCTATGGCTCCTACCGGTTGTTGTACTCATCGACATGCAAGTCATGATAATCTAGACAAAACATGATCATCTCATACATCACATATATCACATTATGTCTTTGGCCATATCACATCACAACATGCGCTGCAAAAACTTGTTAGACGTCCTCTACTTTGTTGCTGCAAGTTTTACGTGGCTGCTATGGGCAACTAGTAAGAATCGTTCTTACCTACGCAAAGCCACAACAGTGATATGCAAGTTGCTATTTATCCTTCCACAAGGACCGCCTCTGTCGAATCCGATTCAACTAAAGTGGGAGAGACAGACACCCACCAGCCATCTTTATGCAACAAGTTGCATGTCAGTCGATGGAACCGTTCTCTCGTATGTGGACGAGTAAGGTTGGTCAGGGCCACTTCATTCCACAATACCGCCGAATCAAGATAAGACTAAGGAAGTAAGAAATCTGAACACTTTGTGTTCTACTCGTGCATATCATCTACACACAGACCTAGCTCATGATGCCACTGTTGTGGAACGTTGCATGGGAAACAAAAAATTTCCTACGCACACAAGATCTATCCATGGAGATGCATAGCTACGAGGGGGGAGTGTATCTACATACCCTTGTAGATCACTAAGCGGAAGCATATATAATGCGGTTGATGTAGTCGTACGTCTTCACGATCCAATCGCGATCTGTCCCGATCTAGCGCCGAACGGACAGGACTTCCGCATTCAGCACACGTGCGGCTCGATGACATCTCCGCCTCCTCGATCCAGCACGCGAGGGCGGAGTAGTAGATGGGTTCTGAACCATCACGGCGGCGTGGTGGAGATGGTGGTGGTGCAATCCCGGCAGGGCTACGCCGAGCGCTACAAAACCGCGAACGGAGGAGAAAACGATCTAGGGAGAGAGAGGGGCTCCAAGGGCTTGGTGTGTCCTCTTGGGGTGCCCCCTCCCCTCTATATATAGGTGGAGGGGCGTGGGGAACAGCCCCTCCAAGCCCTAGGGCGCAGCCAAGGGGGAGGAGTTGGACTCCTAGTCCAATTCCCTCCCTTTCCATACACAGGTGGACTTTCCACTTCCCCCAAGCCACATGGGCCTTGAGGGACTTGTGCGCCTGGCGCAATAAGGCCAGGGCGCCTCCCCTCATCCCATGCAAACCTATGGGATGTTGTGGAACCCTTGGTGGACTTCCGGACTCCTCCAGAAGTTTCCAGAACCTTCTAGAAGCTTCCTGGAACAATACCGAAAAAACCCGAAACTTTTCTGGTAGCCAAAATATGACTTTCCATATATAAATCTTTACCTCCAGACCATTCTGGAGCTCCTGGTGACGTTCGAGATCTCATCCGGGACTCCGAACAACATTTGGTCACCAACATACATAACCCAATAATATTATATCGTCACCGAACGTTAAGCGTGCGTACCCTATGGGTTCGAGAATCATGTGGACATGACTGAGACACCTCTCCGGTCAATAACTAATAGAAGGACCTGGATGCCCATATTGGTTCCCACATATTCCAACGAAGATCTTTATCGATCGAACCACGATGCCAAGGATTCAACCAATCCCGTATGCAGTTCCCTTTATCCAGCAGTATGTTACTTGCCCGAGATTCGATCGTTGGTATCTCCATACCTAGTTCAATCTCGTTACCGCCAAGTCTCTTTACTCGTTTCGTAATACAAGATCCCGTGACTAACTTCTTAGTCACATTGCTTGCAAGCTTCTTGTGATGTTGTATTACTGAGAGGGACCAAAGATACCTCTCCATCATACGGAGTGACAAATCCCAGTATTGATCCATGCCAACCCAACAGTCACCCTTGAGATACCTATAAAGTACCTTTATGATCACCCAGTTAGGAAGTGACGTTTGATACACACAAGGCATTCCTCGGTGCCAGGGAGTTGCATAATCTCATGGTCTTAGGAACATATACTTGACATGAAGAAAGCCCTAGCAATAATATAATACGATCAAATGCTATGCTTACGGTTGGGTCTTGTCCATCACATCATTCTCCTAATGATGTGACCCCATTATCAAATGACAACTCATGTCTATGGTTAGGAAACCTTAACCATCTTTGATCAATGAGCTAGTCTAGTAGAGGCTCACTAGGGACACGGTGTTGTCTATGTATCCACACATGTATCTGAGTTTCTGGTTAATACAATTCTAGCATGGATAATAGACGTTTATCATGAACAGGGAAATATGATAATAACCAATTTATTATTGCCTCCAGGGCATATTTCCAACAGGCCAAGCATGCTTGGAGAAATTGGAAGCATGTGTTGTACAAGAAGTACTTGAGTCAAGGCAAGGACCCAATCCCCTCATACCCCCAAATTACAAAGAAAGACAAGGCAGTATTCAAAAGGGCTAGGGCTAGTGAGGAGTTTATTATGAAGAGTGCCAAGAAATCGGAACTTCTGAAGAAGAACACAGACCCACCGTATGGCGTGGCAAGATACTACAACATGAAACCGATATGGGATCAGGAGAACAAAGATGCAGTAACTGCTGGTGGCAAACTGGCCTTTAGTGAAATTAGGGGCAGCCTCGCTAGAGACTACTTGCAGGTACGTGCAAGGAGGCGTGACGATGGCAGTTATTACTTTGAAAAATCAATAGTTGAAGCACTGTATAATGACATGGTAGAGTCTTCCAAAAACCCTGGAAGGTTCTACAGGAACTCAGGGCCAATGGACCTTCTGTCTGAGGCTCTGAAAACCAAAGAGCCTCCCGACCATGCAAGGAGTATTCGGGTCAATGTCCCGCACAAGAGGGCTTTATCACTAAGCAAAGAAGAGAGGCTCAACATGAAAAAAGCTAGGAGGGAATTGAAGAAGAATGCATTATATGAAAAGATCAAGAGGGACATGTATCCTGGACTTCGAAAGGATACTGAGGATTCATTTATGCTGCAGAAGACACTAACATTGAGAGATAGCCAGGAGACACAAGGGGAGGTGGGCATGGAGGATGTCGCTTATTGCGCAACAACACCGCACAACAGTAGTTGTGCATCAGCTGACCTCAACGACACTCAGACTGCAACTGCACATGATGGTGTTATATTCGATCTGTCCGGAATGAGAGACAAACTGAAGGGCGTGCTTACACATTATGAAGGTACATTAAAACGTGCAACAACCTGGGTTTACCCCCTGGATCGGACGGGGGGCTCTTGTTTGTCAATGTGCCATTGAAGTCGGGTTGTGTGAAGTGCCTTGTGACTAAAGCAAAGCCTGGATTCAATGAATTTTCCTTGAAGAATGTCCTAGGGACTATGATGAGGAGAGGACCTTGGGAGAAACACTGTTAAATCATATCCAGTGGCCACAGAAAGAAATATACTTCCTGGTAGAGATCCCTCCACCTCTCCCAAAAGCAAACAATGGCGCCCTTGAACCGGTGACTCTCTTCTCGCCACAACGGATCTTGCGTGCTCCCCCCGAGGAACATAATATTCATAATCCGATGACTGGGGCATCAACCTGTGATTTAGTCCACCCGACTTCCTCCCATACATGCCAAGTCATCATCAGCTCGTGAGCAGCCTGTGGAAAGTCCTACAACTGCTAAAGACGCACCATCGGTTCAGATGTCGGCCACTAAAGCAGAAGGGGCAGACGCATCGACACTGGATGCTCAGCAGACAAACCCGGTGGAACCGCCTTCTAAGCAGTCACAAAGTCCGGATCCGCTAGCTAAGCAGTCCGAAAGTCCAGAACCACCTGCTCATTAGTCCAGCGGTTCGCAGCCGCTTGATAAGCATACCGATGTGTCAGCACTGCCTGCTTAGCAAACCAACGCGTTCTCACAGCAGCCTCAGCACACCGACACATTGGCACCACCTATGCAAAATCCCGACATAGCTTCAATAGTCGGGTAGCAGTCTGTCGCCTCTGTTACTATAGCACAGCAGTCCGTTACAGCATCACCATCGGGTCAGCAATCCATCGTAGCTTCAACGGCTACTCAGCAGCACATCGTTCATGTATCAAGACCTCAAACCAAAAGTACTTCAGCTAACAAGAGGAAAGCGGGAACGATTGCAAACACAAAGAAGGGGCCCCCAAAACCGAGGAGGGATGGGACCAATAGCATCCTACTACAAAGACTCCTTGCCCAGAACCAAATCAACAACAAATTTTTCCAAGGGCTGGCTAGTGTCGGTTCTGACACCATGGATGACAACACATTTAATAAGCTAGTTGGTAGTCCTAAGTAAGACCCATTTGAAGCACACAAGTAAAAGCATGGCCAGCCATTTCTTGTTGACGAATACTTTGAGGAGTTCAGTTCCAGTTGCCGCAAGTTACATAAATATGGCATGGATCAAATGTCAGAAGGAGAAGGTAATAACATTCTGCAACTCCACTACGACAAGAAGCATTTCTCCAACGTTCCGGGTATCATCAGTGTGGAATTCGAGGACTTTCATCTCTTCTTCAACTTCGATGAGATTGCTACCACTCTTGTCAAATGCTTGATGTTGTATGTACTTCACAAACTCTAATCAACTTCTCCATACAAGGATGTAAATGTGAAAAAGCTAACTGTACAGTATTCCTCATAGGGGATTGACAGCACAGAGATCAATAAGGGCGCATGTGTATTTCATAGATCCTAATTTAGCAAACGACTCTTTATTATTTAATAGTGGTACACACAAGGTTTCCATTGACCATGTCTCCAACTTCTTGAATATGTTTCACGTAGGAAAATTCTTCATGTGGCCATATCATGAAGGGTAAGTTAATATATACAACCACACATACATTGATCGTCTTTCAGTTGTCGACATATGTCGGTGCACTAGTACAGGGGTACCCAGTGCTCCTGACTTATGCACAGGCGGTAGAAGCAAAGAACCCTGCCAACAATCGAGACAAGACTCCAGCAAGCTCAGCGCGGCAGCCCAAGCCTGGACTGCGACGCTCCAAGCACGTCCCCGACGCTTGCCGGGGACCAAGACGTGCACACCTCCCTGAAGACCCGGCAAGCCAATCCACGGCAGGCGTGAGCCATCCAACCACCGCTCCACCGCATCGCTACGCCTGTCACTTATCGATGCTGTGTCGAGCCCTCAGGCGGCTAATCAGCTCTCGCTAAGCACATGGCGACACATTGGAAGGCAAGTTACGCTCGGTTGACACCCGCCCTGCAGCGTGTCAAGATCTTAAGCAACGACCGGCCAAGCGGTGGCAAGAGCTTGCCGGGGATGCACCCCCAAGCGCCACCTAGGCAGGTAATCATGGCATTTTGTCCTAAATGCCAGAGTTAGGTATGATAGCTCTGCTTTGCTATCTAGTTGATAGATAATGTCTGTTTTGCCATTGTGGTAACCCCTTGCACTATAAAAGGAGGCCCAAGGCAACCTAGCTCAAGGTTGGCAATTCGAACCCCCAGACATTTGTACTCGCATTGCCGCTCTTCCCCCGACAACAGTCCTTGCCGGGGTTAGGTGCTCTGCATTCTTCGTGTTCCTCCAATCAATCCACCAAAAAGCATGAGTAGGGTTTTACGCTTAGCAGCGGCCCGAACCTGGGTAAAATGCCTGTGTCCTGATCGTTGTGCCGTCTCATGCTCTCCGCTCTTCGTGCAACGTGACCCCCCTTGCCGAACCACAAGGGACCTCTGGTCCCATAGGTGATCGTGAGCATCCGTGCACTGACATCTTTGGCGCGCCAGGTAGGGGGCGTGCATCATTTGCACGAACCCGAGTTCGTGAACGGTGAATCAATCTTCATCATCTTCTTCAACAATGGCTCCGAAGAAGAAATCCGGCACGGCCGCGCATCCCTCCACTTCGAAGGCTCCCTCGCACACGGTCGCCGGCGCCGTAGGCGCTGCGGCGGCTACGGGCGAGGCAGGCATCGTGGACGACGCGGTCGGCGCAGGAGCCACCCCCGTCCAGCCCTTCGTGGCCGGAGTTGGAGAAGGAGGCGCCGGAGAGGAGCAACTACAACAACAACATGGCGAGCTCATCCCCGACGCCACGGGCAGAGGGAACATTTGTTCATCACCTCCCCGCCGCGCGGATGGCCGAGGCCGCCTCAGTGGCGCCCAGTCCGGTGCGAGCCGTGACCTTCTGACCGCACCCGTCGCCAGCGAGATTGTTGGACGTGCACCTCGTGTGGAACGAGACGGGGCACCCAGCGAAGCCGCAGCCCCACAGGATCGGCCCACAGCCCACCAGAATGCTCCAGCGAGTGGTGCGCGGCATCAAGGACGCGGCGACGCTCCTCTTGGTCCTACCAAGAGTCGAGCAACGTCGTGGTCCGCCTTGTTCGCCATGCCGGGCAACACCGAGGAGGCCATGGCGAGAGTCCAGATGCTGCTCAACTTCATGCCAGCGGCTGATAAGATGGATGAATGGAGAGCCACCATTCAGAGTTTGATTTCCTTCGTTCAAGCCAACAAGCCCCAGCATGCAGAGCCGTCAAGACATACGCGAACAGCGGCGGCGGCCCGGGGCGGCGAGCGCATTGAAGGGGGCCACACCAACGGTGCAGTCTCCTCCGCGATAACAGGCCCAGGGGCAGCCGCAGCAAGCTTCACATGTTGACGACCGCGACGAGGCGTCCATAGTCTCGTCTGGCCCGCGCAACCGCCAGGATCAACGGCGTGTCCTTGAAGACCGGCGGAAAGATGACGCGCGCAACACCATCGAGCGACACCGGGAAGCACACCGTCAATCCGACAAGCGCAACAGTCCAAACGTCGGCGACCCCGCGCCCAGTGTTGGTGGGTACCTTCCTTACGAGGTTGGTTGCCCTGCCTTCACTAGCGAGCTGCGACGGGTCCACTGGCCGTCGACTCGAGCTTCAAGCCTGAGCTACTGGAGAAATACGACGGGAAGCTGAACCCTGCGGAGTTCTTGGGCATTTACACGATAGCTGTTCAAGCTGCGGGAGGAAGAGATGAAAAAGTTCTTGCCAACTATTTCCCTTTGGCGCTCAAGCCAAATGTGAGATCATGGCTGATGCACCTGCTGGAGAATTCCATTTCGTCTTGGGCTGATCTATGCAACGAGTTCGTTGGCGCCTTCACCGGTGGTCATCAAGAACCAGGCCAGCCCAGCGATCTCCAAGTCCTCCCGCAAAAAGATGGAGAAACCTTGAGAAAGTATATCCAAAGATTCAGCCGAGTACACCGCAACATCCCAGATATCCACCCCGCAGCAGTGATTGCGGCGTTCCACTTGAACGTGCGCAACAGAAGTATGCGAGCCAAGATGAATGTCAAGCTCCCCAAGACTGTCAATGAGCTTTACACCTTGGCAGATAAGTGTGCTCAAGCTGAAGAAGGAAGGTGACTTCCTGGAGAAGAGGCGGGCGTCGAAGTGGACTCTGATGATGACGACGATGCCCTTGACCCAAAGGGAAGGAACAGGAAGTGCAACAAGAAGCGTAAGGGAAAAGCAATATTGGCTATCGAGAGCTCCGGAGACCTCAGTGCGGGCAAGAGGGCGAAAGCCTAAACCCCCGGCAAGGGAGCTGCCGCGTGCGCTGATTGCTGGGAGGTTGCTGCCGCTGAGAAGACCGGGAAGTCCGACGGGTCGTACTGCAAAATTCACCGCACCAAGGGCCATGATCTCCAAGAATGCCGACAGGTCAAGCAACTTGTTGAGAAATAGAGGGCCGAGTACGAGAAACGTGACAAGGAAAAAGGCCAGGATGGCGCTGCCGGGAAAGGCCGTGGCGGCAGAGGAGGTCGCTGCGGCAAGACCCCGCGGCAAAAGGAAAAGCCCACCAGAGGCCGAGAGAAGAAGGAAACAGATGATATGAGTGAAGATGAGGCTGATGATGAGGATTCCAGCGACAGGGAGTTTCAGAAAGCAACCGAAGCCATGTGCGTTGACGGGGGCGCATCCTTGCATTCCTCTCGCCACCAGCTCAAGCAATGGGCACACGAGGTCAATGCCGTGGAACCCACTACGGAATCTAGGAAGCCACTCAGATGGTCCCGCATGCCTATCATCTTTGATGAAGAGGATCATCCTGACCGTACCTCTACGGTTGGGTATTTGCCATTGTTGGTTTCCCAGACAATCCACAACCTCAAGGTGTCTAAGATGTTAGTTGACGGTGGGGCCGGATTGAACTTGATCTCTCCTAGAGTGGCTGAGAAACTGTAGATCCTTGATGAAGAGCTCGAAGCCACGGGTACGTTCCAAGGAATCAATCCCGGCAGGAGCCGACCCAAGGGAAAGATCACTCTACCTGTGACATTTGGCGGGGAGTTGAACTTCCGGACAGAGAGGATAGTGTTCGACGTCGCTGAAATCTCACTCCCTTACAACGGAATCCTCGGTCGCCTAGCTCCGGCAAAGTTCATGGCGACATCCCACTACGCTTACAATACCTTGAAGATGCCAGGGCCCATCGGGGTCATTTCCATCCCGTCCGACAAGAAAAACGCAGTTATCTGCGTTGACCAGATGTATCGCGACGCGGTAGCAGCTGGAGCCACAGAAATCCCAGCTACCGCCAAGGGCACAGAGAAAATGAAGAAGACAGGCAAGAACACCGGGAAGGACTCCGGGAAGCGTGCCTCTTCGGAGAGCGCCGCACCTGACGATGACTTGTCGGAGAGTTTCGCTAGCAAGAAGACCAGGGTCACCTATCTTGAGACAAAGAAAGTCCCGGCAAGGGAGGATGGCACTGGTGGTACCTTCACCATCAGTGCTACCCTTACTGACAAATAGGAAAGCGCGCTCGTTACCTTCCTACGGGAGAATGTCGATGTGTTTGCTTGGCAACCATCTGACATCCCCGGTGTTCCCAGGGAGGTAATTGAGCACCACCTTGTTGTCTGCCCTCATGCCCGACCCGTCAAGCAAAAGGTTAGGAAACATGCCTTGGAGAGGCAGCAGTTCATCGCCGAGGAAATCAAGAAGCTTGAAGTAGCTGGTTTGGTCAGAGGGGTACTGCATCCAACTTGGCTAGCAAACCCGGTGGTGGTACGAAAGGCAAATGGGAAATGGAGGCTTTGCATAGACTTCACCGACTTGAACAAAGCTTGCCCGAAGGACCCTTTCCCCTTGCCGCGAATAGATCAGATTCTCGATTCCACCTCCGGATGTGACTTTCTCTCCTTTTTGGATGCCTACTCCGGCTACCACCAGATAGTTATGAACAAGGAAGATGAGGAGAAGACCGCATTTATAACTCCCTGTGGCACGTACTGCTTTGTACGTATGCCCTTCGGGTTAAAGAGTGCTGGTTCGACCTTCGCCAGGGCTGTTCAAATTGGTTTTGGACATCAGCTGCACAGAAATGTGGAAGCCTACATGGATGACATCATGGTAAAAACCAAGGATGAAGCCACTCTCATACAAGATCTGGAGGAAACTTTCGTAAACTTGCGCAAGATGAACCTGAAGCTCAACCCGGAAAAGTGTGTGTTCGGTGTCCCATCCGGCAAGCTGCTTGGGTTCTTCGTATCTCAGTGAGGAATAGAAGCCAATCCCGACAAGATCAAGGCGATCGAGCAGATGCAGGCACCCAAGACCATCAAAGATATCAGACGCCTGACCGGATGTGTTGCTGCGTTGAGTAGGTTCATCTCCAAGTCCGCTGAGCGCGCCTTGCCGTTCTTCAAAGTCTTGAAGAAGGCTGGCCCGATGAAGTGGACCCCGGAGGCAGATGCAGCGCTACAAGACCTAAAGATATACCTATCCTCTGCTCCCACCTTGCTCGCTCCTAGACCGCAAAAGCCATCGCTGCTGTATTTAGCGGCAACAAACCAAGTGGTTAGTGCAGCGCTGGTGGCGCAGCGGGGGGTGGATGAAGATTCAGCAGCCGCTGCTGATGCTGCCGAGAGCGAGAAAGAAACATCCGTGGTAGGGCTCTTCACAGATCAAGGGGGATCTCAGCAAATGGTTGACAGCGAATCCAAAGAAGTGGCAAAGAAGAAAATGGTGCAGCGGCCCATATACTTTGTCAGTTCCCTACTACAGGGGGCTAGGTCAAGGTACTCCGGAGTACAAAAGCTGATCTTTGGCCTCATCATGGCCTCGAGGAAGCTGCGCCACTACTTCCAAGCCCATGAGATAACAGTTGTCACCCGTTTCCCATTGCAACGCATACTGAGAAACCCCGAAGCTACTGGCAGGATAGTTGAGTGGGCACTAGAGTTGTCAAGCTTCAGATTAAAGTATGAGAGCACTTCCACCATTCAAAGCAGGGCGTTGGCGGAGTTTATTGCAGAATGGGCACCCACGCCAGATGATGAAACTCCGGAGACAATCCTCCCCGGCAAAGAGGCACCCAAGGATTAGATCATGTACTTTGACGGTGCTTTCTCACTCCAGGGGGCTGGAGCAGGTGTGCTCCTCATCGCCCCGATCGGAGAGCACCTCAAGTATGTCGTCCAGATGCACTTTCCCCGGGAGGAAGCCACCAACAATACCGCTGAGTACGAAGGGCTCCTTGCCAGACTTAGAATCGCGGTGGAATTGGGAATAAAGAGGCTGATCGTCCGAGGAGATTCTCAACTTGTGGTAAAGAAAGTCAACAAGGATTACCAGAGCCCGCTGATGGAAGCCTACGTGGAAGAAGTGAGGAAATTGGAGGAGCACTTCGATGGGCTGCAAACAGAGCATGTGCCACAAGCAGAAAACAGCATTACTGACCACCTATCGAAGTGCGCTTCGCAGAAGCTTCCTGTGGAACCAGGAACCTTTGTTCTCCGCCTCACCCAACCATCAGTATCCCCATCTGCGATGTCCAAGAAGAGAAGAAAGCTGAACTCCGGCAAGCATTTTACGGCAGAGCTTCCCGAAGCCGCTGGTAGAGAAGCCGTCGGGTAAAATCCTGTTCCGGTTGGCGAGCAGCTCCCTCCCGCAGGACCTCAGGGTCTAGCGGTTGAGACAAGCGCTCCCAGAGACGAGGAAATGCCTTTAGTCCTTGTTGTCGAGCCACGGGCTCCAACTTGGGCGCAACATATAGTCCATTTCCTTCAAACAGGAGAACTCCCCGAAGAGCAAGAGGAAGCCGAAAGAGTAGCCGGTCGGTCAAGTATGTACCAGTTTGTCGATGACACCCTATACAGAAGGTGGCCGAACGGCGTGAAATTGAGGTGTATCTTCCGGGGGGATGGACTGAAGCTGTTGGCGGAGATTCACGGAGGAGTATGTGGTTCCCACATTGGATCAAGGGCCCTTGCCGGGAAAGCTTTCCGACAGGGTTTCTATTGGCCCACTGCCCTCTAGGACGCTACTGAACTGGTCACCAAGTGTGAAGCCTGCCAGTTCCATTCCAAGAACATCCATCAACCAGCGCAAGCCTTGCAAACAATCCCTCTATCTTGGCCGTTCTCGGTCTGGGGGCTCGATATCCTAGGCCCCTTCCCCCGTGCTGTCGGGGGCTTTGAGTTCTTGTTCGTGGCAACTGACAAGTTCACAAAGTGGCCTGAGGTGGAACCAGTGAGAAAGGTGACCGCACAAGCAGTTACCAAGTTCATGAAAGGACTGGTGTGCCGCTTTGGAGTGCCTAACAGAGTGATCACCGAGAACGGCACCCAGTTCACGAGCCGCGGCTTCATGCAATATATCCAAAACCTTGGAAGCAAGGTCTCCTTCGCCTCTGTTGCTCACCCGAGAAGTAACGGGCAAATCGAGAGGATGAATGCTGAAGTGCTGCGAGGACTCAAGACAAGGACTTTCGATAAGCTGCCGAAGAGCGGCAGGTGCTGGATAGATGAGCTACGGGTGGTTCTATGGTCCCTCAGAACGACACCGAATCAAGCTACCGGCCAGATGCCCTTCACCCTAGTGTACGGGGCGGAAGCGGTACTCCCCACGGAACTCATATACAGGTCACATCGAGTGCTTGCCTACGATGAAGTAGAGCAACAGCATCTGCGGCATGACGATGCCACGCTCCTCGAGGAAGACCGTCTCTGGGCTGCTGTGCGTGCCGAACGCTACCAGCAAGCTCTGCGCCGCTACCATAGCCGCAGAGTTCATGCCCGGAGTCTTGAGGAAGGCGACCTTGTCCTTCGGCGTGTTTAGTCCGCAAAGGGTACAAACAAGTTGACGCCGAAGTGGGAAGGCCCTTACCGGGTAGTACGAGTCACCAGACCTGGCGTAGTCCGTCTGGAGACCGAAGATGGCACCAAGGTGCAGAACTCATGAAACATTGAGCATCTTCGTAAGTTCTACCTGTAAGGCGCGGCTGTCGGGCTCAGTCCCCGGCAGCCACCTTTTGTACAAGCCTTGCTGATGTTGCATGTAACCCTTTGTACAAAGCCAGGCGCAGACCCTGTGCAACAATAATAAAGCTAGGCATTGCATCACATCATCATCCTTACATGCTCATTACGCATTTTTTATGACTGCAATTTTAGCGCTTTTTAAGTTATAAATATTTGCTAGAATGCTTGGTGAAACCGTAATCTTTGTTACTGTCATCACCCTACATGTTTTACCATCAAGAAAACAGGAAAGGGGAACAAAGAAACAAGGATGGCGGCCCATCACGCTCGAAAAGAAGATACTACCTGCAAAAGATAAGTATATCACATATTTCCAGTTCTGTACTTCTCATTTTCTCAAGGAAACCCTTAGTATCTTCCTTACTACGGGATGTGGAGTCATCCACGTGGTGAAAACCCTTGTCGGGACGAGCCGTCCCCCTATCCTTGCTTATAGGGGTGACTACGCCGATACCGACAAGGAGCTCTGCCGGGGAACAATGCCAACCTGTTGCCGGGGGCTCGTTCCCCCACTTTGGCACTCGTGGTTTGAATGACGACCCGTCAAGTAGCTCCGTGCGGCAGAGACAAAACATGCTAATGCAGTATAAATAAGGAAAGGAAAGGGATAGTACTTGCGGGAAGAAAATGGCGCTTTATTCTCATTCATTTTCTGATACAAACTGGGTAGATATTACATTATGATTCGTTAAAACTTGGCAAGCGCCTACATCTTTTGACATGAAAAAGATAAGTGCCCCGTAATCCTTTTCTTGTCGCTCTCCTCTTAGGGATTAGGTAGAGAAGAAGTAGAAGGGCGAGCTCTGTGGGTTTGCACTCAAGGAGGAAGAAAGGATGGATGAGCATCGCCCCTCGTGACCCCCAATTTATAGGGGAGAGCGCGGGGGCTGGCTCTCCTCCACTCCAAAGGTCGCCGCCCATCTCCACCAATTCCATCGCTCATGATCATGGGCGAACAGGTAACCGCCCCATTGCTCCAATCCATGGCGCTCCAGTTTCTGCCATGATCAGGACTTTAAGTCACGCACGCCCGTCGCTAACTCCCCGCTATGTATGCGGCGCGCGTGGCGGAAACGGCCTGAGGTGGTGGGTTAGTGCTGACCAATAAATTGGCAGATTCTCCCTCACATTGCGCGCCTGTGCATGAAACTTGGGCCTGACCCAATGACACTTGGCGAGCACGTGTGGGCCAGTCCCGGGGGCTCCTGTCGGTGCACTAGTACAGGGGTACCCAATGCTCCTGACTTATGCACAGGCGGTAGAAGCAAAGAACTCGGCCAACAATTGAGACAAGACTCTAGCAAGCTCAGTGCGGCAGCCCAAGCCTGGACTGCGACGCGCCAAGCACGTCCCCGACGCTTGCCGGGGACCAAGACGTGCACACCTCCCTGAAGACCCGGCAAGCCACTCCCCGGCAGGCATGAGCCATCCAACCACCGCTCCATCGCATCGCTACACCTTTCACTTATCGATGCGGTGTCGAGCCCTCAGGCGGCTAATCAGCTCTCGCTAAGCACGTGGCGACACATTGGAAGGCAAGTTACGCTCGGTTGACACCCGCCCTGCAGCGTGTCAAGGTCTTAAGCAACGACCGGCCAAGCGGTGGCAAGAGCTTGCCGGGAATGCACCCCCAAGCGCCACCTAGGCAGGTAATCATGGCATTTTGTCCTAAATGCCAGAGTTAGGTATGATAGCTCTGCTTAGCTATCTAATCGATAGATAATGTCTGTTTTGACATTGTGATAACCCCTTGCACTATAAAAGGAGGCCCAAGGCAACCTAGCTCAAGGTTGGCAATTCAAACCCCCGGACACTTGTACTCGCATTGCCACTCTTCCCCTGACAGCAGTCCTTGCCGGGGTTAGGTGCTCTGCGTTCTTCGTGTTCCTCCAATCAATCCACCAAAAAGCAGGAGTAGGGTTTTACGCTTAGCAGCGGCCTGAACCTGGGTAAAATGCCTGTGTCCTGATCGTTGCACCGTCTCATGCTCTCCGCTCTTCATGCAATGTGACCCCCCTTGTCAAACCACAAGGGACCTCTGGTCCCATAGGTGATCGTGAGCATCCATGCACCAACAACATACTTTGTATGCTCATCATTTTCTTAAACTGTAGCCATCACTGGATCTTGGTGGTCATTGTTCCAAAGCGAAACACAGTTTACTACCTG
Organism: Elymus sibiricus; assembly: GCA_039707655.1. NCBI lineage: Eukaryota > Viridiplantae > Streptophyta > Magnoliopsida > Poales > Poaceae > Elymus > Elymus sibiricus. The sequence goes on along the minus strand of CM077675.1, from coordinate 258,722,548 downwards.
GATTCTCTCCGAGAGTCAAAATAGCCTCAGGATCCGGACCAACTTAAGGAATACACGGATAGGTATTGAATTCTTTGATGCAGATATTTTTTATTCATATCTGGTTCAAGAATTGAGCATGTGAAAATTCATGTTCATTAGCAGTGTATTGTCAGAGTACATAACTTCAGGAGGGAACCGTTCGACCGCCAACTACCTATGAAGCACGTGATCATTTCTTCGGTAAGACACAAAATCAATTATTTTCAGAAAATGCTAGCCAGATGTTCAAGTTTCTAAGTGAACCTCTTTCTATTTCCGTCCAAAAAATGAAATAGCTTACACCGGTTAGGTTGTTCCTAACAGGGTACATGACTAATACTGTACAAAAAACTTTAGTGTCCTCAACAACAAGAAGGGACCAACCTATGTGGATACTAAGTTTGTAGACACATGATGAACCTATGTAGATATGCTGAATGTTGTGCCGATGCTGACAAAATAGTATGATTAAGTCTGTTTCTTAATTACTATCTTCTACTCCACACGTATGTCACATTTTGATCTAAAAATCCTGTAGTTGATCTTTGGACCGATGACCTCTGAACCGTTCGCCACAGATGAATTGTTGTCTGTTAGGAAGATGTCCAGACTACGAAGATTTCAGCATTCCTATCTCCCACGAATGAGTATGCATTCAGATAGTGTTATCAGCTAAACATATACGCATGGATGCATTGTTTTCCATGTGACCAGGTCTTCGTATTTCATACACTATGATTATGTACTGCATATGTCCATACATCTGTGGAATTTTGCTAACATTTGTTCAATTGCATATTGTGGTGAATTTTGATGAATGTTCTTCCTATGGATACAATTTGTTCAATTGCATATTTTGGTGAATTTTGATGAATGTTCTTCCTGTTCACACTATTTGTTCAATTGCATATTGTGGTGAATTTGCATTTTGCAGGGTGATTCAAATGCAATATTTTACCATAACTTGGCCATTTAAGCGCACACGGATCAAGTAACTAAGTGTGTGAGATACAAAACAGATAGCACACATCACTCATAGCGCAACTGCCTATGATCTACAAGAAAAGAACGCGAGATATAAACTGAAACGTTGGTGATAGCTAACAAATTGCAGACGTTTTGCGGCACTTCTACGTGTGCGTAGGAGCTACTCAATCGTTTGTGATAGCACACTATATCACACGTGTGCCTAGAGGAAACCGTGCTCGATGCAAAGGTGATCCCACGCGTAACTTGTTCGAGAAATGTGTGCGATGATATCATGCATGGCAGACGCTTGCCAGAGAAAACTCGTGTGCGATGATGCAGATATCACACACAATTTCTATGATGTCCCGTGCGGATTAGGTAATGTTTCACAAACGGTTAAATGTCAAGCACCGTTTGTTTTCCATGAAAAATTAGACACGTTTGACATGTGATAGATGTGCGTGATTGATCCCCAATCCCACACATATGCCCTAAATATAGTGTGTGTGATATGTTCCTGCATCGCACACAATTATATTTGGCAGAGCGTCTGCACCATCGGTCACTATCGCAGACAATTTTTCCATGTCATGTTGGATGGACCCCCTATCACCCACACATACAAGGGGACAGTTTAAAACTACGTCGCGGAAAGGGGTTAAAAATCATTTGTATAGCATGTCATTATACTAGTAGAAGTTGATAAAGCCAAGAATGAAGCTATTGACAGGTTGACGTAGCCCAAAATTGTCACACAAGTGAGAAGTTTTCTTGGCTCGCTGGTTTCTATAGGCGTTTCGTGAGAGATTTCAGCACCATTGTTGCACCTCTCAATGAGCTTACAAAGAAGGATGTGCCTTTTGTTTGTGGTACTCCGCAGGAATAAGCCTTCACGGTTTTCAAAGATAAGGTAACACATGCTCCTTTACCCAAACTTCCTTATTTTAATAAGACTTTTGAGCTTGAATGTGATCGTAGTCGAATTGGATTAGGAGGTGTGTTATTACAAGATGGTAAAACTGTTGCATACTTTTCCAAAAAAATTGAGTGTGCCTAGTATGAGTTATTCTACTTATGATAAGGAATTTTATGCTCTTGTTCGGACTTTGGAAACATGGCAACATTATTTATGGCCCAAAGAATTTGTTATACATTCTGATCATGAATCTTTGAAACACATTAAAAGTGAAGAAAAACTAAACCGTATACATGCTAAATGGGTTGAATTCATTGAGACTTTCCATTATGTCATTAAACATAAGAAGGTAAATAAAATGTTATTGTTGATGCATTGTATTGTCGTTATACAATGCTTGCACAACTTTATTTTAAAATTGTGATGTAGCATTGTAAAGAAGGGAGAATGTGGAACAAGCTCGTCATTAATGACGAATTTGTGTTCCGTGCTAACAAGTATGCATTCCAGCTAGCTTTGTTCGTCTTTTGTTGTTGCAGGAGGCGCATTAACAAGGATTACCGGGGCACTTTGGCGTGAAGGAGACAGAGTACATACTTTATACACATTTGTTTTGGCCAAAGATGAGACAGGATGTTGAGCATTTTGTTGCTCGTTGCACTAAATGTCAGAAAGCTAAGTCATGACTCAATCCTCATGATTTATATATGCCTTTACCTGTACCTAGTGTTCCATGGGAGGATATATCTATGGACTTTATTTTAGGTTTACCTTGAACAAAGAAGGGGAGGGATAGCATAATTCTTGTTGCGAATAGATTTGCAAAAAGGGCACACTTTATACCATGTCATAAAAGTGATACGGCTGCTAATGTTGATGACTTGTTCTTTCGTGAAATTATTCACTTGCATGGTGTGCCAACTACAATTGTTTCAAATCATGATACTAAATTTCCAAGCCAGTTTTGGAGATGTTTATGGGCTAAGTTGGGGACTAAACTACTTTTTTGTACTACATGTCACCCTAAGACAAACTAAAGTAGTCAATAGAACATTGTCTACTATGCTTAGGGATATTTTGAAGAATAGCTTGAAAATGTGGGAAGAATGCTTGCATCATATTGAATTTGATTATAATCATTCACAGCATTCTACTACTAAGATGTGCCCTTTTGAAATTGTGTATGTTTTCTTACCTCGTGCACATATTGATTTGTTGCCTTTTCCATCTTCGGAGAAGGTTAACTTTGATGTTAAACAATGCGCTGAATTGATCTTAAAAATGCACGAATGAACTAAGGAAAACATGGAGCGCATGAATGCTAAATATAAACTTGCTGGAGATATGGGTAGAAAACATGTTGTCTTTGCACTTGGAGATCTTGTTTGGTTACATCTGCGCAATGATAGGTTTTCCTTATTTACGCAAGTCAAAGCTAATGCCATGTGCTGATGGTCCTTTTAAGGAGTTAGAGAAAATAAATGATAATGCATATAAACTTGACCTGCCTATAGATTTTGGGGTTAGCCCTACTTTTAACATTGCCAATTTGAAGGCTTATTTGGGTGAGGAAGATGAGATTCCGTCGAGGACGACTACATTTCAAGAAGGGGAGGATTATGAGGACATCAATACCATAGTTACACCCACAACCCCTCCTACTATACATACTCAACCAATTACTAGATCTTGTGCACACCAAATAAATTATCAGGTACTTTCGTTTCTTGGGAATGATTCTAATGTTCATGAGAATATGTTGCCGCCTAAAATAGATACATTTGTGTTGATTACTAATGAAGGGCCAAACATGGACAAGAGGGATGAACACTAGAGCAGGATCAAGCATGGAGATGAAGGCACATGCAAAGGGAACTAGAACGGTATTTCTAGTGGAGTTTTCAGCACTTTGAAGCCCCATGATGACATATAAGGACATGGACAAAATATACAAGATGCCTTTCACAAATTTCGTCCATAGCTTATTATAGGTGTGGCACCACCTTATTTTTGGGCCAGGCCCATGTAATTTCGAAATACTATGTGATAGGATGGTTTTAGAGTCCGTATTGTAGGGGAAACGACTCAGGAGGTGTTTTAGTCCCACCTTTACAAGGGTGGACGAAATCCCCTCCCTTTTCCCCTATAAATACAGTCCGTAAGGCACCATTTAGACTTGGGCTTTGATTAGATTAAAGTTCACCATAGCTGCAACTCGCGTCCTTCGTTTGTGTTCAATGACTAGACTAAGACGTCAGAGAACCCCACTTGATTAAAAAAGCTTTCTTCTTATATTCACATTATCCATATGGCAATTTCAGTTTCTTGCATGTTCTTTGTTTGCATGCAGGAAATAGACCCTCATGGTTAGGTTGATCGTGCCCCGGCGTGGTCAATAACCTCTCGGTGGTTTAGCAATTTCTAAGGCACGACGTCTTCGCACCTTCGTAGTCAGATCATCAAAGTCGACTTCCACCAAAAACGATAACTACTTCTCATAGAAACATCGGGACACCTTTGCTTCTATCACAAAGCATACTATATAATCTACTTGTCCCAATTTACACAAACTTCCTAGATTAATGGATTTGTATTATGTGGCATAAATATAAGCAATATTCAGTAAACTTTTACTCATAACGAGAACACTTTTTATGTAGGAAAACTAACTTAATCTGAAACTTGCTTGCTACACATGAATTTTAATAGTTGGCCAATCTAAGCTGTCCATTTAAGCACTACCTTCTACTGCTAGGAACAATGCCTTTAGTAATTGTTGAACCATCATGTACTAATCTACAGTCCCAAATAGGAAGCATATTTTCCTCTTAGTACTTTATTTATCTACCGTGTCATATGTCGACTGTCCTCACACTAACTGAAGCCCACTAGACCAAAGAAAAACAATGTCCTACCATACTACCCCTATGCTTCCTTGCAAATCAATTAGATTTCATATCTCTTCTATTGCTAACACATATAGGTCATATATGCAAATTTAATTCAGGTTCATGAGTCATGTATTCTATCTTTAAGAAAAAAACCAAATAGTCGGGTAGGGAAACATGCACCATCAGCTTGTTTCCAAAAAATAGTGCAACGTTCTGCTAGCATACAACTCTAGATTTTCACTATGGTTATGAGCGTACTTTTATGTAACAATATGTCTCTCGATTTCAAATTCAAGGAATCCCAATTGCGCTAGCTCTGCAGTTCGATTCCACGACAGAACGATCAATGAATGAATGTGGGCAGTCAACCACGTAAGCCAAAGTAAGATGCTTAACCCATGAAATCCCTTTCAACCTTAGTGTTGTGTTATCCTAGAATCTATCATTCTCCAAAATTCCCTAAATGCACCCTGACCCTTCTTACCACAAGCTTTTAATATACTAGTTGACCCGTTGTGCCAAATGGCGCAGAGACCCGCTAAAGCCATGTTGTCGATGAAAATAGTTTCATTTTGCAAGAACATATTTGATATGTTTATCTCGCTAAGGAACCCGAGTTTGGAAAAAAATGGTATAATATGTATAGACCAATTAAGGAAGCATTTCTTTAGTTGAAAATATGGTTATTACATTGAGAAATCTGAGTTTAAAAGGAAACATATTTGTCCAAATGACCAAGGTAGGTATATGATAGATAACTTTACATTCCACGATGATGCGACACGATATCTTCCTTGTCTTGATTATGTTCAAGCACATTTGGAGACCAAACTCATAATTTATTAAGATATGGCTATCCAAACATACAAACTCCTATTGTGCCAAATGGCAAAGAAAGAATTAAATGCAAGTATTTTGCTTAACTTAAGAATGCACTTGGGTTATGTTGGTACAATGGCCTTGTTATTTGAATTGATATGATTCTTTTAAATAACTTTGCAAATGATGGTTAGCATGGTAGAGGATATTTTTAACCTATAATATATGGCAATCGTGCCAAAGGTTTTTCTTATATTGTTGTGTTGTTGGATGTTCTATCATGCATTAAAGAAATGCAAACCAACATGTGGTTTATGGTTAGGAGGATAGTGGTATCCCCTGCCCACCAGAGTTCAAATCTCAGACTTGACAGTGTATGATCAGTGGGAGGAGACGTTCTCGTCGACTACGACGTCTTCTGTGACGACTTCATGAATCTCAAGATAATGTGACAGCTCAGTCGCTCGAAGATGCTCATAGGGGTAGGGTGTGCGAGCGTGCGTTCGTAGGGATGAGTGTATGCTCGTGTATTTGAACGACTTTGATTGTACTCTGTTCAAAAAAGGAAAAAAAAAGAAAGGAAAAAGTTGTATCAAAATATATACCAAAGCTTCCAAGATTAGATTATTCGGCACATGGATGTTTACTGGGCTGGCCCCAATCAGAGGATAAAACAGCTGAGAAGAATGTGTGCCACACGTCCTTCTCCACCACATGCCACAAGGCCCAGATTTAAACCAAGAGCTATTTGTAAATTAAGGTCTTTATTTTGTACCAACAAGTTTTAGATAGCTACAGATTACAATTTGAAAATGGAAATAGAAATATACATGGTTAATGTGGATGCAACAAAAGAGTTTGTTTCCTAGAACAAAATAAATACATAGAGAAAGCAAGGGTAACACAATTACATGATAGGGTGCACACAGAACCCAAAGCTATCACTGCAATTGAGCATGAAGGACTGTCGGACGGACACATTTCTTCAGTATGTATAGAGTCTGTCTACCCTACAGTAGTTAAGCTGCAAAAAAGAAAATTACAAGATGACCAAACCAGAACAAGCATTCCACAGAACTACAGAATTCTATAGCTTCCACATAGCGAACGATGGAACTCAAAACATCAGTGCAAGCTTTGTCAGCTGCAATTAACTTCAAAAACCAAAGCAATAGGTAATGCCAGTGCTTACTCCCTTGTAGATTTTTCAGAGATCTAGCAAAAGGAAACCCTTCTATTTTTAGATTAAGGTCAAGATGGCTCCTGCAGTTCCAACTGACCGTTCTGAACTATTCGAGATGTCGGCTTACATATCTGAAAAATTGCAATGGTGATGAAGCAACAAGAAGAACGGAGATGCAGCAACGGACGAGATCGTACAACCTGTAAAATACAGAAAATAACTGGTCAGTAGAGTATCATATCCTCAGAATTAACTTGCAACAAACATGTAGAGTAGTTCTTTTAACAAGAACAAGTTGTAAAACTATATCATGGGTCTATCCTCACATTTGCACCTCTCATTTTGCATTTGTGATTCTGCATCGACCACCAAGGTAACATAAAAAAGGTACGCAAACCAGGATAAACTAAAGCATATACTTGGAAAGGAAAATCGAAGAAACATAAATGGGCTAGTATACCCGTGGATAGGTTAGACATAAAGTCAGTGAGAACGCCCAACTCTGGCCAAGAACACCCCCCCCCCAACGCGCAGTTCAGATCTGGGCAGCCACCAGATTCACACTATACCACATAACCAAATGGCAAGCCTAATAAATTTTTTTGGCTCAACATGTAAGAATGGAACATCTTCACTATGTTGTATAACATTTGGATTGGGTAATTTGGAACAACCGATTCAAGTTCTATTATTTGACACCGCGAACAAATGATTTATTCGATAATTTGGACAGCTGTAGAAAATTTAAGAGTGGAACTAATTGCTAAGTTTCTAATTTTTTACTTGGAACATCCACTAAATAAGGTGACCTCATTCTCTGAAGCAAATAAAACAGTGCTTGGGAAAATGCTTAGAAACGGTGGTAGCAAGTTAAAGATCAAGTTGGTCAGAGTAAGGTCTAAATGGCATCTCCCTTTTTCTGAAATCCAAAAGATCTTTATGGCCTCGTGACTGAATAAGATGTGCAGATGGAGAAACCATGCGTATGAAGCTGCTCAGTACAACTTAACCGAATTCACTAACTTGAGGTCATAATGAAGAAAGAAGAAAGCATGAATAAAATGCGGATTCTCTCTTCTCTGAACATATTACATGACTCGGCATCTTCTTGTAGGAACAAAGAAATAAGAACAAAGCAAAGAAAGAAGGATAAAATAAGAACAAAGCCATGAACAGAGCATCGAAGAATCACTAGAACAATTTCAACTCACCCATGTACGCTTGCTTCCTATAATCACTACAAATCGAAAGAACACCAATGACATATAGAGATGCATAAATAGCAAGATCAGGAGGAGAATGCTTGCATACAAAGAGAACAGCCGTGCAGTTACCATTTCTACCCTCTACACTCTCACACCTCTTCCATGAAAAGGAGGCTAACACAAAGAAATGTCGGGTCACTGAACTCGACGAACTCATGAGAGTAGATAAAGCCAACACAAATTATTAATAGTGACATAAATATATAATTAGTGCAAATTCAGGAGTTAGTTCACTCTTTCTTTACCAAACTATTATGTGAGAAGGCGCATTATATAAGGCATAAAAACAGTAATCAATGTAAGAAAGCAAACCGATGTGCAGGGGAATTCTAACTCTTAATCACCATTCTACTTACAGGATGAATGTGCCTTCGTAAGCCAAACAAAATCAGAGTTCCAGAGGAAGCAATTGGCAACGAGAGAGGTCACCTAATTGCCCGAGACCATGCCATGTCGCGCCTCCCCACGGTTGAGCTTCTTGCTGAGCCGTACTCAAATTCAAATAACCACGTATATTTGTAGGATCGAAAGTATGTCTAGAGGGGGGTGATTAGACTACTTTACCAAATAAAACTCTAACCTTTTCAATATTAGTTGTGGGTAGATTTCAACAATTGTAGCAAGTCAAGTTCACCTTACACATGCAAGTCTAAGAGTATAACAACGGAAAGTAAAGACATGCAAATGTAAGAGGTTAGGGATTGGAAGATCAAACGCAATTTGGAGATGCGGAGATTTTTTTCCGTGGTTCCAATAGGTGGTGCTATCGTACATCCATGTTTATGGAGACTTCAACCCACGGAGGGTAACGGTCGCGAGAGTCCACGGAGGGCTCCACACACGATGGGTCCACGAAGTAGCAACCTCGTCTATTCCATGATGGCCTACGTCCACGGAGGACTAGCCTTACTCGGGGTAGATCTTCACGAAGTAGGCGATCTCCTTGCCCTTACAAACTCTTGGTTCAACTCCACAATCACGAAGAACGAGGCTCCCAAGCGACACCTAACTAATCTAGGAGGCACCACCCTCGAAAAGGTAATATATGTGGTAGTATGATGAACTCCTTGCTCTTGTGCTTCAAAAGATAGTCTCCTCAACACTCAATCACTCTCTCACAAGTTTGGCATAGGTAGAAGAGATTGATTGGATGGAAAGCAACTTGGGGAGGCTAGAAATCAAGATCCATATGGTTGGAGTCGATGATCTTGACCTCAACACAAGGGTAGGTGGTTCTCTCCCAGAAAATTGGATATGGCAAGTGGGTGTATGTTCTGAGTGCTTCTCTTATGAGTGAATGGTGGTGGAGGGGTATATATAGGCATCTCCAAAAATCCAACCGTTACAACATTATTACCCAACTAGGTGAAACCAAAGTAGAAACTCGGTGGCATCGACTAGTTCAAAATGTGGCAACTTTGGCGTTTTCGGTGAGACCTATGTTTGAATCTCGGTGGTACCGATATGGGTGACCTAGGTAGTTACCAAATCTTGGTGAGACTGATTCCTCAACCTCGGTGGGACCGATTTAGAGAAATGGGCTAACAGAAAATTGGTCCAACTTCTCGGTGGTACCGATTCTCTAAACTCGGTAGGACCGAATCCAGAAAATGGCTAACCAGGAAGTTGGTCACTGTTTTCGGTGGCACCGAATGAAAAGCTGGTAGTACCGAGATGGGAATATTTGTGACACCGAATTTTGACTTTAGGTTTTGGACAGAGGATATGTGTGGGAAAGTCGGTGATTATTTTTGGTGGCTACCTCTAAGCACTTGAGCAACCAGATCATCATATTTACCTCATCCCCTTTTAATAGTATTGGCTTTCCTATGGACTCAAAGTGATTTCACACAAAATATAAGATGTAGAGTCCTTAATGTTGAAGCATGGCCAATCATATTCCTTCCTTTCCTTGGTGAGGATCTCCACACAATCTTTTAGCCAATCCATCATTTAACTTTTTCCTGAGATACACTTAGTGGAAACATTAGTCCAATGAAATATATGTGTTTATTAATTTCCAAAACCACCTAGGGAGAAGTTGTGCTTTCAATCTCCCCCTTTTTGCGAATTGATGACAACATATAGATCAAATCTTCGATGAGAGATATAATCAATGAATAGCATCGTCGCTTTGACAAATATGTGATAAGCAAGAGCTCCCCCTAAATTTGTGCATTATTCTAAATTTACGTTTGAATGCAAATGCACAATCAATTAGGGTCATGGACTCTTCCATGTCACATACAACTTGGTGGTGCGCAAAAATTAATATGAATGAATTGCATAAGCACATCACACGAAACAAGTGAATGATCATCACATAGATATCTCAAAGATAGCAAAGTAGTAGCATTACACAAGAGTATATGATCAAACACCGACAAAGTTTCAACCAAACGATAAACCAAATGTTTTTTTAAGTGCAGAGAGGAATCAAAATGCAACAAAATGCAACACACACACACACTCTCTCTCTCTCTCAAAGCTCTATGATCTATAACCTCTCCCCCTTTGGCAACAAGTTACCAAAAATTTCAAAGCTATAGAGCTACTCGTCGCTGTCAGTGTCAAAACCGGCGGATCTCGGGTAGGGGGTCCCGAGCTGTGAGATTAGGATCGATGGATAACAGGGGACGAAGGAGACGATGTTTACCCAGGTTCGGGCCCTCCTATGGAGGTAAAACCCTACGTCCTACTTGGTTGTATTGATGTGTATGAATATTACAGAGTCGATCTACCTCGAGACCAAATAGCCAAAACCCTAGATGAGCTTGTCTGCCCTCAACAATATAAACCCTATGACTTATATAGACACAAGGGGGTACCTAGGGTTTACACATGGTAAGTCTCCAGCCGAAAATAAAGACGCCGATCCTCTTATCTTGAATTGGAGTGCACGCCCCGTCTTCGGAGGGTTCCTTCTAGAATATGCAGTCACCACATATCCGGCCATTCCTGTGACAATCAGAGAGCGGCCCACCAAGCCGGCATGTAAGGGATAGGCCGGCGGCCCGAGGACCCCTCAGTCCAGGACTCCCTCAGTAGCCCCCGAACTAGCCTCCAACGCCAGGAGTCATGACACCAGTAGCTTCGCGTGATCAAAGTCTTCGGCTTGCGGGGCGAGTTCTTTTCCCCCTTTATGATCGGCTGTCTCTAGTCTGGCCGCCGATGATACGTAGTTATCCGAACATGTAATTATCCGGACGCCATAAGTTGCTTAACCTTGAAGGCCAAATGTCAAAGTGTGAATAGTACTTCCTGACAACCTTTCTGACGAAGGGTCGTGGCCTACCACGATCGCCGAGCTGGTTACAGAAACTCGATTCGCGGTTCGAGGCAGTTTCTCCATTGGCACGTCTTATCAATGTGCAGATCATGCCTCGTTTCTTACAGGATATGATTAATCCTTTGGGTTATCCCACACGCGTATAACGGCACGATTGTTTCGGGAAGAGGCGAGGCATGCAGCGCGGCAGAGGGGAGGCTCTTGGTATTACGGTACCCATAAAAGGGGGAAAACCCCCAAGGCCTAGTCACGCTCCAAATTCGCAGCCTCTGCTTCCTCAACCTTCCCAAGCTCCCAGAACCCAGATCCAGTTCTTCCTCCATCTCCCCTCCGAGCTCGGCCATGGCCGGTTCAGGTTCCATGGGCAAGTGGGAGGCCTCCTCCGTCACCGACAATGACATACGGGAGTTGAAGCGTGCCGGCTACCTCTCCGCCGACATCGCCCACCGCGCTCCAGAGGCGAATCAGGTGATTCCCACACTGAGGCAGGGTGAGAGGGTGGTGTTCGTCCCCCATTTCCTCCGGGGACTGGGCTTTTCGCTCCACCCCTTCGTCAGGGGCCTCATGTTCTTTTACAGTTTAGACTTCCACGACCTCCCCCCGAACTCCATCATGCACATCACGGCGTTCATCCTTGTCTGCGAAGCCTTCCTGCGGGTACAGCCGCACTTCGGCTTGTGGCTCAAGGTGTTCAACGTCAAGCCGAAGACAGTTGCGGGTGCGCATGCGGATTGCGGACGGGCGGTAATCATCAAGCTCCCCCATGTCGAGTGGCCGGAGGGCACCTTTATCGACACGGTCAAGATCTCGCAGAAGGAGTGGTTCTATATCACTGAACCAAGGAGCGCGGACGGGATGGCACCTGCCGAGTTCAGATCCGGACCCCCTGCGAGGATAACCTCATGGATGAAGAAAGGCCTTAACTGGGGGTCGGCCGAAGAGGTGAAATTGTTGTAGAAGCGCATCTCCTCGGTGATCGAGACCAACGTCAAGCTGACCAACGTGATCCAAGTCATGCTCCGCCGCCGTCTCCTCCCCTGCCAGCACCGGGTCTACCCAATGTGGGATTACTAGCTCGAAGACCCGGCCACCGTGTGCCAATTCTTCTGCACTTCCCACGAGAAATTGTGGAATGTGCTATTCAAGCCACAGGAGAGCTGGCCGGCCGAGGAAGAGGATACCGGACTCTACGCCGCAAACCCTCCCACCAAGGTAAGGTGGAGCTTTTAATTCTGCGGCTCTGTTTTTTAACAAAGAGCTGAACCCCCCATTTCTCATCTTCACAGAAATGGCTGAAGAAGGCCGCGAAGATTGACTGTCCGGCCCTGCAGCCCGAAGACCCTCGGTCGGATCTGCTGACGGAGATGCTCGTCGTGGCGCCGTATTCGGCGCCAGAGAAGAAGGAGAAGAAGAAAGGGGAAAAGAAGGGAGCCCGAGAAGGTCTCCGTCCAAGGGGTCTCCCGGACACTAAATCCGAGGATACCCATGCCTCTTCCGCTCACGAGGAAGAGCACGAGGACGAGGGGGAGTGCGACTCCCCCCTCGCAAGGAAAAGGGCGGCATCAGCGGACGTCGCGGAGGACCTAACTCCTCCTGCCCCAAAGAGGACCTGCCGAACAAAGGTAGTCCTAGCCGATGATAGCTTGGACTCCGATGAGGAGTCTGAGGCTTCCGAAAAGGTTCCCTAAAAGAACCCCAGGGTTAAGCCCCCAACCCAGAGGTATGAATCCGAAGACCGTCTGGATCACTTGTATAGAATTTTTAATGCTTAATGGGTGAACATCTTTCAATTTACAGCCCTCCGCGCAATCTCCCCACCGACCAACTCTCGGACGGGGAACCTCTGCCCGCAGACCTGGCGGAAAGCGGGACCGCGTCGCATCCGACGCCTCCTGAAGCCTAGAAGGAGGCCGCGGAGGTGTTATCGCGCCAGGCTCCTTCTGAGCTGAACACCGGCGGCAGCGACGACGACGTTATGGATGAGGTTAACACCTCGGCCAACGAAGACCATGAGGAAGAACATCTCCTGGCAACTAAAGAGGGGGAACGAAGTCCAGTCCGTCCCTCTCCGAAGACATCTCCGGAGCGTTCTTCGCCTCCGGAGCAGCCTGCTCAATCCCCCACCAGAGGGAGGGCTGGCAGGCCCCCACCAGTGCCGCCCATGACTGGGTGGTCGGCACAGATGGAGGAAGCTTTATCCGGCTCCTCCATCGCCGAGGATCATCGCGCCCTTATGGGTGCGGTTTTGCAAGGCATTCAGCCATAGATAGCGGACTGAAAGAGGCCTTCAACGACCTCTTGACGGGCTTCAAGGTGAGCCACGTAATACTCTTTTTCTTAGAAAAGGTTAATTTATTTAGTTTATGCAATCCTTATAAGTGTAGTAGCCCCCGAGCCCTGGGTGAGTTTGAAAAACCCACCCGGGGATCAACCGTCCGAATAGTAGTAATGCTGCTCCAGGCATCCTTTGTCCTTCATTATTCTAAGAGCTCCGGAGAGTACTTAGCAGAGGGTCGGAATCTGATAGCTCGGGAGTTTTAATGCACATAGTTTGTTTTGTAGGCCTCGTCATCGGCGGCGGCCGCCAACGCAATGGAGCTTGCCGAGCTAAACCGGAAGCTCAAGAGCTCCGATGAGGAGCTCGATCGTCTGAACAAGAGATTCGACGAGACTCAAGGTGAGTCCGAATTGTGCCATTCGGGCTAGTGTATATCCTCATTGATTGAGATATGCAAATTATCCTGAAGTTTGTATTTATGCATTGTTACCACAGCTGTGGCTGCAGAGGTCGAGAACCTCAAGGCCGAGTTGGCCAGGGCGAGGCAAGAGGCCGCAGATGAGAAGGTGGCGGCCAAACGGGCGGCAGCCGACCTGTCGGCGTTAAAAGCCATGAACGACAAGCATGAGGCCCGGGTGGTGGAGGTGCAGCTGGAGCTCAAGGATGCCAGCACAAAGTGTGAGGCCCTTGAGCAGAAGAATGGAGACCAGGCCACCGAGCTATCCACGCTGGAATTCGAACTCAAATCGGAGCGTGTTGATAGGCGGTTCTTTGAAGAAGAACTCCGCCAAGTCAAGGTGATCGCGGATGGCAAGCCGTACTTACTACAATGTGCCTTTGGTGGTAACAGATTTGCCTTGCTCACTCGGGTGTGGCATTCCTCAGGCGCCTTTGCGGACCTCCCGAAGAGTGCAACGGACGCGAACAAATACTTCGCCTCCCGGGATGGGGAAGTTGAGCAACGGCTATTTTGGGCTCAATTTCAAGCCCCCGAGCACCCTCCCCTCCTGAGCATGCTGATGAAACAGTTGATGGAGCTACACAGGATGGCGGAGCCGGCCATGAGGGACCTCTGCATCCGGCTATGGCCTGCAGAGCCGATGCCGAGCAGTTACTTCGGCTTGGTGCAAAAATTGTGCGACGTTGCGCCTCGGATTGACGCTCTGAAGCGTTCTACGTGCATCGAGTGAGCTCGGATGGCCTTTGCAGGGACCATGGTGCACCTGCCGGGGCTCAAGCTGACCGAAATGGCCACCGCGCCTCCACCCCTGGGAAGGAGCATAGGCGCCCCGAGAAATATTTTTCTACCGTGATGGACGGTGCTCGGGCGATAGAAGCCCAATGCCCGAAAGATGTAATTTATGAATGAATGTTTTGTCATGTATCCGATGACTGTTCCACTTTATAATGTGGTTGCATGGTTTATCATGTCTTTAAACTTTGTATTATTTTGACTCCTGTGTGGCTGTTTTATCTGAAAGTTGTGAGTCGTCGGCTTCAGCCCCCATGTAGATACTACACAAGGTGTTTCTACCTCCGCACTGTGACCCTTAGCCGAAGTATTGGTGCCCGAAGGCAGTAGTACGAGGGGAACAAGGCAATCGGACTATGATGCTTTAGTGCTTTCACTTAGCCGGAGGAGCTTGACTGCGGGGGCTGATGACGAGCCCCAAGTGTTTTGTGATATTCGAATACACCGAGGTTGAAACCAGCATCATATGGTTTGCAATAGTACAAACCCCTCGTATAACACGGAATAACCTCTATCGTTTTTTAGTTTGACACTTATGCTTGGATTGCAGACCGGTTGTCGCTTATTATGACAGTCAGTTTTCGGCTTTCTCCGCTGAGGTGCTTGACCAGGCGAGCCGGAAGCACAATCACAGCGGTTCTCCCTTTACCCTTTTAGCCGAACGAGCGGAACGTAAGAGGGCAAGCACAGGAGCCGGGTAACCCAACCATTGACCCAAGACATAATTCGGAACCAATTCATATAACGCAACATCCGAGACGCCGAACACTTAAATAGTAGTGCCGGGGTGATGCTTTTGGGCGATTTTTATATTCAAGCCCCCAGTCTATTAGCCGGTCGTATCGTAGTATGTACCGAACAACTTTTGCTATGGGCGTTAGCGTGTAGAGAACGGAGTATGTGACGTAAAATACCGCAAGGAGGCCGTAAAGGATGCTCTTTATTTCAGATGAATTCTTACAACTCAAACTGCCGAAGCAACTGTTATAGGTATTTTGGAAAAAATAAGGTGTACAAAGGACAGGCTTTACCCGGGGTCTTCGATTGGTGGCTTGACGTCCTCGATGTGCCCTGTCGCATGTTTGCTCCTTTGCCCCTGAGGGGGTTGCGTTCCTTTAAAGGTAATTGCTATCGGCGAACGGACCTTGGGAAGAAGATCTTGAGAGGTCGCCGCAGTGTGAATGAGCTTTATGCTTCGCAGGTCCTAGATGGTACCTGTAGTCGATCCAAAGACATGTGTTGGTAGTAGTTCGGTCTAGCCAAACACTTTCCCTTTGATAGTGGGTCCCCACAGCTGCCCATGGTATTTTGAGCACGAAGTTGTGCCTTCTTGGTACATATTTTACAGGAACTAGGGCTGTGTTGTGGGGGGGCGTATCCCTATTTTTGTTGTGCGGAAGGTGATTCCAGAAGTTCGGGTAGCTTCCGAACTCGTTTGCTATCATGACGTGCCTTTATGGCTGATTTGGGCGTGGGCCTATCATCGCCGTTCTGGAATTCGGCTACCAAGGCTGCTGTGTGCTCCTCAGTTCGGAGAGAGCGCTTTGTGTTGCCGTTGACAGTAATGACCCCCCTGGGCTCGGGCATCTTGAGCTTCAGGTACGCGTAGTGGGGGACGGCATTAAAGCGAGTGAATGTCGTGCGGCCGAGTAGGGCGTGATAACCGCTGTGAAACGGGACAATGTTGAAGATCAAGTCTTCGCTGCGGAAGTTATCGGGCGAGCCGAACACTACTTCCAGATTCATGGTGCCCGAGCAGTGGGCTTCGACGCCTGGGATCACTCCTTTAAAGGTAGTGTTGCTGGGTTTGATCCTTGACGGATCTATTCCCATCTTTTTCTCCGTGTCTGAGTAAATCAGATTAAGGCTACTTCCTCCGTCCATGAGGACTCTAGTGAGGTGATACCCATCGATAATGGGGTCTAGGACGGAGGAAGTAGCCTTAATCTGATTTACTCAGACACGGTGAAAAAGATGGGCATAGATCCATCAAGGATACTGGTCGGATGATCCCGTCGATCAAAGGTGATCGGGCAAGCCGACCATGGGTTATACTTCGGGGCTACGGGCTCTACGGCATAGACCTCCCGAAGGGCGCGCTTCCTCTACTTTTTTGGTATGTGAGTGGCATATATCATGTTCACAGTTTTTACCTCTGGAGGGAACTACTTTTGTCCTCCGTTGCTTGGACCGCGGGGCTCGTCATCGTCCTCGCTGCGTGGGCTCTTGCCTTGCTCCTCAGCTGCGATTTTGCCGGCTTGTTTGAATACCCAACAATTACGGTTGGTGTGGTTAGCGAGCTTGTCTTGGGTGCCGTGGATCTGGCATGGCCTATCCATGATTTTATCCAGCGTGGTAGGTCCGTCTCTATTACCTTTAGAAGGTTTCTTCCGCTGTCCGGATTTTGGTTTGCGGAAACCAGCATTGACAGCCGTGTCCTCCGCATCACCGTTGTTGTGCCGGCGTTTGTTTTTGTTACGTCGTGGTTTCCCGTTTCCATCCCGGACTTCGGAGGTGTCTTCGGGGTTATGGCTTCGTCGAGCCAGCCAATTATCCTCTGGGCATGATCTCCTCCATGAGACGATGAAGCTGCTTCAGTGGCCATCGAAGGAGTCGAGAGAAGAACATCTGCAAATGCTTCAGCTGAAGTCCGCTGAGGTGGTGGTGTAGACACTGGAGGTGCTGCAGGAGCTGATGGAGCTGCGACAGGTGCTGATGAGGTAGGCCTCATCTCTGGAGCTGGCACGGTAGGTGTCCTGGCTTGGGTCTTGAACTGGGTGTTGGTCCTGAGAGGTGGACTATCATCGTCATCAGAGGAATGAGGGCTAGGCACTGCATCCACTTCCATCATAAGCTCATCCACAGTCTTCGTCAGCCCATCTACCTTGTTGTTCATCGTGGTGAACTTGTCTTCCACAATCCCTCAAGGCTCTGTTGATTCAGCAAAATGTTCTTGATATCCTTCTGCATGATCTGAATGGTGCTGAAGAGTAGATCCATTTGCTCGCTCTTAGACTCGGGAACCTGAGCACTTGTGGCTCTAGCTGCCTCTGCCTCTGCCTGTGCAATAGATGAAGTGGGATGACTGGGGTCCATCACCACAACATTGTCCTCGAAGTCTAGCTGTAGTGGCATATGAGGACGATCAAGTGCATATACATTCTTCTCCAACTTTGAGTTGATGAGCATCTGAATGTACGGTGCATATCCACAAGATCGTTTTTGGTCTGCAACTGTCCTCTTGATTGTTTCAACAATCAAGTCCATCACCCTAATCCTAGTGTGGGTGTCTACATGGTGCAACATATTAATTGAGTACCCTCTAATCATCTTGTCATCTCCACACTTGGGCATCAAAGTGTACCTCAAGATAGTGTTTGTAGTGGGTAGTCCTGGTTGCAGATGATAGACAGAGCCAAGCTTATATGAATGCACATGAGCAGCTGGGATCTCCTTTTACATATTTGTCATAGAGTTATGATTCATCTTTGCTTCAACATACACATCCAGATCTCCTTCTTCTACCTGTGGGGATTCTAAGATGGTAGCCCACTCATCAACAGTGGATTGGTACCTGACTCCCTCGGTCATCCATATAATCCTGCCATCTGGGTAGAAGTGAGCAGTAGAGTAGAACTGCATGATCATCTCATCGTTCCAAGCAGAAAACTCTCTCCCAACAAAGTTTGCAATATCAATGCACTTGAAGTTGTCTTGCACACTTGGAAAGTAATCTTCATTCTCCTTGATATATGCCAAGTCAACATATCTCATGTCACTGACTGCTGGGCTCTTGTACAATAGGACAGTCTCATAGAAATCATGTTGTTCTTTGGTTTAGAATCTGTCATCTACAGTAGTCTTCCTCCCGGAGGTATAAGGATCATTTGCCCTCCACAATCTCAGACCTGCATCCTTCCTCTTCTTCATGTCTTCAGCTACTGGGTGTGCATCATTATGAAATAATGGCAAGTGCGGCCTTAGCATCCTCAGCACTGACAGATCATCTTCTTCTTCCATGGTGGAAGATCTCTTATTCTTGGCAGCAAGAGGGATGTCCCTAGTATTCTTCTTGGATTTTGGAGGAACTGGCTTCTTGGACTCAGACTTCTTGCTCTTTGAAGGAGCTTGCTTGTGCATTGCATCAGCAAGTAACTTCTTCTTCTTGGATGGAGGAGCCTTAGCAGCTGGATCTTCCTCCTCAGCCTCTTCCTCAGCTTCTGCTGGGTCTTCATACATGGAAGTAGGCCTGCCAATGACATGGACAATCCTCTTCCTGGTTCTCTTCTTTTCTCCTGCCTTCTTAGGCACAGATTTCCTTGGAGGCTCAACTGATAAAGATGTGTTTGCTCTGGCACTCTCAGGTGCTCTCATAGTCTCAGAGGTGGCATATTCCTTTCTGACAGTCCTCTTTGCTGGTGTGTCCTCAGAAGCAGCCTTCTTTGCAGCCTTGTCCTTCTTTTCTTGCACCTTCATTGCAAGATACTCCTCTAGCACAAAATCAGAATCCTCCTCATCAGAATTCAGCTTCTTCCTTGCCCTGGTGGCAGCCTTGGGCAGCCCATGTGAACTTGGGGTGCCTGGATCCTCTAAAGAAGATGAACTCGCATTTGGGCTTGTGCCTGGACTCAAGTCAACTTCCCTCTCCCTGAAGTCATTCTGGCTATCATAAGAATCTGACATGCTGACCCTGTGAATAGAGTATAGAAGAGCAGAGGGGTTGAGCATCACAAAACACAGAAGATATTCTAAAAAAAATGAACTCAAATTCTTAGTTTTGGATTTCTGCAAAATGGGTTTCGGTACCACCGAGTTAGAGAATTTGGAGCCACCGAGACTGACACTCTCATATTATAGAAATCTGGCAACTCTTTTCAGTGAGACCGAAAAGAGAAACTTGGTTTCACCGAGAGTGTTCTCGGTTGCCCTAAATTGCATATCGATAAGACCGATATTTCCAACTCGGTGTCACCGAGACACACTTGGTGGACATCGAAGCCTAATTTTTTTTTGATCTTCTAATATAATGGAGGTTTTTCGTGGATAGATCAATCTCAAACAGTGGCTTATAGATGGAGCAACCCTAATGCACAAGAAATTTATAAGGGAGCGCAAGAGGGGATCGGAATCTCACCCTAACTTGGTGCGGAATCCACTACGGCGACGACGGCGGTGAAGATTCCGTTGACGGCAAGGATCCCAGAGGCGAGGGCGGACGGGGAGTCACAGGCAAAGTCCGTAGACGCGAGCGGCAGCTAGGGTTTGTAGGGGCCACGGCTCTGAAGAAGTGAATTTCAAAAACCGGTTCCGCGGAGTATAAGTACCCGTATCTGTGGGTGACACCGGTTCTAAAATATCGGTGCCACCGAGTTCCTCTACCATCTGTTGACAGGGAAACTCGGTGAAGCCGAGAGTGTGGAATCGATGCTACCGAGATTCTAAAAACCAGATCAACCCTAGGCATCGGTGAAACTGAGATTTTGGAGTTGGTTACACCGAGATTGCACTGGGGAGGTTTTGGTAGTCAGCTCTTAACGAAACGAACTCTGAGTGCTCCTCACACAGAGGGTTCGAGAAGTGCTTGCTCAAATTTTGTGATGAAGCATGAATAGAATTTGAGACGATAAAGCATAGATAGCTAGAGGAAGGTACTTAGGCATTCTTTTATATCCAATTGGCCAAAGAGAAAATAAAAGCCAAATAACAACAATTGGATATCCTCAAATGAGTAAAGATATGCATACCAACATGCTCACACAATAAATTGTCAAATGAAATATGGCAAACATGCAAAACCACTCTAGTATCTACCAAGCACTTTGGCGATGACGGAGTCATCTATATATGAGTATATTGAGTTAGGAGCCAAGTAAGAATACTTGATCATAGGTCATACTCATCGTTTAGGCACAAGTGGGGTTACCACTTTTACATAAAGCATTTAATGTGTTCACATCTTTAAGAGATGCTTTAACTCAAGTCTTAGAGTAAAGCTCCCCCTTGATGTGACATCCCCCCTAAGAGGGATAAACTAACCTTGGGTTTGTCGTAGAAGACTTCATGTGGGTGAGGTAGTAGTGGATGCTCATTGTTGATGAAGATCATCTTGAGTTGGGAGCAATCCTCGTTGCTTTCTTACTCTTCTCACCTACATGGGTTAGTCCCACACAAGAGACAAATACAAGGATATCTATGGACATGGAGTGCAATGCATACATGATGATGTCCATGGATTCATTAATTACCTTGTCCCTTGCTTACCTTTTGAGGGAATGTGTGACTCGTTGAACTATTGCATAAGGTTGGAGTTGATTGCAAATAGTCCTTGCCAATAATGAATGTGAGTGAATTTCATTGGGGGAGTCACCCCTCAAGAACTTTGATAACCCACAAGTATAGGGGGTTAATCGTAGTCCTTTCGATAAGTAAGAGTGTCGAACCCAACGAGGAGCAGAAGGAAATGACAAGCGGTTTTCAGCAAGGTAATTTCTGCAAGCACTGGAATTGTAGGTAACATATAGTTTGATAGCAAGATAATGGGTAACAAGCAAGTAACGGTAATGGTAAATAAAGTGCAACAAGATAGCCCAATCCTTTTGTGGCAAAGGACAGGCCAGAACAGTCTCTTATAATAGGCAAAGTGTTCTTGAGGGTACACATGAATTTCACCTAGTCACTTTTATCATGTTGGTTTGATTCGCGTTCGCTACTTTGATAATTTGATACGTGGGTGGACTGGTGCTTGGGTGCTGTTCTTACTTGAACAAACCTCCCACTTATGATTAACCCCCTCGCAAGCATCCACAACTACGAGAAAAGCATTAAGATAAAATCTAACCATACCATTAAACGTTTGGATCCAAATCAGCCCCTTACGAAGTAGCGCATAAACTAGGGTTTAAGCTTCTATCACTCTAGCAACCCACCATCTAATAACTACTCCACAATGCATTACCTTAGGCCCAAGGATGGTTAAGTGTCATGTATTCGACGTTCACATGACACCACTAAGGGAATCACAACATACATATCATCAAAATATCGAACACATATCAAATTCACATGATTACTTGCAACATGACTTCTCCCGTGACCTCAAGAACAAAGGTAACTACTCACAAATAATATTCATGCTCAAGATCAGAGGGGTATTAAATAGCATAATGGATCTGAACATATAATCTTCCACCAAATAAACCATATAGCAATCAACTACAAGATGTAATCAACACTACTAGTCACCCACAGGTACCAATTTGAGATTCCGGTACAAAGATTGAACACAAGAGATGAACTAGGGTTTGAGAGGAGATGGTGCTGTTGAAGATGTTGATGAAGATTGGCCTCCCAAAGATGAGAGGGGTGTTGGTGATGACGATGGCTTCGATTTCCTCCTCCGGGAGGGAAGTTCCTCCGGCGGAATCGCTCTGCCGGAGGGCAAAAGTGCTCCTGCCCAAGTTCCGCCTCGAGACGGCGGCGTTATGTCCCGAAAGTCCTCTCTTTATTTTTTCTAGGTCAAAAGACCTTAAATACCAGAAGATGGGCACCGGAGGTGGGCCGTGCTGGGCACAACCCACCAGGGCGCGTCTGGGGGCCCTGACGCGCCCTAGTGTCTTGTGCACACCAGGTGGGCCCCCTCTGGTAGTTATTTGCTCCAGTATTTCTTATATATTCCAAAATAATTCTCCGTAAAGTTTCAGCTTATTTGGAGATGTGCAGAATAGGTATCTCTGATGGGCTTTTTCAGGTCCAGAATTCCAGCTACCGGTATTCTCCCTCTTTGTGTAAACCTTGCATATTATGAGAGAAAAGGCATTAGAATCACTCCCTAAAGCATTATTATACATCAAAACATTATAAATAACAGTAGGAAATCGTGATGCAAAATGGACGTATCAACTCCCCCAAGCTTAGACCTCGCTTGTCCTGAAGCGAAAGCCGATATTGAAAAGCATGTCCACATGGTTTGAGAGAGAGGTGTCGATAAAAAAACGGACATAGTAGCATCATGCTTATTATCATAACAACAATAAACTTTATCATAGAACTTATTCATATAACTTTTATTATATAACTTCTCATGAAGAAGTAACAATTCATCACAACATAGAAGTATAAAGCATAAGCCTTATTGAAAACCAACAAACTATGTTCTCAGTCAACTTTGCAACTAGAATTCATCATATTTTCAGCAAGGGTCTCGTGTCGGAGCCTTTTGGCAAGTCGACATACTCAACCATCATTTAGTCTTATATGATTGCTAACACTCACAGCATACCCATGAGCAAAAAGTTTCAACCGGTCACATAGAAAGATATGGGCTTATAGTTTCGCCTCCCAACGTACTCACCTCAAGGGTGATGTCAACAATAATAACTCATGCTCACTCACATCCAACTGGATATATGTGCCTAGATATTTCCTCACCACATGATGCTTGCAAAAAGAAAAATTAAAAAGGAATAGGGAAGAATACTTTGACTCTTGCATAAAAGTAAATACATAAAAGTAAAATATAGGCCCTTTGCAGAGGGAAGCAGAGGTTGTCATGCGCTTTTTGGTTTGTATGCTCAATCCCTTAGTGTAAAAGAACGTCACGCTATATTGCCCCCTATGATAGCAACCTTTATTATGCAGTCCGTCGCTTTTATTACTTTGCCATCATAAGTTCGTACAACGCTCAATTTTCTCTTACACTAATTGATCAAACACATTTAGAAGCAATTTTTATTGCCTTAGTGCACCGATGACAACTTACTTGAAGGATCTTACTCGATCCGTAGGTAGGTATGGTGGACTCTCAAAACATGAATTTGGGTTTTGGGTTTTTGGATGCACACGTAGTATCTCTACTTAGTGCGGAATTTTTTGGCTAGCAAAGATATTGAGCAAGCAGCACATGTTGAAGGATCTATGACAATATAACTTCTATGTGAATATGAACAAACATAAATCATTACGTTGTCTTCCTTGTCCAACGTCGAAAAAATTGGCATATAATATTTAATGGGGGCTCAAAATCATAAAAGATATCCAAGATAGTGTATTTGCATGTGAATCTTCTCTTCCCTTATTAATTCTTTCATGAATTGCATCATTGACTAATGCTATGTTTGTCAATCTCCAATAAATTTTACACTATACTTTTCCTTATGTGATGTCATTACTTACCATAAGATTAGCATATGATTCTTTTCATTTATTTCCTTTCTATTTTGATTGCAACAAGAAAGTAAAGAAGCAAAGGATCAATCTAAACTTTATTATATAATTCTCACTCGATTACATAGATAGATAAGTCACGAAACTATCACTCGAAAATAGATCATACTAAACTTTTATTCAACTAAATCACGAAAAAGCTAAGGATCGAACTGAAATTGGTAAAGGTGAATAAAAGTGATGTTGATACGATACCGGGGCACCTCCCCCAAGCTTGGCTCAATCCAATGGGAGTGCCCATACCCGTGTGTTCAAGTCTCCTTTGGTGGTGAAGATGATGAAGGTGGTGGTGATGAAGTAGCCTTCTTCTTCAACTTATATTTGAGCATAAAATTTTCCTCCCTTAGATCATCATTCTCTAACTCAAGGTTTAATATCTTTTTGCATAATGTCGCCTTGCTCTCCTGCAGAAAACGAGATGGAATAACTTGAACCTCAAGTTTGTATTCTTTAGGGAGGCTTGACTTCTTGAATTCCACATGCATGTCTCCGGGTTGAGGTAATGGGTCATCCTCTTCCTGAGAGCTATCATCCTTTGTTTCCTTCATGTTAGCGTCTTCCTCCTCATCCGTGGTCCATCCATAATGTTCAACTTCTCCATAGCTCAACCCCTTTGAATCTTGAGACGACATGTTTTTAGATCTGCCAAGAAAACAATACGAAACAAGAACAGGGGATTTTTCTGCGATGTGGTGGTCAAAAGAATCGGGGGTATATATAGAGAATTTTTTATCTTGGGAAGCAAGAATATGGAAGGAAAACGGAGTCGGGAAGGTGTCCAAGGTGGGCACAACCCACCAGGGCGTGCCTGGTAGGGCTGGCGCGCCCTGGTGTATCGTGCTCACCTCGGTTGCTTTCCCGTTTATTTCTTATTTTCCTAATTTTTGTCATATTCCAAAACTGACAGAAAATATTTTTGCATATTTTTTGGAGTCCGTTTACTTACCGTATCACGTACCTCCTCTTTTTTTGAATTCTACAGTGTTCCGGAAGATTTCTTTTATGTGTTCCTCTGATGTCATGGTTTGGATAACATTGCATTCAACGTTAATAGGCGTACCTGTGATATAGTGTTTAATTCTTTGTCCATTGACCACCTTCGGGTTAGTACCTTCGGCATTATTAATATTGATAGCTCCAGAACGATAAACCTCTTTGATAATATATGGTCCTTCCCATTTGGAGATAAGCTTACCTGCAAAAAACTTAAACGAGAGTTGTACAGAAGAACATAGTCTCCAAATTTGAATTCCCGCTTTTGAATTCTTTTGTCATGCCATCTTTTTAATTTTTCTTTGAATAGTTTGGCATTTTCATAAGCTTGGGTTCTCCATTCATCTAGTGAGCTAATATCAAATAACCGCTTCTCACCGGCAAGTTTGCAATCATAATTGAGTTCTTTAATTGCACAAAATGCTTTATGTTCTAACTCTAGAGGCAAATGACAAGCTTTTCTATATACTATTTTGTATGGAGACATACCCATAGGATTTTTATAAGCTATTCTGTAGGCCCAAAGTGCATCATCTAGTTTCTTAGACCAATTCTTTCGAGACCTATCGACAATTTTTTGTAATATTAATTTTATTTCTCTATTGCTAAGTTCAACTTGACCACTAGATTGAGGACAATAGGGTGATGCAATTATATGGTTAACATCATATTTAGCAAGCATCTTACGGAAAGCACCATGAATAAAGTGTGAACCACCATCAGTCATTAAGTATCTAGGGACTCCAAACCTCGGGAAGATAACTTCTTTAAGCATTTTAATGAAGGTGTTATGATCAGCACTACTAGTTGGAATAGCTTCTACCCACTTAGTGACATAATCAACAGGAATCAAAATATGAGTGTACCCATTAGAGGAAGGAAAAGGTCCCATATAATCAAAACCCCAAACATCAAATGGTTCAACAACAAGTGAATAATTCGTAGGCATTTCCTGACGCTTACCGATATTACCAATTCTTTGACATTCATCACAAGACAAGACAAACTTACGGGCATCCTTGAAGAGAGTAGGCCAATAAAACCAGATAGCAATACCTTGTGAGCAGTTCTATCTCCCGCATGATGTCCTCCATAAGCTTCGGAATGACATTTCTGTAGGATTTATTCCTGTTCATGCTCAGGTACACACGTCTAATAATACCGTCTACCCCTTCTTTGTAAAGATGTGAGTCATCCCAAAAGTAATGCTTCAAATCATAGAAGAATTTTTTCTTTTGTTGGTATGTGAAACTAGGTGGTATATATTAGCAACAATGTAGTTAGCATAATCAGCATACCATGGAGTGTTTTGAGAAACATTTATTGTAGCTAACTGTTCATCAGGAAAACTATCATCAATAGGTAGTGGGTCATAAAGAATATTTTCTAACCTAGACAAGTTATCAGCTACGGGGTTCTCAGCTCCTTTCCTATGTAAATCAAATTCTTGAAGCAAAAGAACCCATCTAATGAGTCTAGGTTTAGCATCTTTCTTTTCCATAAGATATTTATAGCAACATGATCGGTGTGAACAATGACTTTGGAATCAACAATTTAGGATCTAAATTTATCACAAGCAAACACGACAGCTAGAAATTCTTTTTCAGTAGTAGCATAATTTCGTTGGGCACTGTCTAGAGTTTTGCTAGCATAGTGGATAACATTTAATTTCTTATCAACTCTTTCTCCTAGAACATCACCAACAGCATAATAACTAGTGTCACACATAATTTCAAAAGGCAAGTTCCAATCAGGTGGTTGAACGATAGGTGCAGAAGTTAAGGCTTTCTTGAGTGTTTCAAAGGCTTATACTCAATCATCATCAAAAACAAATGATAATCCTTTTGTAAAAGATAAGTAAGAGGTCTAGAAATTTTAGAGAAGTCTTTAATGAACCTCCTATAGAAACTAGCATGACCAAGGAAACTCCGAATACCTTTAATATCTTTAGGACATGTCATTTTCTCGATTGCATCAACTTTAGCTTTATCCACCTCAATACCTCGTTCAGATATTTTATGCCCCAAGACAATACCTTCATTAACCATAAAGTGGCACTTCTCCCAATTCAAGAAAAGAGTAGTTTGTTCACATCTCTACAAAACTCGATCAAGGTTGCTTAAGCAATCATCAAAAGAAGTTTCGTAAACGGAAAAATCATCCATGAAAACCTCCACAATCTTTTCACAAAAATCAGAGAATATAGAAGTCATACATCTTTGAAAGGTAGCAGGTGCATTGCATAAACCAAAAGGCATACGTCTATAAGCATAGGTTCCAAAAGGACAAATAAAGGTGGTTTTCTCTTGATCAAATTGTGATACATGTATTTGAGAGAAACCAGAATATCCTTCCAGAAAACAAAAGTGTGTGTGCTTAGATAATCTTTCTAGCATCTGATCAATGAAAGGCATAGGGTAATGATCTTTTATAGTAGCTTTATTTAATTTTCTAAAATTAATTACCATTCTATAGCCAGTGACAATTCTTTGTGGAATGAGTTCATTTCATCATTTGGGACAACGGTAATACCTCCCTTCTTAGGGACACAATGAACGGGACTTACCCATCTACTAACAGCTATGGGATAGATTATACCTGCTTGCAGAAGCTTTAATATTTCATTTCTTACCGCTTCTTTCATCTTAGGATTCAGTCGCCGTTGGTGATCAACAACGGGTTTAGCATCAGGTTCCATATTAATCTTGTGTTGACATAGAGTGGGGCTAATGCCCTTAAGATCATCAAGAGTATATCCAATAGCAGCCCGGTGTTCCTCAGAATTTTTAATAATCTTTCTTCTTCATGTTCTGAAAGGTTAGCACTAATAATAATAGGATATATCTTTTTCTCATCAGGATAAGCATACTTCAAAGTATCAGGCAATTGTTTTAATTCAAACACAGTATCACCTTTAGGTGGAGGAGGACCTCCAAGGGTTTCAATAGGCAAATTGTGTTTAAGGAGAGGTTGTTGTTCGAAGAAAATTTTATCTATTTCATTTCTTTCACACAAGTGCATATCATTTTCATGGTGATGGTGTCCTGGATTAGGGGGTACTCACCACATCGTCTCCCGACCAGTGGATCGGGCCGAGGACCCCCAGGAAGGTTTACTAATGGGCCACTTCGGGCAGCCCATGATGCATACAAGGGAGATTCCACAAGACTTGGCGCACAAGACAAGGACTCCTCTAAACCCTAGGCCTCTGGTATTATATAAACCGAGGCCAGGCTAGTCAATAGATGATCTCATATTCATGACAACAATCTCGTGGTAGATACATGTACTATGTACCATCCCCATATCAATACAATCAAAAGCAGGACGTAGGGTATTATCTCCTCGAGAGAGCCCGGACCTGGGTAAAATTATGTGTCCATGTTACCATCGCTCCAAGACGCCTAGCTTAGGACCCCTACTACGAGATATGCCGGTTTTGACACCGACATTGGTGCTTTCATTGAGAGCCTGCTCAATGATCGTCATGGATCGATGGGATGATCAGGTGATATTTTTCCAGTTAGATCTGTTTGAAGTAAGTTATTTCTTTTACGAAATCGTTCGCTATTGCATCGTGCTATTTTGTTTGCAATCGGGATCGAGAAAAATTTTGTCGACAGCGGCGCCAGCCGCCGGGTACGTCGGATATGGACTCCGTTGTGGCGATTAGCAGCGCACCCAGCTCGCCTACATGTTCTAATCCAGGCGCGTCGTGGAAATTCCTGGAGATACGCATGCATGCAGGCAGTAGGTCAATGTGAAGATTAAAAAAGAAGATGCAGTCTAGCAGGCGGATAATCCAGCCGTAGAGTCCATGCAATCTGACAAGAACTCTGCTCGATGGCAGCATGCATCAGGAAGATCGTTCCTTTTCTTATTTAAATTCAGCATCTAGTTGGCTGCAGGACCTGCACTACTTTTCCTGAAAAGTGCTTAGGTCAAAAGTACTGCTAACCCATTGAGTGTTTGTTTACAGCACGGTAACCAAATTCTAGTCAATGATTCTACTAATTCGACTAGTACTACTCATGTATTGGTATTCCTTGTCAGAAACCAAAGCGATCTAATTCCTGTTACCAGCTCAGTACAGATCAGTTCTTCTATTTTGTACGAAGATATTCTATCAATGTTTATGTGCGTAGCCTGTTGCGGATGTCCGACCTACGTCAACATTGAGCTCGCGCCAGATAATCGACCTCGACCCCGTGACGCTGCTACCTCCGCAAGCCAACGTCGTCATCTCGCCTCTGCCAACCTCGTCGCTCGGGCTATATTTTTTAATTATTTACTTCACTTAAGTTAATTAAGTATAGGATTTTATTTATTTTATTATTGTTTGATATTACTTTTGGCTTGCACTATACTATGTGCGCAGGTAATTAACTTCGACTGGGTAACGCGGTCACCTGGGTGCGCTGATGTCGTCGTCTCGCCTCTGTCAACCAAATTGTGTTGTCACCTTGGCTCGTAGCCGTGCGTCGGCATCCCCGCACTACGACACTGTCATGAAAATTTCAACTTTCTTATTGGGACTTCGTCGAGTCGGCCTCCGTGTGCAGGCCATATTTCCTTATTATTCACTTTGCATAAATTTATTATGCAATTCTTTTTTATTACCTTCGGCTTGCGCTATTTTATGTGCGGAAGTAATTGACTTTGATTGTGTAACGTGGTCACCTCGGCATGCTGACATCATCGCCTTGCCTCCGTCGACCAAATTGTGTCGTCACCTTGACCGGGGGCTTTGCCATCTCTTCATCAACCTTTTCCAAGGACTTCGGCGTCACCAGCCGACCAGCTTCATCACGATAGCTCGACCGGAGATTTTGCCTTGACATATCGGCGCTATTGTGTCGGCACTTCATCAAGCCGAGCTCTTCGCTCGGGCACCTCGGGACCGGCTTGGGTGCTGGGACCTTGACCCGTTACAAGCTCTGGCCACGATATCAACACCGAGCACATTAATCAGCTAAGTCGCTTTCATGCTCAACTTTTTTCAATTTTCAATTTTTGTTCGGTTCGACCAAGCATTATATTTATGTTAAATAAAAAGTTTGTTTGTCAAAAACACTTCCTTTTCCCATGATAACTGGGGGCTTCGTCGTTACGCTGCCGAACTACTCTGTCTCCTTGGCTGGGCCGCGGGCTTTGCCTCGCCGCAGCAACCGTGTTGCGTTACCACTTCTCGACCAGAGCTCTTCGCTCGATTACCCCGGGCTTGGGGGTTGGGACCTCGGCCAGGCCGAGGACTACATCTTCATCCCGCCACAACCCCGGACTACACCGAGCACATTAACAAGCTAAGTCGTTTTCGTGCTCAGCTCTCGTTGAAATTTTATTTTTTGTTCGGTTCAACCAAACATTATATTTTTTGTTAAACAACAAAAAATTGTTTGTTAAAAACTTTGTTTGTTAAAAATTTCTTTACCCGATTTAACCGGGGGCTCTTTAATTTGTATGAGCTGTTTTATAATAAATGTGTTTTCTTCTTGGTCATTGCAAAGTCTTTTTCTACTACTCCTTTTTCCGACACTAGTGTGTGGTCAATAGCCGGATAGCCTGGTTTCTTTCTAAAGCCGCTCGAGTTTAGTTCGCTAAACAGGTCTCGGAGAAACACTCCGCCTTCGGGATATGGAGGTTGAAGCCAAAGGCTGGCCCGCTTGGAGCCCGGAGATCGGATGTATCATGTGCACGACCGACGCACATATTAATTTTAAGACCAGTTTCGGATTGGCACAATTTTCTTTTATCTAAACATAAAGTTTTTTGCATAAATTTTTGTTTTTTCCGAGCATAACTCTCGCAGTACACTTTTAAAGCATCGGCAATATCAACGGGGGGCTGCGACTAGAGCCGAACCCACCAAAAGCAAAGGCACTCTGAGGAGTCCTCGGCAAAATGTTCTCGAATATTACTTTATATGCACTAGTTTTGAATTGTGTCTTCGGTCAATAGTTGGGTTGCCCGGCTCCTGTGCTTGCCTCCAACGTTCCGCTTTGTTCGGCTAGGAGTGCAAAGGGAGAACCACTGCGATTGTACTTCCGATTTAACTGGTCAAGTACCTCAGTGGAGAAAGCCGAAAACTGACTGTCACAATGAGCATAAACTGGTCGGCGATCCGATGACCGTATTAAACAACGGGCCTTTCATAAAATTGGCCGGAGTGTTAACGGCTTGACCTCGGCTGACGCCGAACACTAACCGGGGGCTAGTAACTGGCTCCCATGACCAAGTGAAAGTTATAAAGCCTAGATATCTGATTGCCTCATTTCCGCTAACACAACCGCCTCTGGGCACCGAGACGTCGGCTAAGGGTTGTCTTGTTACTGTGGAAACACCCTGCGTAGCATCTACAAAGGGGTAGAAGCCAACGATGGGCCACTCTCAAATGATAAACGGTCACAAAGGAGTCAAAATAGCATATAGCATAAAAGCATTTGTATTCAATATACGAGTGCTGCCTTCCGTAATCATCGTTATAAAGCCATAAATATGCATCAATTTGACTTAAGATTTTGGCCAAGCTGGGTTGCCTGGCTCCTATGCTATCCCCTACGTTCCCGATTGTTCGGCTAGGGGGTAAAGGGAGCACCTCTGCGATTGTTACTTCCGGGTCATCCGTGTTAGTACCTCAGACTGGGTGAAGCCGAAAGCTAGCCATCTTAAGAATATAATTGGTCGGCAACGACAGAAGTGAAAATTTAGGTTCACTAAGGACCACAGAGTTCGGAAACTTTCCCCGAACTAAATCCTCAATATTTTCCTCCGACATTGATCGGAGTTGAGGTTTCACGATCATGGTCAACATGATAGCCTGGGAAAAGGAACTTATAAAGGAACTATTTTTCCCAGAAGACGTTTCTTATGTTAAATAGTAATATAACATATCTCTCCGCGTACCTTTGTTTATAAAACCATATGGCCGGATTGCCTTGTTTGCTGTAAATCTTTGCCCTCATACAGGCTTTATAAAGTAGGACAAACACTCCTCGGCTACTGACCGAGGAGGTTGAAGCCGATGATTGGTCAACAAAGTCTTGTACAATGCGGATCCGAGCATTAATGATGTAAATTACTTGGATACATAGAATCATTACACATAAATTGTGTCAAACATAACAAAGTTTGTGTCAAACAAATATCGATCCTTAATTCGACCACCCGTGCCCAAATTAAGGCTCGGGGGCTACTGCATTGACGATTCAATGCAGAAAATTTAAGTGCAAAACAGTTTCCGACGAGATTACGATCCTCGGGTTAGTCGGCTGCACCCAACGTGAGTCTCGGGGGCTACTGCGCAACGCATTTTAATTCCTAAAGTATGCTACCGAGCATGGAATTGATCCTCAGGCCGATTTCGCGAATCGACCCGAGTCTCAGGGGCTACTGGGATTAGTGGTTTTATTTTATCCTTTAGGTGCATTCCGGGTTTTAGACCGACACGCACCTTGAGGGCTACTGGCTATATATCTCGGCAGAGAATAAATTGCACCAATCAAAAAATCAGCCCACGGTCGGGGTGGTGCACCACCTCGGAAGCAGTCCGGCATAAAGCTCGGGCGCAAGTGGCTGGCTCCATAGAGGGCATTTCCGGCATTAAGCTCGGCTGAATTCCTTCAATTTTTTAAAGACCGAGGTAATCTATGACACCTCGGACGCCCATCCTCGTTGGAGCTCGGATGTAGTCCGGCGTTGGAGCTCGGAAGCAGTCTGGCATAAAGCTCAAGATCGGAGACACCTCGAAAGAAGTCCGGCATAAAGCTCGGATGCGAATGGCTGGCTCCATAAAAGACTATTTCTGGCATTAAGCTTGGATAAACTCCTTCAAATTTTTCAAGACTGAGGTAATCTATGACACCTCGGATGCATACCTGCATTGGAGCTCGGCTGCAAAAAGATACCTCAGATACAGTCCGGCGTTGGAGCTCGGACACAGTCCGGCATTGGAGCTTGGCTGTAAATCGACACCTCGGATGCAGTTCGGCATTGGAGCTCGGACGCAAGAGGACACCGCTGCACGGGAAACACTTCAAACCCGAGGTGTGGCCTAAAAAATAATAAGGCATTGATAAAGGCCGAGAACTTAAAGGGGCTCCTCGGATGCCCGACGTGTGAACTCTTCTGATAGACCTCGGCGATCCTCAAGATCGGAGATGGGAAGATTTGTTGAACCAGTTTTCAAGACCGACGGCTGAAGACGAAGAAAAGATCGGAAGAATCGAGGAGCGTCCCCAACTTGAAGACCGGTTCAGGGGGCTACTGATGGTGTCCTGGACTAGGGGGTACTCACCAGATCGTCTCCTGACCAGTGGGTCGGGCCGAGGACCCCCAGGAAGGTTTACTAATGGGCCACTTTGGGCAGCCCATGATGCATACAAGGGAGATTCCACAAGACTTGGCGCACAAGACAAGGACTCCTCTAAACCCTAGGCCTCTGGTATTATATAAACCGAGGCCAGGCTAGTCAATAGATGATCTCATATTCATGACAACAATCTCGTGGTAGATACATGTACTATGTACCATCCCCATATCAATACAATCAAAAGCAGGACGTAGGGTATTATCTCCTCGAGAGAGCCCAAACCTGGGTAAAATTCTGTGTCCATGTTACCATCGCTCCAAGACACCTAGCTTAGGACCCCTACTACGAGATATGCCGGTTTTGACACCGACACATTGTCTAGCAAATATTGTTCTAGTGGATCGGTAGGAGGTATGGCAATAGAAGCAAGACCAATTATTTCATCCTTACTAGATAATTCTTTATCACGAGGTTGTCTACTAAACTTGGAAAAATTAAACTCATGAGACACATCACCAAAACTAACACCGACAGTTTGTTTTTCACAATCTATCTTAGCGTTGATGGTGTTCAAGAAAGGTCTACCAAAAATAATGGGGCAAAAGTCATCTTATGGGGAACCAAGAACTAGAAAATCAGTAGGGTATTTTATTTTCCCACACAAGACTTCAACATTTCTAACAATCCCAAGTGTTGTGATGGTGTCTCTATTAGCAAGTTTAATAGTAACATCAATGTCTTCTATTTCAGCAGGTGCTATATCATTCATAATTTCTTGGTATAAGGTAAAAGGGATAGCACTCACACTAGCACCCAAATCACATAAACCATGATAGCAATGATCTCCTATTTTGACTGAGATAACAGGCATGCCCACTACGGGTCTATGTTTATCTTTTTCATCGGGTTTAGCAATTCTAGCAGCTTCATCACAGAAGTAAATAACATGCCCATCCATATTTTCTACCAAGAGATCTTTAACCATAGCAACGCTAGGTTCTACATTAATTTGCTCAGAAGGGTTAGGTGCTTTAATATTACTTTTGCGAACCACAGTTGATACCTTAGCATGTTCCTTTATCCTAACAGGGAAAGGTGGTTTTTTGATATAAGCAGTAGGCACAACTGGATCAAAAATATAAATGATGGTTTCATCTTTGGCTTTTACATGTTCTTTAATTTCTTATTTAACAGGGGGATGATATTTAAACTACTTCTCCTTAGGGAGATCAACATGAGTAGCAAATGATTCACAGAAAGAGGCTACTATCTCAGAGTCAAGTCCATATTTAGTGCTAAACTTGTGAAAAGCATCGGTATTCATAAAAGATTGAACACAATTAAACTTAAGCTTTATACCTGACTCATTACCTTCGTCGAGTTACCAATCTTCAGAGTTGCGTTTAGTTCTTTCTAAGAGATCCCACTTGAATTCAATAGTCTTCTTCATAAAAGAACGAGTACAAGAAGTATCGAGCATGGATTGATCATTATGAGAAAGCCGAGCATAAAAATTCTGAATAATAGCTTCTCTCGGGATATCATGATTGGGGCATGAATATAACCTTGACTTAAGCCTCCCCCAAGCTAGAGCGATGCTTTCTCCTTCACGAGGCCAAAAATTATAAATATAATTCCGATCACGATGAACTAGATGCATAGGATAAAACTTTTGATGGAATTCTAATTGCAATCGATTCCAGTTCCCTTAGGCCCAAGGATGCTGAAGTGTCATGTAGTCGACATTCACAAGACACCACTAAGGGAATCACAACATACATGTCATCAAAATATCGAACACATATCAAATTCACATGATTACTTGCAACATGACTTCTCCCGTGACCTCAAGAACAAAGGTAACTACTCACAAATAATATTCATGCTCAAGATCTGAGGGGTATTGAATAGCATAATGCTTCTGAACATATAATCTTCCACCAAATAAACCATATAGCAATCAACGACAAGATGTAATCAACACTACTAGTCACCCACGGGTACCAATCTGAGGTTTCGGTACAAAGATTGAACACAAGAGATGAACTAGGGTTTGAGAGGAGATGGTGTTGTTGAAGATGTTGATGAAGATTGGCCTCCCAAAGATGAGAGGGGTGTTGGTGATGACGATGGCTTCGATTTCCCCCTCCGGGAGGGAAGTTCCTCCGGCGGAATCGCTCCGCCGGAGGGCAAAAGTGCTCCTGCCCAAGTTCTGCCTCGAGACGATGGCGTTCCGTCCCGAAAGTCCTCTCTTTATTTTTTATAGGTCAAAAGACCTTAAATACCAGAAGATGGGCACCAGAGGTGGGCCGTGCTGGGCACAACCCACCAGGGCATGCCTGGGGGGCCTGGCGCACCCTGGTGTCTTGTGCTCACCAGGTGGGCCCCATCTGGTAGTTATTTGCTCCTGTATTTCTTATATATTCCAAAATAATTCTCCGTAAAGTTTCAGCTTATTTGGAGATGTGAAGAATAGGTATCTCTGATGTGCTTTTTCAGGTCTAGAATTCCAGCTGCCGGTATTCTCCCTCTTTGTGTAAACCTTGCATATTATGAGAGAAAAGGCATTAGATTCACTCCCTAAAGCATTATTATACATCAAAACATTATAAATAATAGTAGGAAATCATGATGCAAAATGGACGTATCAAACTTCTCTAGTTCTTCTTATTGGGGACCCACATCAAGTTGATGGGAATCCTTGGAGTTGAAGTAGCACTAGTTGAAGTATAGCTTGGAGTAGCCTTGGGAACCCACTTGACCAATGCTTGGGACTCATCTTCAAATGTGTCAATCTCCTCTCATAGCTTGTACTTGCCCTTGAGCTTGCGGTCTTGTGGTGGAAGGTCATCTTGAGCTTTTGTTCCCTTGGGGAGAGTGTGTTCATACTTCTCCTTTTGAGGAACAAACTTCGGCTTGGGGTATTGACCTTCTTCCCATTCAACTCCATTGGCGTTGAAGTAGCCCATGCCTTGGTTCTTCCAGTATCCTCCGTGCTTGCTTACAATCTCCTCGAATTGCTTACATCCGGCAAGACTTTTGTAGATACCCTTTTCTTGGGGCCTTTAGCCATGAAGCAACTTCCACTCCCTTCATTTGGTGAATCAAATATGTCATAGGAGTTGGAGGAAACGAGTGCAAGTCCGGAAACACCTTCATATTGACTATAGTCGGAGTCGGAGTGATAGCTTCTCTTGGAGTGATTGTCGGATTCGGAGCCGGAAACCCATTCACCAACATGAGCTTGATGTCTTCTTCTTGTGTAGCTTTTGGTGTATTTGTCCTTCTTCTCCGAGTCCCTACTTATCCTCGAGGGTCTTCGTTCATAACGGTCATCTCTACTCCTTCTCTCTCTTCGAGGTGACTCATCTCTCGAGCTCTTTCTTCTAGGTGACTCTTCTATTCTTTTGTGGGGGGCCGTGCACTCATTGGAGTTGTGTCCGGGCCTTCCACAATTGTAACAATTCCGGTCATGACTATATGGACGCCTCTTCATATCTTGAATTGGAGCTTCTTTCTTTGCCTCAACTCTTGTAGAACTTGTTGAATTTCTTGACCATGAGGCTTATCTCTTCATTGGTTACAAGGTTGTCACTTGATGTAGCAGGAGTGTCACTTGTAGCTTTGTAAGCACCACTTGACTTGGTGTGAAGTTCTTCTTTGTCCTTGAGTGACATCTCATGAGCAACAATCCTTCCAATGACTTCCGTAGGCTTGAGATGTTTGTAGTTTCGCATCATTTGGATCAATGTGCACACGGTGTCGTACTTTCCATCCAAGGATCTAAGGATCTTCTTGATGATGAATTTGTCGGGCATTTCTTCGCTTCCTATGCTGGCAATCTCATTAGTGATGAGCAAGCCTAGAGTACATTTCCGCGACTCCTTCACCATCCTTCATCTTGAACTTGCCAAGTTGACTTTGTAGCACATCCAACTTAGATTCCCTGACGGATTCGATACCTTCGTGCATATCAACCAAAGTATCCCAAATTTCCTTGGCATTCTCAAGACGGCTAATCTTGTTGAATTATTTGGGGCATAGGTAGTTGAATAGAATGTCACATGCTTGAGCGTTGTATTGCAACATATTCAATTCTTCCATAGTCGCTTCACGATCCGGTTCCTTTCCATCACCAAAGAATTCACCTTGCAAGCCAATACAAACAATAGCCCATACGGCGAGGTTATGACCAAGAATACGCATTTTCATCTTATGCTTCCAACTAGCAAAGTTTGTACCATCAAAATATGGACCTCTACGGTGACAACTTCCCTCACTAGACACCATACTCTCCTAGGTTGTGAGACCAATTCAATGGAGACCAAAGCTCTGATACCACTTGTAGGATCGAAAGTATGTCTAGAGGGGGGTGATTAGACTACTTGACCAAATAAAAGTCTAAACTTTTCAATTTTAGTTGTGGGCAGATTTTAGCAATTGTAGCAAGTCAAGTTCACCCTACACATGCAAGTCTAAGAGTATAACAGCGGAAAGTAAAGACATGCAAATGTAAGAGGTTAGGGATTGGAAGATCAAACACAATTTGGAGACATAGAGATTTTTTCCCGTGGTTCCGATAGGTGGTGCTATCGTACGTCCACATTTATGGAGACTTCAACCCACGGAGGGTAACGGTTGCGAGAGTCCACGGAGGGCTCCACCCACGAAGGGTCGACAAAGTAGCAACCTCGTCTATTCCATGATGGCCTACATCCACAGAGGACTAGCCTTACTCAGGGTAGATCTTCACGAAGTAGGCGATCTCCTTGCCCTTACAATCTCTTGGTTCAACTCCACAATCACGAAGAAGGAGGCTCCCAAGCGACACCTAACCAATCTAGGAGGCACCACCCTCCAAAAGGTAATAGATGTGGTAGTATGATGAACTCCTTGCTCTTGTGCTTCAAAAGATAGTCTCCTCAACACTCAATCACTCTCTCACAGGTTTGGCATAGGTAGAAGAGATTGATTGGATGGAAAGAAACTTGGGGAGGCTAGAAATCAAGATCCATATGGTTGGAGTCGATGATGTTGACCTCAACACAAGGGTAGGTGGTTCTCTCTTAGAAAATTGGGTATGGCAAGTGGGTGTATGTTCTGAGTGCTTCTCTTACGAGTGAATGGTGGTGGAGGGGTATATATAGGCATCTCCAAAAATCCAACCGTTACAACATTATTGCCCAACTCGGTGAAACCTAAGTAGAAACTCAGTGGTACCGACTAGTTCAAAATGTGGCAACATTGGCGTTTTTGGTGAGACCGATATATGAATGTCGGTGGTACTGATATGGGTGACCTAGGCAGTTACCAAATCTCGGTGAGACCGATTCCTCATAGTAGGTGGTACCGATTCTCTAAACTCGGTAGGACCAAATCCAGAAAATGGCTAACCAGGAAGTTGGTCGCTGTTTTCGGTGGCACCGAATGAAAAGCTGTTAGTACCGAGATGCTAGGGTTTGGTTTGGACTCTGTGTTGGATAAACTCGGTGGATCCGAATTGGAATATTGGCGCGCCAAATTTTGAATTTAGGCTTTGGACAGAGGATATGTGTGGTAAAGTGGGTGAGTATTTTTGGTGGCGACCTCCAAGCACTTGAGCAACCAGATCATCATATTTAGCTCATGCCCTTTTAATAGTATTGGCTTTCCTATGGACTCAAAGTGATTGCTCACAAAATATAAGATGTAGAGTCCTTGATCTTGAAGCATGGCCAATCCTATTCCTTCCTTTCCTTGGTGAGGATTTCCACACAATCTTTTAGGCAATCCATCATTGAACTTTTTCCTGAGACACACTTAGTGGAAACATTAGTCAAATGAAATATATGTTGTTATTAATTACCAAAACCACCTAGGGAAAAGTTGTGCTTTCAATATCACATCATTTGTGGTCCATATATCCCTAGAAACCACAATGGCATAAGTTAATGGCATACACAAATTAAGATAAAACTGTGAGCATATTTTCACTAACAATACACACACCAACCACAAAGTCAGAGAAACAGAATTAAGAATATGGCAAGTGAACTTGGCACCCAATAAATTTGACACGCCAATATATGACTTACTGACAAGTGTCAACTTCTTGATTTATTAGAGATCTAACTGAGCAATATACACGGACAGTTAACAACTTTATCGCTGCAATGCGCGTGTACTGCATTTAGACAGCAAGTACCGATAATCAGCTCCAACACTAAAGATTCATTTAATTTTATCATCATTTTGTTAAGAATAGATAAATGCAACAAATGTCTAGGTAAGATTATCCACTACTGAATTATCTTTCATTTTGCCTTCCAATTAAAGTGCTTATAGGATAACACATGCATTTTTTCAATCTTACGACAGTACAAATTTTTCAAAAAGGGTTTAAATTGGTTTATTTTGCGAGCGATGCATACACACATTTTGGGGAAATAGCCGAACAAGGTACAAAAACTCCTTGACGAATCAGTAATCAAGTGCAACAAAATGTTGAGGCAAGAAAGATGGTTCAACATGTGTCTAACTGAATCATTCAGCCTCTCATTATTTTGAGCAAATAGGCTCAATACAAGGTATCATCTATCATCCTGCTTAAGTGAGTTTCTTTGTGGGGTGTTCCTTGTGGTTCGGAAGTCATGCAAACATAAAATGAGCCTAGTAGCCCAAGCCAACTTCTATGCGATAACTAAGTTAAGATAACCTTTCCAACATTTGGAAAAGGGACACATAGCTCATGAGCACACCAGGGATTCTTGCTCATTCAAAGAAAGGGCTTTCTCTGACTTACTCTCTTGTAATGTGACAGATAGATCAGCTACTAAGTGTTTCAAAAAGAGAAGTTATTTTGCCGTCGAAAGAAAAAACGCGAGTAATCCAAACCAAACCAAGAGCTGAGTTGGCGGCGAGCACTCACCTCGACCTTGTCGAGCTTGCCCTCATTGAGAACCTTGAAAAGGGTGAATCCAGCAGGCGTCTCGAACAACATCATGATCTCCAACCAAGCCTCAACTCAACTCACCTTGATCAAAGCACAACCATACAACAAAATCAAAACAAAGACCAAAAATTGCAAAGACATGAGAAATGATCAGCATGGTAATATTGTTCAACAGTCAAACAGTCCCAAAATGATACATTTAGAAATCTATATTGGCCTTCCAGTTTATAGAAGAACAAGAAACTACAACATGCAGAAAATAACACATGAATATTCAAACCTTAGTCCTATTTGAAGCCATCTTCAGTTGAACAGAGAGAAACCAAATGCTTTAACATCAACATTTTCCTGCACCAGATAAATGGCACTAAATCAGCAAAGCGTAGTGCATAAAAGCATAATCAAAACATGTCCACACAGTAGGACAACAAGTTCAACATTTTTGAATGATTCGTAGATTTACCAGTTGATAACCAAATCACCAGCATAGGTCGTAGCCAAGATTACACGCCTATGGATTATGCCACACCTCCCGCACCAGATCGGATCCCTACAACATGAAACCCCAAACATGTGAGCAGATCGGGCCAAGAAAAAAAAGAACACACACTAAAACAGAAGGTGATGCGAAGCATCCCACCATCATCCCCATGAAGACTACACCATCAAACAAACCCCCAAGTGGTCCTATGACAAGAGCCCATGCACGTGCAATCCAAGACGAGGTGACCTCTCTCCTACTCGACTCTCCTATTAACATTCATGGAACGTGGATGCTACCTCAGACGGAGACCCTATGCATGCTCAGGTACCATGAAAAAGGCCTAGAAGATGCTCGTGGTGAAGGACAAGTCCCCATGGGAACAAACACGAAGAGGGACGGACAAGAGCCACAAAAGGAGGCAAGGACACCCTCCAAGCCCCGGACATTCGACCTAAGCTCCGGACATCTGGCCCCTGGAGACTGCACCAACAATCGGGACCAACAGCAGAAGCTATAGGTGCCGGACATCCGGCCCCAGCCCGGACATCCGGCACCGCCCCAGAAATCCGGCGACCCAGGACTAGAACCGAGCAAAACACGGCGCCTCCAGCCCGGACATCCGGCCCAAGCCCGGACATCTGGCGACTCCCGAAACCCCGGACATCCGGCCTCCGCCCCACACATCCGGCGTGAGGCACCCGCATCCAAAGCTCTCTAACCAACTCCAGGCCGGACATCCGGCCCCTGCCTATGCGCATGGACAGGACCGAGGCCCATGTATCTCCCTCTCTCCTACCCCTTCCTGGGCTGGCACTAAATAAACTCCTCTCCACCTCTCTCTAGGGTTAGCTTTGTTTAGCAAGATACTTCTTTGTTGAGCATAGCTCCATTACTTCCTTCTCCCATGGAGATTGCCCTCCATTGAGAGAAGATCCAAGTGATGCCAAGGCCCCTCTAAGGGAAGATCCTAAGGGATTCAAGACCTCCTCCTTTGGAGCGAGGAGACTACCGGTTACGTGTATCCTTTTGTTGATTGTGGATCTTGTGTCTCATGTACTCGTGTGTTTCTAGTGGATGTGTAATCGAAAATTGTCCTTGAGCGTTTTATTTCCTCTCGTGTTTCTCTCGTGTTCTTCGTGTTCCTCGTGAGATCCCCTCCAATTCGTGAAAGATCAACGCACACGGGCGTGCCCCGTATCATATGGGTATCCAGAGCCAATGTTTCTCACAAATTTGGAGTCCCCCCCTTCGTTTTATAGCCAATTTTGTTTTGTTTTGACCTAATTTCAAAAATCCCCACAAAAATAGCCCTACCAAATTTCTTGGATTCATTTGATTTGAGGAGATTTTATTGATTTTGATCCGTGGATTTCGTTGTGGACAGGTAGATCTAGCTTTCCCCCTCCATCCCCATCATTTTTCTCCGCCAAATCGCCCTACTTTGCCAAAAAAAAATCGTGTTCGTCCTCTAGTTCATAGGGATCCTGAGATTGGATCTGGATTCGGGAGGCCCGGACATCCGGCCCGTACCCCGGACATCCGCGCCGGACATCCGGCCCAGGCAGCTCGGACATCCGGCCCCTGGAGAACAGCAAAGCTGTTTTGCCTCCGATTTTGACAGATTTTGTTCTTTTCCACCATTTCTTCTGCAACCCTCTGCCATATCTTCCGCAACCCATTTGCATTTGAGTCGCGAGCATCACCACGTCCTAAGGTGTTTCGGCTAATTAGGAGTGGTTCTTCATCGACATCGCCACTCATAATCGCTCCGGATCGTCGCCAACCACCTCTTCATTGACACCACACCGTAAGCAAGGACGGTAACCGCGACGACACTCTTGACTCTACCCTTGCCATTGCATTGTACCCAAGCCTATTTGCGTTACTTGCCTATCGAGACTAGCCATTGAGTATTGTCAGGCTACGCTACTTGTGCACTTTAGTGATACATACTCCACATAGCTTCATTTGCGTGCATATATCTTAGTACCATCTTTTGTGTTACGAATAGTACCCGCATACATAATTGCTATCTTGGGGTGCACGTCCCGCATTGTGGCCATACAAAACATCATTGCAAAAGAAAAGAGAAGCAAAGCTTTTAAGCAAGAGCAAAAGAGCAATAGCATCGCAAGCTTCACATAGCATATTTGATCATCTTGACTCACTTGAGCGAGTGACACGTGCCGCATACACACATAGCAAGTCGGGCATAGGAAGACGACACGTTTGGTTCCTTTTAGGTTGTGCACAAGTGTATATCAAGCCCATTGGAGCAATCGTGCTAGCGTCTCTCTAGTGTTGTGCAACGAGAGCATTTTCCGTGGATTCCACATTTTGGCTCATCCTTGGTTGCATGACCCCAATTTTCTTCCGGGTGTGCGTTTCCGTGTATACACATTGCTATTGATCTACATTGTCTCACTTGCGAATTTTACGAATCACTTTCAACTTGATTGAATCTTATCTTTCGGATTGCTTGAAATTTGTGCCACTATCCTAACCAAGCTACTCCACAAGCCTTATTTGTGTAGGTGTGAGAAGGACGATCTTCGGTACCAATTCTACTATTTCCATACTTGCACATTGAGTGATCTTGATTCACTTTCAACTTTTGGAACGGTAATTGGTACTGTCTTCTCACTCTTCCACTTATATCTCCTTGAGTGTTGTTATGGATAGGTCAAGCATCCACAACCCGGCATTTGAGGAGCAAGAATACGACGAAACCGACTTCGTCACCAAGATGCACTTCTTCGGTGCACAAAAAGCATTGCACCAATCGCATGACGCTCTGAACGACCGCATCGAGCACCTCGCCACCGACGTTCGCGAATCCGAAGAGCGAACAAGGGAATACCTCGACAACAAGCTCTCAAGCCAAATGGAGGAAATTCGTGCCTTGATGGTGCAACGCGGTGCTTCCACATCTACATCGTCAAGGAGGCGCAACTCAAGCCGTCACTCATCGGAGTACTCTTCCGGCGAGAGCCCACATCGAGCTTATGCTCATCACCGTGATGACCACTCCGGTCCAAGTTCACACCAAGGCCGCCAACGTCAAGCTTCGGACAATCCCATCCATGGCAATGGGCTACAAGATCATCTTTGCGAGCGTGATAGGCGTCACCAACAAGAACAAGAGCGCCAACAACAACGCCGTGAAGAGGAACTACGTCAACATGAGAAACAAGTGCATGAAGCACAACGTGCCCTCCGTGATGCTACTCGCACGTTGGAGGAACGAAACCGTCAAGCACATATTGAGCAAGAAGCATGATACGTCTCCAACGTATCTATAATTTTTGATTGTTCCATGCTATTATATTATCTGTTTTGGATGTTTTATATGCATTAATATGCTATT
The DNA here is from genome assembly GCA_039707655.1 of Elymus sibiricus. Taxonomy (NCBI): domain Eukaryota; kingdom Viridiplantae; phylum Streptophyta; class Magnoliopsida; order Poales; family Poaceae; genus Elymus; species Elymus sibiricus. Next base: position 258,678,360 of record CM077675.1, on the reverse strand, counting down.
TTATATTATTTTTGGGACTAACCTATTAATCTAGAGCCTAGTGCCAGTTTCTATTTTTCCTTGTTTTTGAGTATTGCAGATAAGGAATATTAAACGGAGTCCAAACGGAATAAAATCTTCGGAATGATTTTTCTTGGACCAGAAGCAATGTACCAGACTTGGAGATGAAGGCAAGAGAGCCGCCGTGTGGCGACAAGCCACAGGGGCGCGCCCTAGGGGGGGGCGCCCCCCTGGCTTGTGGCCCCACGGCAGCCCTCCTAACCCTATTCTTCGGCCTATAAATTCCCAAATATTCCCTGGATACCAAAAAGAGCCATGAAAATACTTTTCTGCCGCCGGAACCCTCTGTTCCCGTGAGATCTCATCTTGGAGCCTTTTCCGGTAATCTGCCGGAGGGGGATTCTATCACGGAGGGCATCTACATAAACTCCATTGCCCCTCCGATGATGCGTGAGTAGTCCACCTCAGACCTTCGGGTCCATAGCTAGTAGCTAGATGGCTTCTTCTCTCTCTTTGTTCTTCAATACCATGTTCTTCATGATCTTCATGGAGATCTATCCGATGTAATACTCTTCTGCGGTGTGTTTGTCGAGATCCGATGAATTGTGGGTTTATGATCAGCTTATCTATGAATATTATTTGAATCTTCTCTGAATTCTTATATGCATGATTTCATATCTTTGCAAGTCTCTTCGAGTTATTGGTTTGGTTTGGCCAACTAGATTGGTAATTCTTGCAATGAGAGAAGTGTTTGGTTTTGGGTTCAATCTTGCGGTGTCCTCACCCAGTGACAAAGTAGGGGTAGCGAGGCACGTATTGTATTGTTGCCATCGAGGATAAAAAGATGGGGTTTTCATCATATTGCTTGAGTTTATCCCTCTACATCATGTCATCTTAATTAATGCGTTACTCTGTTCTTCATGAACTTAATACTCTAGATGCAGGCAGGAGTCGGTCGATGTGTGGAGTAATAATAGTAGATGCAGAATCGTTTCGGTCTAGTTGACACGGACGTGATGCCTATATGCATAATCATTGCCTTGGATATCGTCATAATTATTCGCTTTTCTATCAATTGCTCGACAGTAATTTGTTCACCCACCGTATTATTTTCCTTCATGAGAGAAGCCTCTAGTGAAACCTATGGCCCCCGGGTCTATTTTCCATAATATATTTTCAGATCTATAAACCAAAAATACCAAAAATACTTTGCTGCAATCTTTTTACTTTTAGTTTACTTTTCGTTTTAGCAATCCTATCTATCTATCTCTGTCAGATCTCATCCTTGCAAGTAACTGTGAAGGGATTGACAACCCCTTTATAGGGTTGGGTGCAAGTCTTTGATTATTTGTGTAGGTACATCTATTGGGGACTTGCTTGTATCTCCTACTGGATTGATACCTTGGTTCTCAACAACTGAGAGAGATACTTATCTACTTTGCCGCATCACCCTTTCCTCTTCAAGGGAAACCAACGCATGCTCAAGAAGTAGCAAGCAGGATTTCTGGCGCCGTTGCCGGGGAGATCTACATCAAGCCTATCAAGTACCCATCACAAACTCATCTCTTGCATTTACATTATTTCCATTTGCCTCTCGTTTTCCTCTCCCCCACTTCTAAAACGATTTTCCAAAAAGATTTGCCTTTTTATTCGCCCTTCTTCCGTTCGACTTTTCGTTCGCTTTTCGCTTGCTTGTGTGCTAGATTGCTTGCTTTGTCACGATGACTCAAGAGAATACCAAGTTGTGTGACTTTTCCAATACTAATAATAATGATTTTATTAGTACTCCGATTGCTCCCGTCACTAGTGCGGAATCCTATGAAATTAATGCCGCTTTGCTTAATCTTGTTATGAAAGAACAATTTTCCGGCCTTGCTAATGAAGATGCCGCATCCCATCTAAATACTTTCGTTGAGTTGTGTGATATGCAAAATAAGAAAGATGTGGATAATGATATTGTTAAATTGAAGCTATTTCCATTCTCACTACGAGATCGTGCTAAAACTTGGTTTTCATCTTTGCCTAAAAATAGTATTGATTCATGGAATAAATGTAAAGATGCTTTTATTTCCAAGTACTTTCCGCCCGCTAAGATCATCTCCCTTAGGAACGATATAATGAATTTTAAGCAACTTGATCATGAGCATGTTGCCCAATCTTGGGAGAGGATGAAACTAATGATTAGAAATTGCCCCGTGCATGGTTTGAGTTTATGGATGATTATACAAATTTTCTATGCGGGATTGAATTTTGCATCTAGGAATCTCTTAGATTCCGCCGCGGGTGGTACTTTTATGGAAATCACATTAGGAGAAGCTACTAAACTCCTAGATAACATTATGGCAAATTACTCTCAATGGCATACCGAAAGATCTCCTACTAGTAAAAAAGTGCATGCTATTGAAGAAATAAATACTTTGAGTGAAAAGATGGATGAATTGATGAAATTGTTTGCTAGTAAGAGTGCTCCTATTGATCCTAATGATATGCCTTTGTCTTCTTTGATTGGAAATAATAATGAATCTATGGATGCGAATTTTGTTGGTAGGAACAATTTTCGTAATAACGCGTATAGAGGTAATTTCAATCCTAGGCCGTTTCCTAGTAATTCCTCTAATAATTATGGTAATTCCTACAACAATTCTTATGGAAATTATAATACGATGCCCTCTGATATTGAGAACAATATTAAAGAATTTATTAGTTCGCAAAAGGGTTTCAATGCTATGATTGAAGAAAAATTGCTCAAGATTGATGAGTTGGCTTGGAACGTTGATAGAATTTCTCTTGAGATTGATTCTTTGAAAATTAGATCTATTCCACCCAAGCATGATATTAATGAGTCTTTAATAGCTATGAGAATTTCTATTGATGAGTGTAAGGAAAGAACCGCTAGAATACATGCTAAGCATGAATGGCTTGAAAAGGTGTGTTCTCGTGATAATATTGATGAAGATCTTAAAGTGATTGATGTGACTCCTATTGAATCTTTGTTTTCTAAAACAAATCTTGATAAAGATGGGACTAGAGATAAGTCAACTTTAGTTAAAAGGCGTCCCAATGATTCGGAGTTTATAGATCCTAATGCTAAGATTGATAAAAGTGGGATTGAAGAGGTCAAAACTTTAATTAGCAATGAACCCACTCTTTTGGATTTCAAGGACTTTAATTATGATAGTTGTTCTTTGATTGATTGTATTTCCTTGTTACAATCCATGTTGAATTCTCCTCATGCTTATAATCAAAACAAAGCTTTTACTAAACATATCGTGGATGCTATGATGAGATCTTTTGAAGAAAAACTTGAGTTGGGAGTTTCCATACCTAGAAAACTTTATGATGAGTGGGAACCTACTATTAAGATTAAGAGTAAAGATTATGAGTGCCATGCTTTGTGTGATTTGGGTGCTAGCGTTTCCACGATTCCGAAAACTTTATGTGATGTACTAGGTTTCCGTGAATTTGATGATTGCTCTTTAAATTTGCATCTAGCGGATTCTACTATAAAGAAACCTATGGGAAGGATTAATGATGTTCTTATTGTTGCAAATAGGAATTATGTGCCCGTAGATTTCATTGTTTTTGATATAGATTGCAATCCTACGTGTCCTATTATTCTTGGTAGACCTTTCCTTAGAACGATTGGTGCAATTATTGATATGAAGGAAGGAAATATTAGATTCCAATTTCCATTAAGGAAAGGCATGGAACACTTTCCTCGAAAGAAAATAAAATTACCTTATGAATCTATTATGAGAGCTACTTATGGATTGCATACCAAAGATGACAACACCTAGATCTATTGCGTTATGCCTAGCTAGGGGCGTTAAACAATAGCGCTTGTTGGGAGGCAACCCAATTTTATTTTTATGCTTTTGATTTTGCTTCTGTTTTTGAGTTTTCCACACATTATTACCTCTGTAGTAATTGTGTTTTCTTGTTTAAATTAGTGTTTGATCCAAGTAAGACCTTTGGGATGGTCTACGGTGTTTGTGATTTGATTTTGCTGAAAAACAGAAACTTTTGCTCTCAGTCCAGGAATTTTTTAAATTCACTGGAACGTGCTTTTGATCTGAAATTTTTACAAAAGAGTGATATGCAAATTTCCCTGATTGTCCTAATTTTTCAGAATTTTTGGAGTTACAGAAGTATTCGAAGTCTATAGATTGCTACAGACTATTCTGTTTTAGACAGATTCTGTTTTCTTTGTGTTGTTTGCTTATTTTGATGTATCTATGGGTTGTATCGGGGGGTATGAACCATGTAGAAGTTAGAATACAGTAGATATTACACCAATATAAATAAAGAATGAGTTCACAACAGTACCTAAAGTGGTGATTTATTTTTCTTATACTAACGGATCTCACGAGTTTTCTGTTGAGTTTTGTGTTGTGAAGTTTTCAAGTTTTGGGTAAAGATTTGATGGACTATGGAATAAGGAGTGGCAAGAGCCTAAGCTTGGGGATGCCCAAGGCACCCCAAGCCATATTCAAGGATACCAAAAAGCCTAAGCTTGGGGATGCCCCGGAAGGCATCCCCTCTTTCGTCTTCAATCCATCGGTAAATTTACTTGAGGCTATATTTTTATTCACCACATGATATGTGTTTTGCTTGGAGCGTCTTGTATGATATGAGTCTTTGCTTTTTAGTTTGCCACAATCATCCTTGCTGTACACATATTTTGAGAGAGACACACATTCATCATGAATTTAGTAGAATACTCTATGTGCTTCACTTATATCTTTTGAGCTAGGCAATGTTGCTCTAGTACTTCACTTATATATTTTTTTAGAGCACGGTGGTGTTTTATTTTATAGAAATTATTGAACTCTCGTACCTCACTTATATTATTTTGAGAGTCTTTAAACAGCATGGTAATTGGTTTAGGTTATGAATTTAGTCCTAATATAATGGGCATCCAAGAGGGATATAATAAAAACTTTCATATAAAGTGCATTGAATACTATGAGAAGTTTGATTCCTTGCATATAGTTTTGAGATATAGGGATGGTAATAAGAGAGTCATGCTAGTGAGTAGTTGTGAATTGGAGAAATACTTGTGTTAAAGTTTGTGATTCCCGTAGCATGCACGTATGGTGAACCGTTATGTAACGAAGTCGGAGCATGATTTGTTTAATGATTGTCAACCTTTGTGTGAGGGTCGGGAGCGCGCGATGGTTAACTCCTACCAACCTCTCCCCTAGGAGCATGCGTCTAATAATTTGCTTCGATAACTAATAGACTTTTGCAATAAGTATGTGAGTTCTTTATGACTAATGTTGAGTCCATGGATTATACGCACTCTCACCCTTCCACCTTTGCTAGCCTCTCTAGTACCGCGCAACTTTCGCCGGTGCATCAAACCCACCTTCCTCAAAACAGCCACCATATATTTCCCTCAGAACAGCCACCATACCTACCTATTATGGCATTTCCATAGCCATTCCGAGATATATTGCCATGCAACTTCCACCGTTCCGTTTTTCATGACATGCATCATCACTTTCATATTGCATATAGAGTCATATCTTGTTCTAGGTATCGAGTTGTAAGTAAATAAAAGTGTGATGATCTTCATTATTAGAGCATTTGTCCCGTGAGAGAAAAGGATGATGGAAACTATGAATCCCTCACAAGTTGGGATGAGTATCCGGACTTTATAAATAATAAAAGAGGCCAGCAAAACCCAAAAAAAAAAGAGGCCAAAGATGCCCACCAAAATAAATAAAATAAAAAAAATGAGAGAAAGAGAGAAGGGACAATGCTACTATCTTTTTCCACACTTGTGCTTCAAAGTAGCACCATGATATTCATGATAGAGAGTCTCCTATTTTGTCACTTTCATATAGCTAGTGGAATTTTTCATCATATGCACAACCACTTAGTTTCTTTTTGAGCTCTCATACACTTATAGCTCTAGTGCATCCGTTGCATGGCAATCCCTACTCACTCACATTGATATCTATTGATGGGCATCTCCATAGCCCGTTGATACGCCTAGTTGATGTGAGACTATCTTCTCCTTTTTCCTCCCAACCTCCACCATATTCTATTCCACCTATAGTGCTATATCCATGGCTCACGCTCATGTATTGCGTGAGAGTTGAAAAGGTTTGAGAACATAAAAGGTGTGAAACAATTGCTTGACTTGTCATTGGGGTTGTGCATGATTTAGATACTTTGTGTGGGGAAGATGGAGCATAACCAGACCATATGATTTTGTAGGGATAACTTTCTAAGGCCATGTTATTTCGAAAGGACACAATTGCCTTGTTGGTATGCTCGAAGTATTACTGTTTTTATGTCAATATTAGACTTTTGTTTTGAATCTTATGGATCTGAATATTCATGCCACAATAAAGAATATTACATGGATAAATATGTTAGGTAGCATTCCACATCAAAAATTCCGTTTTTATCATTTACCTACTCGAGGACGAGTAGGAATTAAGCTTGGGGATGCTTGATACGTCTCCAACGTATCTATAATTTTTGATTGTTCCATGCTATTATATTATCTGTTTTGGATGTTTTATATGCATTAATATGCTATTTTATATTATTTTTGGGACTAACCTATTAATCTAGAGCCTAGTGCCAGTTTCTGTTTTTTTCCTTGTTTTTGAGTATTGCAGATAAGGAATATTAAACGGAGTCCAAACGGAATAAAATCTTCGGAATGATTTTTCTTGGACCAGAAGCAATGTACCAGACTTGGAGATGAAGGCAAGAGAGCCGCCGTGTGGCGACAAGCCACAGGGGCGCGCCCTAGGGGGGGGGCGCCCCCCTGGCTTGTGGCCCCACGACAGCCCTCCTAACCCTATTCTTCGGCCTATAAATTCCCAAATATTCCCTGGATACCAAAAAGAGCCACAAAAATACTTTTCCGCCGCCGGAACCCTCTGTTCCCGTGAGATCCCATCTTGGAGCCTTTTCCTGTAATCTGCCGGAGGGGGATTCGATCACGGAGGGCATCTACATCAACTCCATTGCCCCTCCGATGATTCGTGAGTAGTCCACCTCAGACCTTCGGGTCCATAGCTAGTAGCTAGATGGCTTCTTCTCTCTCTTTGTTCTTCAATACCATGTTCTTCATGATCTTCATGGAGATCTATCCGATGTAATACTCTTTTGCGGTGTGTTTGTCGAGATCCGATGAATTGTGGGTTTATGATCAGCTTATCTATGAATATTATTTGAATCTTCTCTGAATTCTTATATGCATGATTTCATATCTTTGCAAGTCTCTTCGAGTTATTGGTTTGGTTTGGCCAACTAGATTGGTAATTCTTGCAATGGGAGAAGTGCTTGGTTTTGGGTTCAATCTTGCGGTGTCCTCACCCAGTGACAAAGTAGGGGTAGCGAGGCACGTATTGTATTGTTGCCATCGAGGATAAAAAGATGGGGTTTTCATCATATTGCTTGAGTTTATCCCTCTACATCATGTCATCTTACTTAATGTGTTACTCTGTTCTTCATGAACTTAATACTCTAGATGCAGGCAGGAGTCGGTCGATGTGTGGAGTAATAGTAGTAGATGTAGAATCGTTTCGGTCTACTTGACATGGACGTGATGCCTATATGCATAATCATTGCCTTGGATATCGTCATAATTATTCGCTTTTTTATCAATTGCTCGACAGTAATTTGTTCACCCACTGTATTATTTTCCTTCATGAGAGAAGCCTCTAGTGAAACCTATGGCCCCCGGGTCAATTTTCCATAATATATTTTCAGATCTATAAACCAAAAATACTTTGTTGCAATCTTTTTACTTTTAGTTTACTTTTCATTTTAGCAATCCTATCTATCTATCTCTATCAGATCTCATCCTTGCAAGTAACCGTGAAGGGATTGACAACCCCTTTATAGCGTTGGGTGCAAGTGTTTGATTATTTGTGTAGGTACATCTATTGGGGACTTGCTTGTATCTCCTACTGGATTGATACCTTGGTTCTCAACAACTGAGGGAAATACTTATCTACTTTGCCGCATCACCCTTTCCTCTTCAAGGGAAACCAACGCATGCTCAAGAAGTAGCAAAGCACTTCGCCAAGAACGACAAGATGCACTTCATCGACAACGACAAGAAGAAGCCAATCGCCAAGAGGAGCACCAAGAAAGGCGCAACCAAGTGCGTCCACCTTGTCGCCGTCCTCAAGATCATCGTGACGAACCCGACCATGAAAACGAGTAAGGACAAGTTAAACGTGAACAAGCTCAAGGCAATGACAATGAGGATCCACATCCAAGACAAGGCTTTCGGAATCACCACCACAATGATGAACAACGCTTCGGCAAGCTCAAGTTCACAATGCCAAAGTTTTCCGGAAGCAATGATCCCGAAGACTACTTGTCATGGGCCCTCAAGGTTGACAAGATCTTTCTCCTACACAACTACGATGAGGAGAAGAAGATCGCCATGGCTTCACTCGAGTTCCAAGACTACGTCCTTATTTGGTGGGAACAAGTGATTGAGTGGAGAAGAGAAAGAGGCGAGCCACCTACCAACACTTGGGCCCAAATGAAGGATCTCATGCGAGCTCGTTTTATGCCTACACACTACAACTGGGATCTCTTCAAGAAGCTACAACAACTCAAGCAAGGCACCAAGTCGGTAGAAGAGGACTACCAAGAGATGGAAATCGCTATGATCCGAGCCAATGTCAAGGAAGATGACGAGCAAACAATGGCACGCTTCTTGAATGGTCTAAACTACCAAGTCAAGAAAATTGCCGACTTCCAACCATACTCCAACCTTCTCGAACTTGTGCATCAAGCAACCAAGGTGGAACGACAAGTGCAAGATGACTACAAGTACTGCAAGTTCTCCTCCAAGACCTACGACTCAAGTGCTCAAGCTACTACGACAACAACACCTTCGGCTACGAAATCAACAACACCTACCGGCGAAAAGTCAAGCTACAAGAACAAGACGACTTCATCAAGCCAACCATCCTCAAGCACCTACAAGCCGAGAGATTCATCCTCTACTCCAACACCGGATGCTACCGCCAAGACAAGCTCCATCAAGTGTTTCACGTGCCAAGGCCAAGGCCACAAGACCTTCGAATGTCCAACCAAATGCAATATGGTTCTACTCGATGACGGCACCTATGACTCTATGAGTGACGACGAGATGCAAGCTTTGGAGCAAGTGGCCATACATCGCCAAGTGAATGAAGATGAAGATTCGCAAATCTTTTGCGACAATGATTTGAGCCCCGCTCTCGTTGTCTCCAAGGTTTTGACGCTCCAACAACAAGAAGACGAGGACCAACGTTGTCACATCTTCCACACCAAGGCAGACATCCAAGGAAAATCCGTCAAGGTCATCATCAATGGCGGGAGTTGCCACAACTTGGCAAGTGAAGATCTTTCCTCCAAGCTACAATTGGTCGAGAAAAAGCACCCTCGTCCCTACAAAGTCCAATGGCTAAGTGATTCCGACAACCTCCAAGTTGACCACACCGTGGAAGTTTCTTTCAAGATAGGAGCTTATGAAGTAACTTTGGAGTGTGATGTGGTTCCAATGTCCGTGTGCCACCTCCTACTTGGTAGACCTTGGCAATTTGACCGTGGCGTCACACACAACGGTCGGACAAATCAATATAGCTTCAAGATGAAGGGCAAGCAATATGTACTCCGACCAATGTCTCCAAGTCAAGTCATCGCCGACAAACAAACTTCATCCCATCATGGAGATAAAAGTGAGAGAGTGCTCCACCTCAAAGAGAGTGAGTGCCACAAGCCAAAAATGAGCGACTCCAAGATGAGGGACATGAGAGATATAGTTCTTTTAGCCACCAAAAGAGATTTGAGGGATGTGAGTGAGAGCCCATCGACCGTTCTTCAGTATGTACTTGTGTGCAAAGATGACGTCATTCGGACAAACCCTTCACAACATCTTCCTCTTGTGTTATCTAAGTTGTTGCAGGAATTCCAAGATGTTTTTCCCGATGAGCTACCTCCGGGACTACCACTAAAAAGAGGGATCGAATACCGCATCGACCTCATCCCCGGAGCACCGCTTCCTAACAAGGCTCCCTAGCGCATCAACCCCGAAGAAACTAAGGAAATACAAAGGCAACTCCAAAAACTCCTAGATAAAGGGCATGTACGTGAGAGTTTGAGTCCTTGTGCGGTTCCGGTGATACTAGTGCCTAAGCAAGATGGTAGTATGCGCATGTGTTCCGATTGCCGTCCTATCAATGCTATTACCATTCGACACCGTCATCCCATTCCTCGCTTAGATGATATGCTAGATGAACTTAGTGGTGGCACTATATTTTCTAAGATTGACTTAAAAAGTGGTTACTACCAAATTCGCATACAAGAGGGTGACGAGTGGAAAACTGCTTTTAAGACTAAATTTGGTCTCTATGAATGGTTGGTTATGCCCATGGGCTTATCCGAAGCACCGGGTACTTTCATGCGTGCCATGCACTATGTCTTGCGACCACTCATAGGATATTGTGTTGTGGTCAATTTTGATGACATTCTTGTCTTTAGCAAGTCTCTTGAGGAGCATGCTACACATGTTCGTGATGTCTTGCAAATCCTTAGGAAAGAACAACTCTATGCAAACATGGAGAAGTGCACATTTGGTGTTGAGAAGGTAGTTTTCCTAGGTTTTGTAGTATCTTCTAAGGGCGTTCATGTAGATGAAACTAAAGATTGATGCTATTAAAACTTGGCCCACACCAACGAATTTGCAACAAGTGCATAGTTTCCTAGGTCTAGCCGGTTTCTATCGACGTTTTGTCAAGGACTTTAGCTCTATTGCATCTCCTTTACATGCTTTGTGCAAAAAGAATGCACCATTTATTTGGGGTCCTTCACAAGACACCACATTCCATGAACTTAAAAATTTGCTCACTCATGCACCTTTGCTTGCTTTGCCCAACTTTGATAAAACATTTGAAGTGCATTGTGATGCTAGTGGTAATGGAATAGGTGGTTTGCTTATGCAAGAGAAGCATCCTATTGTGTACTTTAGCGAGAAACTATCAGGCGCTCAACTTAACTAACCCATCTATGACAAAGAGTTATATGCTTTGGTGAGAGTTTTACATGTGTGGGAACACTATTTGCGACCCCATGAGTTCGTTATCCATACCGACCATGAAACGCTCAAGTACTTAAAGGGTCAAACCAAGTTAAACAAACGTCATGCTAAATGGAGCGAATTTATTGTGTCCTTCCCTTATGTCATCAAATACATTAAGGGTAAGGAAAACGTTGTGGCGTATGCCCTTTCCTGCAAATGCATGCTAGTTACTCAACTTGAATTGAATGTTATGGGTTTTGAGCATATCAAAGGCTTGTAGCATGATGTTTCTTTTGCTACTCCATATGCTAAATGTAAAGTGAAATCTGGTTGGGAGAACTACTATATGAAAGATGGCTATCTTATGCGTGCTAACAAACTTTGTATACCCGAGTCTTCTCTTCGTTTGTTGCTTTTGCAAGAGGCTCACGGTGGAGAACTTATGGGTCACTTTGGACGTGACAAGACGTATGCCACACTATCCAACAAGTACTTTTTGCCCAAGATGTTTCGTGATGTTGCACGCTTCACCAACCGATGCTCTACATGCCGCAAAGCTAAGTCCAAAGCTCAATCCCATGGTCTTTATATGCCCCTCCCTATACCTTTCCAACCTTGGGAAGACATTAGTACGGATTTTGTTCTTGGCTTGCCACAAACTAAAAATGGACATGATTCCATTTTTGTCGTTGTGGACCGCTTTTCCAAGATGGCTCATTTAATTCCATGTCACAAGATAGACGATGCTTCACATATTGCAAATCTCTTTTGAAGGGACATCTTGCGACTACATGGCATCCCCAAGACCATTGTCTTGGATCGCGATGTCAAGTTCCTAAGCTACTTTTGGAAGACCCTATGCGCCAAGCTCGGAATCAAGCTCCTCTTCTCTTCGGCATATCACCCTCAAACCGATGGACAAACGGAGGTGACGAACCGGACGCTATCGACTCTACTTCGTGTGTTGATCAAGAAGAACATTAAGGAATGGGAAGCTTGCCTTCCCATCGCCGAGTACGCCTACAATCGCGCAAGTCACTCCACCACCGGCAAGTCTCCTTTCGAAGTGGTCTACAGCTACAACCCTTTGTCCCCATTGGAGCGCATCAACATGGACGCAAGTGCAAGGGCAAGCTACATCAAGAAAATGCATGAAGATACAAGGCGCACGATTGAACGTCAAGTGGAACGCGTCGCCAACAAACGCAACCTCAACAAGCAATCCAAGGTGTTCGCGCCCGGCGATCTTGTGTGGCTACACCTTCGCAAGGACCGCTTCCCCAATGAACGCAAGTCCAAGCTACTTCCCCAAGCTGACGAACCCTTGAAGGTGTTGGCACGCTACAACAACAATGCCTACAAGATCACGGATCTATCCCCTTTTCATGGTGATGAAGATCTTGATCCGAGGACGGATCTTCCCCAAGGGGGGGAGATGATGCGGAGCATCCCACCATCATCCCCATGAAAACTACACCATCAAACAAACCCCCAAGTGGTCCTATGACAAGAGCCCGTGCACGTGCAATCCAAGACGAGGTGACCTCTCTCCTACTCAACTCTCCTATTGACGTTCATGGAATGTGGATGCTACCTCAGACAAATACCCTATGCATGCTCAGGTACCATGAAGAAGGCCTAGAAGATGCTCATGGTGAAGGACAAGTCCCCATGGGAACGGACACAAAGAGGGACGGACAAGAGCCACAAAAGGAGGCAAGGACACCCTCCCGGCCTAAGCTCTGGACATCTGGCCCCTGGAGACTACACCAACACTCGACGCCAGCAGCAGAAGCTACAGGCGCCGGACATCCGGCCACATCCCGGACATCCGGCACTGCCCCGGATATCCAGCCACCACCCCCGGAAATCCGGCGACCCAGGACCAGAACCGAGCGAAACACGACGCATCCAGCCCGGACATCCGGCGACTCCCGAAGCCCTGGACATCCGGCCTCCACTCCAGACATCCGGCGCGAGGCACCCGCGTCCACAGCTCTCTGACCAGCTCCAGGCCGGACATCCGGCCCATGTCCCGGACATCCGGCACCCCCGCGACTGGTTGGACATCCGGCCCCTGGCAGGACGTCCGACACCTGCCTACGCGCATGGATAGGCCCGAGGCCCATGTATCTCCCTCTCTCCTACCCCTTCGTGGGCTGGCACTATATAAACTCCTCTCCCCCTCTCTCTAGGGTTAGCTTTGTTTAGCAAGATACTTCTTTGTTGAGCATAGCTCCATTACTTCCTTCTCCCACGGAGATTGCCCTCCATTGAGAGAAGATCCAAGTGATGCCAAGGCCCCTCTAAGGGAAGATCCTAAGGGATTCAAGACCTCCTCCTTTGGAGCGAGGAGACTACCGGTTACATGTATCCTTTTGTTGATTGTGGATCTTGTGTCTCGTGTACTCATGTGTTTCTAGTGGATGTGTAATCAAAAATTGTCCTTGAGTGTTTGATTTCCTCTCGTGTTTCTCTCGTGTTCCTCGTGAGATCGCCTCCAATTCGTGAAAGATCGACGCACACGGGCATGCCCCGTATCAGAAGGGGGGTGGGAGACAGGACGGGGACCTGGAGGCGGGCGTCCTTGTGCAGCGTCGCCGTTGGCCATGCTGGCTTCCCTCACCTGCTCCTCCAATCCTCGTGGATGGAGGAAAGAGAGATGGAGCAGGGTTGGGATGCTCCTTCCCGTTGTCCCCGGCTGCTGTGCTACTAGGCACGAAGGCAGAGAGGAGGAGCAGCAACAAGGACACAGCGAGGAGGCAAAGAAGGGCGGCGGACCTTCTTCATCTTCCTTGCAGCTGCACCCCACCGTGACTGGAGCTGCTCTTCTCCGGCACGGATTCGCCATTTGTGTGCGCCTATGGTTGTGGAGGGGGTGTAGCAGGCCATGGAGAGGCTCCTGGAGTGGAGGCAATGGCGAGGAGCGAGGAGGAGGGAGGGGCTGTGGGGATCGAGGGGAAAGGGGCTAGGGTTGTGTGGCGGCTGGTGTGGAGCACATGAACGGGACGACCGGAGGAGACAATGGGATTGGGTGCGAGCGCGTGGAGCGGATTGGGCAAAGCGTTTTGCACACGACAACGAGCAACCCAGCCAATGACTGCTTGGCACGAGCCCACCCGTCATTGGCTAGCAAAAATAACCGTGAGGGGAAATTGGGTTTTATTGTGAAGATCCAACGGCGCAGATGCACCAGAAGTCATATCAGACGACCAACGAAGCCCCAATCGGGGGAGCTTCCTGGGAGCGAGTTGGCTAGCTTCCTTATTGATTTAAATGACCGTGATCTGTCATTAGTTGCGACTATCTCCACTATAGAGAAAAAAAGGATCAAAATTTCTAGTAAATACTAGAAAAAGGGATCATGTATGGTCGTTCAAGAAAAAGGGCTCATTTATGGTCTGGTTCTGCTAAGCCTAGTAGATACGTTTGAGGCTCATTTATGGTCTAGTTCTGCTATGACTCGTTGAGTCTCTCATTTGTTATCAAAACAGTGATGGAAATCTATGGATGCTCTGTTATCTGTGTTTCTGCTGTGCTTGAATTTAATCTTTTATAATACTAGGCATTTTCTCGAAATATTTTTTTGCTTCTTATGGATGGTAAGAAATCTTGGAATCACATTCCACTACAAATTGTCTTCTAGAGATCGCCTTTTAATTCTTTCGGGGTTGAATTATGTGAAAGACCAGTTGGTGCTATCCTTTTGGAGTATATAATGTTGTATATTTCTGTTATGTCCATTTGTTGCATTCCAACTGTTGTGTGATAGTGCTATCATTTCATTCCAACTATTGTGTGCTTTAAGTTGTTCATTCACTGTTTTAGGCCAATTTTAGGACATTGAGGAGCTCCCAGACTTATTAAAAATGGATGAGCTGCAAAACTATAAACTCAATTTGTCTCTTTATATATTGCCTAACGTTGGAAATATGCCCTAGAGGCAATAATAAATTGGTTATTATCATATTTCCTTGTTCATGATAATGTTTCTTATTCATGCTAGAATTGTATTGACCGGAGACTTAAATACTTGTGTGGATACATAAACAACATCATGTCCCTAGTGAGCCTCTACTAGACTAGCTCGTTGATCAAAGATGGTTAAGTTCTCCTAGCCATAGACAGGAGTTGTCATTTGATAACGGGATCATATCATTAGGAGAATGATGATGCACAAGACCCAACCGTAAGCTTAACATATGATCGTATCACTTAAGTTTATTCCTACAACTTTCTTCGTGTCAAGTATATATTCCTAAGACCATGAGGATCATGCAACTCCCGGATACCGGAGGAATACCTTGTGTGTTATCAAACGTCACTTCGTAATTGGATGATCATAAACGTGCTCTACAGGTATCTCCGAAGGTGTCTGTTAAGTTGGCATGAATCGAGATTGGGATTTGCCACTCTGTATGATGGAGAGATATCTCTAGGCCCTCTCGATAATACACCATCGTAAAGAGCTTGCAAGCAATGTGGCTAATGAGTTAGTCATGGGATTTTGTATTATGGAACGGGTAAAGAGACTTGACGGTAACGAGATTGAACTAGGTATGGATATACCGACGATCGAATGTTGGGCAAGTAACATATCACTAGACAAAGGGAATTGCATACGGGATTAGCCGAATCCTTGACATCATGGTTCAACCGATAAAGATCTTTGTGGAATATGTAGGAACCAATATGGGCATCTGATACGTCTCCAACATATCTGTACCATTTGATTGTTCTATGCTATTATATTATCAATCTAGGATACTTTATATGTAATTATATGGTATTTTATATTATATTTGGGAAGTAACCTATTAACCCAGTGCCAAGGAAATCTGTACCAAACGAAGTCCAAACGCTACAAAACTTTGTGATGATTTTTTCTGGACAAAAGAGACCCAAGAAGCTTTGAGAAGAGTCAGGAAGCAAGACGAGGAGACGAAAAGGCAACAGGGCGCACCCAGGGGGGTAGGCGCACCCTGTTACCTTATTGGCCCCTCGTGGTTACGTCTGACCTAATTCCACCTCCATAAATTCTCTAAAATCAGGAAACCAACAAAGAGCCACCCAAAACACTTTTTCCGCCACTGCAAGCCTGTGTTCCGACGGGAGGCCATCTGGAGACTTTTTCCGGTACTCTGCCGGAGGGGGAAACGATCATGGAGGCCATCTACATCAACCTTGCTGCCTCCATGATGATGCCTGAGGAGTCCACCACAGACCTACGGGTCCATAGCTAGTACCAAGATGGCTTCTTCTCTCTCTTTGATCTTCAATACGCAAAGTTCATCGTGATTCCCGCGGTGATCTATCTCATGTAATCTTCTTTTGCGGTGTGTTTGTTGGGATCCGATGAATTGTGGGTTTATGATCAGATTATTTATTGAAAGTAATTGAGTCTTTTCTGAATTCTATTATGCATGATTATTATAGCTTTGTATTTCTCTCCAATCTGTCGGTTTGGTTTGGCCAACTAGATTGATTTATCTTGAGCGGGAGTGGTGCGTTGTAGTGGATTCAATGTTCTGGTGCTCTATATCCCCGTGACATAAGGGGACAAGACACATATTTGTATTGTTGCCATTAAGGATAAAACGATGGGATTTGAACATATTCCTTGTCTTATTTGTCTACATCATGTCACCTTGCTCCAAGCATTACTCTGTTTGCTATGAAACTAATACCTAGAGAGGCAAGCATAGAAGCGCTCTCGAAGTGGAGTAATATTAGTAGATGCAAAATCATTTCCGTCTACTTGTTTATGGATGTGATGCCCATATACATGATCATTGCCATGAATAATATGTCATAACTATGCGCAATTTAGTCAATTGCCCAACATTAATTTGTCTACCCACTGTATGCTATTTTCAAGCAAGAAGCCTCTAGCGAACACTATGGCCCCCAGGTCTACTTAAACATAAATACAAAAACTCCCAAAATACCTTGCTGCATTTTATTTTATTTTATTTTATTTTTCCTTTGCAATATCTATTTCTATCAAGATTTAATCCTTGCAAGTAACGAGTTCAAGGGGCTTGACAACACTCATGCCCGCGTTGGGTGCAAGTGTTTGTTTTTGTGTGTGTAGGTGCTATTGAAAGGAGTTTGCTTGCTTCTCCTATTGGTTCGATAACCTTGGTTCTCACTAAAAGAAATATTTATCTCTACTGTGCTGCATCTCCTCTCCTCTTCAGGGAAAATCCTAACGCAACTCACAAGTAGTAGCATACAGGTCCCGCTATTGGTTATTGATCGGAGAGGTGTCTTAGTCATGTCTATATGATTCCCGAACCCGTAGGATCCGGACGCTTAACGTACAATGACACTAGAGTAGTATTGGGATAATTGCATTGGTGGCCGAATGTTGTCCAGAGTCCCGGATGAGATGCCGGACGTGAGGAGGAGCTCCAGAATGGTTCGGAGGTAAAGATTTATATATGGGAGGTCATATTCAGGGTTTCAGAAAATGTTCGAGATTTTTTGGTATTGTATCGGGAAGGTTCTAGAAGGTTCCAGAGTGGGGCACACCTGTATGGGGGGACCCACATGGACGTGCTCATGGGGCAAGTTAAACCACAAATGCTCCCTTGGAGGTTTTGATAATTAATGACAATATACATTATCTCTTGGACTAACAGTTTTATCTAGTCTATTTCCGATGAAGTTCAAAGATAGGAGTGGGTGTAAATTGTGAGAAGTATCCCCAAGATGGAAAGGAATCCTATTGGAAAAAGCTTCTATACTTTACATTTTATTTTATGTGAACAATCACAATTGAGTCCATAGGAAAGCCAATACTATTAAAAGGGGGTGAGGTATTGATAATGATCTGGTTGCTCAAAGTGCTTAGAAATTTGCCACCAAAAGCCTTAACTAAACTCTCACAAAAGATTCTGTCAAAAACCCTATCTACCACATTTGGTGCCACCAACATTTCCAAATCAGCCCCACCGAGTTTACCCAAGATAGAACCCAAGCCAAAACCCTATCACCTCGGTACCACGAGATTTATTTTGGTACAACCGAAAAGCAGTGCCAACTCTTTGGAAATGAGATATTTTACTTCGGAACCTCTGAGTTTTTTATGTCGGTGCCACCGAGATGAGGACCTGCCCAAGGTCAACCAAATCGGCCTCATCGAAAAGCTGAAATTTGTAACATTTTGTACTAGTCGATGCAACTGAGTTTTAACTTCGATTCCACCGAGTAGGGCAATAATGTTGTAACAGTTGGATTTTTGTAGATGTCTATTTATACCCCTCCACCGCCTCTCATTCAAAGAGAGAGCACTCAAAACATACCAACACTTCCATAATTCCTTTTCTAAGAGAGAACCACCTACTCATGTGTTGATATCAAGATATTCCATTCCCACCATATGAATCTTGATTTCTAGCCTCCTCAAGTTGCTTTTCACCTAAACATCCTCTTATACCAAGCCAAATTCCATGAGAGAGTGATTGAGTGTTGAGGAGACTATCTTTTGAAGCACTAGAGCAAGAAGTTCATCATCCATACACCATCTATTACATTTTGAATAGTGGTGTCTCCTAGATTGGTTAGGTGTCGCTTGCGAGCCTCCGGATCGTATGGAGTTGAACCAAGAAGTTTGTAAGGGCAAGGAGATCACCTACTTCATGAAGATCTACCCAAGGTGAGGCTAGTCCTTCGACGACATAAGCCATGGTGGAATATGCAAGGTTGCTTCTTCGTGGACCCTTTGTGGGTGGAGCCCTCCGTGGACTCGCGCAACCGTTACCCTCCTTGGGTTGAAGTCTCCATCAACGTGGACGTACGATAGTACCACCTATCAGAACCATGCCAAAAAATCTCCGTGTCTTTATTGCGTTTGATCTTCCTACTCTACCATCCTTTATGTTTCTTGCAAATGCATGATGTCTACTTTCCATTGCTCAGTCTCCAGATATGCATGTGTAGGAATCTTTGGATGCAACTTAACTTGTGCAAAATCTGCCTAAATCACAAGAGAATCAAAAATTGCTCATTTGTCTTGTTAAGTGTCTATTCACCCCCCTCTTGACGCCTCTTCTCGATCCCACAATTTATATCAGAGCATTGGTCTCGATTGCTTTGGTTTTATCACCATTATAGGAAGATGGATATGTCTACTTTTGGGAGTATTAGATGTAGAGTGCCTATTCTCAATGGAGAGTACTATGTTCATTGGAGAGATGAAATGCTTAATATATTTGATGATTTAACTTGAGTAACTATATTCATACTCCATATGCACCTCCCATTGATCCCTCACATCCTACTCACGAGGAACAATTTGACATGCTTCGTAATCTAAGGACTATCAATCTCATCATTGGAGGATTACCAAATACCATGCTGGGTTCCATGCAAAACTTTACTTGTGCTTACACTTTGTGGAAAGATTTGGAGAAGAGATACCCAAATTTCTCTTTAAAGAATCTTGATGAAATTCTTCATAAAACTATTGCATTCCACAAAATGAAGCCTAGCGATCCCAAGTTTGTTGACTGTCTTTTTGAGCTTCGTGACCTCATGCATGCTAAAGGAGATGTTAGGACCAACAAAATATCATCCTAGAAGCCATTCAGATTCATTACCGTGAATATTGTCATGATCACAATTCTAACGACTCACTTGATGTTTGTGACAAGGATGTTCCATTTGATGATGACAATGTGGAACATGGCTACTATGATGAAGATGAGGAATTCGACATTGAGTTTGAGAAGACAATGAAGAATCTAAGTATCATGGCAAACTTCAAAGGCTATCCGGTGGAAAGTAATGGATTCTCGATAGTGGATGCACCGTTCACATGACCGGAGATAGAGACATGTTTCATGAGATCACACCAAATGATGGACCACGCAGGTACATGAACTTCAGAGATAACTCCAAGGGTAAGGTGCTTGGCCTTGGTAACGTGGCCATAAATCATGATTGCTCCATTCAAAATGTCATTCTTGTTGAATCCCTTGGTTAGAATCTTCTTTCCGTATCTAGACTTGCCGATTTCGGTTTCAATATACTATTTACTAAAGTAGATTACCAAGTGTTTCATCGAGACAATCATAACATGGTCTTTACACGTTTTTGTAGAGGTGATCTATACATTGTTGACTTCACTAAGAGAGCCCCACCTCGCACTTGTCTTATTGCAAATTCTTCTAAAGGTTGGTTATGGCATAGAAGTCTAGGACATGTTACTATGCGTAATCTAGACAAAATCATACAAGATGATCACATACTTGGTCATAAAGATGTTTTCTTTGATAAAGATAGACTCTGTAGTGCTTGTCAAGCGGGAAAACAAGTTGGGGGAAGTCATCGTGTAAAGAATATCATGACTACCAAGAGACCACTCGAGATGCCTCATATGGATCTTTTCGGTCCCAATGCTTACAAGATCCTCAGCGGAAACTCCTTTGGTTTAGTTATAGTTGATGATTTTTTCAGATTTACGTAGGTATTCTTTCTTGATGATAAGTTGCAGGTTCAAAAGACCTTCAAGAACTTCGCTCGGAAGGCCCAAAATCAGTTTAATGTGAAGATCAAGAATGTTCGGAGCAACAACGGATCAGAGTTCAAGAACACAAATGTGGATATGTTTCTTGACGAAGAAGGTATCTCACATGAGTTCTCGGCTATGTACACCCCTCAATAAAATAGAGTTGTTGCGAGGAAGAACCGGACTCTCATAGATATGGCTAAGACGATGCTCGACGAGTACAAAATTCCATGATACTTTTGGGTGGAAGCGGTGGAAACAACTTGTCATGCAACAAACCGACTCTATCTACTCAAGCATCTCGGTAAAACGGCATACGAGCTACTCACCGTTAACAAACCCCAAGTTGGATACTTTCGGGTATTCGGCTCAAAGTGCTACATTCTTGATAAGTATCGTCGCTCTAAATTTGCTCCTAGATCTCATGAAGGTTTCCTACTCGGTTATGGATCAAACTCTCACACTTACCATGTCTACAACAACCTCACTCGTAAAGTTGAAGAGACGGTAGATGTGAAGTTTGATGAAACTAATGGTTCGCAAGTCGAACAATTGCCAAATGATGTAGGAGATAAGGAACCTTTCGAAGCAATCCAATACTTGTCCATAGGCAAGATTTGTCCCATGCAAGTGAAGGAAAGTACTTCATCAACTCAAGTGGAAGCCCTACCTCACGTCAAGATGAACCACAAGATAACATGGAGGCATCCATAGTGGTACACGGCAAGATGAAGAGAGTGAAGAAGTACATCAAGATGATCCACCTCAACCTCCTTCACCACCTCCACAAGGGAACGACAACTTCAACAACAACGAAAAAGAAGATGATGATGAGGAAGCTCCACCGTCCAACAGGCAAAAGCTACCCCGAGTTCGAGCAAGAGTGGATAAGGATCATCTAGTAGAGCAAATTCTTGGCGGCATAAGAAATGGGAGAATCACTCGCTCAAAAACTCGCTTAGCTAACTTTTGTGAGCATTACTCATTTATCTCTAGCATTGAGCCTATGAAGGCGGAAGAAGCTCTTGAAGACCCAGATTGGGTGAATTCCATGCATGAGGTGCTATACAACTTCGAGAGGAATCAACTTTGGACTCTGGTGGAGAAACCCAAGGATGAACACAACATCATTGGAACAAATGGGTGCTTCGCAACAAGCAAGATGAAGACGAACAAGTAGTACGCAATAAGGCTCGTCTTGTGGCCCAAGGCTACACTCAAATAGAAGGTATGGACTATGGTGAAGAAAACGTCCCCATTGCTAGACTCGAATCCATTCACATTCTTCTTTCTTATGCCAATCACCATGATATCACACCTTACAAAATGGACATTAAAAGTGCTTTTTTAAATGGTGAAATTGTGGAGGAAGTCTATGTTAAACAACCTCCCGGTTTTGTGAATCCTAAGAAACCTAATCATGTCTATAAACTTTGCAAATCTCTCTATGGTCTTAAACAAGCCCCTCGAGCTTGGTACAAATGCTTAACGAAGTTTCTTATAGAAAAGGGTTTTGAAATTGGTAAAATTGATGCAACCTTGTTCACTGAAAGAGTTAATGGTGAATTATTTGTGTGCCAAATTTATGTGGATGATATCATTTTTGGATCTACTAATCCACATTTTAGTGAGAAATTTGGAAGGTTGATGTCCGAGAAATATGAGATGTCTATGATGTGTGAGCTGAAATTCTTCCTTGGTTCGCAAATCAAGAAAACGAGAGATGGTCCGTTTGTCTCTCAAACAAAGCATACCAAGGACTTGTTCAAGAATTTCAGCATGCAAGAATGCAAAGGTATGAAAACCCCCATGCCTACAAGTGGACATGTTGACCTCACTAAGGAGGACAAACCGATTGATCAAAAAGATTATCGATCAATGATTGGTTCATTGCTATACCTTTCTGCCTCTCACCCCGATATCATGCTAAGTGTGTGCATGTGTGCCCGATATCAAGCGGCACCCAAAGAATGTCATCTTAAGGCCGTGAAAAGAATTGTGAGATACTTGTTACATACACCAAACTTTGGCATTTCGTATCCCAAGGGATCTTCATTTGACCTTATGAGCTATTCCGACTCGGACTATGCCAGAGATAAGGTTGATAGAAAATCCACCTCGGGTACTTGTCAATAACTTGGGAGATCTATTGTGTCTTGGTCCTCCAAGAAACAAAATTTGGTATCTCTATCTACCGTCGAAGTGGAATACATCGCCGCCGGATCTTGTTGTGCGCAATTGCTATGGATGACCCAAACTCTTAAAGACTATGGAATACATGTGAAACATGTTCCATTGTTTTGTGACAATGAGAGTGCTATTAAGATTGCACACGATCCCGTGCAACATTCCCGAACTAAGCACATTCAAGTTCCTCATCATTTTATTTGTGACCATGTTTCCAAAGGAGATATTAATCTCAAAAATGTTTGTACCGACAAGCAATTAGCGGATATATTCACAAAACCACTTGATGAGGAAGTGTTTTATCACTTGAGGGGTGAGTTGAACATCATATATGCTTCATACTTGTTCTAGAGACTCACTTGGATGCAAGCAAGGGCATGAGCTTACATGACTATTCCTTGATACTATAGACATCATACTATTTCGTATCTTGGAAAACTATGCTCCCTTGTGTTACATTTAACCCTTTTGTAGATACTTGGATGGATTACACTCCATAAGATTGCCATCAACTCAAACAATAAGAAATCTTGTCATGACCAAGTATCAACAACCATTCTTTGTGATGAAGGAAGAAGACAATACAAACTATATCCTTGACAAACATTTGATACAAAACTTCACTCTTGTCATTTGGATATATTCATTGTTATTCCTTGCATGACTAACCCATGTAGGAGGATCTACTTCAAAGAAGGAAGGATAGCTCCAAACTCCAATACTTAAGCATCTAGTACAAGCCACCTACAAGCTTACGTCATCAACATCACTCAAAGGTATGTAATCATATCCTTGAAGAAGCTTTAATCCAAGTCACGAGTCAAAGAAATTAAATGTGACATCAAAACATCAAAATGCTTAAACAAAAAATGGTAACCCCATTTTGATATTAACGATGAGTATGACCTATGATCAAGTGTTCTCACTTGGCTCCTAAATCAATATACTCTAATATAGGTGACCTAGTCGCCGACCATCATCTAGATGAAGTTTCTTGGTTGGTTCAACTTTTAGTTGCATGTTTTCTTGCTACCTTTCAATCTTCATCTAGTTGAAAATTCCTTCCAAATCTTACTGAAATTACTTGCAAATCAAGTTGAAAATTCCTTGCAAATCTAGTTGAAAATTCATTGCAAATCTTATTAAAAATTCCTTGCAAATGTTATTGAAAATTTCTTGCAAATCCAGTCAAGTTTTCTGAAAAATCTCTTGGACAAAATGGCCAAGAATGCATTTGCCAAGTTTTTGTTTGCAACTAAGAATCTCTGACTAAAAGGAATCGGCGTCACCAATATAGTTGTTATACTACATAGTGCTTCCTCGGTGAAACCGACATGAAATAGTTCGGTGCCACCGATACTCCTCTGAGCTTCTACAATACTTTTTTTGTTTTACCGATCCAGATTGCCTCGGAGCCTCTGAATTTTGTTTTTACCAGAATTCTTTGCCAGATTTCTTTGCCAAATCTTACACATTTTTCAAGACTATGCTCTATGAGCCTTCTCTCTAGGATCCATTGCCCTCTGACACTTCATGGAAATTGATGCCAAAGGGGGAGAAATATCAAATCTTAAAGCTATCCAAAGGGGGAGAGACCACATCAAGAATATGTAAAGGAGAGAGACTACGTGATCTGGATTTGACTAACTATGTGTGCTAGACCTGTCTCACCCTACCTAGTCTCAATATCTACATGCTAAGATTCAGGGGGAGAGGAAGAAAGAAAATCAATACTCAGGGGAGAATGTTCTAAATATTCTTGGGGACATGTCAATCTTAAGAGAATA
The DNA here is from genome assembly GCA_039707655.1 of Elymus sibiricus. NCBI lineage: Eukaryota > Viridiplantae > Streptophyta > Magnoliopsida > Poales > Poaceae > Elymus > Elymus sibiricus. The sequence goes on along the minus strand of CM077675.1, from coordinate 258,653,822 downwards.
CTATTTCCTACATGTCATCCATATCTTGGTACATTTGAAATCTCTTGCATTTGTATGAAAGAAACATTCTTGTGTTATCTAATCCTGTTTTCTCAAGTATGTTTCTCTAAGTTAGAATGCTCCAACATTTCAAGGTAAGTATATGCATATTCTTCATGTTCAAGACAATCTCTTGCTTTTTGCACATATTGTTTGCAAGAGTGAGTCATGACCATGGACATACTTCATTCACATATATGTTTGATCTATATAGCCAAGGTACATATGACTTGTCATGTCTTCTCTTCCATATGTGTGTTCCTGCATTCCAAAAGCAACTATTCCTTAAAAGGAATTGCGCACTTGTAGGGGGGCTGCTTTAGTCATATGTCTCTCAAAGCTATCATATACTACTGCATTCTCTAAATTGAAGCTTGGATTTTATGTTGTCATTAATTACCAAAAAGGGGGAGATTGAAAGCACAGATGCTCCCTTGGAGGTTTTGATAATTAATGACAACATACATTATCTCTTGGACTAACAATTTTATCTAGCCTATTTCAGATGAAGTCTAAAGATAGGACTGGCTGGAAATTGTGAGAAGAATACCCAAGATGGAAAGGAATCCTATTGGCAAAACCTTTAAGACTGTACATTTTATTTTATGTAAACAATCACAATTGATTCCATAGGAAAGCCAATACTATTAAAAGGGGATGAGGTATAGATAATGATCTGGTTTCTCAAAGTGCTTAGAGATTTGCCACCAAAAGTCTCAACCAAACTCTCACAACAGATTCTGTCAAAAACCCTATCTACCAAATTCGATGCCACCAAAATTTCCAAATCGGCCCACCGAGTTTACCCAAGATACAAGCCACAACCCTAGCACCTTGGTACCACTAAGATTGATTTCGGTACAACCGAAAAGCAGTGTTGTCATGGCGTTCTCACGGCAGATGCCATGGGGTGGCTTATCGAGTGTGGTTTGGGCCGAAGGACGCCGGTGGACTCCGAAGATGAGATTAGGGACAAGCGGTGTGGGACACGCGATGTACCCAGGTTCGGGGCCCTCCGAGGGAGGTAACACCCCTAGTCCTGCCGAAACAAGTATATGGGATGTAAGTGTTGCAAGGGAAGCTCCGGGAGGTATTTGCCGGAGGAGGAAGAAGGAGAAGAAGTAGAACCCTTTGCTAGGAAGGGCCGTGGGGGGTTTTATAGGCCAACCCCCAGCTTACAATATACAAGGGAAAAGGGGGACGAGCCCCAGTTGGTAGTCTCCTAGGCCGGCTGTGGGGCCCGCCGGCTGTGAGGTACCCGTCGAAGGTAGGGACCGCCGGCTGCAGGGTCCCGTCGTTGGATGGGCCCGCTGGTGGCCCGTCACTGTAGGCATGCGTCAACGGTGTCATGGAGTAGGCAGCATACGTCGCTACAGGACCAGACCGCTGCGTCAAGGTCAGCGGTACCGGCAGTCCTGTAGCCACACTCTACCTCGTCGTGGGGGGTCTTGTCTTGTCGTCGTACCCTGGTATGGGCGGATGGGACGAGCGTTGACCCTATCGGGTGCCACTGTTTGGGCAAGTGGTGTTTGCTCGCGCCTAGCCGGCCTCCGCTCCCCGGTCGGCCTGCAGCTGGGCCGGGCCGACCTGAGCAGTCAGCCAGCAAGCTGGCCAGCCGGCCAGGAGGGGCGCAACCGCCCCGATTGTTTCGGAGTATTCTCTCCTCTGCTTTGGCCTACCCAAGGGTCATCTCCCAATAGTAGACCCCGAAGCTAGCGTGCTCCGGAGCTCGTAGTGGAGAATCCCGACAGGTGCCGCGTCGGACGACGCCCGGGTGGGAGCGGCCCGAATCTGCCTCGGTCGATTCGAATCCACCGCGCGCCCGACACGCGCCACATGCAGACCACAGAGGGGAGCGGGCCCTGCCACCACGCGTGCGACGGCATGCCGTCGTAGGCCTAGCCCAGTAGGCCTCGGCCCCTCACGGGATCCTCTGCGGCCCGCGCCCGCGAAGGTTGGTGTCCCCCCCCCCCAGCAGTGAAGGCGGCCGCACGCCGCGGGGTAGTGGGGGCGTAGCATAACTGATCCCACGACCCCCACGATTCCCCGGGCTATTAAGAGGAGGGGAGGGGGAGAGGCCAAGGCTACTTCACTCTTTGCCTCCCTCCCCTCGTCTCCTACCTCACGCCAACGCAACACTCTCCGCCGCCCTTGCTACTTTGTCATTCTCGCCGCCTTGCCGGCCTCCTCTTCCTCCTCGCGCCCGTAGTGCCTCCCGCAGTGCCCCACTGGGCTCTGTCGCCGCCCGCTTCTGCGCCGTCGCCACGTTGACACTGCCGCCAAGCCCGGAGATGGCCGGGCTATTCTCCGGCTCCTTGGAGGGTTCCACCACCACCCTCAAGGACATTGAGCGCCTCCGCCACGCCTGCAAGATCCCGACGGCAAACAAGGTCATCATCCGCACCCCCGTGGATGAGATCTCATCGCAGCCCAAGGCCGGCGAGTATGTCGTCTTTGCCTCGCACTTTGCGCGGGGCTTCGGCCTTCCGGTGAGCCGGCTCTTTAGGTATTTTCTAGAAATCTTCGGCCTTCTGCCCCATCATTTGGGGCCGAGCTCCATCCTCCAGATCGCTGGGTTCATTACCCTTTGTGAGGCGTACCTCGTCCTCCTCCCCTACCCCGAGCTTTGGAGGAAACAGTTCTACTTTAAGGGGCAGAAGAATGGCGAGGTGTCATACGCCTGTGGGCGGCGGTGGTGTACATCCGCCCCAACGGGCAGTATCTGCACTTCACCCTCATCTGCTCTGTCAAGATGTGGTAGCGCACGTTCTTCTACGTGAAGAACGTCAACCCCAACTAGGACTAGGTCCGGCTGCCGGACTTCGCGAACACCCCTCCAACCGGCTTGAACTGGAACATGAACGCAGATGGCAAGGAGCTCAACCGGATCATGTGCCAGGTGCAAGAGATGAAGAGCGGCAATGGGCTCGTGGCCGCAGATCTGGTGGCGGCCTTCCTCGACCATCGGGTGTTGCCGCTGCAGGAGCGGACGCACCAGATGTGTGACATGAGGACCAACCGGGACCTTTGCCGACTATCCACTTTCGAGCTGACGCTAGCCCAAGTAGCCAGCCAGGTCAATGCCATCACCAACTTCAAGTTGAAGATAGCGACATGGCACTTCGGCAAGGTGCCGTACAGCCAAGATGACCCAGCTCCTGCGGTACGCGCTACTGACTTCTTTGTCTTCAGGTCTTGCTTTTTGGTTTGGTTCTTGTGTGCCGCACCGGCTCCGGCCGCAACGGTTTGTGCGGCAGATGACGGCGGACGGGCCGCACCCCCAACTCCTCGATGCGGACCGCACGGAGTCCGACGAGGTGGACCTCGACCTTGAGGGCGGTGACAATGACGACGCCGATGACTGGGAGAGCTGGTTGGCGGGGGAGTTTGGGACACCGGGGCCAGCAGGTCCGGGACGGATGGTGAGTCCTACCCTGAACCCACTATTAGGGACTGGCCCGATGATAACGATGATGATGACGACGTCCAAATTTTGGACGCGCCACCGGCCACAGCGTGGAGGAGACGAGGAGCACCTGGCTCGGGGCCGCTGGTTGGAGGCCAGCTGGCCCAACGCTAGGTGGCCGAGGGAAGACGGCGCGAGAAGCAGCTGGCTGAGGCACAGCCGTCCAAGCTCGCGTCGTTCCAGAAGAGGACGCTTTCGCCGCCATCCCGATGGGCGCGCGGTCGCCGGTCCACACCAGAAGCCAGATCCACACGTCGGTTGGGTAAGTGCCAGCTTAGCTTGGTGTTCGAGGTTTCCTTCCACCTGAGCTTTTGTTTATGTTTGCCCTTTTTGCTCCTCAGCGACGCCAACGAGCTGCCGACCGCGGGAACGTTCGTCGTGCCCACGGAGACTACCGCGCAGCTAGCCAGGGAGCACGCCGCCACGGTGCGGCAGGATAAGAAACGCCTCGCCATCGCCAAGGCTGCGCAGGAGGCAGCGGCACAGAGCTCGGCGGGGGATCGCTTGAGGCCGAACGCGAGGGGGGGGGTCGCATGAGGCCGAACGCGCGGGGGGCGGGGGTTGGTTGAGGCCGAACACACGGGGGGATCGCCCCGCCGCGAGGGGCACTCCGAGCCGCGGCACCAGCGGGACCGGCCCATGGAGAACATCACGGAGTCGGCAACCGACCCGAGCATGGAGAAGACTCCGCAGCCGGCCACGGAGAAGGTCTCCTGAGCTGGCTTTGGAGCAGGCCCCCGAGCCGGCCGTGGTCGAGCCACCCTGGGGCGGCGCGACATCGACCGCGGAGAAGGAGGCGATGCCCGGAAGGGGCGGAGCGGCGGCCATGGACGTCGAGGCGGGCCGGTCGGGAGCAGCATCGCCCCTGCCCGAGGACGCAGGGGCCCTTGTCATCACCACTGGCTCCATCGCGTCCGGCCCCGCCGCATCAGGGTCCTCCAGCAGTGGGTCAGGCCAGGCCGAACGGTCCATGCGCCACGTCTAGAAGAACTGAGCGGAGTTGTCCCGCTGCCTTGCCGTGGCCGAGCCAAGCTTCCGGTTGGTGAGAAACCCCTCGCGATGCTTGGGTCGGCCTAGGTGGTGGCCCGTTACCGCGACGAGATCGCCAAGTTCGCCGCGAAGGCGGTGAGCAACTTCCAGCGGGTGGAGGAGGCTATCGAGGTCAGTCTTTCTTGATCCGTTGTTCCATTCTCCTTTTTGCTTTTCCAGTGGGGGCGTGCCAGCACATCCAATGGGTGTAGTCCCCGAGATTCGGGTCAGCTGCATGGTAGCCAGGCTAGATCTTTACCAAGTCCTTGTTTGTCACACCCTGTGTTTGTACCACTTTGCCATGCTATGGTTTTATAAAATTTGGACCTATTTAAAACTTTTTGAATGCTTGTGCTTGTTGGATTGTTTGCTACTTGCTTGTTTGGATGATTGTGAACAGTTCCACCCAATTCTTCTTCTCTCTAAAACTCATCCACTTGATCCAAACTCTCTGCCCAATGATCATGCCATGTGTATAGGACCCAAAACTATTTTTATAAAATATTATTTTGGCCAAAAAGCATTTATTCAATTTAGGTTTTCAAAACCCCCTCAATTGAGGTGTGTACTACAAAGCCTCAAATTAGGGTGAATGAGTTTATTTGGAACATAACATATATAATAATTCCCAAAGGCACCAAATTATATTTTTAAAGATTAATTTCCTATTTTTTTAAAGGCTTTTTCTTAAGGCCAGAAATGGTCTTTCATAGGGAAAAAAATATTTTTATGCTTTCAAAATATTTGAGAAAATTTAGGGAAACTCAGTGGACATATATTTTCCATATATAGGAGTTTCAACACATGGTCATGTTCAAAATATTGGACAAAGCCCCTCAAAACCATTTCTACTCATTTCAAGCATTTGAAATATTTCTATAAGAAATATTCTCCAATAAATCTAGGAAAATTCTAGCAAGTCACATATGCCTAATGTGATGATCTTGTGAATTTTCATTCTCATCCAAATTGGTTTGGTTCACAAAAGTGGCCCAAAACCATTCCTGTGCAGATCCAAATTGGAGCAACTCTACATTGCCAACTGTCTCCTATTGATCTCAAACTTCGTGGATATGCTCTAATCCCCAAATAATGCCATCACACCAAGTGGTTCATTAAGGAGAATAGATTTGCATGCCTAGATGTACAGAAACCTGATTCTGTTAATTTCTAGGGTTTGCAATATTTGCATTGTCAACTTTCTTCAAATCATCTCAAACTTTGTGAACAACCTTGTTTTTGCATGCCTTTTGACCCTGTTAAATCTCACAGTAAGTGGGTAAAATCTTCTTGCCCAAACAGCCATCAAACACCTTCTAGTAATTTGGTAAAACCACTGATTTCAGCTCCCTCACTGTTCTCCTTGACCTAAGCTTTTTACCACAACACCTCCTAGTCCTCTTCTGCCCCCAGTAATTTTCTTGGGCCTAGACTCAGTCATTCATGGGGGTAAAACACCAAGATTCCCCTCTAGACAACCCCTTTCTCTCTACCCCCTCTACCTCTCTTCTACTCCCTTGACTTTCCAGGGCATCCAAGAGCATTCCCACTTTGTTTACTCCCCCTGGACCCCCCTGACACTAGTGGCCGCGCTCACCCCTTGCCTGGCAATGTCAAGAAAACAATTCAGGCGCTCTGGAGCGCGCTATAGTGCGCACCGGATGCTCCCGACCACCTCGGGCAAGGGGAGCACGCCACCAGGTTCCCCTCGATGTTCGCACCTCCCAACATGTTGTCTACCCTCTTCTCTCTCCCTCCTTTTGCCCCACTTCGTGCATGCACGACAACAGCCGAGAGCTCCAATGGCTGAGCTCACACGCGCGGCGTCCCGAGACTCTCTGCTTGTCCTCAACCCCTCCAAGGCATCTCCTGCAGTCCCCTAGCCAAGCCCATACCCGCACGTCCGGCCGCAGCGGTCCTAAAGATCGTGCCCGAGCCCTCCCGCGCGCTCCACGCCCTGCCTCTGCTTCGCGCCAATATAAGGCCATCCCCGACCTCCCTTTCGCCTCTCGATGCCCTGTCTCCCTCTCAATCGAACCCCGGAAGCAACCGCGCCCCCTCCGCAGCATCCAATGCTCGGGATCAAGTTGGGTGTCGCTGCCACTGGTCACCGGCGTTTGTACGGTGAGAGCCCCGTTAGCCACTCCTCTCCGTCGACCTGGAACCGCAGCGATGCGCTGACCCTTTTCCCCCTCTCCCCCATGCCTATTGCAGCTCAGAGCAAGCGCATCAACCTCGAGCCGGAGCTCCGCTGCTCGGGTCCGACGTCGCCGCCGTTCTCGTCGTCTCCGGAGACCAACTCCACCCCCATCGGAACTATGACTACTCCCTGGTTCCTTTCCCACCGCTAGCTCACCTCGCCGTCGCTGGAAGCGCCGCCGGTGAGCCTCCCCTGCTCTCTGTCGCAAGGTAAGGGATGACAGGTGGGTCCCAGCTGTCATTCCCTCACCCGTCCCCCTCTCACTGACCGTCCTGTCCCACCGGTCAGGTTTGAAATGGTTGCATGCACGCACCAGGCTCGCGCGGGCCGGCTTCGCTGGCTGGGCCGGCTCGGTTAGCTCTTTTGGCCCGGAGGAATAGTGCCAATTTCCCTTTTTGTTTTCATAGTAAACTTCCAAAAATTCCCTAGCCCATTATAAAAATCCAAATCCAAATATTCTTCCACCTAAAATCTTGTAATAGTTTTTGTACTGTCTTTATTTAAAACCCCTTTAAAGCATTTTTATAACTCTGTTAAAAATGCTTTCACTACTTTTTACACTTCAAAACTAGGAACTAGTAATTTTTGTACCCTTAGTTTTAATCCTTGTATTTTACAAAAAATGGTTTAACATTTTTCTGAGTGATTTATTTTCCCTGTTCCCTGGTTTGACATTGTACCTCATGATGCATGCTCTTACAAGTTGATTGATCATGTCATTGCACTCAAAAATTAGCTTTCCGCAACTTACCTACTTAGTGCTATATCATGCATTGTTACACCTTGTTCCAAAACATGGGTTGCTTGCGAGTACATTCAAAGTACTCATTGGCTTGCCACTGGTTATTTTAATGGCCATGCATGGAAGAGAAGGAATATGTTAAAGAGTTCGTTGGTGACGAACTTGCGAACTAGGACGCTTCCCAGTCAGAATGCCTGTAGGGTTAAGGCAGATGGCATGGGTTGACACTTTCGTTCAAGATTTCCGCTGCTAGTTATGTTTGGAGTTTGGCCTTCATGGCCCTATCTATGTAAGACTTGACCTCGATGGTCTTTATTTGTGTAAGACAGTATGTATGGATTTAAGACTCTTGTTATTCAGCTTCTGTGTGTTCAGTGAGCATTGATCTCAGGGATCACTGTACACGTGCATTCGGTGATCATGACTTATGAGTCGGGGTCCCCACAGAGATGGTATCAGAGCCATCCTGACTGTAGGAAGCCTTAGTTAGCATGGACGTTAGTTAGGATAAAACCATTTTCAAAACTATACCTAGTACCTATACTTAGGAGTTTCTGCACTTCTTATCTCTTCTAGTCTTCTCTCAACACTCTACTGACTCCTCTTCCGCCTTAAACCTTTGTGGATGGCCGTCGTACCCGAAGACCTCCTAGCATCCGGCTTTCCCCTACTCCTTGAGGATAGCCTGGAGAAGTGCCATTATCGCCGACCACCCATTTTCCTCTACCACGAGCACTGGGTCGATGCCGTCACGAAGGAGTGCCATGTTGATGTAGTCATGAAGGCAAACGACTCCCCGACTAGTTGGTTCTTTGAAGGACCACAGATGGAGACCCTAGCGCTCGCAGTCGAGATGGCTGCATGCAAGGCAGTTATCCACCTTCAAGACATCATTCCAGAGATGGCTGACGAGCCAGCCACTCGCCACCTCCCTTTGAAGAAGGATTAGAATGGCGAGAGTTGGATGTTGATTCCATCCAAGGAGGATGGATACCACTCAGGTTCCAGACCTACTTCAGCCTCTCCGCCGACAGTCTGGCTCACAACCTGATTAAGGAGTCCGTGAAGCTCCGTGAGGAACTTCACCGCACCCAAGAGATACTCCGTCAAGCCAAGATGAGGCCAGACAAGATCAAGAAGGATGGAGCCCCTGAGGGACGACCAGCTATCGCTTACAGAGGAGGAGTACCCCAGCTAGAGAGGCACCCACACGTCATCGTCGCATGAGTGCGAAGGAGTATCGTGCGCTCTTCACCGACCCACCGGTGAAGCATCGTCGGGGTGGACCTCCTCGTTCTCCAACCCCCTCGACCAGAAACGACGCCCGTAAGGATGACGATCAGGAGGAAGACCCCGAGGAGCATGAGTACGAAACTGAGTACTCCACCACTTGAGTCCGAGAACCCCTAGGGTAGGATCAGTCATGTACCCCTCATGTGAAGTCGAGTCCGTGTAACGGTTCATATGAAACCATGTGTGCTTGTTGTTTGTTTTTTGTTTGTGCTCCGATGCAAGTCACGCTTTTGCCTTAGGCACCATGTAAGCGACTCCATCATCTACCTTATCTTAATATAATTTGTTTGGTCTTTCGACCTATGTTTGATCACACTTGCACTGTACCAACCCCCTTAGGCACGCTTTCTCTATTGCTGCTTTCCATCTCATCTATCCTAATTGTTTGACTTGGCTACTCCAAACAGGATGGTGACTGCAACCCGCAACAACTCCTTCACCAACCCTGAAGCCGGCAACTCCAGCCAGCAACAGGGAGCTGGTGGGACTGCTCAGGCTGGAGAACACTAGGAGTAGCCACATGGCGACATTCCCTCGCCACCACCTCCACCGAAGAACATGAACATAGCTCAGTTTCTCCAAGTTCTCCGGGAGGAACGCCAATCCAACACTACCGCTATTCAGCACATGGCTCAAGTCCTTGTGAACAACCAGCAACAAGGCAGGAACGACAATGGCCGCTCCACTCTGTCTGAGTTCATGAGGAATTCGCCCCCAACCTTCACCGAGACTGCCAAACCCCTGGATGCCGATGACTGGATCGGCACCATCGAGGACCTCCTTGCACTTGTCAACTGCAATGATGATCGTGAGAAGGTGCTTTATGCCTCCCACTTCCTCGGAGGTACCACCAGAGCTTGGTGGGATGGATTCAAGGTCATGCAAGGTGACCGTGTGATCACCTGGGCTGATTTTAAGGAAGGAATCCGTACCGCCCACATTCCTTCTGGGATCATGGCTGTCAAGAAGAGAGAATTCCGAGCGCTAAATCAAGGAAATGGGTCTATCAAGGAGTACATGCAGAAGTTCAACCTGTATGCCCCTGAAGATGTCAGCACTGAGGCCGCTAAGATGGAACGCTTCATGGAAGGACTCCAGCAAGCCCTGCAGTATCAACTCATTGTCTGCGACTGTCGGACCTTCTTCGACCTGGTGAACAAGGCTCTCATGCTCGAAGACAAGAGTCGTGCCATGGAAGACACTCGCAAGCGCAAGATGATCAGCAAGGATAGTTCCAGCAACCAGAAGCCTCGCTCATGGCAGCCAGCCCCAGCCAAGCCAACCTATCAGCCTCAGCAAGCTAGACCCCCTTCACCTCGTCCGAGCTACCAGCCTCAGCAGTATGCCAATCCCAGGCCAGCTTACAACAACCCCAATAACAACAATGGCGGCAGGAACAACAACAACTCTGGTCAGATCACATGCTTTGGATGTGGTAAGCCTAGACACATCTCTAAGCAGTGCCCCAACAAGAAGCTAGAAGCTCCGCGCCCCAATGCGCTGAACCAAGGACAAGGACGTGGAGCGCCACCAAGGAACCAAGCTCCCTGCAACCAGCCCAACAATGGTAAGGTTCATGTGAATCACGTCACTGCTGAGGAAGCCCAGGAAGACCCGGACGTCATACTAGGTACGTTCCTCGTCAACTCAACTCCAGCAACTGTTCTGTTTGATTGTGGAGCTTCGCATTCTTTTGTTACCCAAAAGTTTGCACTAGAGAGTGGTATGAAGCCTACACCCCTGGGTAGCCATATGTTCATACAAACCCCGGGTTCAGTTATGAGGTCCAAGATAGGATGTAAAGGAGTCCGGATCAGCATTAACGGGGTAGACTCCCTAGCAGACCTCATAGTTTTGGATTCGCCAGTCTTGGATGTGATCCTTGGCATGAACTGGTTAACCAAGCACGAAGGCTTGCTAGACTGTGCCAAGTGAACTGTTACCATGACCAATAGCCAAGGAGTTGAAGTCAAGTATGTTCCCCACCCTGCCTCCGCTCAAGCCCCATAGGTTAATTGTCTGTCAGGAATTGAGTTGGATCAAGTGCCTCTGGTATGTGAATACCCAGATGTCTTTCCTGATGAGCTGCCAGGAATGCCTCCGGACCGCGACATTTAGTTCATTATTGAGCTATGCCCGGAGCAGAACCCATTTATAAGAAGCCCTATAGTATGGGATCCGCAGAGTTGGCTGAACTGAAGGAGCAACTGCCTGAGCAGCTCAGAAAAGGATTTATTCATCCTAGTGCCACTCCTTGGGGATCACCTGTTCTATTTGTGTCAAAGAGGGACGGAACTATCGGACTCTGTGTCGATTACCATTCTGTAACTCCCAAGATGCGATCCTATCCTTATTTTGGCTCGAGGGCCTCGACAGGGATAGCTGCGCATCTCGTCATTTTGCAAGAATGGATATCATGACAAGTACATGTAAAGAAGAGATGAGTATATGGAATTGGCTTACACTCACCACAGCTACTTCAAGATCACATCAATACAGCAACATATACAATCATCATACAGAAGAGCAGGGTCCGACTATAGACGAAATCAAACGATAAAATGACATCCACCCTTGCTATCCCAGGCTGCCGGCCTGGAACCCATCCTAGATCGACGATGAAGAAGAAGAAGAACTCCAAATCAAACAAGCATCACGCTCACGTCAAATCATCGCATTACCTGTACCTACAACTATTGTTGTAGTAATGTGTGAGCCAAAGGGACTCAGCAATCTCATTTCCTCGGGTATCAAGACTATTAAAGCTTAATGGGTGAGGTATGGTTAAGTGGTGAGGCTGCATCAAGCACTAAGCATTTATTTGAGTGGCTAACTTACGAGTACAAGAATAAAGGGGGATGATCGTCACATAAACGAACGTGAACTAGTAATGATCTCTAAGAGATCCTGAACACCTACTTACGAGTCAAACATAACCCCACCGTGTTCTCTCTCGGTTCAGAAATCACAAGAAGAGACAGTCACGGTGACAAACACGGTTGGTGTATTTTATTTGAGTTTGCTTCAAGTTCGCTATGACCGGGTGTTAAACAAAGTTTCCAAGTTGCCACGTAACCACGGGCACGGCTTTCCGAAAGATTTAACCCTGCAGGGGTGCTCCAACTCATCCATCACAAACTAACCACACGCCGCGGGAATAACCTCGACCACGAATCCCGTGATTTCCTAGGCAATTCCGTTGGAAAACCTCAACCTCGAGATAGCCCAAAGTATTCTCGGAATTCCTCGCACAAGACGTTCAGGAAAGGTAAAACAAATCCAGCAAGGCCGCCCGACGTGTCGACGAACCCGATAGGAGCCGCGTATCTCGTTCTCAGGACATGACCGAATGAGCAGTATGTACGGTGGCCGGATAGAAATCCCCCGAGTTGCCCCGGGTGGCCCCACAAGTGGCTCTGTTTTGGACCAACACTCATGAGGAGCACTGGCCCGGGTTGTTGATTAATTATCCGCGGGTGCCGGCGGGTCCCTATGCAATTTTAGTTGTTATTAGGCAAATGGAGTACCGATGTTGGGCCTTGCCAGAAGAGTTTTATCCCAAAACGAAAGTCAAGGGGGTCCCCATAACAACCCCGAGCATGTTAGGAGCACTCAATATGGAACATAACACCGATACACAAGTAACTAGGACGGCAAAAGTGGAACAAAACACCGAGCATAAGGCCAAGCCTTCCACCTTTTACCAAGTATATATGTGCATTAATATAAATAGCAATAATATCGTGATAGGTCAAAATATCCATGTTGCACATGGAAACAACTTGCACCTGCAACTAGCAACGCCATAAGAAGGCTGAGCAAGCGGTAACATAGCCAAACAGTGGTTGCTGGGATGTGGAGGGTTAGAGGCATTTCATGGCATTTGGGAGGCTTGACAAACAGTGGTAGGTAGCGAGACATATCGATAGAAATGAGACAACTAGCATGGCAATGATAGTAATGGTATCCAGGGAAATGATCACCTTGCCTGAGATCCCGCTTGGAAGAAGAACGAGTCCATGAAGAAGACGAGCCAACATAGTCGAACGAATCCTCACACTCCGAACGCTCTCGGAACTCTATCGAGAAGAAGCAATCCGGAAACAGCAATATACACATGATAAACACCATAACATATGCATGACATGATGCACAAACAAATATGATGCATGTCAAGTTTAAATATGCAAGGCATGGCAAAGCACAACAATCGATTACTACACATTAAGTGAAGTTCAATATGCAACGGGTTGCATATTGACAAAACTCCACGTTCGAATCATTTAGTTCACTCTCGTTTATTTACATGACAAGTTTAAATGTTATTGGCAAGAGGTGAAGCATAAGTAAACTAGTCATCTAGGCATATTAAATGAGCCGGAAACAACATATAGTGTTTCCGAAACGGCCCCATATGCAAATTATGATTTTGGTCTAGATCTGAACTAACCATATTTTATATTTATTAAACAGGAAAAAACTAACCATATTTTATATTTATTAAACAGGAAAATAAAGTGCACAATGATATTCTACTCGTCATTTCAGTTGATTTACATATATAGATCATATAAAACGGAGCTAGGGCCTAAAAGATATGACCAACACAAGATGCATATGTCATGAATGCAAAATGCATGCAAACGACCACCACAAGCATGTTAAATCATGGATGTAGCAAGATATTATGAAACTACATGGAATTCTAGTCAAGTTTCATATAGGACATGCTCAAAACGGAGTTACGGTTCAACCACAACAACCAACACAAGTTTTATTTCAAATCTGCCCAAAACAGCAACATAGCATATTGCACACATGAAAACAACAAGCTCCAAGATTCTAAAATGCATAAACTAAGCATGGGGCAGTAGCATATAACACACACTTCATTTCATCTTCACTTTTCACACTCAAAAGAGTCATAGGTCACATGGTAGGAAGCTCACAACATGGCAATAAAATATAGCAGATTAGGACATAGTGAAAATAACAGTTTTTAGCATAGCAGATTTTCATGGAGGCATATTGGTAGCAGTAAACCTATATGCTACAGGTCATATATTGGCATGAAACTTAACAGCATGGTAGTAGACATGATGCACTACAATTCATTCCCTAGTGGCAAGGTCTAATTATGCATAGAATCATGGCTAGCCTCAACACAATATGGCATTATGAAGAAAACAGATTCTCAGACTTGGAAAATTAGAGTAGACATGTGCATCAGTTTTTAACAGAATGACATATTGGACAGCAGAAATAACTATGATGCAAAAACTATACATGGCAACAAATGGCACAACCTGGTAAACAACAACATGCTTAACAAAAGACTCCTTTGGGGCAACCACAAAAGACTCCTAGATCAATAGCAAATCACATGGCAACATGGCCACAAAATAACAGTTTTAGACTTAGAATTATTTAGACCCCTCAAAACAGCACATTTTTATGGCATTTTGGCAACAAGAAAATAACACCTAAACATGCATTTCTATAGCAACCAAAAATACCAGGGCCTAGCACACATGTCCAAGGGCATATCTCATGTTCAAATTATTTCATATCATGCATGGATTAATCCGCACAAAATAAACAAAAGTGCATCATAGCAAAATAACATGCACACAAAATTGCTCAAGTGACAAAACTAATTGCACAGATAAATTCTACGGATTTTTCTACCCCAAAAACATATATAGTATGTGGGTTTTTATATATTAAAAAAATGACACGCAATTATGCGAGATTAGGACATAAACCATTTTAGCAAGTTATTCATGCAAATAAAATGCAAACTAGCAAGTTTAACATTATAGCATGCATGAAAAAGCAATACAATTAATCTACACATTTTACATATATGGTTTGCTTAATTCCAATGCATGGTGGAATAAGTATGCGTAATGCAAAATCATGACAATTATGCAAATGAACAGAAAATGGCATGTTAAACATTTTTATCATTTGCGAAAGCGGGATATTGTGAATCTACACGAAATTCTACACATTTTACATATATAAAATATTTGCATGCGATGTACGGTTAATTATTTATTGGCATTTTAAAATCATGCTTTTTTTGAAATTACTAAATGTCCAGGGTTAAAGATAAATTGCTCATCCTAACAAATAAATACACAGGCCAAATTTGCATCACATGGGCCAAAACAGTGGACATGGCGTCACATACTGAAATGCGCCTATGGGCGTTGAACAACAACAGGCAACATGGGCCAAGGCCCAGCAGAACAGAAAAAAGGCGCTGGGGTGCTCACCCCGTGGGCCTCGGCCCAGTCGGAGAGGAGGCCGGGCGGTGCACTGGCGAATGCGGCGCGGCCCACGCGCACGTCGCTCAGGCGGTTCGAGCGCCCGCTGCTCGATCCCGAGCAGGGACAAGGCGGCGCTGCAGGTCGACGGGGCGACACCGGAGCTTCCGCGGCGGATTCGAGGCGAGGCGGACCAGATCCAGAGCGGGGACGACTGGATCCGGGCTCGACGATTCCGTTTCAGGCGACGAGGAACCTTGGGGGGCGCGGACGGACGACTCCATGCCCGGCGGCTCCATGGCTGAGCTCTTGCTGGGCAAGCGAGAGGAGAGAGATCGCGGGGTGAGGGAGAGAGTAGGAGGAAACGAGAGAAAGGCGGGGCGCGGGGAGACCGACCTGGGGTCCTCCGGCGACGGGACTTGCCGGCGCGGCTGCCGGTGGCCGGACATGGCGGCGCGGTTGAGGGCTCGTGCGGCGGGGAGCGGTTCGGGCGGATCGGGGCTCCCATGGCCGTCGGGCCGCGCGGGCTTGCGGCGGCGGCATCCGGGCCCGGGCGGGCTCCGGATGGGCTCGGCGGGCCTGTGCGGTGGGAGGAGATAGGTGGTGGCTGGAGGGCGCTGGAGGCCAGGTGGCGGCCGCGGGTTGGCTCGCGCGGCGGCTGGCGGCGGCTCAGGTGGCGGCCGGCCCTTCGGGGCGGCGCCAAGTGGCGGCAGGGCGATGGCCAGGCACGGAAAACGAGGAGGAGGGAGGCTAGAGGTTAGGGGGAGGCCATTTTTGGCAGGGGAGACCTCCTATTATAGCATGGGATTAGGGTTAGGTGATTTTTGGGCGTTTTTGAACCCTCCTTTTGCGATCGGACGGCTCCGGTTGTGGGGCTAGGTTAGGTGGGCTAGGTTGGACTGGTTGGGCTGTGTAGTTGGGCTAGGTGGGGATGAGAGGGAATGTTTGCGGCCCGTGGCAGAGGTCTTAAACATCGAAAAACGTTCGATAATAAACCAATGACGGTGCCACTACGGTCGATCGTTCGGGTATCAAACGACCTCTGATTGCGACGATATTTGGCAGGCGGTCTACCTACACTATAATAAGATCGGACGCCAACTTTCGTCCCAATCCGAGAATATTTTTTGCGTGCTTTTAAAAACATTTTTTTAAAACGATGCCGCGGGTGCGTGCATGTGTGGTTGTTCTCGAAACGGTCGACGACACGAACGGAGAGAACCGACAACTATGAACGGATGCGAGTTTTGAAAAATGATGACAACGGAGTGCCGATGCAATGCGGATGAAGCGAATGATGCGATGATGAATGCGACAGACAAACGAATCACACGATGACAACGGAAATAAATGGGAATGTTCTGGAGCGTCGGTCCCGGGCTGTTACACGTTCTCTCAATGAGGTCACAATAAAGAACAAGTACCCAGTTCCCAAGATTGAAGACCTGTTCGATCAGCTAAATGGTGCCAAGGTGTTTTCCAAGATCGACCTCAGGTCTCGGTACTACCAGTTGAAGATCAGACCCCAAGACATTCCGAAGACAACATTTGTAACCCTGTATGGCATGTATGAGTACACGATCACGTCATTTGGGTTAACCAAAGCCCCAGCTTACTTCATGTACCTCATGAACAAAGTCTTCATGGAGTATTTGGACAAGTTTGTCGTTGTCTTCATCGATGACATACTCGTCTTCTCCAAGTCTGAAGAAGAGCATGAGCAACACTTGAGATTGGTCGTAGACAAGCTTCGAGAGCACC
Organism: Elymus sibiricus; assembly: GCA_039707655.1. NCBI lineage: Eukaryota > Viridiplantae > Streptophyta > Magnoliopsida > Poales > Poaceae > Elymus > Elymus sibiricus. Next base: position 258,637,020 of record CM077675.1, on the reverse strand, counting down.
AGCTTTATGCCAAATTCAGCAAGTGCGAATTCTGGCTGCATGAAGTTGGATTCTTGGGTCATGTTTTGACTGTAGAAGGATTGTCAGTGGATCCTACCAAGATCAAAGCCGTGACTGAATGGCAATCCCCAAGCAATGTGAAGGAAGTCAGAAGCTTCCTCGGACTCGCGGGATATTACCGTAAGTTCGTCAAAGGTTTCTCAAGCATTTCTAGACCCATGACTCAACTCTTGAAGAAGGACAAGAAGTTCGAATGGACGCCGAAGTGCGAAGAAAGCTTCCAAGAGATCAAGAAGAGGTTGAAAACAGCCCCTGTTTTGGCCACCCCCGATATTCACAAGGAATTTGTGATATATTGTGATGCATCAAGAACCGGGCTTGGTGGTGTTCTGATGCAAGAAGGCAGAGTCATGGCATATCTGTCTAGACAGCTACGTCCTCACGAAGAGAACTACGCTACCCATGATCTTGAGTTGGCAGCTGTAGTTCAAGCCTTGAAGACATGGCGACATTACCTTCTAGGAAAGCGATGTGAGATATACACAGACCACAAGAGTTTGAAGTATATTTTCACTCAAAGGGAGTTGAACATGAGGCAACGAAGATGGTTGGAGTTGATCAAGGATTACGACCTCAGTGTTCAATACCACCCTGGAAATGCTAGTGTGGTAGCAGATGCCTTAAGCAGAAAGGCTTGTTCCTTGAATGCTATGATTAAGGAAAGGCTACCCGCCTTGTATGAAGAGCTTGAAATCTCTGGCCTGGAACTAGTTGCACCTGGTTTCCTAGACAACCTCGAAGCAAGGCCTACCTTGACGGATGATATTAAGAATCTCAGAAGGTTCATAACAACATTGAAGGCATCAAGAGGAAAATTAAGAAAGGCAAGGCCCGAGGATTCTCAGTGGATGAGCAAGGAGTTGTATGGTTTGGGGCTCGCGTCTCCGTGCCCAACAAAGTTGAGCTCAAGAATTTGATCTTACAAGAAGTCCATGACACTCCGTATTCCATCCACCCTCGAGGAACCAAGATGTACCAAGACCTCAAAGCAAGATTCCGGTGTCGTGGCATGAAAAGAGAGATAGCCACTTTTGTCGCTAAGTGTGGCATATGCCAGAGAGTCAAAGCTGAGCATCAGCGACCCGCTGGATTGTTACAACTCTCAAAGTGCTTGAATGGAAGTGGGACAAAGTCGGTATGGATTTCATCACCGGTTTGCCTAGGTGAAGCAAGGGACATGATTCCATTTGGGTCATTGTCGATCATTTGACCAAGGTAGCCCACTTCATTCCCATCAAGACCACCTATGATGGAAGCCAGCTAGCTAACCTCTACATCAACTGTATCGTGAGCCTTCACGGAGTTCCAAAGGAGATTGTGTCAGGACGAAGTACCCAGTTTACCTCGAGATTTTGGAAGAAGTTTCAAGAAGCAATGGGAACCAAGCTCTCCTTGAGCACTGCCTTTCATCCCCAGACCGGAGGACAAACGGAACGAGTAAACCAGATACTCGAGGACATGCTTCGTGCCTATGTTTTGGCATATGGAGCCAAGTGGGAAGATTGCCTACCATTCACCGAGTTCTCCTACAACAACAGCTATCAGTCCAGTCTCCAGATGGCACCATTTGAGGTGTTGTATGGACGCAAGTGTCGCACTCCCCTCAACTGGTCAAAAACCGGAGAAGGACTAGTCTTTGGACCAGATATCCTCCGTGAAGCAGAAAAGCAAGTTCAACTCATTAGAGAACGCCTAGATACAGGTAAATCAAGACAGAAGAGCTACACCGACTCCCACCACCGAGAAGTGAACCTCAACATCGGAGATCACCTCTATCTCTGAGTTACGCCTCTCAAGGGAACCAAGCGCTTCCACGTTAAGGGAAAACTCGCACCAAGATATATCGGCCCCTTCAAGATCACCGCAAGACGGGGACAAGTTGCCTACGAGCTAGAGCTACCTTCTGAACTATCCGAGGTGCACAACGTCTTCCACGTGTCACAACTCCGGAAGTGCCTCCAAGTTCCCAACCGCCCCGATCTCTACAAGGACATTGATCATCAAGCCATCGACCTTCAGCCAGACCTCACTTATCGTGAGAGGCCAGTTCGCATTTTGGATGATGCCGATAGTTGCACCCGAAGCCACACCATCAAGTACTTCAAGGTCCAATGGAGCAGCAACACCGAAGTAGAAGCAACCTGGAAGCGTGAAGACTATCTTAGATCCGAGTTCCCTTATCTTTTTAGCGCTTAGCCTAGGAATCTCGGGGACGATATTCTTGTAAGGGTGTAGGTCTGTCACACCCTGTGTTTGTACCACCTTTCCATGCTATGGCTTTATCAAATTTGGACCTATTTAGAACTTTTTGAATGCTTGTGCTTGTTGGATTGTTTGCTACTTGCTTGTTTGGATGATTGTGAATAGTTCCACCCAATTCTTCTTCTCTCTAAAACTCATCCACTTGATCCAAACTCTCTTCCCAATGATCATGCCATGTGTATAGGACCCAAAACTATTTTTATAAAATATTATTTTGGCCAAAAAACATTTATTCAATATAGGTTTTCAAAACCCCCTCAATTGAGGTTTGTACTACAAGTCCTCAAATTAGGGTGAATGTTTTCCCACAAAGACTTTATTTGGAACCTAACATATATAATAATTCTCAAAACCACCAAATTATATTTTTAAAGATTAATTTCCTATTTTATTTAAAGGTTTTTTCTTAAGGCCAGAAAGGGTCTTTCATAGGGAAAAATATTTTTATGCTTTCAAAATATTTGTGAAAATTTAGGGAAACTCAGTGGACATATATTTTCCATATATAAGAGTTGCAACACATGGTCATGTTCAAAATATTGGACAAAGCCCCTCAAAACCATTTCAGCTCATTTCAAGCATTTGAAATATTTCTTTAAGAAATATTGTCCAATAAATCCAAGAAAATTCTAGCAAGTCACATATGCCTAATGTGATGATCTTGGCAAGTTTCATTCCCATTCAAATTGATTTGGTTCACAAAAGTGCTCCAAAACCACTCCTGTCCAAATCCAAATTTGAGCAACTCTACATTGCCAACTGTCTCCTATTGATCTCAAACTTTGTGGACATGCTCTAATCCCCAAATAATGCCATCACACCAAGTGCTGCATTAAGGAGAATAGATTTGCATGCCTAGATATACAGAAACCTGATTCTGTTAATTTCTAGGGTTTGCAATATTTGCATTGTCAACTTTCTTAAAATCATCTAAAATTTGTGATCAACCTTGTTTTCGCATGCCTTTTGACCCTGTTAAATCTCACAGTAAGTGGGTAAAATCTTCTTGCCCAAACAGCCATCAAACACCTTCTGGTGATTTGGTAAAAGCCCTGATTTCACCTCCCTCACTGTTCTCCTTGACCTAAGCTTTTTACCACAGCACCTCCTAGTCCTCTTCTACCCCTAGTAGTTTTCTTGCGCCAAGACTCAGTCATTCATGGGGGTAAAACACCAAATTTCCCTCTAGACAGCCCCTTTCTCTCTACCCCCTCTACCTCTCTCCTCCTCCCTTGACTTTCCAGGGCATCCAAGAGCATTCCTACTTTGTTTACTCCCCCTGGACCCCCCTGATACTAATGGCCATGCTCCCCCCTTGCCTGGCAATATCAAGACAGCAATTCGGGCGCTCTGGAGCGTGATACAGTGTGCACCCGCACTGTAGTCGCCCCCATCCCGATGCTCTCGACCACCTCGGGCAAGGGGAGCACGCCACCAGGTTCCCCTCGACGTTCGCACCTCCCTGAAAGCTGTCTCCCCTCCTCTCTCTCCCTCCTGCTGCCCCCTTTTGCGCACGCACAACATCAGTCGAGTGCTCCAATGGCTGAGCTCACACGCGCGGTGCTCCGAGCCTCTCTGCTTGTCCTCAACCCCTCCAAGGCATCTCCTGCGGTCCCCTAGCCACACACATACCCGCACCTCCGGCCGCAGCAGTCCTAAAGCTCGCGCCCGAGCCCTCCCGCGCACTCCATGCCCTGCCTCTGCTTCATGCCTATATAAGGCCACCCCGACCTCCCTTTCGCCTATGGACGCCCTGTCTCCCTCTCAATCGAACCCCAAAAGCAACCGCTCCCCCTCCGCAGCATCGAGTGCTCGGGATCGAGCCGGGCATCGCCACCACTGGTCACCTGCGTCTGTACGGTGAGATCCCCGTTAGCCACTCCTCTCCGTCGATCCGGAACCGCGGCGATGGGCTGACCCTTTTCCCCCTCTCCCCCCATGCCTATTGCAGCTCGAAGCGAGCGCATCAACCTTGAGCCGGAGCTCCGTCGCTCGGGTCCGACGTCGCCGCCGTTCTCGTCATCTCCGATGACGAACTCCACCCCCATCAGAACTGCGGCTCCTCCCTGGTTCCTTTCCCACTGCTATCTCACCTCGCCGTTGCCAGAAGCGCCGCCGCTGAGCCTCCCCGCTCTCTGTCGCGATGTAAGGGATGACAGGTGGGTCCCACCTGTCATTCCCTCACCCATCCCCTTCTCACTGACCGGACTGGCCCACCGGTCAGGTTTGAAACGGCCGCACGCGTGCGCGCCAGGCTCTCGCGGGCCGGCTCGGTCAGCTCTTTTGGCCCAGAGGCAAAGTGCCAATTTTCCTTTTTGTTTTTCCAGTAAACTTCCAAAAATTCCCTAGCCCAATATAAAAATCCAAATCCAAATATTCTTCCACCTAAAATCTTGTAATATTATGTAGTATTTAATGATGCCACTTGTGCAACTTTTTGAAATAGCTTTTGTACTGTCTCTATTTAAAACCCCTTTAAAGCATTTTTATAACTCTGTTAAAAATGCTTTCACTACTTTTTACACTTCAAAACCAGGAACTAGTAATTTTTTGAACCCTTAGTTTTAAACCTAGTATTTTACAAAAATGGTTTGACAATTTTCTGAGTGATGTAATTTCCCCTGTTTTGTGCTATTGCCTTATTATACCCCGTTACTTTGCAACGATAGATCACGTTCTTGACGAGGGAGTTGGACCAGAAAACTTTGAAGATCCCAAGGACTTTGTTGAGCCAGGCAAGCAGCCCCTTGACCATGTTTAAAGAAACAGTTTTTATTGCATGGCATATAGCACTTTACTTTTGATGTTGATCATGATGTTATGGTGACCACCTTTATGGGTTGCCTCTAATGCTTTTACCCGTTGATACTTGCATGACATGACTCTACTTTCTACTTAGAGTTGTGTGGGTGGGAAGTAGTTAGGATGCTAAGTAGTTGCTACGCAAGTGGGATGGGGATATGCATGGTGTCGGAAAGGAAATAATTTCAAAGACTTTCCGAAAACCCCGTCGGGGGCCACTAATGCCCGAGGGAGATGGAGTTGAGCTAGGTAACCACTTGATAAAGAAGTCGTGTACCGAGGCAAGTGAGTGTGTGTGTTTTCGAAAACGGATTAGATTTAAGATTTGTCGACCGTTCCCAACCTTACATGTACTCCCTCCGGTCCTTTTTACTCCGCGTATTAGATTTGTGTCAAGTCAAACTCTACAAAGTTTGACCAAATTTATATTAAAAGTTATCAGCATCTACAATACCAAATATATATACTATGAAACTACATTTAATAATGAATCTAACAATATTGATTTGGTGTTGTTAATGTTGATACTTTTTTCTATAACGTTGGTCAAAGTAGAGATACTTTGACTTCGGATAAAACTTATATGCAGACCAAAAAGGACCGGAGGGAGTACAACCACGATACCCCTTATGGGACGGGGCTTTGTTCATTACTTTGGTTGGTTCTAGCAGAGAGCCCACATTACTAGTGGCGGGAGTGACGTGGTCACTCTCGAGACGAGGTCGTACCGGAAAGGACGATCATGGGCTGTTTTTACAGACACTGGGCACACCGTTGCGTGCCCTCATGGATGATACTTTGGTGTACATCATGAGGGATGGCACCAATGAGTGGAATCTTTGTTAGTATCATTAGGGGAAAGGCATTGTTTGGGTACTTACCTTGGGTATGAACAATACCGCGAGTCATGGCTTGACACGAAAGTTTCCCGAGTTTTATGGGTAAACTGTGCAACCTCTGCAGAGTGTAAAACTATTCGAATAGTCGAGTCCACGGTCAAGGACAGTTGGGTGGTGCTGCTTAAACTATGTCCATCGTTTACAAAAACTTGGTGTGAGTGTGTGGAGAAGGAATACTTGAGTTAAGTCGGATGACTTGACATGATGATTGAACATGAGATGTTTAGACCTTGTTTATATTGATATATGTAACCTGTTCATATGCATACTTGTACCTCATGATGCATGCTGTTACAAGTTGATTGATCATGTCATTGCACTCAAAAATTAGCTTTCCGCAACTTACCTGCTTAGTGCTATATCATGCATTGTTACACCTTGTTCCAAAACATGGGTTGCTTGCGAGTACATTCAAAGTACTCATTGTCTTGCCACTGGTTATTTTAATTGGCCAGGTATGGAGGAGCAGGAATATATTGAAGAGTTCGTTGGTGACGAACATGCGAACTAGGACGCTTCCCAGTCAGAATGCCTGTAGGGTTAAGGAAAATGGCATGGGTTCACGCTTTCGTTCAAGATTTCCGCTGCTAGTTATGTTTGGAGTTTGGCCTTCATGGCCCTATCTATGTAAGACTTGACCTCGATGGTCTTTATTTGTGTAAGACGGTATGTATGGATGTAAGACTCTTGTTATTCAGCTTCTGTGTGTTCAGTGAGCATTGATCTCTCGTGATAGAGGACTGGGGTCTCGATCTTTCGATGAGATGATCACTATCGATTTGGCGGAGACGACTTTGACGATCCGACTACAAACGTGCATGACGTTGCGCCTTAGGAATCGCTAAACCAACTCCAAGAGGTTATTGACCACGCCGGAGCACGATCAACCTGACCACGAAGGTCTATTCCTGAAAGAAATCGAAGAACAAGCAAGAATATGATAAACCAATCTGAATATTGTGAATATAGATGAAGTATTGATAAAGGTGGGGTTCTAAAAGCGGTCTTAGTCTGGTTGTTGGACACAAACGAAGTACACGAAGTTGCAATGGCTAACTTTTAACTAAACAAAACCCAAAGAAAAAGCTACTAGATTGATCTACTTATACGGGAGCAAGGGGTGGTGGCCAATTAGGTGGGAGGATGTCCCAAGGCAGCCTAAAACTAACCCGAGGTCGTACAAGGCCCATGGGCCCAAGTGGAGGTGATGTAACACCTTTGGACTTGTAGTCTGACTCGGATTCTGCTGCAATGTCAGATTGTTTCGTCAATATCTCCACGTTCCGGACGACTTTTAAGGTGATTCTAATTGGTATGGAACGCATATGAAATCTACTTTCCAACAAAAAAATAATCATCCAATTCGGAATCCGGATGAAAAGTTCTTGGCATTTTGATACAGGTGTGTCTGTGCAGTCCGAATCTGAGTCCAGAACGAGAAAGACTTGGACTCTATCTTCTCTTGGGCTAAAAGTGACGTGAGAAAACTTCTTGAACAACACCTAATTATTTCCTTTGACGTGAGAGGACCTCTTGAATAGCACCCAACCATTTCCTCTTCCTTTGTCATCACACGTGGTTCATATAAGTGTTCGGCCATTCTGCATTTAGGCATAAAATAAAAATAGGTGAAGTATTTTTGTTCTGCATAACATAAATAAATTATTGCATAATTCTTATAAGAAATCACCTCACAAATATGCACGTATGCAATATTTTTGGTCGTATCCAAGGTAGTCATGTCCTCATCATCCTCCCCTTCTTGAAAACAAAGCCGTCCTCGGCGTTGCTTAGTCTGAAATATGGCAAACAAAAAAGACAAGATGTACATGTTGTATATGTATATGTCATATATTTTTAGTGATCTCAGTTGTGGCACATGTGACACATTTATACAAGAGCACACTTCAAATGTCATGAAATATAAAGCCAAAATATTATCACAAGAAGTAGAAGGCATGAAAATATTGCAACTCAGTTTGCACATATAAGTGAAGTCCTTATTCATATCAAAAGATTGACAATGTTCATCATTAAAACATCCCAACATTGGTAAATAAACTTGAATTATTCCAAATTTAGATGCTACAACATGCTTAAATAAGCAAACATGCAACATGTCATTTGACACAGAATCATCACCAAAATTGGAGGTCATATCAAAATGATTAAACAGTGGCAGAATTATTTTCAAACATATTTGATCCAAATTTGATTTATTTCCTGATTCACAAGGTTCTTTCTGATCAACATTTAATTCAATGGGTGCACTCAAAATTGTTGATATATGATCACATGGCAAAGTCAAATCATGAACATAGTCCTCTAAAATAGGTGGTGTGATCAAAGTAATGGGTAGCTCATCATATGGTACATTGGGATTGACAAGGCATTCGTCATACTCCTCTGGAGGTGGAAGATCAGTACCTTTGTCATTACCTCTTATGATGAACTCAGATGATGTAGGCACTCTCAGTGGCGACGTGTCACATGGTGAAGGTGATGTAACCCTCACAACCATTGATGTGGTTGGCATAGTATGCCTAGTAGTTGAAGGAACAACCGTATCAACTCTTGGAATGTGCACCTTGTGCTTGTTCTCCTTGTGGGCAACACATTGTTTTATTTCTTGTTCAGCTTTGCAAGCAAGACAAAACAAACAATCCATGGGATAACACTTTTCATGAATTAGTATCTCCTGAATATCACGGTTTAATCCTCCCCAAAATCTATCCATAAATTTTCTTCACTTTCTTCTAATGAGGAATGCAACAAGGTCGTTTGTAAATCATCATAATATTTCGTTATGGTGTCACTACCTTGTTTTAAATGTTGTAACTTTTTAATCATGTCACGAGTATAATAAGCACGAACGAATGTGTGTCTCATGGCAAGTTTCAAATCAGCCCAAGTAGTAGGTATAATATGATGGTGTAACCGACAATATTCGCTCCGCCAAACTGAAGCATAACCAGTGAAAGAACCAACTGCAACCTTAACTTTCTTATGTTCAACAAAATTATGGGAAGCAAATGTACCATTTATTTCAAACTCCCATTCAATATATAAAGCAGGTCTAAAACGGCCATTAAATGGTGGTATAGAAACATTAACCTGATCATGTGCATTTGGATCTATTTGTACCTCTCGTAACAGTTTTTGTGGTGGCACGTCTCCCACGATCGAAGAAGTCATGGTTAGTAGAAACAAGAAACAAAATCCAAGAATATTGTTCCTATGTACTACTGGGATGTGGTGGTCAAACGCTCACAGTAAAGCAAATATCAATGTCTTACAAATTCTTACCATGCAGCAGGTGGTGACCGGCAACAGATGGTGTCAATATTTCCGAAGATTGAGTAAAGTGATTACCAGGTGAACGTATATATACACGGTGTAGAAATATGTGGAGCTTGGAAGTCTTAATATATGGTAGCAAAAGATTAGCAATAATCAATTCAGAGATGCAATGTTGAATAAACGCTCAACGACGGTACTATGCTGGTCCTAGGCTAGACCATACTAGAGACGTGAGCCTAGAACACTAATGGAGTCATGACGTAGCACAAATAGCAGCAACGGATGATATGAAGTAGCTCTGGATAGCAAGATATAAGTGAAGATCACAATGGCAGTAAAGACGATGATGAGAAATAACCGCCAAGCAGGATATAACAAATCTCTCTACAACTTTCCTATCGAAAATATTATGCCAATTTTTTGAATTTTTTTCTCAAGATTGCTACTGACTCAAACTTTCCAATGCGAAAAGAATAACTCAATTCTGAGTACGTATGAGGAGCCAAAAAATTCTGGAACGGACCTGAAAAATATTGACAAACTGTGTTCGTGACCTTCGGAGGGCAAAAAGTCCTATTTAGAAGTTGGTTTGGAGGTGACAATAATGAACATGCTTGATGAACTATTCAGATGCGGCTCGTCGATAGCTCGAATTTGAGTACTCGTGGAGCCAAAACGGACTTCATATGAGGAAGATATGCCTGTTTTACTGAACACTGCGCAAAACAGATTTCAATCCGAATTCAGATACGAGATTGAGTCTAGGTAGATCCGAAATTTGTTTTTTTCTCTTCTCTCTATTTTCTTTCTCACTTTTTTGTACTTTCTTTATCTTCTCTCTATCTTTCTCTCACTTTTTTGTTCTTTTTTCTTTTTCTTTTTTTCTCTCACTTTTTTTCTCCAACAGATAAGATGCAGATTGGATCAAGCGTAGATGCGAAGGACCTGAAGTATGACTATGACAATGAACGATGGGGAGCACATGATGGAAATTGATGGATGATGGTGGGCGACAACGGAAGGGATGATGATGCAGCGGTGGCGTGACAACTTGTGAAAAGAACTTGAAACTCTAAAAGACTAGACGCTAAGACCAGCAACTCGACACGACGATGCAACTGCAAATTCAACAAAGCAAAACACCGAACAAAAAAATTACAAAAAGGCTTAGATTGGTTCGGATATGCGATGAATGGATCTAACTTTTTGTGTGTGGCTTTTGCTTGGGTAATAGGTAAGAAAAATAAATCTAATATTGGGATAACTAGAAATTATCACCGAGCAACCTGAAAACTGATACCACTTGATAGAGGACTGGGGTCCCGATCTTTCGATGAGATGATAACTGTCGATTTGGCGAAGTCGACTTTGACGATCCGACTACAAATGTGCACGACGTTGCGCCTTAGCAATCGCTAAACCAACTCCAAGAGGTTATTGACCATGCCGGAGCATGATCAACCTGACCATGAAGGTCTATTCCTACAAGCAATCAAAAAAAAGCAAGAATATGATAAAGCAATCTGAATATTGCGAATATAGATGAAGCATTGATAAAGGTGGGGTTCTGAAAGCGGTCTTAGCAAGAATATGACAAAGCAATCTGAATATTGCGAATATATATGAAGTATTGATAAAGGTGGGGTTCTGAATACGGTCTTAGTCTCGTTGATGGACACAAACGAAGTACACGAAGTTGCAATGGCTAACTTTTAACTAAACAAAACCCAAAGAAAAAGCTACTAGATTGATCTACTTATATAGGAGCAAGGGGTGGTGGCTAAGGAGGTGGGAGGACGTCCCAAGTCAGCCTAAAACTAACCCTAGGTCGTACATGGCCCATGGGCTCTAGTGAAGGTGATGCAACACCTTTGGACTTGTAGTCTGACTCGGATTCTGCTGCAACGTCAGATTTTTCGTCAATATCTCCATGATCCGGACGAATGTTAAGGTGATTCTAATTGGGCTGGAACGCATATGAAATCTACTTTCCAACAAAAAACGAATCACCCAATTCGGAATCCGGATGGAAAAGTTCTTAGCGTTTTGAGACAGGTGTGTCTGTGTAGTTCGAATCTGAGTCCAGAACGTGAGGGACTTGGACTCTATCTTCTCTTGGGCTAAAAGTGACGTGAGAGAACTTCTTGAACATCACCTAATTATTTCCTTTGACGTGAGAGGACCTCTTGAATAGCACCCAACCATTTCCTCTTCCTTTGTCATCACACATGGTTCATACAAGTGTTTGGCCATTCTGCATTTAGGCATTAAAATAAAAATAGGTGAAGTATTTTTGTTCCGCATAACATAAATAAATTATTGCATAATTCTTATAAGAAATCACCTCAAAAATATGCATGTATGCAATATTTTTGGTCGTATCCAAGGTAGTCATGTTCTCATCATCTCGGATCACTATACACGTGCATTCGGTGATCACGACTTATGAGTCGGGGTCCCCACATTGTTGTAATATTATCTTGCGGGTTTCTTGCAGGCTGACACCACCCAGCGTGAGGCGCTCTTCATCGAGGCCGTGGGGTTGTACAAGGTACGTTTTCTCCAGTGGGGAAGCGCCAGCACACCCACTGTGTGCAGTCCCCGGGATTCGGCCGGCTGCACGGATGGGTGGCAGCCGGGCCGAATCTTTACCCAATCCTGGTCTTTTGTGTGTTAGGCCCTGGCCGGCTGCTGATCAGCCGCTGTTGTTCTTTCTACAGGCGCAGCCGCCAACTTGGACCAGGTACGGCTACAATGGGACGAGGTCGCCCAGGAGAGGGACCAGTTGGCCAAGGACCTTGAGAAGGCGATGACGGAGCTGAATCGACTGGGCCAGCTGGTGGTCGACAGCCAGTCGGTCGTGAAGCACCTCACCGCCGACTTCCAGAAGGAGACGACGGCAAAGGAGGACACCATGAAGGGCTCGACCGAGGCGGGCCATCAAGCGGCCAACCTCCGGGCCGAGGTGGCTCGTCTTGGCGACGAGCTCCTAAAGGAGAAGGCGGCCCACGCCCAAGCGGAGAAGGCGACAAGGGATGAGCAGGTGTTGGGGCTCAAGTTCGGTATCGAGATCGATGATGCCTTCCAGCGTAAGTGCTTTTGCTCTGCCAGCCGTCCTCTTTTTCCTCCCCGTTTGCCGCGTCCGGCCGGCACGGGGTTCTTGTCTTATTTGCATGCTTCCTTCCCCTTTTAGACCGCTTCCCCGAGACGCAGAGAAGGGTCGAGTGGGCCGTGGAGGAGCTCCGGTAGTACTTCCGGCAGCAGGAGCGGGTGACCGGCGGGCACGACGCCTGGTCGCTTAAGGAGATCGTTCCCGCAATCGATACCCGACTACTGCCCCTTGAAGCTTTCTTGGGGCGGCTCCGTGCCGCCGGTGTGGTGGTACTCAAGGCTCTCTGGCCGAATAGGGAGGAGGTGGTCCCCGCCAGCCGTGTGGCCATGTGGCTTGAGCATGCCACGGGGCGGATCGGTGCCTGGAAGGCCTCCGCGGCTCGAGCCGACGTGTGGATGGCCGTGCGGTTTGCCCTGTCTTGGTATCTGGGCATGAACCTGGACCAACTGGCCACCATGCGCGTCGCCTCGTCCGGTGATCTGGCTGCGCGCGATGGCGCCCTTGGTGTCCGGGCTAGCGAGCTCGCGTCATACGTTGCCCTTGAGGAGTACGTTCCGGAGCTGGATGAGAGTGGTAAGCCTGTCCCGAAGGATTCCCTCGATATTCCCATCGTGGAAGAAACCGAAGGAACCGTCTCCAATGCATAAGGCGACGCCGAGGATCCGCCGGCTATGGAGGAGGACACCGGCACGACGCCCATGCCGACCAGGGAGACGACGGCCTCGACCAGCGAGCCTACGGAGCCGACCGCCGATGCGCCCACGGCTTAGGAGTCCTTTTCTTGTCCTGTTTATAGTGCTTTCTCTTTTCCACAGACTTTTGCTTGTTAGTGGGCAGTTCCACTCACTTGGGGTGTAGTGCATGTAATGAACCTCTAGCCTTGAGCCGATATCTCTTTTATGCTAAGTATTGTTCGTGCCTGAACTCGCCTTCTGCCATTTGTCCTATGTCCAATGTTCTTGTTCTCCCCCCCATTGAGTTCCGCCCCGCCAGCCGCACGGCCGTGTGCTGGACCTGTGGCTGGGTCGAGGATTAGTCCTCGAGGGGGAGAGCTCAATACTTAGGATTTTTAGATTTGGGCTTGGGTAAGCCAGCAATGGGCCGACTGGATGGTAGGCGGCGTGACCGGCTAGGGTGCAGCCGGCGGCGTATGGGCAGGAAGCCCAGCACAGCCGGAATGCCCGAGCGCAAAGCTTTTCTTTGGCCATCTTCGTGTGTTTGCGCTTTCGGCCTTTAGCTCTTGCCAGCTGAATAGCCGAGGGACGCACTGTGGCTGGAGACGAAGAAAGGGCTTTTGTCGATGCAAACACATTGGGAGAAACCACGAAAAATAAACGGCGCGGGTTAGCCATCGAGTCCCCGGGCTGGCCGAGCCGAGCCCGGGTGTGGACATGGAAAAGATGCTAGATAGAGCGAAAAAGGTCGTCCCCGAGTGTCACTCAGGGTACCTGTTAATTTCATTGACCAAAAAGTGACGATACATACACTGGCTCAGCTGTAAAATGGGCGGAGGAGTTCCGCGTTCCATGGACGCTCCATCTCGTTGCCGGAACCGTCCCTCTTGCGCTTCTGCGGCTTCTGCGCGTCAATAAGGTAGTACGCATTGTTGTGCAGCGCCTTGCTGATGATGAAGGGGCCCTCCCATGGGGAGGACAACTTGTGCTGGCCTGCTGTCCGCTGGACCAGCCGAAGCACCAAATTGCCCTCGCGGAAAGCAAGGGGGAAGATCTTCTTGTCATGGTAGCGGTGCAGGCTCTGCTGGTAGATGGCTGACTGGTTGAGGGCCAGCTCGCGTGCCTCCTCGAGCAAATCGGACCATCCTCACGCGCCTCCTTAGCTTCCGCCTTCGTGTACATGGTGACACGAGGCGAGTCGAACTCGATGTTCGTGGGGATGACCGCCTCGGACCCATACACGAGGAAGAAGGGAGTGAAGCCGGTTGACCAGTTGGGCGTGGTCCTAAGGCTCCATAGCATAGCCGACATCTTGTCGATCCAGCAGCCGGCTGAGCGCGTAAGCAGCTCGACGAGCCAGGGCTTGATGCCGGCTAGGATTAGGCCGTTGGCCCTCTCCGCCTGGCCGTTTGACTGCGAGTGGGCTAGCGACGCGAGGTCCGACCGGATGCCCTGGGTGGAGCAGAAACGAGTCAGTGTGCCCTTGGCTAATTTGGTGCCATTGTCGGTGATGATGCTGTGGGGGATGCTGTAGCAAACAGCGATGTCCCTTATGAATGTGACGGTTGTCGGGCTGTCCAGCTTCTTGATCGCCTTGGCCTCAAACCACTTAGTGAATTTATCGACGGCCACCAACAAGTGTGTCATGCCGCCCCGAGTGGCCTTGAATGGTCCCACCATGTCGAGGCCCCGGACGGCGAAGGGCCACATGATGGGGATGATCTTGAGGGTCGTGACCAGCTGGTGGCTATGGCTGCTGAAGCGCTAGCAACCGTTGCACTTGTTGACCAGATCTTTGGCGTCCGCTAGAGTAGTAGGCCAGTAGAAGCCATGGCAGAATGCCTTGGCCACCAGGGCCGCGAGGCAGCATGGTGACCGCACTCGCCTAGTGGATGTCCTTAAGGATTTTGCGCCCTTTTTCCGGCTCGACGCAACATTGGAAAATGCCAGTCATGCTGCCCTTGACGAGCTCGTGGTTGATGATGGTGTAGGCAGGGGCCCGACGTTGCACTTCTCGGGCCGGGACTTCGTCGGGTGGGAGCTTGCCCTTTGTGATAAATGCGAGGATGGGCTGGTTCCACAAAGGCGCCTCTATCACCATCATGACGGCTATGGTCTCAGGGCTAGCAGCCCCCTGGCCGGAGCCGGCAGCCCACGAGGGATCCAATAGAGGCGGCGACCATCGTTGACTGGGACAAAGATGGACTCTGATTCGGGGGAAGGCTTGATGGAGGGCTTGAGCAGCCACTCGAGGGAGACGCCAGAAGGAATGGCCTACTGAAAGCATAGCATGCTCCCTTGGTGGTTTTGATAATTCATGACAACATACATTGTATCTTGGACTAACAGTTTTATCTAGTGTATCTCAGATAAAGTCCACAGAGAAGGTTGGCTAAGGATTGTGAAGAGCATCCCCAAGAAGAAGGAGAAGGAATAGCATTGGCAAAGCTTCAAGCAAGAGGACTCCACATTTTACTTTGTGAGAAATCACCTTGAGTCCATAGGAAAGCCAATACTATTAAAAATGGGTTAAGGTACTGTTGGTGAACAATATGCTCCACATGCACAAGTGATAGTCACCAAAAACACCCACAAGCTCTTCCACAAAAGTCTGTCCAAGCCTGTCATGAAAATCGGCGCTACCAATATTTTCCACTCGGTCCCACCGATTCCCACCTCAGACAGACCCATGCCAAACCCTAGAAATTCGGTGCAACCGATTCCGCTTCGGTGCCACCGAGTTCAGCTTGCCAACTTTCTGTTACCTCGATTCTTAAAAACCAAATTTCCGAGATTTTGGATCAGCGTCACCGAGTTGTGGAAACTGACCGTTGGTCACCTTATCGGTACCGCCGAGATCTTTGTATCGGTCTCACCGAGATTCAAAAGTTGCTACCTTTGGAGCAACTCGGTACCACCAAATTTTATACTTCGGTGTCACCGAGTTGGTCACTTTAGGTGTAACGGTTGGATTTTTGGAGATACCTATATATACCCCTCCACCACCACTCACTCGAAAGCGAAGCACTCAGAACAGATCCCCACTTATCCCATCAGATTTTCTGAGAGAGAGCCACCTACTCATGTGTTGAGATCAATCCATTCCACTCCATCCATATGAATCTTGATCTCTAGCCTCCCCAAGTTGCTTTCCACCCAATCAATCTCTTCCACCAAAGCCAAATCTATGAAAGAGTGATTGTGTGTTGAGGATCATCTTGAAGCACAAGAGCAAGGAGTTCATCGACATTACCGAGCCCATTACCTTTTGGAGGGTGGTGCCTCCTAGATTGGTTAGGTGTCGCTTGGGAGCCTCCTACTTCATGTTGTGGAGTTGAACCAAGAAGTTTGTACGGGCAAGGAGATCGCCTACTTCGTGAAGATCTACACATAGTGAGGCTAGTCCTTCGAGGACGGAAGCCGTTATGGAATAGTCAAGGTTGCTACTTCGTGGACCCTTATGGGTGGAGCCCTCCGTGGACTCTCGCGACCGTTACCCTCTGTGGGTTGAAGACTCCATAAACGTGGATGTACGATAGCGCCACCTATCGGAACCACGGGAAAAATCCTTGCGTCTCCAAATTGCGTTTGATCTTCCTATCTCTACTCTCTCTTACATGTGCTTGTCTTACTTTCCGCTGCCATACTTGTTGACTAGCATGTGTAGGGTGCATTAGACTTGTTATCATTGCTAAACTGCCCACTAATTAACTTGGGAAAATGTTAGGTTTTAATTCTTGCAAGTAGTCTATTCCCCCCCTCTAGACACACACTTCTAGTGATCCGACAAGTGGTGTCAGAGCATTGGTCTCCATTGCATCGGTTTCATCACCGTGGAGGAAGATGGATGTGTCTAGTTTGGAGATTTTGAGTTGTAGATTGCCTATTCTTGATGGGGAGTGCTATAGTCAATGGAAATATAAGATGCTTGAGCTATTCAATGAATTTCAATTGAGCAAGTATGTTAAAAACCCCTATGTACCTCCCATTGATCCTCTACATCCCACACACGAAGAGGAAATTGATATGCTATGCAATCTTAGAACTGTTAATCTTATCATTAGAGGATTTCCTAGAATTGTGCTTAATCAAATGAAGAATTTTGAATGTGCTTATACTTTGTGGAATGACTTGGAGAAACGATATCCAAGTTATTCATTAAGTAATCTTGATGAAGTTATTCATAAAACTATTGTCTTTCACAAAATGATGCCTAGAGATCCCAAGTTTTATGACTGTTTATTTGAGCTTAGAGACCTCATGCGTGCTAAAGGAGATGTCATAACTATCAACAACATCATTGTAGAAGCCATTCGCATTCATAATCTTGAACATTGTCATGACCACAACCCTAACGAATCTCTCGTTCCTTGTGACGAGGATTTCCCACTTGATCATGACAATGTCGAACATGGCTACTATGATGAAGATGAGTTGTTCGACATCGAGCATGAGAAGATCATGAAGAATCTAAGTCTCATGGCAAATTTCAAGGATTACATGTCCAGAGGAAAAGAGTGGATTGTCGATAGTGGATGCACCGATCATATGACCGGAGATAGGGACATGTTTGAAGATATCACACAAAACCATGGACCGCGAAGGTATGTAACTTTTCGAGACAACTCCAAGGGTAAGGTACTCGGTCTTGGTAAGGTGGCCATATCCCATGATAGCTCTATTCAACACATCATGCTTGTTGAATCCCTTGGCTACAATCTTCTTTCCGTATCTAGACTTGCTGACTTTGGTTTTAATGTGCTATTCACGAAAGTAGATTGACAAGTGTTTCGTCAAGATAATCATAACATGGTCTTTACCAGTTTCTGTAGAGGTGATCTATATATTTTCGATTTCACTAAAAGATCCAGACCTCGTACTTGTCTTATTGCAAAATCTTCTAAAGGTTGGCTTTGGCATAGAAGACTAGGACATGTTAACATGCGTAATCTAGACAAGCTTATCAATGGTGATCATATACTTGGTGATCATATACTTTGTAGTGCTTGTCAAGCTGGAAAGCAAGTAGGTGGAAATCATCCCGTAAAGAATATCATGACTACTAGGAGACCACTCGAGTTACTTCATATGGATCTTTTTGGTCCCAACGCTTACAAGAGCCTCGGTGGAAATTCCTTTGGTCTAGTTATAGTTGATGATTTTTATAGATTTACGTGGGTATTCTTTCTTGATGATAAGTCACAGGTACAAAAGATCTTCAAGAACTTCGCTCGCAAAGCCCAAAATTAGTTTGAGGTGAAGATCAAGAAGGTTCGGAGCGATAACGGATCGGAGTTCAAGAACACCCATGTAGATACCTTTCTTGACGAAGAAGGTGTTTCACATGAGTTCTCGGCTACGTACACGCCTCAACAAAATGGTGTTGTTGAGAGGAAGAACCAAACTCTTATTGAGATGGCAAGAACAATGCTTGACGAATACAAGACGCCAAGACACTTTTGGGCAGAAGCCATGGAAACAGCATGTCATGCCACAAACTGACTCTACTTGCACAAGCTTCTCGGTAAAACGGCATACGAGCTACTCACCGGTAACAAACCCCAAGTTGGATACTTTCGGTTATTCGGCTCAAAGTGCTACATTCTTGATAAGCATCGTCGTACTAACTTTGCTCCTAAATCTCATGAAGGATTCCTACTTGGTTACGGATCGAACTCTCACACTTACCGTGTCTACAACAACTTCACTCGAAAAGTTGAAGAGACGGTAGATGTGAAGTTTGATGAATCTAATGGTTCACAAGTCGAACAATTGCCAAATGATGTAGGAGATAAGGATCCTTCGGAAGCTATCCAAGACTTGTCTATCGGCAAGATTCGTCCCATGGAGGTGAAGGAAAGTACTTCGTCAACTCAAGTGGAAGCCCCTACTTCACGTCAAGGTGATCCTCAACACGACATGGAGGCATCCACAAGCGGTACATGACAAGATGAAGAGGAGGAAGTACATCATGAAGATCCACCACAACCTCCTTCACCACCACTTCAAGGAAACGACACCTTCAACAACAATGAAGATGAAGGAGATGATGATGATGAAGAAGCTCCACCATCCAACAAGCCGAAGCTAACCCGAGTTCGAGCAAGAGTGATCCAGAACCATCCTCTAAACCAAATCTTCGGTGACATACAAACCAGGAGAATTACTTGCTCTAAAACTCGCTTAGCTAATTTTTATGAGCATTATTCTTTCATCTCTAGCATTGAACCCTTGAAGGTTGAAAAAGCTCTTGAAGACCCGGATTGGGTGAACGTCATGCATGATGAGCTTCACAACTTCGAGAGGAACGAAGTGTGGACACTCGTGGAGAAGCCCAAGGACGAGCACAACATCATCGGAACCAAATGGGTGTTTCGGAACAAGCAAGACGAAGACGGTCAAGTTGTACGCAACAAGGCGCGTCTCGTAGCCCAAGGATATACGCAAGTCAAAGGTATGGACTACGGTGAGACCTATGCCCCCGTCGCTAGACTTGAAGCTATTCGCATTCTTCTTGCTTATGCTAATCACCATGATATCACACTTTATCAAATGGACATTAAAAGTGCCTTTTTAAATGGTGAGATTGAAGAAGAGGTCTATGTCAAACAACCCCTTGGTTTTGTGAATCCCAAGAAACCTAATCATGTCTACAAGCTTCGTAAAGCTTTTTATGGTCTTAAGAAAGCCCCACGTGCTTGGTATAAATGCTTAACGGAGTTTCTCATTGAAAAGGGTTTTGAAATTGGTAAAATTGATGCAACCTTATTCACTAAGAGAGTTAATGGTGAATTATTTGTGTGCCAAATCTATGTGGATGATATTATCTTTGGATCTACTAACCCACAATTTAGTGAAAGATTTGGAAGGTTGATGTCCAAGAAGTATGATATGTCCATAATGTGTGAGCTGAAATTTTTCCTTGGTTTGCAAATGAAGCAAACGAGAGAAGGAACTTTCATCTCTCAAACCAAGTATACCAAGGACTTGATCAAGAAGTTCAACATGCAAGAGTGTAAAGGTATGAAAACTCCTATACCAACTAGTGGACATGTTGACCTTACCAAGGAGGACAAACCGGTTGATCAAAAGGTTTATCGATCTATGATTGGTTCATTGTTATATCTATGTGCCTCCCGTCCCGATATTATGATTAGTGTTTGCATGTGTGCTAGATATCAAGCTGCACCTAAAGAGTGTCATCTTTTGGCCGTGAAACATATTGTGAGATATCTGATACAAACACCAAACTTTGGCATTTGGTATCCCAAGGGATCTTCTTTTAACCTTGTTGGCTATTGTGATTCGGACTATGCCGGTGACAAGGTTGATAGAAAATCCACATTTGGTACATGTCAATTTCTTGGGAGATCTCTTGTGTCTTGGTCCTCCAAGAAACAAAACTCGGTATCTCTATCTACCGCTGAAGCTGAGTATATTGCCGTCGGATCGTGTTGTGCACAATTACTATGGATGACACAAACACTTAAGGATTATGGGATCCATGTGAAAAATGTTCCATTACTTTGTGAGAATGAAAGTGCAATTAAGATTGGTCATAATCCCGTGCAACATTCTCGAACTAAGCATATTCAAGTTCGACATTATTTCATTCGTGATCATGTTGCCAAAGGAGATATTAATCTTAAGCATGTTCGTACCAACAAGCAATTGGCCGATATCTTTACTAAGCCACTTGATGAGAAAATGTTTTGTTACTTGAGGAGTGAGTTGAACATCATTGATGCTTCAAACTTGAGCTAAGCTCACTCGGATGCATGCAAGGGGATGAGCTTACTTAACCATTCCATGCTATCATTACCATGAATCTCATATAATTTGGAATTCTATGCTCCATTGTATTGCTTCTAACCCTTTTGTAGGTACTTGGAAGAACAACATTTCACAAGATTGCCAACAACTCAAATCTTAAGCAATCTTGTCATGGCCAAGTATCCACAACCCCTCTTGATGATGGAAGGAAGAGGACAACAAAACATATCCTTGACAAATATTTTAATTTATCAATTGGTATCATGTCATTTTGATATATCATGTCCTTCCCTGCAGGACTAACCTATGTAGGTGATAAGTGAACCAAAACAAGAAGGATTGCTCCCAACTCAAGATGAACTTCATCAGTCTCAAGCATCCTCATCAAGTCCACCTACAAGCCATATCATCAACATCACTCAAGGTATGTACTCATATCCTTGATATAGCTTTACTCCAAGTCATGAGATAAAGCAACTCAAGTGATATGAAAACATTAAAATGCTTAATCGAAAAATGATAACCCCATTTTGAGCTTAACGATGAGTATGACCTATGATCAAGTATTCTTGCTTGGCTCCTAAGTCAATATACTCTAATATAGGTGACCTAGTCGCCGACCATCATCTAGTTGAAGGTTCTAGTGTGGCTCATCCTATATTTGCAAGATTTCTTGGAACCACTCAAATCTTCTCTAGTTGATGTTTCCTTGAAAAGTCTTTTGTATTTCCTTTGCAAATCCTTTTAAAATTTTATTGCAAGTTTTCTAAAATCATTTGAAAATTTCTAGTAATTGCCAAGTTTCTGTTATATCCTTGGAGCCTCCGATTCAAATTACTCGGTTCTACCGATCATGCAGATAGGCTGTAAATACACGTCTCGGTTCCACCGACTTATTTGACTTGGAGCCACCGACTTTGCTATCTTTTCTATCCTTTGTTAAAATTAGAAATTCTCCATTTTCTTCGATGATCCCTTATTTTTTTAAAAAGGGAGAGAAACTTTACTCTAGGATCATTAACTCAAAGGAGGAGAAGTCTTCAAAGCTCTCGGATCATGAAAGAGGGAAAATTTCTATTCTATGTTCCCTCAGTTTTTTTAAATGCCCTCTAAGATTCTCACTGTTCCATGAACCCTACATTCTATGACCCTTGTTCTCAAGGATCCCTTCTGACTCCATGATCCATGTGTCTGACCCTATGTATGGACCTTTTTTGAAATTAATGCCAAAGGGGGAGAAATACCAAACCTTCAAAATGCTAAAGGGGGAGATACATGCTTCAATGCAAAGGGGGAGATACAATCAAGGGGGAGAATATCAAAGCTTATGCTTACATAGACAAGGGGAGAATACCAAAGTAGGTGGAGAAGTTCCCAAAGGAGAGAGAGCATGCCTAATCTTGTTCTAATTTGATTCTCTTACTTGCTATTCTCATGTTAGACTTGTCTCACCCTATCCAATCCCAATATCTACATGCTAAGATTCAGGGGGAGAGGATGGCCTACAATTCCACATCTAGGGGAGAAAGTTCTAAATGATCTTGGAGACATATCAATCTTAAGGAATACTATCTTCTATATGTTCTCCACATCTTGGTACTATTGAGTTCTATTGCTTTTTGATTGGTAGAATACCCTTGTGTTTCCTAACATTGTTTTCTCAAGTGTGTTTCTACTACTAGAATGCTCAAGAACTCAAGGTAAGTATATGCATCATAACCTTGATCAATATGATCTCTTGCTTCTTGCACATATTGTTTGCAAGAGTGAAGTCTTGAACAAGGATGCAACTCATTCATATATATTTGATGCATATAGCCAAGATACACATGACTCATTTTATCCTCTCTACTATATGTGTGTCTATGCATAACAAGGCAACTATCCTTTAAAGAGATTGCACACATTTAGGGGGAGCAAGTCTTTGTCATGGTTCTCTCAAAGTCTTTCATTATATCTATGCATATCTTTATTTGAAGCTTTGATTGTATGTTGTCATCAATTACCAAAAAGGGGGAGATTGAAAGCATAGTATGATCCCTTGGTGGTTTTGACAATTCATGACAACAAACATTGTCTCTTGGACTAACACTTTTATCTAGTGTATCTCAGATAAAGTCCACAGAGAAGGTTGGCTAAGGATTGTGAAGAGCATCCCCAAGAAGAAGGAGAAGGAATAGCATTGGCAAAGCTTCAAGCAAGAGGACTCCACATTTTACTTTGTGCGAAATCACCTTGAGTCCATAGGAAAGCCAATACTATTAAAAGCGGGTAAGGTACTGTTGGTGAACAATATGCTCCACGTGCACAAGTGATAGTCACCAAAAACACCCACAAGCTCTTCCACAAAAGTCTGTCCAAGCCTGTCATGAAAATCGGTGCTACCAATATTTCCCACTTGGTCCCACTGATGCCCACCTCAGACACACCCATGCCAAACCCTAGATCTTCGATGCAACCGATTCCGCTTCGGTGCCACCGAGTTCAGCTTGCCAACTTTCTGTTACCTTGATTCTTAATTTCCGAGATTTTGGATCGGCGTCATCGAGTTGTGGAAACGACCGTTGGTCACCTTATCGGTACCGCCGAGATCTTTGTATCGGTCTCACCGAGATTCAAAAGTTGCTACCTTTGGAGCAACTCGGTACTACCGACTTTTATACTTCGGTGTCACCGAGTTGGTCACTTTAGGTGTAACGGTTGGATTTTTGGAGATGCCTATATATACCCCTCCACCACCACTCACTCGAAAGCGAAGCACTCAGAACAGATCCCCACTTATCCCATCATATTTTCTGAGAGAGAGCCACCTACTCATGTGTTGAGATCAAGCCATTCCACTCCATCCATATGAATCTTGATCTCTAGCCTCCCCAAGTTGCTTTCCACCCAATAAATCTCTTCCGCCAAAGCCAAATCTGTGAAAGAGTGATTGTGTGTTCAGGAGTCTATCATCTTGAAGCACAAGAGCAAGGAGTTCATCGACATTACCGAGCCTATTACCTTTTGGAGGTTGGTGCCTCCTAGATTGGTTAGGTGTCGCTTGGGAGCCTTCTACTTCGTGTTGTGGAGTTGAACCAAGAACTTTGTACGGGCAAGGAGATCGCCTACTTCGTGAAGATCTACCCATAATGAGGCTAGTCCTTCGTGGACGGAAGCCGTTATGGAATAGTCAAGGTTGCTACTTCGTGGACCCTTATGGGTGGAGCCCTCCGTGGACTCTCGCGACCGTTACCCTCCGTGGGTTGAAGACACCATAAACGTGGATGTACGATAGCGCCACCTATCGGAACCACGGGAAAAATCCTTGCTTCTCCAAATTACGTTTGATCTTCCTATCTCTACTCTCTCTTACATGTGCTTGTCTTACTTTCCGCTGCCATACTTGTTGACTAGCATGTGTAGGGTGCATTAAGACTTGTTATAATTGCTAAACTGCCCACTAATTAACTTGGGAAAAGGTTAGGTTTTAATTCTTGCAAGTAGTCTATTCCCCCCCCCCCCCTCTAGACACACACTTCTAGTGATCCGACACCTACCGGGTGGAGCCAATCTTGGCCAATATGTCGGTTGCTTCATTGTCCGCTCGGGGGACGTGGTAAACTCGCAGCCTTCAAAGCCGTTGGTGATTTGCTGGACGAGGAAGCTGTAGCTCACCATGTTGGCGTCCGTGGCGTCCCACTCGCTAGAGACCTGCTACATCACCAGGTCCGAGTCGCCAAAGCAATGGACGAGCGCCTCATACTCGGCCACGTTGTTGGAGGCGGCAAAGTGGATCTGCAGCGCGTACTTGAGTTGATCGCCCTTCGGGGAGTATAGCACGATGCCAGCTCCCAGGCCGGTGCGCATCTTTGAGCCGTCGAAGTGCATGCGCTAGTGCGTCGATTTGGGGGGCGGCGGCAGGTACTCGGTTTTCACCCAGTCGATGAGGAAGTCAGCCAACGCCTGGGAGTTGATAGCCGTGCGAGGCTCGTACTAGATGTCGTGGTCGGCCAGGTCGATGCCCTACTTGGCGATCCGGCCGGTGGCGTACCGGCTGCCCATGATCTCTGAGAGCGGTGTCGTGCTCACCATGGTGATGGTGTACTCCTGGAAGTATTGCTTCATCTTCTTGGCGGCGAAGTACGTGCCATAGCACATCTTCTGGTAATGGGGATACTTCAACTTGGAGTTGGAGAGCACCTCACTCAAGTAGTAGAAAGGACGCTGGACCGGTTGTGCCTTGCCCTCCTCTGGCCGCTCCACCACTAGCACGACACTGACCACGAGTAAGGTGGTCGCAATGTAGGCGAGCATGGGATCCTTCTCAGCCGGCGCGGCTAGGACGGGTGCGGTGGAGAGCATGCGCTTGAAGTTGCGGAAAGCCTCGTCCGCCTGGTCAGACCACTCGAACGAGGTCGTCTTCTTCATGAGCTGTTACAAGGGCAGGACCCTCTCCTCCAGCCGGATGACGAACCAGCTAAGTGAGGCCAGGCAGCTGGTAAACTTCTGGACGTCGCACAGCTTGGCCGGCTTGAGCATGCAATCGATGGCTTTGAACGTCTCCGGGTTAGCTTCAATCCCGCGGGCGGAAACAAGGAAACCGAGGAGCTAGCCGGCTGGCACACCGAACACGCACTTCTTTGGGTTGAGCTTGACCTTGTACTCGCGCATGTTGGCTAAGGCTTCCCAGAGGTCGTCGAGGAGGATGAAATGTGGTTTTGTCTTGATGACAATGAAGTCCACATATATGTGCACGTTCCTGCCGATCTGAGGCAGGAGGCACTTCTACATGCAGCGCTAGAAGGTGGCGCCAGCGTTCTTCAAGCTGAACGACATGGTGATGTAGCAGTAGGCCCCAAAGGGGGTGATGAAGGAGGTCTTGAGCCGGTCTGTCGGGTCTAGCTCGATCTGGTGGTAGCCGGAGTAGGCATCCAGGAAGGACAGTGATACTTGTAAACTGTGCTGGGATTATCCCCGAAGAGGAGGGGATGATGCAACACAGTATAGGTAAGTATTTCCCTCAATTAGAACCAAGGTTATCAAACCAATAGGAGGACCACCCAATTTCCCGTCTTCAGCGCCTACACACAAAAGAGTACACACTTGCACCCAACACGGGCAAGAGGGTTGTCAATCCCCTTGAACTCGTTACTTGCAAGCGATAAGTAGTGATAGATAGATAATTTGATAAATATAAATTGAAAATAAAACTAAAGTAAATAATGGCAGCAAGGTATTTAGAGTTTTTGTAAATATATTTGTGAGGAAACCCGGGGGCCATAGTTTTCGCTAGAGGCTTCTCTCTTGAAGAAAGCATACGGTGCGTAAACAAATTACTGTTGGGAAATTGATAGAAAAGCACATAGTTATGCAATATTTATTCACGACAATGATCATGTATATAGGCATCACATCCATCAACAAGTATGACTCCTGACTGCATCTACTACTATTATGCCACCCATCGACCGCTATCGAGCATGCATCTAGAATATTAAGTAAAAATAGAGTAATGCTTGGAGGATGATGACATGATGTAGATGAAGTAAATCCAATTAATATGAATGAACCCCATCGTTTTACCCTTAGTGGCAGCAATACAATATGTGTCATGTCCCTTTCTGTCACAGGGATTGAGCATCGCAAGATTAAACCCACTACAACGCACCACTCCCACTGAAGATAAATCAATCTAGTTGGCCAAACCAAACTGATAGATCAGAGAGCATTACAAAGCTATAACAATCATGCATATAAATAACCAGGAAGGACTCAATATATTTTCATGAATAATCTGAACATGAATGCACAATTCATCGGATCCGAACAAACACACCGCAAAGATCGATTACATAAGCTAGATCACCGCGGGAATCACGATGATCTTGGAAATGAAGAACATAGAGAGAGATAGCCATCTAGTTACTAACTACGGACCCATAGGTCTATGATGAACTAATCACACATCACCATGGGAGCACCAAGGTTGATGTAGAGGCCCTCCATGATCGATTCCCCCTCCGACAGGGCACCGGAACAAGGCTCCGGATGGGCACACGACATAACAGAGATTTGCGGCGGCGGAAAAAGTGTTTCAGGAGGCTCTCTAGGGTTTTTGGAATATATCAGAATTTATAGCAAAGATATCAGGGCCAGAGGAGCAGGGAGGTGGCCCCAAGCCATCAGGGCATGAACCCCCCCTGGGCGCACCCTGTTGGCTTGGGGGCACCTCGTGTGCCCTCCGGTCTTCCTCCGAAGCTTCCAGGTCTTATTTTTGTCCAAAAATATCATCAAAAAGTTTCGGGGTATTTGGACTTTGTTTGGTACACTATTCCTGAAAAGCCAAAAGCATGCAGAAAACAACAACTGGCACTTGGCACTGAGTTAATAGGTTAGTGGTCAAAAATAATATAAAACAACACGTAAATGCTTAAAAAGTATCCTAGAATGATAATATAATAGAATGGAACAATCAAAAATTATAGATACGTTGGAGACGTATCAGGCAGCAGGTCACAGCCAGCTGTGGAGTTGATCACCTGGTCGATCTGGGGTAGGGCAAAAGGATCCATGGGGCACGTGATAAGAGGTGGCCCGATCATCTCAGTGAGGGGATGGTGTCGATGATGAACTTGCTGGATAAATTGTGAGACGCTCTCGAACTCTCCGGCTGCTCCACCGTTGCCAATGTGGCAGATCTTCAACCCTATGCATATTCGCAACACCACACACTTGCGCACGTAGCCGGCGACCACAAAGCGGTTCTGCAATCTCCCAATTCCCTATGGAACGACATATAGCACTTGACTTTCAGTAGCAAATACATCCTATCGAAACGAATTTGGTGTAGGTAAATATTCCTGATCGATGCAAAGAGGAATATAATTTCAGAGGAATGCTTAAAGCAATTCAATATGGTAGAGGTTTAATCTAAACATGGTCTAAACCTAACAACTTACAAGGGTATATAAAGACCCCTGGACGTCCAACCTAGTGTTGGGGTTGAAAACAACATTATCTCTAACTTTCCTAACTTAAATGGCTCTATCTGGGAAACTGACAGAAAGAACCGCCATATTGTTTTGAAGACTGCGACTCGGCCACCTCGAATCTGGTCCTCCGGGTATAAAGTTTGGAAAGAACACGAGTTAAGCTTTCCAAATTGTATTTACACACCTTATTTGAAGCACAGACACGGATTCGGCACGTATATCAATTTCGGACCTCCTGGTAGTTAATCCGAGTCTGGTTCTGATTTCCCTTCTCTTTATGTTGTGCACCTGCTTCCCTCTCCTCCCTCGTGCACTAGCTGATATTGGACATCAGCAGGTATTCTTCTTGCTGCAATTCTTCATCTCCACGTGTCATGCTTTTCTTCTCTTCAAATCTGATCATACAAACATGCAAAGACTTAGGCAGTATAAAATTCTCATTAACACAAATGTCAGATTTAACTAAGAGTGAATTCACCTATTGTTCTAGTAGCTTTGCACGTGCTCTTGTAATTGGTCCAATTCTGATTTCATTGGACTTGTCCTATGCAGCAACATCATCAATGGGAAAAGATGGTAAAGGAAAAGGGATGCCTCCCCCTTGAAAAGGCGTCGACCTTGATGCACCAAGGTCTTCTCCATGATATGGCGTCAAATCAGCAACGTTGAACGTATTACTCACACCAAACTCAGTAGGAAGTCAATTTTGTATGCGTTATCATTAATCTTGGAAAGCACTTTATATGGTGCATCACCTCTTGGCTTTAACTTGGAATTGCGCTGTTTAGGAAATCTTTCTTTGCGAAAATGAACTCACACCATGTCGCCCAGCTGAAACAACACCTCCTTTATCTTTGTATTAATACAAGCAGTAGTTTACTTGCCCTTCTTTTCAATTGCTTCTTTAGTCTTCTCATGTATCTTCCGCACAAAATCTGCCATCTTGGATGCCTCCATGTTCACTCTCTCTTGAATTGGAAGGGGCGGCAAATCAAGTGGCCTAATGGGTTTAAAGCCGTAGACCACCTCAAATGGACAGAGCTGAGTTGTGGAATGTACTGCCCTCTTAGATGCAAACTCCACATGCGGCAAACACTCCTCCCAGAAACGCACATTCTTCTTTATCATGGATCGCAACAACGTGGATAGTGTGCGATTAACCACTTTCGCTTGACCATCTGTTTGGGGATGGCAAGTAGTGTTGAATAATAACTTTGTCCCCATCTTTCCCCAAAGTATCTTCTAGAAGTACCTCATAAATTTCACGTCACGATAAAAAACAATCGTCTTTAGTACTGCATGTAAGCGCATGATGTCCGTGAAAAATAGATTAGGAATGTGCGACGCATCGTCGCTTTTGTGGCAGGCAATAAAATGTGCCATCTTAGAAAAATGATCAACTACCACAAAAATTGAATCATGTCCTCTCCTGGTCCTAGGCAATCCTAACACAAAATCCATGCTTATGTCTTCCCATGGTGTAGTAGGAGCTGGGAGAGGAGTATACAAACCGTGAGGTTTCAGCTTGGACTTCACCTTATTACAAGTAATGCAACGCTTCACAAATCTGTCCACATCACGCCTCATCTTAGGCCAATAAAAATGATCAGCGAGCATAAGCAAAATCTTCTCACGTCCAATGTGACCCATCAAACCGCCAGCATGTGATTCTTGCAACAATTGCAAACGCACAGACGATTCTGGAACACATAGTTTGTTAGCTCTAAACAAATAGCCATCATGTATGTGATATTTTCCCCATGCTTTTACATGAGAACACAATTTGTATGGTGCTGAAAAATCAGGATCAATAGCATATAAATCACGCAAACTCTCTAAACCAGGAACTTGAACCTCCAATTGTGTCAACAACATGTTTTTTCCAAGAAAGAGCATCAGGAACCACATTATCTTTACCCTTTTTATATTTAATGATGTATGGAAAAGAATCAATAAATTCAACCCATTTAGCATGACGTTTATTCAAATTGGATTGGCTTTTCAAATATTTTGGAGCCTCATGATCAGAATGTATGATAAATTCTTTTGGCCACAAATAATGTTGCCAAACCTCAAGGACACAAACTAGGGCATACAATTCTTTATCATAAACAGGATAGTTCAATTGTGCACCATTCTGTTTTTCAGAAAAGTATGCAATTGGTTTACCCACTTGCATCAACACACTTCCAATACCAATGCCACTACCATCACATTCAATCTCAAATTGTTGAGTGAAATGGGGAAGTATAAGCAAAGGTGCATCAGTCAAACGACGTTTCAGCCCATCAAACACATTATGTTGGGCTACGCCCCACACAAATTCAACACCCTTTTTAGTAAGCTCATTCAAAGCTACAACAATGGTACCGAAATCTTTCGCAAAACGTCTATAGAAACCAGCAAGATCTTGAAAGCTTCGTACCTGACTAACATTCAGAGGTGTAGGCAAATTTTTAATAGCTTCAATTTTAGATTCATCTACCTCAACTCCATGCTTAGAAACAACATATCCCAAAAATATGACCTTATCTTTGCAAAATGTGCACTTATCAAGATTACCATAAAGTTGAGCATCACACTTGCAAAACTTCTCGAATATGATCACTATGTTCAGATTCATTGCAGCTGTAAATAAGCATATCATCAAATACACAACCAGAAATTTACCAATGAAATGCCTCAAAACATGGTTCATTAATCTCAGGAAAGTACTAGGTGCATTAGTGAACCCAAAAGGCATTACTAACCACTCATATAAACGAAACTTTGTTTTAAAGGTCGTCTTCCATTCATCCTCCTCTTTCATCCTCATTTGATGATAACCGCTACACAAATCAATTTTAGAGAAAACAACATGACCACTCAATTCATCCAACACATCTTCTAAACGTGGAATAGGATGACGATATCGAATAGCGATGTTATTTATAGATCTACAATCTACGCACATGCGCCATGTACCATCTTTTTTAGGGACTAAAATTACAGGAACAACACAAGGACTTTGGCTCAGACGAATGTAACCTTTGTCGAGAAGCTCTTGTACTTGTTTCTGAATTTCCTTTGTTTCCTCGGGGTTGGTGTGCAGCATGGTGCTTGATTGGGTTACGCTGCTCCTGGTATCAAATCAATTTGATGCTCTATACCTCGCAATGGTGGTAAACCAGCGGGTACGTCCTCCGGAAACACATCACTAAATTCCTGCAATACATGAGAAACACCAATAGAGAGTGGGATCATCACGAAACTCCCTCAAATCAAATTTGGTGGCTAACATAACTAAGGAATTCATTCCCTCACTTTTATTTTTACCACTCAAATTTGGCTTGTGGCTCTCACTCACCGGAAGTGTAGTCTCTCGCCTATCTAATCTTTCACTCTCTTTTTCAAGATTTACTTCAATTTTTTGACGAGATTCATTTACAATTTTTTGCGGTGTCATAGGCCTCAAAGTAACCTCCTTGCCACGCCAATTCAAATGATATGCGTTGGCTCTCCCATTGTGACGAACATCTCTATCATACTGCCATGCGCGTCCCAACAACAAGTGACACACGGTCATAGGAACCACATCACACTCAATGGTATCTTTGTATGGTCCAACCTGAAATTCCACACGCACCATGTGGCTGATCTTCATCTCTGCACTATCACTTAGCCACTGAATAAACTATGGATTGGGGTGTGGTAATTATTTTAGTTTCAGCTTTTGGCATAACTCCTTACTAGCCAAATTGTGACAACTACCACCATCAATTATAACCTTACATGCCTTACCAGGACCAACAACAGCCTTTGTTTGAAACAAATTGCACCGCTTTTCTGTCGGATTGGAAGTAACACTGAGCACTTTGGGTGAGCAAACAATTGTAGGATAGTGTGTATCATAAGCATCTATTGAACCATCTTCATGTTCCTCCCAAATTTCAGAATCAGGGTCAGCATCATCACCAGTTTCATATTCTGTTGTATCCTCATTAACCAACATAACCTTTTTATTGGGACAATCTCTCTAAAATTACCCCTTCCACCACATGTATGACATCTCATGCCCATGTTTCTTGCGGTAGAATTAGTAGAACCAGCAGCACTAGTAGCAGGTTGCGCCGGTTTTTTCGCATTAGAGATCACCGAATCTGATTTGGAAGAAACATTACCACGGAAGCCTGAAGTGGAACTAGGAGTTGGCTCCACACTAGGTGTTGTTTGTGGTGTTAAACGAACCCTACTCGCTGTTGTGCGAGATGTAAATTTAGCATCCTCAACCACTTGCAATTCTGCCTCGCTTGCTTGGTGTAACAAATCTGTCATGTCATAATATTGGTAAAGCCGAACAATATGCTTGATGTTATAGTTCAGACCAAAGAGAAAACGATGCATTGTTTGTTCAGGCTCTTGACGCATTCTAGCACGCTACATAATGAGCTCCATCTCTTGAAAATATTCATCCACAGAAGAAATACCTTGCCTCAAATTCTACAATCTGTCATACAGAGAACGGATATAATTGCGTGGAACAAAGCGAGCACGCATCTCTTCCTTCATAGCTCTCCATGTAACAATGGGACGTTCACCATCTTCAGTTTTGGACTCTACAATATTATCCCACCAAAGCAAAGCATACTCATCAAATTCAGAAGATGCAAGTTTTATTTTCCTGTCCTCGGTGTACTCATGCATGCGCCATAATTTTTCCACCTTCAGCTCCCAATTGAGGTACTCTTCAACATCAGTAGAACCAATAAACTTTGGGATGGTGAACTTTGGTTTGCCCGGCCCATCATCATCACGGTTGGCTGGATATGCAAAAACATCAACATCAAATCGATGGCGCGCACCAAGAGGAGCAAATCCACGATCTATGGGTGATGAGGACATCCCTACTAATGTTACACCCACATCCCCACCAGCTACACATATTGGACCAGTTACTAGAGCTCGCGCACGCCAACTAAATTATCACATACTTTCGTTTGTTGGAAATCCGTCTAATGTTCAAGAACATATGATGTTGTCTAAATTAGATACTTTTGTTTACTTATGAATGAAGGACCTAGCATGGATAAAAAGGATGGCCATTGGAGCGGGATCAAGCATGGAGAAGAAGGTGCGCACGCGGGAAAGCACAATGGAGTTTCCAGTGGTGATTTGTGCACTTTGAAGCCACCATAAGGAGTGCTTGAAGGCTTGGACAAAATATACAACATGCCACTTCATAAATTTCGTCCATAGGCTATTATAGGTGCTACGTCACCTTATTTTTGGACCAGACCCATGTAATTTCGAAATACAACATTATAGGCTGGTTTTGGAGTCCGTATATGTGGGGAAACTGAGTTAGGGTTGGTTTCGGACCCCTTCTCCAAGGGGTCACGAAATTTCCCTCTATTCCCCCATATATACATCCCTTAGGGCGCTGTTTAGACTTGGGTTTTGTTTAGATTACAATTTCGCCATAGCTGCAACTTTGCGTCCTTCGTTTGTGTTCCACGACCAAACAAAGACGTCACAGAACCCCACTTTCATCAATAAAGCTTTCCTCTTATATTCGCAATATCCAGTTTGCAATTTCAATTTCTTGCTTGTTCTTCGTTTGCGTGCAGGAAATAGACCTTCATGCTCAGGTTGATCGTGCTCCGGCGTGGTCAATAACCTCTCGGAGTGGGTTTAGCTATTGCTAAGGCGCGACGTCCTCGCACGTTCATAGTCCGATCGTCAAAGTCTACTCCACCGAAAACAATATCCACCATCTCATTGAAAGACGGGACAACTTTGCCTCTATCAACAGGCATGGCACCAGCAAGGCCACCACCACGACCTCCATTACCACGACCACCATCTTGGCCAGCAACAATCGGCTCATGTATAGCGTGCCAGTTGCGATCAGCTTGCTGTAATGGCACAGGACGAGCTGCTGCACCTTCAACATTGGCAGCATTAGTTGTGACGCCACCACTATCACCATGAAGACTAGCTTCACCACCATCATCATCACGCTGCTGATTTTGTTGGGGATCAACGGACTGTTGCAATGCAGCCCAAGCTTGCTGCAAGGTAACTAGAGTCGCTTGAATTTCAGTAACTTGTTGTTGCATTGCTGTGATGGTTTCAGTTGCATCTTTTAGGTCCAACTCCATGTTCTGCACATTATCATTTATAGGATCCATTGCACGCTGAATTTGTCACTGAAGATGATCACAAAGAGCTTCATATTCATTCCAATGCACTACGGATTTAGGATCTTTTTGTTTTCGTACATCAACAGGCTCAGTAGACATGATTAGTAGACACACAAAAATCTGGATATATGTGGAAGACTCTCAACTCATTCAGAACTGAAAGAAACAATGTATCTTACCATGCCAAAGTGAACTAGAAAAGCTTACCAACTTGTATGGGCACAACATGCACGGATGTGATGTAGCGAATACCGAGGGTGAAAACTATCACACAACAAACCAGGGTATATGGTGGAGCCTGGTTAGGATACCTAACAACACCAATTCACAAATCCTAGTGCTGATCGTATGACAAAAAGAATCACAGAAACACACAGTGGAGATAAATGGGGAAAATGCAACTCTGAAACTGAGCTAAAAATCTGGTATATCAAAGATGCTCATGTTGCAAATGCACAAGAGAGACACTAGCAAAATGCTCAAAGTACACGGGCACAAGATTGCTCAATCTACTGGTGCCATGAACATGGCAAAATTACTGAAACAACATCTCAAAAACTGTACCCAACTTTCACGTCTAGCTTTCTTTTATCCTTTTTTTCTTTTATTTTCTTTCTTTCTCTTTTTTTGTTCTTTCTTTCCTTTCTTTCTCTTTTTTTAGCAACAGAAACCTGAGCAATGAGTAACCAATCTGAATTTGCCAAAACAAATGATGCACTCTCCAACTTCCTATATGAGCAGCCCGTAGAGCAAAGGATATGCTAGTCTCAATAGGTAAGTGCTACACAAAAGAAGAAAGGCTGACTATGGTTATCAAACAGAAACACAATCTGATTCGGATTGTTAATCTAAGCAAACTAAAACTGACTAGAACGAACAGACTTGACTCCGACTTGAGAAAGACAATTCTAGACAAACTATTATAACTTAGATCATACAATAAGTTACGCAAATAAAGACTACGATCAGCAACTAAAACTTGGAACAGATGCTTTCTAGGCTATGGCAAAAACCCTAAACCTAATCTCTTTTGTATGGTTTTTTCTGTATAGGATGAAAACAAAAGTAATCTAAGGGATTGATGGACGCTCACCAAGTAAATTGGAGAGCATTATGAAGCTATAACAATCATGCATATAAATAACCAGCAAGGATTCAATATATTTTCATGAATAATCTAAACATAAACCCGCAATTCATTGGATCCCAACAAACACACCGCAAAGATTGATTACATAAGATAGATCACCGCGGGAATCGCAGTGATCTTGGCAATGAAGAACATAGAGAGAGAGAGAGAGAGAGCCATCTAGGTACTACCTACGGACCTGTAGGTCTATGGTGAACTACTCACACATCACCATGGGAGCAGCAAGGTTGATGTAGAGGCCCTCCGTGATTGATCGCCCTCCCGCAGGGCACCGAAACAGGGCTCCAGATGGGCATGCCGCGGAACAGATACTTGCGGCGGCGGAAAAAGTGTTTCGAGAGGCTCTCTAGGGTTTTGGGGATATATCAGAATTTATAGCAAAGATATCAAGGCCAAAGGAGCTGGGAAGTGGCCCCAAGCCATCAGGGCGCAGCCATCCCCTTGGGCGCATCTTGTTGGCTTGGGGCACCCCATGTGTCCTCGGGTCTTCCTCTAAAGCTTCTAGGTCTTATTTTCGTCCAGAAAAAATCATCAAACAGTTTCGGGGTATTAGGACTTTGTTTGGTACAGTATTCTTGAAAAGCCAAAAAACATGCAGAAAACAGCAACTGGCACTTGGCACTGGGTTAATAGGTTAGAAAGTATCCTAGAATGATAATATAATAGCATGGAACAATCAAAAATTATAGATACGTTGGAGACGTATCAGACAGCAGGTCGCAGCCGGCTGTGGAGTTGATCACCTGGTCGATCCGGGGTAGGGCAAAAGGATCCAAGGGGCACGTGATAAGGGGTGGCCCGATCTTCTCAATGAGGGGATGGTGTCGATGATGAACTTGCTGGATAAATTGTGAGACACTCTCGAACTCTCCGGCTGCTCCCCCGTTTCCAATGCAATGGATCTTCAACCCTATGGATATTTGCAACACCACACACTTGTGCACGTAGCCGCCGACCACGAAGCGGTTAAGCAATCTCCCAATTCCCAATGGAACGACAAATAGCTCTTGACTTTCAGTAGCAAATACACCCTATCGAAATGAATTTGGTGTAGGTAAATATTCCTGACCGATGCAAAGAGTGAAGATATGGTTGACTAGAGGGGGGTGAATAGGCAACTACCAATTTTTAACTAATCTTTAGCAAATTAGGTATAGCAACAAATAGGTTGTCTAGATATGCAACTAGGTGAGCAAACTATATGATGCTAACAACAATAACAACACAAACAAGCAAATAATAAATGATAGGTAAAGCTTGCACAAAGTAAAGGTAAGCAGTAACCACAAGTGGAACCGATGAAGACGAGGATGTGTTACCAAAGTTCCTTCCCTTTGAGGGGAAGTACGTCTCCGTTGGAGTGGTGTGGAGGCATAATGCTCCCCGAGATGCCACTAGGGCCAACGTATTCTCCTCACGCCCTCACACAATGCGAGATGTCGTGATTCCAGTAGTGGTGCACTTGAAGGCGGCAACCGGACCTTTACAAACAAGGTTTGGGGCAATCTCCACAACTTAATTGGAGGCTCCTAACACCACCACGAAGCTTCACTACAATGGAATATGGCTTCGAGGTGACCTCTTCCGTCTAGGGTGCTCAAACACCCAAGAGTAACAAGATCCGCAAGGGATTAGTGGGGGAATAAAATTTCTCTTGGTGGAAGTGTAGATCGAGGCCTTCTCCTCCCAACCCTAGAGCATCAACAAGAATTGGTGGCTAGGGAGAGAGATCGGGCAAGAATGAGGTTAGGATCAACAATGGAGGTTTTAGGAGAAAATAGGTAAGTCTCCCTAGAGAAGAAGACCCCCTTATATAGTGGGTGGAAATCTGACCGTTTTCTGCCCACAAGTCGTGCATAAGCGGTAGTACCGCTCGGGTGAGCGGTACTTCCGCTTGCACGAAAGTACCGGGCATCACAGTCAGCTGACACTAGTCAAGGAGGCGGTAGTTCCGCCTAAGCGGTACTACCGCTCCCGCAAGCGGTACTTCCGCTTAACACTGAAGGATACCCAGACTTAGCGAATATGAGTAGGGCAGTGCGTCAGTGCCGCTCAGAGCGGTACTTCCGCTACTTACTGCCGCTCAAAATTCGCTCGAGTGCCGAAGACATCAAAGAGCTAAATATAAGTGGAAGTGGAGCCGGAAGGGGAGGGCGGCAGTACCGCCCAAGCGGTACTACCGCGCCGCCCCCAGCGGTACGTCCGCTCAAAATAGACAAGACTACCCGAGGAACCCAGAGAGCAAAAGATAAGCGGTAGTAGCCCGGTACCGTAGGGCGGTACTACCGCTCATAGGAGCGGTACTTCCACTTAAGTTGTGACTCCGGGTCCTAAGGCAGGGAGAACTCCATTGTGCCGGGAAAGAAGGGAAGATGCGAATGTGTACGTGATTGATTCTCCCAACCTTTCCAAATGCGGACCCCCTCTTGATAGTACGGATTTTCCTATGACTCGAGTCCACCAACACTAATTCAATAGGAAAACATGTTCTTCTCTTTTAACAACTGAGGGGCTCAATAACCGTCTCGTGCCACCTGATAATCTCTGAAAGCTCAATGCACACGATTAGTCCGCAAGGGTATTGTCATCAA
Organism: Elymus sibiricus; assembly: GCA_039707655.1. NCBI lineage: Eukaryota > Viridiplantae > Streptophyta > Magnoliopsida > Poales > Poaceae > Elymus > Elymus sibiricus. The sequence continues at coordinate 258,599,241 of CM077675.1, read as the reverse complement.
CCACCAAAACTACTTAGGGAAATTTATGCTCTTACAATCTCCCCCTTTTTGGTGGGTTGATGACAACACGAGATTTGCCAATATAAGATAAGCAGTAGGACTTAGACAAACCCGACTTCTACAAAATATAGAAGGGCTCCCCCTAGATGTGTGCTCTATTTTAGTATGCCTTTGGAATGCAAAGCGCACACACTAGGATCAACACCCCCCCTATATTTTATAGACACGGCCAAGTACTTGCACATACATAGTAAGAGTTTTAAGCAGGCAAGAAATCATAATCTCATAAAGTAACTAATGTAGGCACAACAAGATAGGATAGATAGCATGTCTTACACCATACATTAGTACTCACAAGTCTGGACCACATAAACCAAAGGAAGCAAATAAACGAGTTCACGAGAGAGAAAATGTGCAGATAAAATAAAACACTCGCGACTCAGCAAAGCCAGCAAATCCCTAAACACTCTCTCCCCCTTTGGCATCGAGACACCAAAAGGGGCATAGAGGACTAAAACAAGTCAAGGTGATGGTAAGCCCAAAGAGATCAGTCCTCCTCCTCATCATCATCCTCATCAATGATAGCAGGTACATCCTCATCTGACTTAGCCCACTGACAGTGCTTCTGGATCCATGCCTCCTCATCAGTAATCCGGTCCTCAGACCAGCTATCAATTGCTAGGCCAATCTTCCTCATAATGATCTTGTCACAGCTGCGAGCCTTCTTGGCTTCAACATGGGCCTTATACTATCCCTTGATGTGGAAGCAGAGAAGGTTCTTCATCTTCGTCTTCAGCTTGGCTGCCCATGATGGAACGTGCTCAGATGGAGGAACATATGTGTCATCAGCGTAGTTCGGCTTTGGCTCATCATCAGAGTCAGTGGGGGCAATCTCAGGAACAACAGGTGCAACGCCCCAATTCTCCTTCACACGGAGCTTAAGAATACCGTGAGCCACCATGTGATCTGCAACAAGAGACTCACCAGGGAACGAAGCGGCCCAGGTATCCTCAATGAGCTTAAATAGATAAGGGCCATAGATGGGCACCTTACGATCAAGGACAGCAGACCGAAGCTCCTTCCACATGATGTGGGAAATATCCAAAGTTGAGTCACGGCCTCCCTCCTTAATGCACAACAGCAGAAGATTCACAAGATAAGAGTGAACCTGATCCTTGTTCCCAACACGAGGAAACAGAGTGTTGCGAAAGATACGATGCATAATGTCTAGAAAAGGAATAAGTTCAGTGCGAGTACCCTTGCCAGTCTAAACCACCCTGGAATAGCGTACAAGCTTGGACTTGTGAATTGCCATTTCTGTAGTATGTGGCCTTAGTCCAATAGACTCATCTAGACCCCGCTCAGCAATGCCCAAAGAGTTCATGAAGGTCTTCCAGTTGGACTGCAAAACTCTGCCACCAGTCATCCAAGTCAAGTTGCGCTCCTCATCAGCGTGAAAGTGAACAGTGGCATAGAATTGAGCCACAATCTCGCAATCGAAGTCCTTGTTGAAGCTGATGATGGGAAACAGACCCCATTGTGCACACAGAGCCCGAGCTTCAGCAAAGTAGTCAGTGTGGGGATTGTTATTCATGTGCCCCATGTTGGTAGACTTGGCATCGGGCACATAGAGATTTGTCTTGTGCTTCAGGACCCCCACGTATATGAGAGATTGCTCCTTGGTCCAGAAGGGACGACCAAGCAGCGCCTCGTCCTGAGGACGGCGATAGGGGCTGCGCTGGCAAAACTCCACGAACTCCTTGTTGGTCATATCCTCAGGACTTTTGGCAACCTTCTTCTTGCTGACAGTCCGCTTCGCCTGTTGCTGTGATGGTTGAGCACTAGGACCAGCCCCTACATCTTCAGACATGCCGAACCTCTTGGAACAACCAGCCCGTCTAGGATTCATGCAACGAGGAGGAGCAGAGCTTCCATCATCTAGAACTCAGAAAGAAGGAACAGAAAGGGACAAGCAAATGTAAACACCATGCATAAGACAAAGAAAAAGGAAAATAAAGCACAAAAGTAGAGGGTTCTGGTGCACCAGCGGTAGTACCGTGCTGCATGGGCGGTACTTCCGCCAGTGTGGTAGTACCACGCATGCATCAGCGGTAGTATCACCCGGGCGGCGAAAAAAGTTCCACCGCATAGGAACGGCAGTACCGGTGACGTAGAACCCAACTACAATGATGGCTATCTATGACACTCTAGCATGGAGTCAGTTTCCGTCCTACTCATGCCAAGAATCCTCGAAAAATCAAGAACAACTCATGCATTGCCCTAGAACAAGAAAAAAATAGAGACGAAGGAGAGATGAATGCGGGCAATACCGGAGTCCATAGAACGAGGAGGAGAGGGGGATGAACCCCACCGGACGGAAATCTGAGGGACGACACGGAATGGGAGATCCGGAGCCGGCCACTGGGGGCATTTTGGTCCCCTGAGGGAGAAACACGAAGGGAGGAGGAGAGAATGGGTATGGGGGAGTTAGAACTCCCCCTGCCCATCTCTTGAACCACCCAGGCCTTCCCGAAGCGGTAGTATCGCGGACACGGGCGGTAGTACCGCCTCGAGCGGTAGTACCGTCCATGGCCAAGCGCTAGTACCGCTTCCTACTCAGCAAACCAGGGGAGAGGAGGAAAAATTATGCATTTTATGAGTTTTGAGAAAATGATGAGATTCCAGATACTCAAGCACAACACATATGAGGAGACAAAATAAGTTTCGAATAGTCCAAACATGAAAGATGGGCAAGCATAGAGTGACAGAACATACAAATAAGCTCTCCAAAAGCACATGCCTCACTAGGAGGGGGCGGTGGCCGAGGCCACCTATGTTTGAGTCAATTGGTATGGCACCGCGAAGATTTTAACCTTGCGTCCATGACAAAAACTCGTCTTTGAAGCACAAGTGTCATCAAGAATGACTAATGTGAAAGATTTGATCGATTTGTGCATAATAGGGGAAGGTAGCGTTCATTGAGAGAACAGCACTCCCCCTATGTCCATGCCTACACCAAAGCAGGATAAAATGATGAGTGTGGTGGGGTGTGCAATAAGTCAAGCCACATTGCTCGAATCAATGATATTTAGCTCATGCCTTAACTCGGGAAATCTAGCTTCATCCAATGGCTTCGTGAAAATATCCGCAAACTGCTCATTAGTATTGAGATGAATAAGATCAATTTCTCCACGCTTGATATGATCCGGGATGAAGTGATGACGAATCTCAATGTGCTTTGTCTTGCAATGTTGGGCCGGGTTGTTGGAGATCCTGATAGCACTCTCGTTGTCACAGTAGAGGGGCACTTTTTCACACGTGACACCTTAATCCTTTAAAGTTTGCCTGATCCAGAGCAACTGTGCACAACAACTCGCTGCAGCTACATATTCGGCCTCGGTGGAGGAGAGAGAAACACAGTTTTGTTTCTTCGAAGACCAACTTACCAGAGAGCGGCCAAGGAATTGGCAACCTCCGGAAGTTGACTTCCTCTCCACATGGTCTCCCGCCCAATCCGAGTCCGAATATCCTATGAGATCAAATGAAGCACCATTGGGGTACCATAAGCCAAAGTTTGGGGTATGAGCCAAATATCGAAAGATTCATTTGACAACCACATAGTGAATCTTCTTAGGTGCGAACTGAAATCGTGCACAAATTCCCACACTCAACATGATATCCGGCCTAGATGCACAAAGATAAAGTAGGGATCCAATCATGGAGCGATACCTTTTGATCCACGGCTTTACCATTGGGATTACTACCAAGTTGCCATTTGAGCGGCATGGGTGTGTTGGCCTTAGCTGGCTTGAGATCATCCAACTTGAATCTCATGAGCATGTCTTGAGTGTATTTAGCTTGGTTGATGAAGGTTCCTTAACTTAGTTGCTTGACTTTGAATCCAAGGAAGAACTTCAACTCCCCCATCATGGACATCTCAAACTCTTTGGTCATTAGTGCAGCAAACTCATCATTGAAAACTTTGTTAGAAGAACCAAAGATAATATCATCAACATATAGTTGGCATACGAACAAGGTCCCGTTAACCCTCTTTGTGAAAAGAGTGGGATCGATTTTCCCAATTTCAAACCCATGGTCTTGCAACATCTCAGTAAGGTGCTCATACCACGCTCGTGGGGCTTGTTTAAGGCCATAGAGTGCCTTATCGAGAACATATACATGATTGGAGAACTTAGGATCCTCGAACCCAGGGGGTTGCTTGACGTATACCAACTCCTTAAGTGAACTATTAAGAAAAGCACTCTTCACATCCAATTGATATAATTTGAAATCATGATGCGATGCATAAGCAAGCAACATACGAATAGATTCAAGGCGAGCGACGAGAGCAAAGGTTTCACCATAGTCGATACTCTCGACCTGGGAGTAGCCTTGAGCCACCAATCTTGCCTTGTTGCGAATGACTACACCGTTCGCATCTTGCTTGTTCTTAAAGATCCATTTGGTTCCAATGAAATTGTGATTCTCCTTTGGTCTTGGCACCAACCGCCACACTTTGTTGCGCTCGAAGTTGTTGAGTTCATCGTGCATGGCTTCAAGCCATTTCATGTCTTCGAGTGCTTCTTGTACCTTGAGGGGTTCAATGCAAGAAACAAACGCGTGATGTGCACAAAAGTTTGTTAATTGACAACGAGTAGTTACCCCTCTTTTCAAACTTCCGTAGACGTTCTCTAGGAGGTGTTGCTTGGTTTTAAGCTTGGAAGCAATCTTGGCAGCTCGTCGTTCAAAAATCTCTTTCATGGAAGGTTGCGGTGTATTGTCTTGACGAGCTTCAGAGCCATCACTGGCTTGTCCTTGATCTTGATCAAGATCTTGATCTTGATCAAGATCTTGACCTTGAGCTTGCTCGGGGTTGTGAACTTGATCTTGAGCATCTTGTGGTACGTCATCATCACCACGAGGTTGATCTTGCTCTTGATCTTGTTCACGAGGTTCAGGGCCTTCACTTTGTTCTTCGGAAGCATGTGGGTCTTGCGACGGTGATGGTTCCACTTGTGTTGAACATTGTCCTTCTCCTTCAGCCACAAGGGGTTCCTCAACAGGTAGGTAGTGTCCCACGCCCATTCTTCTTATGACTTGGGGAGGAATTTCATCACCTACATCACAAAGACCACTTTGCTCCACTTGGGAGCCATTACTTTTATCAAACTCTACGTTACACGTCTCCTCAATGACTCATGTGGACTTGTTGAGGACACAGTAAGCATGAGAGTTTGTAGCATTACCAACAAGTATGCCCTCATGAGCTCTAGAATCGAATTTAGACAAACGAACACCTTTCTTGAGAATGAAGCACTTACAACCAAACACCCGGAAGTACTTGAGGTTGGGCTTGTTACCGTTAAGTATCTCATATGGAGTCTTGTTCAAGCCTTTGCGGAGGTAGAGCCGATTAGATGCATGACACACGGTGTTGATGGCTTCGGCCCAAAAAATTGTACGGAGATTTGAATTCCTTTCTGCAACACCGTTTTGTTGAGGGGTATAGGGTGCAGAGTATTGGTGCTTGATTCCCTCATCACTGAGAAACTCGTCCAAGGTGTAGTTCTTGAACTCGGTGCCGTTGTCACTTCTAATCATCAATATCTTTGCATCATGTTGACGTTGAGCTTCATTTGCAAAGTTGATGCTGTTTGTTGGGTCTCACTCTTCCTCTTGAAGAAATATACCCAGGTGTATCTTGAGTCATCCACAATCACCAAGCAATACCTTCTCCCCCCAAGACTATCAAATGATGGAGGGCCAAAGAGATCCATGTGAAGGAGCTCTAGGGGCCTCTTGGAGTAAATAGTAGTCGTGGGGCGGTGAGACGTCTCATGTAGCTTTCCCTCGATACAAGCACTACAAGCACGGTCTTTGGCAAAACTCACATTTGTTAGTCCACGAACGTGATCCCCTTTGAGGAAACTTTGCAAAGATCTCATATTGAAATGGGCTAGCCGGCGATGCTAAAGCCATCCCACATCAACTTTAGCCATTAGACATGTCGCGGTCTTAGTGGATCGCTCCGAGAAGTTAATCACATAGAGACCGTTCTCGACATGCCCAACAAAGGCTACTTTAAGAGTCTTGCTCCATAAAAGGGTCACGGTATCAATGCCAAACAAAGTACTAAAACTCATGAGTGCAAGTTGACGAACCGAAAGTAAATTATATGCGAGGGTCTCAACAAGCATAACTCTCTCAATAGTTAAGTCCGGAGAGACAATCACCACCAAATGAAACTTGAGTGGCCAAAGATGCGTCGGGTCGAACGTCCACCACCAAGTCTTTGCTTCCAGTCATATGATTTGTTGCTCCACTATCAAGCAACCATGATACCCCTCCGGAAGCAAACTCCTACAATAGATCAATGCTTGGATTTAGGTACCCATTCTTTAGTGGGTCCTTTCATGTTAGTAACAAGGGTCTTAGGAACCCAAATAGACCATTTAATTTACTCATAAGAAGAACCAATGTATTTGGCATAAACATGCCCGTCACTAGCACGGCATAAAACATAAGAAGGGTTAAAATCGCCGGCCTTGTTGGTGGAGGTGGTCTTGCCCTTCTTGGCATTACCACCCACAACATTGTCCTTTTTCTTCTCGTGAGTGGTCTTCCCCGCTTTGACAAAGGTTTCCTTAAGCGGGGGAGTTTGCTTGGTCTTCAACTTTTTCTACTTCTTAGACTTAGGTGCAAACCCAATCCCTTCCTTGGCTACAACTTCCTTTTGATTACTCAAAAGGTCATTGAGATTCTTCTCACCTTGGATACAAGTCACGAGGCCTTTCTCAAGTTGCTCTTTCAACTTGGCATTTTCCTCCACAAGGTGCACATGCTCACAACAAGGGTTAGTAGCAATGGCATTATCAATTAATACAAAAGGAGGACATGTGGCTATTTCCTTAGTGAGTTTTACTTGGAGTTGATCATGAGACTCCTTAAGAGAGTCATTCATGTGTGATGTGTGCAACTGAACCATTGGAAACCAACAAACACCTTTTTTTGAATGCCATTTCAGTGCAACTTGCTGGCAATCAATTGATATCCACTAGGATACAATGCTACCAACATAGGACATGATCATCTTGGCAGCGGAATCTTGGCCACATCCACTATACAAAGAGGTGTTTATCCTGGCTGCATGGAACATTTGGAAGCAAAGGAATAGGTGCTGCTTTGATAAAATAAATGTCTCACTACAAGACTGGAAAAGGGCCCTCAAAGCAGACATAAACATACTCAAATATAGGGTGTCTCCTGATCTAGCTGAATTCCTAGCAGTTTACATACTCAATCTAGACTTGTAAACAAAACTCATCTTCTATTTTTTTCTCTCTTTTCTCACCTACCCCCATCTCTAGCCAAAGGCTATGTAAATACTCATTGTGTAACTTTATTCGTTTGATTAATCTATAACAGTAGGAGCCTCTCCTGCTGTTTTCACTGGTCAAAAAAAGACTCCTTAAGAGAGGCATGAGCGCCCTTGAAAGCCTTGTGGGCCTTGTCAAGTGCGTCAAACTCTTCCTTGAGTCTATCATGGTCAACCCCAAGTGCAACCTTATCAGACTTGAGCACACGATTAAGAACAATAGCATGATCATGATCGTTATGTAATTTAGCAAGTTCAATGTTTTGTGACTCCTCAAGAGCCAAACGAAGACTTCGCTCTTCCTCAAGAGCTATGGAAAGATCAGCTATCTCATCGGCATAATCATGACTATGCCCCTTCAACTCCTCAAGGGATTTCTCTTGAGACTCAATGATATCATTGGCCTCACCAAGTTGTTCCAAGAGAGCAACAGAGTGCTTCTTGGATTCTCCTTTGAGTTTACCCAAGAATTTGTCAAACTCGATCTCATCCTCCTTCGCCTACTCATGTTCCACACAATCTAATAGAGGAGTGGTAGAAATGGAAGTTTTAATGTTTGTGGCTTTGACGTTGGAGGTTACTTTGGTGATACCTTTGGCCATGAGGCACCTAGCAATGTGGTTTTCGTTGGGGGCATCGAAGAGTGACACCTTGGTTGGGGTAGAGGACACAATAGCCACTGTAGCCATCGCCATCCCTTCACCACTAGTATCTTCGTCATCAACATCATCATCGGAGGCATACTCTTCTTGAGCCACCAACACCTTGTGAGGTTCCTTCTTGATGAAGTTGTTCTTATTGGGGAATGACTTGGCCTTAACTTTGCGAATGAGCTTGCCACCATTATCTTCTCTCTTCTCATATGGGCAATCTACCACGAAGTGGCTCACATTACCACAGTTGTAGCAAGTCCTCGCAGGTTGCTTGCCCTTTGACCCACTTGAGTGGTTCTTGGAAAAGTTGGGCTTCGAGTTCCTCTTGTTGCTACAAAATTTCCTTGATGCAAGAGCCATGTGCTCGTGATATACATACTTGGTGTCTTCAGGGCAAATCTCTTCTTCATCCTCTTCTTCTTCTTCTTGAGTGGCCTTGGCCTTCAAAGCAAGGTTGGGAGAAGACTTCTTTGACCATTGAACACGATCTAAGGCGTTGTCCGCGGTCTTGTTCAAGATGTTCATTGCAATTAATTCATCCAACACATCACTTGAGGACAAAGAGTGAATGTCCGGCCTTTGACGGATGACGGAGGACATGGCCTTGTTGAATGTCATGATGGCCTTGAGAAGCTTCAGCTTGATCCAATTGTCATCCACATCCTTGCCACCATGATCTTGAAGGGCAACGTCAAGAGTTGTCACCCTCCGATAGAGCTCACGAGGGTCCTCATCCTCAAGCATCGCAAATTCATCGGCCTCATCAAGAACCACCTCAAATTTGGACCGTTGAATACTGGAGCTACCCTAGTACATGGAATCAGTGTGTTCCCAATAGTCCTTGGCTCGAGTGAAAGGACGCAAGTGAGCAAGATCTTCAACGGGAACAACTGCTTGTAGGATGAACAAGGCGGAGTGATTGAGTTGATTGTCGGCCTCTGCTTGGATCATGAGGGCAGTACCCTTGCTCGATGATTCTCCAAAGTTGTGTTGAGCTATTATTCAAATGAGACTTGATATGAAAAAACCTATTAGCAAAATCATTATTAACAAGTTTAGGAGGAGGACCTAGATTAACTATATGGGGTGGGTGCACCGGTCCTCCATAGACCACGGGAGGGGGTACCGAGGCAAATGTACCCGATTCACTATTTCCTTGAGGTAACTTGTTCTTGTCAGTGCTAGTCCCCTCCTTGCCGGAGTGGACATTCGATGTCGAGTTAGTAGGATTAACCACTTAAATGGGATTGGTAGAAAGTTTGAGACTATCAAGGAATTCTTTAAACATGGGTTTGACCTCGGTCGTCATGGAGGATTTAAGCGAAGCCATGGCATCATTTAAATCCTCACGAGAGACCGTGTTCCCACCCACGGCCTCGGGGAGTTCAACATCCTGATCCCCGTCGTCAACCAAACTCTTTGGATGGTGAAACCCTTAATAAAAAGACGAGGCTCTGATACCAATTGAAAGGATCGATATGGTTGACTAGAGGGGGGTGAATAGGCAACTACCAATTTTTAACTAATCTTTAGCAAATTAGGTATAGCAACAAATAGGTTGTCTAGATATTCAACTAGGTGAGCAGGCTATATGATGCTAACAACAATAACAACACAAACAAGCAAATAATAAACGATAGGTAAAGCTTGCACAAAGTAAAGGTAAGAAGTAACCACAAGTGGAACCGATGAAGACGAGGATGTGTTACCGAAGTTCCTTCCCTTTGAGGCGTCTCGGTTGGAGCGGTGTGGAGGCAAAATGCTCCCCAAGATGCCACTAGAGCCACCGTATTCTCCTCACTCCCTCACACAATGCGAGATGCCGTGATTCCACTAGTGGTGCACTTGAAGGCGGCAACCGGACCTTTACAAACAAGGTTGGGGCAATCTCCACAACTTAACTGGAGGCTCCCAACACCACCACGAAGCTTCACCACAATGGAATATGGCTTCGAGGTGACCTCTTCCGTCTAGGGTGCTCAAACACCCAAGAATAACAAGATCCGCAAGGGATTAGTGGGGGGGAATCAAATTTATCTTGGTGGAAGTGTAGATCGAGGCCTTCTCCTCCCAACCCTAGAGCATCAACAAGAATCGATGGCTAGGGAGAGAGATCGGGCAAGAATGAGCTTAGGAGCAACAATGGAGCTTTTAGGGGAAAAGAGGTAAGTCTCCCTAGAGAAGTAGACCCCCTTATATAGTAGGTGGAAAGCTGACCATTTTCTTCCCACAAGTCATGCATAAGCGGTAGTACCGCTCGGGTGAGCAGTACTTCCGCTTGCATGGAAGTACCGGGCGTCATAGTCAGCTGACACTAGTCAAGGAGGCGGTAGTTCTGCCTGAGCGGTACTCCGCTCCCGCAAGCGATACTTCCGCTTAACACTGAAGGATACCCAGACTTAGCGAATTTGAGGAGGGCAGTGCATCAGTGCCGCTTAGAGCAGTACTTCCGCTACTTACTGCCGCTCAAAATTCACTCGAGTGTCGAAGACATCAGAGAGCTAAATATAAGCGGAAGTGGAGCCGGAAGGGGAGGGCGACAGTACCGCCCAAGTGGTACTACCGCACCGCCCCCAATGGTACTTCCGCTCAAAATAGACAAGACCACCCAAGGAACCCAGAGAGCAAAACATAAGCGGTAGTAGCCCGGTACCGCAGGGCGCCACTACCGCTCATAGGAGCAGTACTTTCGCTTAAGTTGTGACTCAGGGTCCTAACGCAGGGAGAACTCCACTGTGCCTGGAAAGAAGGGAAGATGCGAATGTATACGTGATTGATTCTCCCAACCTTTCCAAATGCGGACCCCCTCTTGATAGTACGGATTTTCCTATGACTCAAGTCCACCAACACTAAATCAATAGGAAAACATCGTCTTCTCTTTTAACAACTGAGGGGCTCAATAACCGTCTCGTGCCACCTGATAATCTCTGAAAGCTCAATGCACACGATTAGTCCGCAACGGTATTGTCATCAACCACCAAAACTACTTAGGGAAAATTATGCTCTTACAAAGAGGAATATAATTTCAGGGGAATGCTTAAAGCAATTCAATCTGGTAGAGGTTTAATCTAAACGTGGTCTAACCGTAAAAGTAACAACTTACAAGGGTACATAAAGACCCCTAGATGTCCAACCTAATGTTGGGGTCGAAAACAATGTTATCTCTAACTTTCCTAAATTAAATGACTCTATCTGGGAAACTGACAGAAACAACTGCCGTATTGTTTTGACGACTGCGACTCGGCCACCTCGAATCTGGTCCTCCGGGTATACAATTTGGAAAGCAGACGAGTCAAGCTTTCCAAATTGTATTTGCACGCCTTATTTGAAGCACATACTCGGATTCTGCACGTATATCAATTTTGGGCCTCCTGGCAGTTAATCCGAGTCTAGTTTTGATTTCCCTTCTCTTTATGTTGTGCACCTGCCTCCCTCTCCTCCCTCGTGCACTTGCTGATATTGGACATCAGCAGGCATTCTTCTTGCTGCAATTCTTCATCTCCTAGTGTCAAGCTTGTCATCTATTCAAATATGATAATACAAACATGCAAAGACTTAGGCAGTCTAAAATTCTCATTAACACAAATGTCAGATTTAACTACGAGTGAATTCACCTGTTGTTCTAATAGCTTTGCACGTGCTCTTGTAATTGGTCCAATTCTGATTTCATTGGACTTGTTGTGTGCAGCAACATCATCAATGGAAAAGATGGTAAAGGACAAGGGATGCCCTCATCAGCACACCTTGTTCAGGCTGGTGTAGTTGATACACATGTGCCAAGTTCCGTTCTACTTAAGGACGAGGACTGGGTTGGCCAGCCACTCGGGGTGGAAGACTTCTATGATGAAGCCAGCTGCGAGCAGCCGGGTGATCTCGTCACCAATAGTTCTTCGCCACTCCTTGGAGAAGCGGCAGAGCGGTTGCTTGATCAGCTTGGCATCCGGCCACACGTGAGTTTGTGCTCGGCGTACTTCCTCGGCACACCCGGCATGTCTTTGGGAGACCATGCAAAGTTGTCCCGATTCTCACGGAGGAATCCAACGAGCTCGCCTTCCTATTTGCTGTCGAGGTGGGAGCCAATGGCGATGCACCGCTTGGGGTTGGCCGGGTCGAGGGGGACTTGCTTGGTGTCCTTGGAGGGTGTGAACGCCACCTCCCTAGGTGGAGCCGGCCCGGCCAGCTGCGCGCTAGTGAGGGCCAAGAGTCGGTCAAGCTGGCGCCTCTCTTCATCTATAACTAGGGACTCGGCCAGCCAGCTGCGAGCACTTGATGGACTTCTTGTAGTCGCCATCAATGGTGATGATGCCCTTGGGACCCGACATCTTCATCTTGAGGTAGGCATGGTGGGGGACCTCCATGAACTTGGCCAGCGCGGGCCGGCCCAGGAGCGCATGGTTGGGGCTGGATAGGTCCACCATCTCGAACCAGATCGGCTTGCGGCAGAAGTGGCTCTTCGTGGCGAATAGGATGTCGAGCCAGATCTTGCCGATGGGGGAGCAGGATTGACCCGGCATGATGCCGTGGAACACCATCTGGGTCGGCTGCATGTGGCTCTCCTTGAGGCCCAGCTTGAGCAAGGTGTCGTGGTATAGGATGTTGATGTTGATGCCACCGTCCACGAGCACCCACAAGAAGCGGCAGGTGAGCCTCTCGGAGGCGCAGGTTGGGTCGAGCATGAGGGTGTAGCCACCAGGCGTGGGCATCATGGCCGGGTGGTCCTCCCGGCTCCAGGTGATTGGCCGGTCGACCAATGCATGAACTGGCGAACCGGGGGAACACTTGTGTTCACCTCATGCACGCGTTGGTGCTCGGCATGCTTGTCGTAATCCTTGCTGGTGAAGACGATGTATGTCCTGTCCTAATTGGGGAACTGGTCTTGGAGGCAGCCATCGACTGGATCCGGAGCCGGAGCTCGGGGAGCCGAAGGGGGAGGCGACGGCAGGCCTTCGCCCCGGGCCAGCCCTTGGGCAAAGCTGCATTGTTGGGTCGTGTGTGTGGACAACATCGCACCGCTGTGCATCTTGCACGGTGCATCGAGCATCTGCTCGAGCATGAGCATGGGCTGCCAGGTGGCCTTGCCGGCTCGTTGCTGCTGGCTGCCACCTTGATTGGTCGGCTGCTCTTCCTCGACATCCACAACCTACCGGCTACCGTAGCAGGCACATGGCTGCTCGCCCTTACGCTTGTTGTTGTTTTGCTATTGCTGCTGCCGGTTGTCTCCAGCCGGCCGAAGGTTGGCCGGCTGGGGCGAGCCAGACCTTGATGCGCGTCGCGGAGTCGGCCATGGTGTACTTGTCCGCCTTGGCCATGAGCTCCACCATGGTGGCTGGCTCGGAAAGCATGAGCTTGTGCTTGAGGAGGGTGCCATCTCGGCAACCCTCGGTGAAGTACTGGATCACCTGCACCTCATCAACCCCTTCGCAGGGGTTGCGTAGCTCGGTCCAGTGCGGGAGATAGTTGCGGAGGGACTCGTCCGGCCCTTGGACACACATGGAGAGCTGGCGGGGCCAGCCGGGGCACTTGTAGGTGTCGGACAAGTTGTGCACGAACGCCTCCTCGACGTCAACCCAGGTGCTGATGCTACCGCCTGCGGAGCAGGCGACGCCTGTGCTATGCGGTGCGCCATCTCCCGTGGGGTTGGACGCAGCCGGCATGCAGATCAGCCCGTGCGCGACGCGCTCGCCGAAGGAAGTGAAGGGTCTCGTCCGGAACATGACTCCGGGCGACGCCGCAGATGGCCCCATGGTGGGCGCTAACTGTCGTGGTGTTCTCATGGCAGATTCCATGGGGTGGCTTATCGAGTATGGTTGGGGCCGAAGGACGCCGGTGGGCTCGGGAGACGAGATTGGGGACAGGCGATGTGAGACACGCGATGTACCCAGGTTCGGGGCCCTCCGAGGGAGGTAACACCTCTATTCCTGCCAGAACAAGTATATGGGATGAAAGTGTTACAAGGGATGCTCCGGGAGTTGTTTGCCAGATGAGGAAGGAGCTACCCTACCGTTCTTGCCTCTCCGATGTGTGGGTATCGCTATGCGTATGATGTGGGCGAACCTAAGAAGGAGAAGAATCAGAACCCTTTGCTAGGAAGGGCTCTATTTTTTTTGGCCAACCCCCCAACTTACGATAAAAAGGGGGACAAGCCCCGGCTTGCAGCCTCCCAGGCTGGCCGTGGGGCCCACCAACTGCGAGGTCCCGACAATGGTAGGACCCGCCGGCTGCCTGCCACCGTATCCATGCATCAACAGTGTCATGGAGTAGGTAGTGCATGCTGCTACTGGACCAGATCGCTCCGTCAAGGTTAGCGGTACCGGTGGTCCTGTAGCCATGCCCTGCCCCGTCGTGGGGGGGTCTTGCCTTGTCGTCGTACCCTGGTACGGGCGGACATGACGACGCATACCCCGCCAGGCGCCACTGTTTGGGCAAGTGGTGCCGGCTCGCGGCTAGCCAGCCTATGCTTGTTGGCCGGCACACAGCTGGGCTGGGCCGACCTGAGCAGCCAACCAGCAGGCTGGCCAACTGTCCCGGAGGGGCGCGGCCGCCCCGATTGTTTCGGAGAATTCTCTCCTCTGCTTTGGCCTACCCAGGGGTCACCCCCCCCAACAAGTGCCAACTCTCTGTAAACGGGATGTTTTATTTCAAAACCTCCGTGTTTTATATCTCGGTGCCACCAAGATGAGGATCTACACTATGTCAACCAAATCGATCTCACCGAGTTGTTATCTATCGGTCTCACGAAAAAGCTGAAAGCTGGAACATTTTGTACTAGTCGGTGCAACCGAGTTTCTACTTCGTTTCCACCGAGTTGGCAAATAATGTTGTAATTGTTAGATCTTTGTAGATGGCTATTTATACCCCTCCACCCCTCCCATTCGAAGAGAGGCACTCAGAAAAGACCTACACTTCCACCATTCATTTTCTGAGAGTGAACCACCTACTCAGGTGTTGAGATCAAGATATTCAATTCCCACCATATGAATCTTGATTTCTAGCCTCCCCAAGTTGCTTTCCACCCAATCATCCTCTTCTACCAAGCCAAATTATGTGAGAGAGTGATTGAGTGTTCAGGAGACTATCTTTTGAAGCACTAGAGCAAGGAGTTCATCATCCATACACCATCTATTACCTTTTGGAGAGTGGTGTCTCATAGATTGGTTAGGTGTCGCTTGGGAGCCTTCGGATCGTATGGAGTTGAACCAAGAAGTTTGTAACGGCAAGGAGATCGCCTACTTTGTGAATATCTACCCCGTCTGAGGCTAGTCCTTCGCGGACGTAAGCCATGATGGAATAGGCAAGGTTGCTTCTTCGTGGACCCTTCGTGGGGGGAGCCCTTCGTGGACTCATGCAACCGTTACCCTCCTTGGGTTGAAGTCTCCATCAACGTGGACGTACGATGGTACCACCTATTGGAACCACGCCAAAAATCTCCGTTTATTCATTGCGTTTGATCTTCCTACTCTAACATCCTTTATGTTTCTTTCAAATGCATGATGTCTGCTTTCCTCTGCTCAATCTCTAGATATGCTTGTGTAGGAATCTTTGGATTCAACTTAACTTGTGCAAAATCTGCCTAAATCACAAGAGAACCCAAAACTCCTCATTTGTCTTGTTAAGTGTCTATTCACCCACCCCTCTAGATGCCTCTTCTCGATCCCACTGCAAGGCCCCACAACCCTAGTCTAGGCGCACCAAGATCCCCCCTAAAAGGAATAGTATCATATCCCGAAGGGATAAGATCAAGATCCCTAAAAGGGGGGATAGTGATCGGTGGGGAAGGGAAGGAGAGATTTCCATCCTACCCCCTCCCACGTCTATATGAAGGTGGAGTGGTGCAACGGGGTAGTATACCTTCACATGGATACGTCCCTCCCCAGTCTCTCCCGTTTCTTCCTCGTTCGTCGCCCCGACAGCGCACAGCGAAGCCCTGCCGGTGCCACACCACCACTGCCGCCGCCATGCCGTCGTGCTGGCCGAGATCCCATCTACTTATCCCTCTCGCTTGCTGGATCAAGGAGGAGGAGACGTCATCGAGTTGCACGTGTGCTGAACACAGAGGTGTCGTCTGTTCGGCGCTAGATCGAATCGCTAGGAGTACGACTACATCAACCACATTATAAACGCTCCCGCTTAATGATCTACGAGGGTACGTAGACACACTCTCCCCTCTCATTGTTATGCATCTCCTAGATTAGATCTTGGGTGTTTCATAGGAATTTTTTGATTTTCATGCTACGTTCCCAAAAGTGGCATCATGAGCTAGGTCTATGCGTAGATGATATGCATGAGTAGAACACAAAGAAGTTGTGGGCATTGATTTTGATTGATTACCTTTATTTGTCTTATTTGGATTCGGCGGTATTGTGGGATGAAGCTGCCCGGAGCAACTTTACTTGTTCTCGCACAAGAGACCCGTTCCACCGACCGACATGCAACTTGTATTGCATAAGGTGGCCGGCGGGTGCCTGTCTCCCCCACTTTAGTTGGATTCGAATTGACATTAGCGGTCCTTGTAGAAGGTTAAATGGCAACTTGAATATCACCGTTGTGGCTTTCCGTAGGTAAGAATGGTTCTCGCTAGTTGCACATAGAAACCACTTAAAATTTTCCAACAACAAAGTAGAGGATGTCTAACTTGTTTTTGCAGGACATGTTGTGATGTGATATGGCCAAGACATGATTTTATATATAGTTGATGTATGAGATGATCATGTTTTGTAATAGTTTTCACGACTTGCATGTCAATGAGTACGGCAACCAGCAAGAGCCATAGGGTTGTCTTTAATTTATTGTTTGACATGCGTGTCAATCATTAAAATGCCATGTAATTGCTTTACTTTATCGCTATGAGTTAGCAATAATTGTAGAAGCAATAGTTGGCGGACACAACTACATGATGTCACGATGATGGAGATCATGATGATGGAGATCATGGTGTCATGCCGGTGATGATGGAGATCATGCCAGTGCTTTGGAGATGGAGACCAAAAGCACAAGATGATGATGGCCATATCATGTCACATATATTGATTGCATGTGATGTTTATATTTTATGCTTCTTATTTTTCTTAGGACGACAATAACATCATAAGACGATCCCTTAACTTAATTTCAAGAAAATGTGTTCTCCCTAAGTATGCACCATTCCAAAATTTCGTCGTTTAGAAGCACCTTGTGATGATCGGGTGTGATAGACTCTTCGCTCTCATACAACGGGTGTAACCGAGTTTTACACGTGCAGAATATTTGGGTTAAACTTGACAAGCCTAGCATGTACAGACATGGCCTCGAAACATGGATGACCGAAAGGTCGAACATGAGTCATATAGTAGATTTGATCAACATGGAGATGTTCACCATTGAAACCACCTCATCTCACTTGATGTTTAGATTGGGTTGGTGAATTTGGATCATGTATCACTTAGACAACTTGAGGGATGTTGATTTAAGTGGGAGTTCATTAGTAATTTTATTAACTAAACTAATCATCATGAACATAGTCTAAAGTCTTTGCAAATTATATGGTAGATCAATAGCTCACGATGTAACTCCCTCGAATTTTAATACATTCCTAGAGAAAGACTAAGTTGAAAGATAATGTGAGCAATTATGCGAACTGAGTCCGTAATTTGAGGATTGTCCTCGGTGCTACACATAAGGCTTATGTCCTTGATGCACCGCTCAGTCTGCCAACCCCTCCAGCATCGTCTATGGATGTTGTGTACGTCTGGCATGCATGTTCTGATGACCACTCGATAGTTTAGTGTGCCATGCTTTACGGCCTAGAAATCAGGGCTCCAAAGACGTTTTGAACGCCATAGAGAATATGAGATGTTCCAAGAGCTGAAATTGGTATTTCAGGCTCATGCCCTTGTTGAGAGGTATGAGACCTTTGACAATTTCTTTGCCTGCAAGACGGAGGAGAATAGCTCAGCTAGTGAGCATGTTCTCATAGTGTCTGGGTTCTACAATCACTTGAATCAAGTAGGGGTTAATCTTCCAGATGAGACGGTGGTTGACAGAGTTCTCCAGTCACTGCCACCTAGCTATAAGAACTTCTGATGAACTATAACATACAAGGGATGGACAAGACGATCCCTGAGCTATTCGCGATGCTTAAAGTCGCAGAGGTAGAAATCAAGAAGGAGCATCAAGTATTGATGGTTAACAAGACCACTAGTTTCAAGAAGGGCAAGGGAAAGAAGGGAAACTTCAAGAATGGCTAGCCAGTTGCCGCTCCAATGAAGAACCCAAGGCTGGACCAAAACCCGAGACTGAGTGCCTCTATTATAAGGGGAACGGTCACTGGAAGCGGAACTACCCCAAGTACTTGACAGATAAGAAGGTTGGCAATGTTAACATAGGTATATTTGATATACATGTTATTGATGTGTACCTTACTAGTGCTCGAAGTAGTGCCTGAGTATTTGATACCGGTTCAGTTGCTAATTTTAGTGACTCGAAATAGGAGGTGTGGAATAAACAAAGACTAGCTAAGGGCGAGGGGACGATGTGTGTTGGAAGTGTCTCCAAGGTTGATATGATCGCCATCGGCACGCTCGCTGTACCTTCGAGATTAGTTTTAAACCTAAATAATTGTTATTTCGTGCCTGCGTTGAGCATGAACATTATATTTGGATCTTGTTTATTGCGAGACAGTTATTCATTTAAGTCAGAGAATAATGGTTGTTCTATTTATATGAATAATATCTTTTGTGATCATACACCCAATGTGAATGGTTTATTTAATCTCGATTGTAGTGATACACATGTTCATAATATTGATGCCAAAAGATGAAGAATTTAATGATGATAGTACCACATACTTGTGGCACTACTGCTTAGGTCATATGGGTGTAAAGCGCATGAATAAACTCTATGCTGATGGACTTTTGGAATCAATCAATTTTGAATCGCTTGAGACATGGGAACCATGCCTCATGGACAAGATGACTAAAACCCCGTTTTCCAGTTCAATGGAGTGGGCAAGCAACTTGTTGGAAATAATACATACAGATGTATGCAGTCCAATGAGTGTTGAAGTATGCAGTGGATATCATTATTTTCTTACCTTCACAGATGATTTGAGTATATACGGGTATATTTACTCGATGAAACACAAGTATGGAACTTTTGAAAAGTTCAAACAATTTCAGAGTGAAGATGAAGATCATCGTGACAAGAAGATAAAATGTCTATGATATGATCGTGGGGGTAAATATCCGAGTTACGAGTTTGGTATGCGTTTAAGACTATGTGGAAATTGTTTCACAACTCACGCCACCTGGAACACCACAACATATTGGTGTATCTGAAAGTCAAAACCATACTGTATTGGATATGGTGCGTCCTATGATGTCTCTTACCGATTTGCCACTATTATTTTCGGGTTATGCATTCGAGAAAGTTGCATTCACTTTAATTAGGGCACTATCTAAATCCATTGAGACGACACCATATGAATTATGGTTTGGGAAGAAACCTATGTTGTCATTTCTTAAAGTCTGGGATGCGATGCTGATGTCAAGAGGCTTCAGCCTGATAAGCACAAACCCAAAGCGGAGAAGTGCGTCTTCATAGGATACCCTAAAGAAACAATTGGATATGCCTTCTATCACATATCCGAAGGTGTAACGTCCCGAGACCGACGCTCCAGAAGATTCCCCTTTTATTTTGTTACCGCCGTGTGATTTATTTGGTTGTCGCATTCATCATCGCATCATGCGCACCATCCGCATAGCATAGGTACTCTGTTGCCGTCATTTCACAAAACTTGCATCCGTTCGTAGTTGCCAGGTCTTCGTGTTCTCGTCGTTGACCGTTTCGAGACCCCCATCACTAGCTTCTCTCTTTCAATCTCTCCATGTTATTGCAAGTGACATTTTTCCTGCCTTGGAAAAATGTTCACCTATTTTCTATAAATCCTAGATTGGACACCAAGACCACCTCTTTATATCTTAAGCTCATTTGGAATTGGTTTGATTGGGCAAAGGATTTATCCAAGTTTGAAATAAATTCAAACTTGTTTATATTTATTGTCTGTAAAAATTCTCAAACTAATTTTTGGAAAACCCAACATATTTTTATGGTTCCATAAAAATGTCTCTCCAACTCTATCTCTCTCTTGACCTCTCAATTTCTGTTTTTTCTCAAATCTGTTTATTTAATAAACGGAGAAGGATGGAAATAGCAGAGAGAGAGAGAGAGAGAGGGAGAGAGGCAATTGAGGCCCACCCAACCAACTTTCAGCCCAACTCAGGTCGATCCTTTGTTCATCTTCAACCTTATGTACGGCTGCACATCCAATGCCTCCACGTCGACCATGCCCTTGATTTGACGGCCAGAGCTTGCCCACAACTCATATATAAAGCGCCCTAGACCAACCCTAGCCTCCCTCCTCTCCATTTTTCCATTCTACTCCCTCTCCCGCCGCCGAGGTAAGGCTCCTCCACGCCGTCGCCATGGCCGAGCCGAGCTCGAGCTTGAGCTCGGGTTGATCCGCCCGTCTCCGTCCGGCTTCTTCTGCTAGGAGCACCACCATGTCGACAGCAGTCTTCCTCGCCCACGCTCGCCTCCACAAGGACGCGGAGAGCTTCCTCCGTGACGTCCCCCTCCTCTGCTTCCCTGCTTCATGGTTCGAGCGCCGTCGCCTCGATCAGTGCCTCGCCTCGCCTCCCCGGTCTCCTCTTCATGCCTATCGAACCCCTGGTGAGCTCCTGCGCCTCCCATATCTATCCCCTATCGGATTTGCCCTACATGCCATCGATCCCATCGTGTCCGAGTTGCTGTGGCCATGCGATCACCATGGCCGTCTGAGCCAAGCAGATGTTTTGTTTTCGCGCACCCACACCTTGATGCCGTCCTTGTTGCACTTGCACACCTCTCAAGTCGCTGACTTTATCTGCACACCACGAGGTCGCTGCACACACGCACATGGCGTCATCCGTCCAGCCGACCACCATGGACATAACCATGGACGGGCCTGCCCAGCATCTTGCTTGCCGTGGCTCACCACACCCACGTCGAGCTCCTGCTCATGCGCGAGCGCACACCCACACATTGCTGCGTCCCCCTTGCGCACCTGAGTACCTTGTGCCGGACCGAGCTGAAGCCACCATGGCCGAAGACTTGGAGCTTCGTGCTCATGCCACGCCCGCCCTGAGCTTGCAACGAACCCGAAAACTGCACCCAACTGCAAACTCGCACGCCCGCCGCTGTATTTTAGTTCCTACCGTTGCCACTTCGCTCGCCATCCTCGCCGGCAAGCATCGCCGGTCATCCAGGGCCAAAGCTCGTCCCCGTTCGTTCTCTGTTCAAGTAGTTCTGGCCCCCACATGTTTCACAAACATGCAGCCAGCCCGACTGGTCAACCCAGTGCTCCAACAACGAGAGATTCTATGTTCGAGTCCCCGCTTGAACATTACCGTTTCATATACCGGCATTTTTTTGCCTCTCAAGTGGATTAGCTCTCTTCACTGTTTCATATACCGTCAAACCCCAATTCTGTCACTATCACAGCCCCAGCCGAGCTGGTCATACCAGCACCGATTCAACACATCAGGGAGGTTCTGAGTCCCAAGCACTTCTATTTTGCCGTAGTTTTTCCTTTTGTTTTTGCACAGACACACTCAGTCTTTTCGGCCAGATCTGTTGCTGGGCTTGCCCAGTGCCCTGCATTCGGCCCGTATATGTTTTTCCTGTCCACTGCATATTTAGCATTTATCTAGGGTTTTGCATGTTTACAAAATGTCATTAATTTGCATTGCTTATAATTAAATAACCATGCATCGGTTTAACATATTTTAAATATGTAATATGCTTAGAATTTTGTGTAGTTTCAGCATATCCAACTTTCACAAATGAAAAAAATGTTTAAACTTGTTGTTTGTTTAAAATTTGAGTAAGTGCCATGCTATAACGGTTTTCATCATATCTAAATGAGCGTAGCTTCGATTAAAATGTTTTACATATGTAACTTGACTAGAAAATGTGTAGAATAACATGGTGGAATTTACTCTGCTGTTTAACAACTCTAAAATTTTGTTCTAGGCAGAACAGTAGCAAATTCGAAAATTACATATGGGGACTTTCCGGAATTGTTATTCGTTGTTCCGGCCTCATTTAAACTTGCATAAATAGTAGCCTATTTGTACTTCACCTCTTGCCATGATTAACAACTTTTAAAATGATTGTTTCGTTAAAACAACCTTAACCACATTTTCTTGATATGGAGAGTTATTATTTTGTTGTATTTATGTTCTCCCTCTCCATTTAAAATTGCTTAATTCCTTCTTCACATTATGCCATGACCACCCATGTTGAACAACATTTCATATTGATGAGTACCTAAACGAGAGTGAACTAAATAATTCGAATGTGGAGTTTCGTCAATATGCAACTCGTTGCATATTGAACTTCACTTAATTTGTAGTGTTGATTGTTGTTCTTGCCATGCCATGCATAATTAAACCGGACATGCATCATACTGGATTGCGCATCATGTCATGCATATGTTGTGGTGTATATCATGTGTTGATTGTTGTTTCCGGATTGCATCTTCTTGATACAGTTCCGAAAGCGTTCGGAGTGTGAGGATTCGTTCGACTATGTTGGTTCGTCTTCTTCATGGACTCGATCTTCTTCCAAGCGGGATCTCAGGCAAGATGAACATTTACCTGGATACCACTACTATCATTGCCATGCTAGATGTCTCGTTTCTATCGCCTGTCTCGCTACCTACCACTTGTTTGTCAAGCCTCCCAAAATGCATGAAAAGCCTCTAACCCTCCACATCCCAGCAAACCATTGTTTGGCTATGTTACCGCTTGCTCAGCCCTTCTTATAGCGTTGATAGTTGCAGGTGCAAGTTGTTTCCATGTGCCAACATGGATATTTTGTTATATCACCATATTATTGCTATTTAATTTAATGCACATATATACTTGGTAAAAGGTGGAAGGCTTGGCCTTTTGCTCGGTGTTTTGTTCCACTTTTGCCGCCCTAGTTACTTGTGTACCGGTGTTATGTTCCACATTGAGCGCTCCGAACATGCTCGTGGTTGTTATGGGGACCCCCTTTACATTCGTTTTGGGATAAAATTCTTCTGGCAAGGCCCAACTTTGGTTTTACCATTCTCCAACCTAATAAAACTTGCATAGGGACTTTCCGGACCCCGTGGATAATTAATCAACAACCCGGGCCAGTGCTCCTCATGAGTGTTGGTCCAAAATGGCAGTAGCCGGGGCCACCAACAGGTGTGCCAGCCGGAAACTTAGCCAATCCGGTCGTGTCCTAAGAATGAGATACGCGGCTCCTATCGTGTTCGTCGACACGTCGGGCGGCCTTGCTGGTTTTGTTTTACCTTTCTCGAACGTCTTGTGCGTGGGATTTCGAGGACACTTCGGGCTATCTCGAGGTTGAGATTTTCCAACGGAATTTCCAAGGAGATCACGGGTTTCGTGGTCGAGGTTATTCCCACGGCGTGTGGTTAGTTTGTGATGGATGAGTTGGAGCACCCCTGCAGGGTTAAATCTTTCGTGAGAGCCGTGCCCGCGGTTATGTGGCAACTTGGAAACTTTGTTTAACACCCGGTCATAGCAAACTTGAAGTAAACTCTAATAAAATACACCAACCATGTGCGTAACTGTGACCGTCTCTTTTCGTGAGGCCTGCTCCAAAAGAGAACACGGTGGGGTTATGTTTGACTCGTAAGTAGGTGTTCAGGATCACTTAGTGATCATTACTAGTTCACGTCCATTTATACAACAATCATCCCCCCTTATTCTTGTACTCGTAAGTTATCCACTCAAATAAATGCTTAGTGCTTGCTGCAGCCTCACCACTTAACCATACCTCACCCATTAAGCTTTAATAGTCCTGATACCCTTGGAAATGAGATTGCTGAGTCCCCATGGCTCACAGATTACTACAACAACAGTTGCAGGTACAGGTAATGCGATGCTTTGATGTGAGAGCGATGCTTTGTTTGATTTGGAGTTCTTCTTCTTCTTCATTGATCATAGGATGGGTTCTAGGCCGGCAGCCTGGGATAGCAAGGATGGATGTCATTTTATCATTTTATCATATTGTTGATTGGAAATGTTGTAGAATTTCTGGAAAGCATAAAAGGGTTGTTTTAAAGAAGTTTTTCAATGAAAGACCTGGTTAAAGCTGCTTACATATTGTGGATAAAGATATATAGAGATAGATCAAGACGCCTAACAAAACTTCTCCAGAGCACATACCTTGACAAGATTTTGAAGGAGTTCAAAATGGATCAGTCAAAGAATGAGTTCTTGCCTGTGTTACAAGGTGTGAAGTTGAGTGAGAGTCAAAGCCCGACGACAACAAAAGAAAGTGAAGAATGAAAGTCGTCCCCTATGCCTCAGCCATAGTGTCGGTGTACTAAAGAACATGTCCTTTACCACCCTGACTTGTGCACATACAGCAGCAGCCTCCGGCCTGGCAAGCCTTGCCGGGTGAATATTACACTCCAAACAACACCAAGTGATGACCAAGACAACCGGCAAACCTCCATGCCGGTGGAAAGGACCCGGCAGCAGGCGCGCCCGGCAAGATGCCGCTGCCAAGCCATCGCTCCACCTCATTAGGTTGATTGTCTACATCGGTTAGGTGTCGAGCGAACAGGCGGTTAGGTAGAGCCTGTCGGGGCGCGTGGTAGCTCGGTAGAATTACAGCAGCTTTAATGACGCCCATCCCATTAGAGTGGCGGAAGAATAAGAGGTAGTTGGGCGAACGACAGAGAAGGAGAAACGATCCTTGCCGGGAGATGGCGCCAGCGTGACACCTCACGGCACCTTTAATGCGCCTGTCCTAATCCGCCAGGGTTAGGTATTCCGCACTGTAGGTTATGTCAGTGGTTTTGGCAACTATTGAATCTACTTTTTACCCTATGTAATGGCTATTTTAGCCACTATGGTAACCCCTTACCCTATAAAAGGAGGTCAATGGCTACCTTTACAAAAGTCGAAACCCTGTCCATTTGCACGTGTAGCAGCACTCTCGAGCATTCTTGTCGGGTTGTCGTGCTCTCTGTACTTTGGACTCATATAATCCACAACACACATAACGTAGGGTTTTACACTCCCGAGCGGCCCAAACCTGTCTAAACCCCGCACGCGCTTGGATTGGTGATGCTCTTTGCGCCCATATATTCCCACGGTCGAACCGCAAAGGGACCCCATAGGTCCCATAGATTGTCGTACCTCGACATCTTTGGCGCGTCAGGTAGGGGGATCGCTTGCGCGAATCTTCACCATATTCTACATGTCTTCATCAGCATCTTCATTGATGCCCATGGCTCCCAAGAAGGCCAAGGGCGCGTCGGCAGCCACCCGTCCACGTCCAAGCTGCCTTCGCAGGCAGCTACAGGCGACGGTGACGAAGGTGCGCACAGCGTTCACCGTACTGGTGAACACAACAACAACACCGCGCGGAGCTCCGCGAGCCGTGACCCAGACCCCGCCGTTGTGACATCCACGGACGCACCGGTGGCGCCCGGAGCAAGTGCTACAACAACTACAGTGGCAACGGTGGGGGCGAGACCTCCGGCACGTCCTTCTCAAGACAACCGCGACCAACACCCTCGGAGCAGCAATGATCCCGGACGTCGAGCAGATAAGACCCCCGTGCATCATTTTCAAGATGCACAGGGCCAAACTCGTCAACAACCTCCTGGCGAGAACAGGCAGCGCGCGTCGGGGCAGGACAGTGCTCTTCCTAACTCTGTCAGAAGCAAGAGTGCGACCCACGCCTCGCACCGTACCATGCCGAAAACCACGGGCTGCCGAGCTTCGCCAACCACAACAAGCCGGAGGCAGCAGGGCCCTCATGAATGCACCACGCAGAGCCCACAAGGCCTGCCGCTGGGCCTAGCGTTGGCGGGACACCTACGGTGCAGTCACCCCCATAGCGTTGGCGGGACACGCCAGACGAGATTTCTTTCGCGTCGTCGGACCAGTGACGGCAGCAAGATCAACGTCGAGTCTTGAAGGAGCGAAGAAAGGAGGATACCCACACCACCATTGAGCGGTGGCGGGAGACACGTCACCAATCGAATGGCCGTGCTGATCCAGATGTCGACGAGCCTACGCCCGTGGTACCTGGCAGCTTGCCTTATGACATAGGTTGTCCGGCGTTCACCCGTGAGCTGCGGCAAGTCCGCTGGCACTCAACCAAGACCTTCAAGCCTGACTTACCGAACAAATACGATGGTAAGATCAGCCCTCCTTGGCATTTACACCATTGCGGTGCAGGCTGCTGGGGGACACGACATGATAGTATTCGCCAACTACTTCCCATTGGTGCTCAAGCCCAACATGAGAAGCTGGTTCATGAACTTGCTGGAAGGGTCCGTCTCCTCTTGGGCGGACCTGTGCAACCAATTTGTTGGCACATATCACGGGGGCAACAAGCTCCCAGGTCAGCCCAGCGATTTGCACGTGATCCCCAAGAGACACGGTGAATCCCTCCGCAAGTATATCCAGAGGTTCAGCCATGTGCAACACAACGCCCCTGACATCCATGCAAATTTTTTCTAGTGCACTCCATATCTTTTTTACTATTCTTATTTCCCCAGGGAGGGGGTATTTAAAAAGAAAAAATGGATAAAGGCATTCTGCCGCAGTGATTGTCGTGTTCCACACGAACGTGCATAATGGGCGGATTCATGAGGAGATGAGCATCAACAAGGTGCACGATATCGCCGAGCTCTACGCTCTAGCAATTAAGTGTGCGCGTGCTAAATAAGGGAGGAGACTCCCTAGAGAGGACGCCGGCGCAGAGATCGACTCCGACGACAAAGACGCATCCACATCCAAGAAGAAAGTCTGAAAGCGCAACCATGAGCGTAAGGGAAAATCAGTCATTGCCGTCGAGGGCTCCGGCAACCCCAAGGCCGGCAAGAAAGCAAAGAGCAAAGGCTCTGGCAAGGAGGCTGCCGCATGCTCCAGCGACGACAAAGCCGCTGCAGGAGAAAAGACCGTTATGCCATACTGCAAAATTCACCTCACCAAGGGCCACGACACACCGAGTGCCGCCAAGTCGAACAGCTTGTGGAGAAACAGAAGCAAGAGTATGAAAGGCGCGACAACGAGAAGGGCCAGGATGGTGCTGGTGGCTCCGACAAGAAAAACCGTGGCAGCAGTGGTGGTCGCCACGGCAAGGCCAAGCAGCAGAAAGAGAAGCCTGCTAGGCACCGAGACAAGAAATTTGATGAGGAGGGCGATGATGATGAGGATGAAGAAGGATCTGAAGGCCAAGAATTTCAGAAAGCAATTTATGCCATGTGCGTTTACGGAGGCACATCTTTGCACTCCTCTCACCGGTAGCTCAAGTAGTGGGCCCGTGAGATCAACGCGGTAGAGCTAGCGATAGAGGCAAGGAACCCCTCAAGTGGTCAAACACTCCCATCATTTTCGAAGCTGAGGATCACCCTGACCGCACCACTGTTGTCGGGTGTGTGCCATTGTTGGTTTTGCCAACAATCCGCAACCTCAAGGTCACGAAGATGCTGGTCGACAGTGGGGCCAGCTAGAATTTGATCTCGCCTGAAGTGATCAAGTGGTTACAGATCCCTGACGTGGATCTTAAGCCGACAGGGTCGTTCCAAGGAGTCAACCCAGGAAGGTGCCAACCCAAGGGGAAGATTACTCTGCCGGTGACGTTCGGTGGCGAGCTCAACTTCAGGACAGAGAAAGTTGTTTTTGATGTTGCGAAGATACCACTGCGGTACAATGGAATTTCTGGCCGACTGGCACTGGCGAAGTTCATGGCGGCGTCTCACCACGCCTACAATACACTGAAGATGCCAGGACCGATGGGCGTCATCACCGTCCACGCCGACAACAAAAGCGCGGTTCTCTGCGTCGACAAACTCTACTAGGAGGAAGTGGCAACGTCTACCGATAAGGCACCTGCTCTTGCTGGCAAAGCTCCCAGGGGGAAGAAGAACAAGAGTTCCGCAAGACGCTTGATGAGAACTCCGGGAACCGCGCCACATAGTGCAGCATGCCCATCGAGGACTTGCCAGATAGCTCTGTTGCCAGGAGCAAGAAAAGCAAGGTGACCATCCCCAAGACGAAGCAAGTGCCTGCACGGGAGGACGACAAGGGCGACACTTTCACCATAAGTGTCACCCTTGACAGCAAATAGGAAATCTCGCTCGTATCCTTCCTATGGGCAAATGTTGATATGTTTGCCTGGCAACCATCTGACATCCCCGGCGTTTCCAAGGAGGTGATTGAGCATCACCTTGCAGTTTGTCCCCCTGCATGCCCAGTCAAACAGAAGGTCAGGAAGCAAGCCATGGAGTGGCAAGAGTTTATTGCCGAAGAGATCAAGAAACTAGATACAGCAGGTCTGATCAGGGGCGTGATCCACCCCACGTGGTTAGCAAATCTAGTGGTGGTGTGGGAGGCAAATGGAAAGTGGAGGCCTTGTATTGATTTCACTGATATAAATAAGGCTTGTCCAAAAGACCCCTTTCCCTTGCCTCTCATCGACCAAATAGTGGATTCTACTACCGGCTGTGACCTGTTGTCGTTCCTTGATGCCTATTCTGGTTATCATCATATCTTTATGGCCAAGGAAGACGAACAAAAGACTGCATTTATCACCCCATGTGGTATATACTGCTTCAAGTGTATGCCTTTCGAGTTGAAGAGTGCTGGTTCAACATTTGAAAGAGCCGTCCAAATTGTTTTTGAGCCCCGGCTGCACAGAATTGTGGTAACATATATGGATGATATAGTGGTCAAGACCAAGGACAAGGCAACACTCATTCAAGATCTAGAAGAGACGTTTGCAAACTTGCACAAGATCAACTTGAAGCTCAACCCTGAGAAGTGCGTATTTGGAGTCCCATCTGACAAGCTTCTCGGGTTTTTCGTGTCGCAACGCGGCATTAAAGCTAACCCCGATAAGATAGAAGCGATCGAGCAGTTGGAGGCACCAAAGCACGTCAAGGACGTACACCACTTGGCGGGTTGCATCGCTGCCCTCAGCAGGTTCACCTCCAAGTGTGCGGAACGCGCCTTGCCGTTTTTCAAAATCTTGAAAAATGCAGGTCCAATGAAATGGACACCAGAAGCGGAGGCAGCACTGCAAGATTTTAAGAAATACTTGTCCTCAACACCAATACTGGTCGCGCCTAAACCGCAAGAACCATTGCTGCTATATTTAGTGGCAACAAACCAAGTGGTTAGTGTTGCACTAGTAGCGGAGAGTGAGGCTGAGGATGAAGGGGTGGCAACCCCCGAGCCGGCGATCGGCGGGCCTGATTCAACTCCGGCAAGCCATGGAGCCAACAACACAAGCATAGCACGAGAAGCAGAACAGCAAGTTGTGCAAAAGAACAAGATGGTGCAGCGCCCAGTTTACTTTGTCAGCTCACTTCTGCGGGGGGCTAGATGAATGTATTCTGGAGTGCAGAAATTGCTTTTTGGCCTTCTTATGGTCTCCCGGAAGCTGCGCCACTATTTACAAGCACATCAGATCACTATCGTCACTCACTTTCTGTTGCAACGCATTCTGAGAAATCCAGAAGCAACCGACGGGATTGTTGAGTGGGCATTGGAGCTGGCCAACTTTGTTTGAGGTTTGAAAGCACAACAACTATTCAGAGCAGATCCTTGGCAGAATTCATTGCAAAATGGACGCTGACACCGGATGAAGAAATCCCGAAGACAACCCTCCATAGCAAGGAAGCACCACAAGAATGGATCATGTACTTTGACGGGGCCTTCTCGCTGCAAGGCGCCGGTGTTGGAGTGCTCCTTGTCGCACCCATCGGAGAGCACCTCAAGTATGTGATCCAGATGCATTTTCCCCAAGAGGTATCGACAAACAACACAGCTGAGTATGAAGGACTGCCTGTCGGTCTGCGGATAGCGATAGACCTTGGCATCAGAAAATTGATAGTCCAAGGGGACTCATAGCTTGTTGTGCATCAAGTAAACAAAGATTATCAAATCCCTCTGATGGAAGCATATGTAGATGAAGTGAGGAAGTTGGAAGAGCATTTCGACGGTCTACAAACGGAGCACATCCCGCGTGCGGAAAACAGCATTGCTGATGACCTATCAAAACAAGCTGCTCAAAAGCTGCCTGTGGAACTAGGTACTTTTGTACTCCAACTAACTCAATCATCTGTCACACCATCAGCTCGGCAGGCAAAGAAGAGAAAGATCAATCCTGGCGACAACTTCCCGGCAGAGCTACTAGCCACCGCCAAGAAAGTTGTCGCGAACAAAAGACACTTGCCGGTGAGCAGCAAACTCTGGCAGGACCCATGGCCCTTGCCGTTGAAGAGCACTCCCGCAGAGGAAGAGATGCCTTTAGTCCTTGTCGTCGAGCCACAGGCTTCGACATGGACACAACAAATTGTCTAGTACCTCCAAACAGGAGAGCTTAACGAAGAACAAGAACAAGCTGAAAGAGTAGCCTGACAGTCAAGTAGGTACTAGTTTGTGTACAACACTCTGTACAAGAAAGACAAATAGGGTGAAATTGAAGTGCATTCCCCGGGAAGATGGACATAAGCTATTGGTAGAAACACATGAAGGGATATGCAGATCTCACATCGGATCCCGCGCACTTGTCAGCCAGGCGTTTCGGTAAGGATTTTACTGGCCGACAGCCCTTCAAGATGCCTTGGCGGTGGTAACCACATGTGAAGCATGCCAATTCCATGCCAAGCAGATACATCAAGCAACACAAGCCCTTCAGACCATACCACTCTCATGGTCATTTGCAGTCTAGGGCTTGACATCGTTGGCCCTTTCCCCTGTGCTACCGAGGGCTTTGAATTCTTGTTAGTTGCAATCGACAAGTTTACAAAGTGGACTGAGTGGAGCCAGTGAGGAAGGTAACGGCGCAAGAAGCAGTCAAGTTCATCAAAGGAATCCTTTGCCGGTTCGGCGTGCCCAACAGGATCATCACCGACAACGACACACAATTCACCAGCAACAGCTTCATGCAGTATGTTGGTGTACTAAAGAACGGGTCCTCTAGCACCCTGACTTGTGCACAGACGATAGCAGCATCCGGCCCGGCAAGCCTTGCCGAACGAATAATACAGCACCAAGCGAAGACCAAGACAACCGGCAGGCCCCCTTTGTCGGTGGAGAAGGCTCGGCAGCACGCGAACCTAGTAAGATGTAACACCCCCAGTGGTTAGCTATAGTAATCCCACATATTAATGCCAAGTCACCATGATTAACAGTGCTTAATCATCATTGGGATCATATCTCTTTTCAAATTCCAATTTAAACTAAAATTCAAATACAAAGTAGAAATAAAAGTTGTTCAATTTTGAAAACTGAAATGTTCATAATGTTGCAAATATTTCCAAAGCAATTACAAAATTGTAATCAACATTTATTGGATTAGTAAAATGACTCAAATAACATTAAAACAGTACCCAAAACAGCCCCATTTATTTGATTTCCAATTATGAATAATTCAAATAAATTCAATTAAATCCCAAACCCACTGTGGCATAGCCGAATACTACAGGGTATTTAATTTGGTAAGCTTCACGTTTTTCTAAACTCATTTGCTATTAAAAGAAAATGCAAAACAATAAAGAAAATAGAAAACAGAAAACAGAAAAGAATAAAAGGAAAAGGCCTAATCTACTGTGCACTCGGCCCAGGCGAGCCCACAGTGCGGCCTGGCCCGATCCGGCCGGCCTTTCCCTAACCTCGCGCCAGTCGGGGGAAGGCCGAGCTCACCATGGCCGTCCGCTGCGGATCGCCGCGTTGTCATCCATCCCGCGCCCCCCAGCGCCGGATAAGACCTCCCCTCGACGCCTCTCTCCCTCCTGCAAACCCTAGCCACCCCCATTTTCCCTCTCATCCTCTCAATCGCTCGCATTCGAGCTCGCTGGCGCTGCCATGGCCGGACCTTCGTAGATCGCGCGACCACCGTGCCTCCCGCGCCTCCTACTGGTGCTCATCGGATTCCCCGTCATCGTCCACACCGCCTACGCCATCGGGATTGAGCCGAGCGCCTCTCATTCGACCGAAACGAGCTCGTCTTCAACTGTCGGATCGCCGGGGTTCCTCGATGATTCCGGCGACTACAAGCCTTCCCCGCGCCCGCTTAGCTCACCTGCAGGCTCACTGTAAGCTTGCGCTCGTTTCCCCTTACTCGCCTGCACGCATCCGTCCCCGTAGCCACCGCTAGCAACCGCACCGGAGCTCGGCTCCGCCACATCGGTCGCCGTCGTCGCTGTGGTCCATGTCATGGCCGCCCGAGCACATGAACGTGCTCAGGGCACCTCTCTGGTGACGCCCATGCCGCTAGCTCGCCCTGCCGTGCCCCGTAGCGTCGATGCTGTCCACGCCCGAACGCCGGCGCCCGGCGAGCAGCTCGCCGTCGTCGTTATAAACCACCCCAGACGACGCCACCGCCACTGTTCGACGCACCGTCGATGGCGCGTTCGAATGCGCCCTCCCGCGCTCGATTTGGCGCTCTGTGGACGAAACCCGACCTCCTCCCCGTGCGCGCCGCCGTGAAATTTGGTCGCCGGAGTAACTCCGGCGACGGCGTCCGACGTGGCCGCTACGTGGCCTCCCCTGTGAGGCTGACACTTGGCCGAGGGGCCCCAGTTGACCGAGTTGACTTGGTCAACTCGGCTGACTGGGCACCCACAGACACTGACATGTGGGTCCCGCGCCTAATTAATCCGATTTAAAATTAAATATAAGTTAATTAGTTTAATCAGTCACTAACAGGGCGGGCCCACCTGCTAATTAGGTTCATTAGCTAAATTAAAACCTGTTTAACTAAAACAGACACTAACCAGTGGGACCCACTGGCCAGATTTGACTCTGGTCACCCCCAGTTGACCGCCGACGTCATCTTTTTGTCATGCTAATGTCACCCGACACTGTTTTGGATAATTCGAATTTAATAATTAAATTAATTTCATAATATTGTTTAAACTTTAAAAATTAATATAAAATAAACCGTAACTCGGATGAAAAAGTTTTATGCATGAAAGTTGATCAGAAAAATCCCACGAATCCGAATACGTTGTCCGTTCATCCGTCACATGCTCCTAGCATGAAGAACATGGACATTTAGCATTAGGATCATCTGTCCGGTAGTAGCCCGAGACCCAGAAAATATCGTCAAATATTATTCCGACCCATCTGCCACGTGTAGTACTGCGTTAGTGCATGCCTAGCCCTGCATATTGCCATGTCATGCATCGTGTTGCATCTGTGCTTTATATTCATTGTTTCTCCCCCCTCTTCTCTCCGGTAGACCCCGAGACTGACGGTGCTGCCGGGTACGACTACACCGCCGACGATCAGACCTTTGCCGCAGAGCAGCAAGGCAAGCAAACCCCCCTTGAGCATTCCGATATCGCCTATTCCTTTCCCTCTTATTCTTGCATTAGATTTTTGCCACTGTATTAGTTAGCTCCTATTCTGACGCATAGCCTGTTTTGATAAACTGTTACTATACCTGCAATCATACCAACTGCTTAGTATAGGTTGATCAGTGAATCCCCAGTGACCCCTTAGTCCCAGTTGCCTCTGCTTCTTCATCGATGACTCGACGACCCGAAGACCCAAAGACTCGGTCAACCGACCGATGAGCCAGGCCCCTCACATCACCGCACACCCCTTAAGTATGGCATTGCAGAGCTACTACCGAGTGACGAGGGTGATACCTCACTTAGCACTCCCGGTGTTAATTCTGTAGCGTAGCTAATCGGTCGTGGGTATCGAGGGTGATTCCTCCTTCCCATTTATCGATAGTGACTCTTGTCATACACATACCTCAAGTGGGATCCATCGAGGGTGATTCCTCGGATGTCCACTTGGTGTATAAACACACAGTTACTTTAACTTGACTTTGTTTACATGTGAAAGACGGGACTGGAGGGACAGGCGGTACCACCCTGGTTGAGGTGGACCTGAGTTCCCGATAGTCTTGAGACGGGTCGGCCCCAAGGGTACCCGTGTGTGAGATGTGGTGGGATGCGTCGGTAAGGCATCCAAAAGGTTATGTTGAGACGTGGACGTGCAGGAGAGGACCTTGCCACACATCCTCGAGTTGGGGTGACGGGACCGCACTTTATGGGTCGCGCTTGCCCCGCATTAATAAAATGCTAATGGGTTGGGTACTTGATCTGAGTTAGGTCGTTGGCCTTAATACACACTAACCTTCACGTGGGAGAAGTTATGGGTACTCAGCGTCGTTGTATCAGCCGAAGCTCTTCGGACGTCAGCAATGGAGCGGCGCGCGCCAGATTGGACTGGACTGTACAGCTCTTGGACTGGAGTGTGCTAGGTCTGCTTCCGGCCGCGTTCGCATCGTGCAGGAGTGCAAGGGCAAGTGGGCCCACGAACCTACGCGCTTAGGATTTAGACCGGCGGGCTAGCCTCTTCGTTGAGCCTAGGTGGGGCGACGACGTGCTGATATCCCGAGGCCGGGCATGACCCAGGAAAGTGTGTCCGGCCGGAGGTGATTCAGGCGTGTTGGGGAATATGTGGTGCACCACTGCAAGGATGATTAATCTATTCGAATAGCCGTGTCCACAGTAACAGGACGACTTGGAATTGTACCTTGACCTTATACAACTACAACTGTGACTTTAAGTTGAAATGAATGTGGCTCCGAGATTGCTTCCTCGCAGGGAGTCGAGGAAGAATCTCTGGGCGTGGTTACTTAATAAAATTGCTACAATAATATGATTATATATGAGTTACCAGTCTACTCTCTTCTAATGCTGCAAGATGTTGAAGATGCTAGCCTTCGATAGGACTAGGCCTTCTCCTGATTCTTGCTTTCTGCAGTCAGTCCAGATATAACCCCTCCCCTTGATACTGATGCATACTTAGCATAGTTCTGATGTCAGTCTTGCGAGTACTTTGGATGAGTACTCACCGCTGCTTTGCTTTCTCTTTCCCCCTCGATATGATTCCGCGTTCAGACGATGGAGCCCAGGAGATGGAGTACGCCGGAGATGACTACTACACCACCGTTGGAGCTTATCACTACGTGGAGAGTGCCGACGCTCAGGAGTAGTTAGGAGGTTCCCAGGCAGGACGCCTCGCCTCTTTCGATCCGCTGCTTATGTTTGTGCTAGCCTTCTTAAGGCAAACTTGTTTAACTTATGTCTGTACTCAGATATTATTTGCTTCCGCTGACTCGTGCTTGTCGAGCTTTGTATTCGAGCCCTCAAGACCCCTGGCTTGTAATATGAAGTTGTATGACTTTAATTTGTGTCTAGTGTTGTGTTGTGATATCAATCAGTGAGTCCCTAATCTTGGTCGTACGCATTGTGTGTTTGATTAGCGTACGGTCGAAATTTGGGGGCGTCACAAGTTGGTATCAGAGCGAACTGCCTGTAGGTAGCCCCCTTTCCAACTCCTTGGCCGAAGTTGAGTCTAGTCATTGAAAAACTTTTACTAATAGAGTTGTGTGGGTTACGGGCCCACATCTCAATCGGGTGGTATTAGGATCTTTTATTCCTCGTCTATACTCTGGGTTCTGATCTCTCTTCTCTTTCGGGTTAAAGATTTTATTAACTCTAACTCTAGGTTCTCGTAACTACTCCTCCCGGAGAGCCCCTCATTTCAAACGATGGCTCGATTCATCAGAAGACTTCGGAGATATTCTCTAATGTTCTCCCGAAAACTTGTGCTCATCGCTTTTGCGATTCCCTTCCACCGTCAACCCCTATGGACGACTACATGCAATTGTCGCTCATACTTTCATATCCAGTTGCTCTTGTTATTACAAGGGACATCAAATTTTCTTACCGGAGATTCGTTCGTCCTCAGTTGTCATGGATTTCACAAAATCCTTCGAAACGCTATTCGGTCTTCCGTAATCCTCAGTAGCCTTTTGCTCTTGACCTTTCTCACCTGCTTGCATTATGGTTAATTCCATATGTCTAGCAATATTAAGTAAATCCTTTGTGGTTTTCATTTGATTTTATTGATTCAACCTGTGTGTGAATGCACGCAGTCATCAGTTGTTTATCATAAATTATCCGTCCGGCTCAGACGTCTTTCCAAACATGAGTTGGTTCCCGACAAATCAACCTTGATTGATTGCCCATCTAAGTCCTTTCATCTTACTTGTATATGATCGGAACATCTGTTTCCGATACACCAATTTGGAAATCTTAATTCCTTTGGTTATTTAAGCATCAAATTATTTGGATGTTCTATCATCTGATGCCTTGCATTCTTTCTCCCTCTGATTGGGTACCGATACTCACATCAGGTCCTTTGTGGGATGCCAAACCATTGTTGGGTTATTATCCGACAGCATCCTTCACATTCAAAATTCTTGTGATGTTCTTCCCCTGATACATGATACCATTGGTAAGCTGTGTCTTCTCCCTCTGATAAGTTGTATCCTATGCTTTTGTCGGCCATGCTCTGTTGTCAAGCATGTGTTAATTACTCTTGAAGCTTGTGGTATATGTTCCTAAGATGCCCCAATGGGTTGAACCTATGCCTTCCTTAATCCGTGTGGACCCGACAGTTTTCACGAGTCATACTTTTCTGGTGTTTTGCAAGATAATCTTTCAAAACTATAATTTCACCAAAGGCGAGGTGTAAATGGAAGGTGATGCATTAATGAAGTGGGAGTCGACCTTGAACCTTGTGTTCATGCCCATGGAAACGATGTTGATCTTATCATAGAAGCTTCTCCTTTCATATAATCATTCATTGTATGATTTGATATTGTATCTTTGATCTTGTTCTTTGGCAATCATGGCTCCGACCAGGTTGTTCTGCTTTGATTTCATTCTCAGACAAGTTAAAGTGCTTGTCTTCCATAGGTCAATACTCTAGTCCAACCTTTAATTCCGAACTACCTCTGAATATTACCTCTTGTATCTCGAGAATATCATGGAGCTATATAACTTCTTATAAGCTCCTCATCAACTATGATACTTCACTGATACCGATTTTCCTCATGTTCTGAGTTGTTGGACACTCAAGGACACCGATAATTGAATCGAGTCCGCATTGCGATACAACAACTCTTAGTAATCTTCTTTGCTTATGAGTTTGTATTCGATCATGCCGTTCCAATCTGTTAGACTGCATCATCATTGTCATGCTAGAGCTTGACCATGCTATCTCTGTCCTTCATCCCCGGAACACAATTCCAATAGTTCACTAAGCTTACATCGAGCTTTCAACGTCATCTTGGTTGTCTTGAAAGGCTATTTTGATTTAGAGCTAGCACCCTCATCTATGGTTCCGACAACTTTTCGCTTCACCATTTCCTTGCTTGATGTCGTCGCTGATCGATTACATCTTCATGAGGCTTCTCGACAAATGTGTCGTGATCATCATCAACATTTTGAGCTCTTCCAAGTATCAATCGAATTCATGGTGGGAAATACCATCCTTACCCCTCGATGATTTCTGATATCATCGACAACATTTTCGCCTTCCCTCCAACGCAAACTTATTAATGTTCTGTGTTGCACTTGAGTTCCTTGATATCCAACTTATGTTCTGTTCTACCTTGACGTAATGCCATATCTTATGTCAATGGTGTCCTGAGAATTTCACCATCTCTTAAGAATTCTTGATATAGTGATACTCCTTACCATCACCATTCATTTCTTGGTCCCCGTGGTTGTTTCTAACTGGAGTACCGACAAGTGAACTGTGAATTGTGAATTCAATACTTCAAGCATTCCTATTACTTCAAAGTTGATGAGTGGTAATTTCATTCTTAGTGTGTTGGTTGTTGAATCACCATTCTAACATTGATCGTGCCGCTTGGTCTATAATTCCGGGTGCACTTTTTGATCAATGTTTAATTGTGGATGTTTTTCTCGAACATTCATCATTATATCATCTTGTTTGACCAATGGCATCACCTTGTTCACTCAATCGTGGGAATCCATCTTTGTGGAAATCTCAACGAATTGTTGCTGAGCCCACCAGCCACATCTTCTTCTCCCTCGTGGTTCATGATGAACATTGAAGCTAGTGTTGGAAACCTTGAAAGCATTATCCTTGTGTCTAGCTCATGAAGAATATGTTTGATAAAAGAAGTGTTTTTCTATAAGTACACGTGCATTTTTGCCACCGTGCTTATGGGAAAATTTTGTCTCGCTTCCTCTAGAATCGTTCCAATTCATTCAGGCATGTGCGAAGTATTCTATGGTTTGATAGATTTGCTACCTTCACTCCATATGTATTCCTAACACGCCAGGCCACTGATTGATTTGATTTGTCCTAGTCCAGACTTACACATGGAACTTTGATATCCTCTATGATGATCCCCAATCAGAACTTGATTGCCCTCCATTCTAGAAACTTCCATGTGGGCACAAATGTCTTGACCTTGTGTTCAGATGTCTTGTAGTCTGGCTAATGGTTCAAGTCTATCTTCTGTCGTTCATTCCGAGATTCTTGCAACATCATCTCGTAGGTCTGTGTTGCATCATTTTCTCCTCAGGCCTTCTTTGCCTGAGATATCCTGACACCAACCAGATCTGAATCTCGGACAGATATGATGATTGGAACAATATCAAGAATTATAACTTTGGTCTTTATTACTCGGTAAGGTGATGTTGTAGCTAGCACACCTGGCTGGATGACCTATTGTTATAATGCTTTGTTTAGCAAGGATTGCCATTCTTCCATGGGGAAATTATAAGACTTATTTTATAAGTTGTTCCTACTGGATCCTTAGTGTATCCAAACTCCATCCCTTACTCGAAACACCATATCATTGCTATCCCGAAGCATGGATGTGGTATACCGATCATCAAAAGGAATAATGTGAGCTCAATGCTAATTGTTTCTTGATCAATTATCCAAACACCATTGTATGGGCATGTCATGGATTTTCCTCGCCCCTTTTACCTAAATGGTTATCTACTTGCTTTTCTGTCATGTTTATCATGCTCTGTTTTTCCTTGGGAAAGATATACTCCTAAAACTTGAGTATAACCACATTTTCCTTTCCATTGGTCTGTTTAATGTGATGAACACATTCTCCTTTCCATTGGTCTGGTTGATCTAATAATCACATTTTCCTTTCCATTGGTCTGTTTGACCTTTCTTGAGATTAAATGATCTAAGCAGTAATAATTCTCTGTTTAGGTAAACACCTCGGTGATCAATTCTGTCAGTAAGGCCATGTTACTATTGTTGATAGCATTCCGGTAACCGCCGGTGGACGAGAACTTTGCCTATTGGTCCGCCTCGTTTCAACGAGCAGGAATATGGTTCTATTCGTCCCCCGCCCTTGGTACCAACGTTGTTGCCAACTTAACTGACAAGCTTTCCTCTGACAGGTCTTGCCATCTTGACCGTGCAAGATGTCACCGCTTTTCCTGCTCCTAACCCACATGGTGAGCCCATAACCCACAGTTCCACAGGACCGAAACCTGACTCTCTTGTACAGCCTTGATTCTAAAGTATCCTTTGCACCTGGCTTCGTATGTAATTTCCGAGCCACCGTCCAAGGGATGACCTATTCTAGTATCAGACGCAATAATTAGCTTCCTTGCTTTGAACCCTTTTCACCTTCTGAATTGGGCATCGAATGATTGCCTACCCATTTGAAACTTTTGTACCATCGCACATGGCTCTCAATAAATTCCTTGAGTTACCACTCGAGGAATGATTCATGTCTTCTTCCCCGAGTTCACCGTCAGATGCCCAACTTTGTGGAGATGCGTTCTTCCAGAGTTTTTCCCTCTTATCGCATTCGTAGGACGATGAAAATCCCGAAGAAAGGATGACGACTTCAACACGATGACCTGAAACAGAGAACTGAAGGCATCAACGTAAAGGGATCAACCTCTTCGGTGAGGGCAACAAGAACGAGAAGATCCGTTAGAATTTTCGTAACCAGAACATTTTCCCTTACTCTACCTCTTAATTCTCGGGACGAGAATTCTTGTTAGTAGAGGAGATTTGTACCACCACCAGTGGTTAGCTACAGTAATCCCACATATTAATGCCAAGTCACCATGATTAACAGTGCTTAATCATCATTGGGATCATATCTCTTTTCAAATCCAAATTTAAATTGAAATTCAAATACAAAGTAGAAATAAAAGTTGTTCAAATTTGAAAAATGAAATGTTCATAATGTTACAAATATTTCCAAAGCAATTACAAAATTGTAATCAACATTTATTGGATTAGTAAAATGACTCAAATAACATTAAAACAGTACCCAAAACAGTCCCATTTATTTCATTTCCAATTATGAATAATTCAAATAAATTCAATTAAATCCCAAACCCACTGTGGCATAGCCGAATACTGCAGGGTATTTAATTTGGCAAGCTTCACGTTTTTCTAAAATAATTTGCTATTAAAAGAAAATGCAAAACAATAAAGAAAATAGAAAACAGAAAACAGAAAAGAATAAAAGGAAAAGGCCTAATCTACTGTGCACTCGGCCCAGGCGAGCCCACAGTGCGGCCTGGCCCGATCCGGCCGGCCTTTCCCTAACCTCGCGCCAGTCGGGGGAAGGCCGAGCTCACCATGGCCATCCGCTGCGGATCGCCGCGCTGTCATCCATCCCGCGGCCCCCAGCGCCGGATAAGACCTCCCCTCGACGCCTCTCTCCCTCCCGCAAACCCGAGCCACCCCCATTTTCCCCCTCATCCTCTCCCTCGCTCGCATTCGAGCTCGCTGGCGCTGCCATGGCCGGACCCTCGTAGATCGCGCGACCACCGTGCCTCCCGCGCCTCCTACTGGTGCTCATCGGATTCCCCGTCGTCGTCCACACCGCCTACGCCATCGGGATTGAGTCGAGCGCCTCTCATTCGACCGAAACATGCTCGTCTTCAACTGTCGGATCGCCGGCGTTCCTCGACGATTCCGGCGACTACAAGCCTTCCCCGCGCCCGCTTAGCTCACCTGTAGGCTCACTGTAAGCCTGCGCTCGTTTCCCCTTACTCGCCTGCACGCATCCGTCCCGGTAGCCACCGCTAGCAACCTCACCGGAGCTCGGCTCCACCACATCGCTCACCGCCGTCGCTGTGGTCCATGTCATGGCCGCCCGAGCACATGAACGTGCTCAGGGCACCTCTCTGGTGACGCCCATGCCGCTAGCTCACCCTGCCGTGCCCCGTAGCGTCGTTGCTGTCCACGCCCGAACGCCGGCGCCCGGCGAGCAGCTCGCCGTCGTCGTTATAAACCACCCCAGCCGACGCCACCGCCACTGTTCGATGCGCCGTTGATGGCGCGTTCGAATGCGCCTTCCCGCGCTCGATTTAGCGCTATGTGGACGAAACCCGACCTCCTCCCCGTGCGCGCCGCCGTGAAATTTGGTCGCCGGAGTAACTCCGGCGACGGCGTCCGACGTGGCCACTACGTGGCCTCCCCTGTGAGGCTGACACTGGGCCGAGGGGCCCCAGTTAACCGAGTTGACTTGGTCAACTCGGCTGACTGGGCATCCACAGACACTGACATGTGGGTCCCGCGCCTAATTAATCCGATTTAAAATTAAATATAAGTTAATTAGTTTAATCAGTCACTAACAGGGCGGGCCCACCTGCTAATTAGGTTAATTAGCTAAATAAAAACATGTTTAACTAAAACAGACACTGACCGGTGGGACCAACTGGTCAGATTTGACTCTGGTTACCCGCAGTTGACCACTGACGTCATCTTTTTGTCATGCTGATGTCACCCGACACTGTTTTGGATAATTCGAATTTAATAATTAAATTAATTTCAGAATATTGTTTAAACTTTAAAAATTAATATAAAATAAACCGTAACTCGGATGAAAAAGTTTTATACATGAAAGTTGATCAGAAAAATCCCACGAATCCGAATACGCTGTCCGTTCATCTGTCAAATGCTCCTAGCATGAAGAACATGGACATTTAGCATTAGGATCATCTGTCCGGTAGTAGCCCGAGACCAGGAAAATATCGTCAGATATTATTCCGACCCATCTGCCACGTGTAGTACTGCGTTAGTGCATGCCTAGCCCTGCATATTGCCATGTCATGCATCGTGTTGCATCTGTGCTTTATATTCATTGTTTCTCCCCCCCTCTTCTCTCCGGTAGACCCCGAGACTGACGGTGCTGCCGGGTACGACTACACCGCCGACGATCAGACCTTTGCCGCAGAGCAGCAAGGCAAGCAAACCCCCCTTGATCATTCCATCGTCGCCTATTCCTTTCCCTCTTATTCTTGCATTAGATTTTTGCTACTGTATTAGTTAGCTCCTATTCTGATGCATAGCCTGTTTTGATAAACTGTTACTATACCTGCAATCATACCAACTGCTTAGTATAGGTTGATCAGTGAATCCCCAGTGACCCCTTAGTCCCAGTTGCCCCTGCTTCTTCATCGACGACTCGACGACCCGAAGACCCGAAGACTCGGTCAACCGACCGACGAGCCAGGCCCCTCACATCACCGCACACCCCTTAAGTATGGCATTGCAGAGCTACTACCGAGTGACGAGGGTGATACCTCACTTAGCACTCCCGGTGTTAATTCTGTAGCGTAGCTAATCGGTCGTGGGTATCGAGGGTGATTCCTCCTTCCCATTTATCGATAGTGACTCTTGTCATACACATACCTCAAGTGGGATCCATCGAGGGTGATTCCTCGGATGTCCACTTGGTGTATAAACACACAGTTACTTTAACTTGACTTTGTTTACATGTGAAAGACGGGACTGGAGGGACAGGCGGTACCACCCTGGTTGAGGTGGACCTGAGTTCCCGATAGTCTTGAGACGGTTCGGCCCCAAGGGTACCCGTGTGTGAGATGTGGTGGGATGTGCCGGTAAGGCATCCAAAAGGTTATGTTGAGGCGTGGACAGGCAGGTGAGGCCCTTGCCACACATCCTCGAGTCGGGGTGACGGGACCGCACTTTATGGGTCGCGCTTGCCCCGCATTAATAAAATGCTAATGGGTTGGGTACTTGATCTGAGTTAGGTCGTTGGCCTTAATACGCACTAACCTTCACGTGGGAGAAGTTATGGGTACTCAGCGTCGTTGTATCAGCCGAAGCTCTTCGGACGTCAGCAATGGAGCGGCGCGCGCCGGATTGGACTGGACTGTACAGCTCTTGGACTGGAGTGTGCTAGGTCTGCTTCCGGCCGCGTTCGCATCGTGCAGGAGTGCAAGGGCAAGTGGGCCCTTGAACCTGCGCGCTTAGGATTTAGACCGGCGGGCTGGCCTCTTCGTTGAGCCTAGGTGAGGCGACGACGTGCTGATATCCCGAGGCCAGGCATGACCCAGGAAAGTGTGTCCGGCCGGAGGTGATTCAGGCGTGTTGGGGAATATGTGGTGCACCACTGCAGGTTTGATTAATCTATTCGAATAGCCGTGTCCACGGTAACAGGACGACTTGGAATTGTACCTTGACCTTATACAACTACAACTGTGACTTTAAGTTGAAATGAATGTGGCTCCGAGATTGCTTCCTCGCAGGGAGTCGAGGAAGAATCTCTGGGCGTGGTTACTTAATAAAATTGCTACAATAATATGATTATATATGAGTTACCAGTCTACTCTCTTCTAATGCTGCAAGATGTTGAAGATGCTAGCCTTCGATAGGACTAGGCCTTCTCCTTATTCTTGCTTTCTGCAGTCAGTCCAGATATAACCCCTCCCCTTGATACTGATGCATACTTAGCATAGTTCTGATGTCAGTCTTGCGAGTACTTTGGATGAGTACTCACCGCTGCTTTGCTTTCTCTTTCCCCCTCGATACGATTCCGCGTTCAGACGATGGAGCCCAGGAGATGGAGTACGCCGGAGACGACTACTACACCACCGTTGGAGCTTATCACTATGTGGAGAGTGCCGACGCTCAGGAGTAGTTAGGAGGTTCCCAGGCAGGAGGCCTCGCCTCTTTCGATCTGCTGCTTATGTTTGTGCTAGCCTTCTTAAGGCAAACTCGTCTAACTTATGTCTGTACTCAGATATTATTTGCTTCCGCTGACTCGTGCTTGTCGAGCTTTGTATTCGAGCCCTCGAGGCCCCTGGCTTGTAATATGAAGCTGTATGACTTTAATCTTGGTCGTACGCATTGTGTGTATGATTAGCGTACGGTCGAAATTTGGGGGCGTCACATAAGATCCCACCGCCAAGCCATCGCTCCACCTATCGGGCTGATTGTCTACATCAGTTAGGTGTCGAGCGAGCAGGCAG
This sequence comes from Elymus sibiricus, assembly GCA_039707655.1. Lineage (NCBI taxonomy): Eukaryota > Viridiplantae > Streptophyta > Magnoliopsida > Poales > Poaceae > Elymus > Elymus sibiricus. Next base: position 258,555,044 of record CM077675.1, on the reverse strand, counting down.
TTTGGTAGAGCTTGTCAGGACGCGTGGCAGTTCGGAAGAATTACAACAACTTTAATGACCCAGGTCCCATTAACGTGGCGGAAGAATAAGAGGTAGCTGCGCGAACGACACAGAAGGAGAGACGGCGCCAGCGTGACACCTCACGGTGCATTTAATGCGTGTGTCCTAATCCGTCAGGGTTAGGTATTTCCTACTATAGCTTATGTGAGTGGTTTTGGCAGCTATTGTATCTACTTTTTTACCCCATGTAATGACCATTTTAGCCACTGTGGTAACCCCTTAGACTATAAAAGGATATCCATTGCTACCTTTACAAAGGTCGAAACCCTGTCCATTTGCACGTGTAGCAGCACTCTCGAGCATTCTTGCCGGGTTGTCGCGCTCTTTATACTTTGGACTCATATAAGCCACAACACACAGGACGTAGGGTTTTACGCTCCCGAGCGGCCCGAACCTGTCTAAACCCCGAGCATGCTTGGATTGGTGATGCGCTTTGTGTCCGTAGATCCCCATAGTTGAACCACAAAGGGGCCTTGTTGGTCCCATAGATTGTCGTACCTCGACATCTTTGGCGCGCCAGGTAGGGGATCGCGAGCGTGAATCTTCACCAATTTATGTGTGTCGACATCAACATCTTCATCTATGCCCATGGCTCCCAAGAAGGCCAAGGTTGCATCGATAGCCACCCCGTCCACGTCCAAGCTGCCTTCGCAGGCGGCTACAGGTGATGGCGATGGAGGTACGCACCGTGCTCACTGTGCTGGTGAGCGCAGCAAGAACACCGCGCGGAGCTTCGTGAGCTGCGACCCGGAGCCGCCGTTGTGACGTCCACAGACGCACCGGTGGTGCTCGTAGCCAGCATTGCAGCAACGGCCGTGGTGGCCGGGGCAGCTGCCGTGGCGGCGGCGGCGGCAAGACCTCCGCCACGTCCTTCTCAAGACAAACGCAACCAGCACCGAAGATGATGCGGGGCACACCCGCGTGTGTCGATCTTTCATGAATTGGAGGTGGATTTTCGAATGAACATGAAGAACACAAAGAGCACGAGGGGGAAATCACAAGAGAAACACTCAAGAACAAGTCCAATCACACATCCACTATGCTCACATACACACAAGATCCACAAGGGTACAAGAACAACAAAGGGAAAGAGGATACATTGTAGAGTTCATCCCGAATCGCATGGGGACATGGGGCGTTGAATCCACTAGGGATCTTGGATGTCTACTACGCAACCTTCTTCTTGTAGACTCGTGTTGGGCCTCCAAGCGCAGAGTTTTGTAGGACAGTAGCAAATTTCCCTCAAGTGGATGACCTAAGGTTTATCAATCCGTGGGAGGCGTAGGATGAAGATGGTCTCTCTCAAACAACCCTGCAACCAAATAACAAAGAGTCTCTTGTGTCCCCAACACACCCAATACAATGGTAAATTGTATAGCTGCACTAGTTCGGCGAAGAGATGGTGATACAAGTGTAATACGGATGGTAGATATAGGTTTTTGTAATCTGAAAATATAAAAACAGCAAGGTAGCAAGTAACAAAAGTGAGCACAAACGGTATTGCAATGCTTGGAAACAAGGCCTAGGGTTCATACTTTCACTAGTGCAAGTTCTCTCAACAATACTAACATAGTTGAATCATATGTAAATCCCTCATGTGCGACAAAGAGTTCACTCCAAAGTCACAAATAGCGGAGAACAAACGAAGAAATTATTGTAGGGTACAAAACCACCTCAAAGTTATTTTTTCCGATCAATCTTATGAGCTATCCCTATAAGTGTCACGAACAGCCCTAGAGTTCGTACTAAAATAACACCTTAAGATACACATCAACCAAAACCCTAATGTCACCTAGATACTCCAATGTCACCACGAGTACCCATGGGCTTGATTATACGATATGCATCACACAATTTCAGATTCATCATGTTCAATCCAACACAAAGAACTTCAAAGAGTGCCCCAAAGTTTCTACCGGAGAGTCAAGATGAAAACATGTGCCAACCCCTATGCATAGATTCCCAAGGTCACGAAACCCGCAAGTTGATCACCAAAACATACATCAAGTGGATCAATAGAACATCCCATTGTCACCACGGATATCCCATCGCAAGACATACATCAAGTGTTCTCAAATCCTTAAAGACTCAATCCGATAAGTAAACTTCAAAGGGAAAACTCAATTCATCACAAGAAGATAGAGAGGGGAAAACTCCATATGATTCATCTATATCAATAAAGCTCGCGGTACATCAAGATCGTGTCATCTCAAGAACACGAGAGAGAGAGAGATCAAACACATAGCTACTGGTACATACCCTCAGCCCCGAGGGTGAACTACACCCTCCTCGTCATGGAGACCGCCGGGATGATGAAGATGGCCTCCGGTGATGGTTTCCCCCTCCGGCAGGGTGCCGGAACGGGCTCCCGATTGGTTTTTCGTGGCTACAGAGGCTTGCGGCGGCGGAACTCCCGATCTAGGTTTGTTTCTGGGGGTTTCTCTATTTATAGGATTTTTTGGCGGCGGAAACAAGTCAGGGGGGTCCACGAGGCGGCGACAAGCTAGCAGGACGTGCCCTGGGGGGGCGCGCCCTAGGGGCTTGTGGCTACCTCGTGGCTCTTCTGGCCCAACTCCGATGCTCCGTGGGTCTCTTCTGGTCCATAAAAAATCACCGTAAATTTTTATTCCGTTTGGACTCCGTTTGATATTCCTTTTTTGTAAAACTCAAAAACAAGGAAAAAACAGAAACTGGCACTGGGCTTTGGGTTAATAGGTTAGTCCCAAAAATAATATATAGTTGTAGTAAAATGATTGTAAAACATCCAAGAATGATAATATAACAGCATGGAACAAGCAAAAATTATAGATACGTTGGAGACGTATCAGCATCCCCAAGCTTAATTCCTGCTCGTCCTCGAGTAGGTAAATGATAAAAACAGAATTTTTGATGTGGAATGCTGCCTAACATGTTCATCATATTCTTTTCTTCTATGTATAGCATGGACATTTGGACTTGTAAATGATTCAAAGCAATAGTCTAGTTTTAACATAATGACTTCAATACTCAAGCATGTCAACAAGCAACCATGTCTTTCAAAATATCAACACTAAAGAAAGTTATCCCTAGGCCATCATGCTCAATCATTGATCCATTCATGAAACACACTCAAATATTAGCTATGCCCAATGCTCAAGTACGATCATAGTGCCCCCTAGTTGGTGCTTATCAGAGAAGATGGAGACTCAAAGCAAAAATAAAAATTGTATAGAGTAAATAGATAGGCCCTTCGCAGAGGGAAGTAGGGATTTGTAGAGGTGCCAGAGCTCAAGGTTTAAATTGAGAGAGAAAAATATTTTGAGTGGCATGCTTTTCCTGTCAATGAAAACGACAAAGTAGCTCACAATACTTTCCATGCTAGATACCTTATAGGCGGTTCCCAAACAGAATAGTAAAGTTTTTACTCCCCCTCCACCAATCAATCACACTCCACGGCGAGCCGAATCCACGGGTACCGTCCATACAAACAACAATCCTGGGGGAGTTTTGTTTCATTATTTTTTTGATTTGAATTTTGAGCATGGGACTGGGCATCCCGAATACCAGCCACTTTCTCGTGAATGATAGTGAATCAACACATATCGTGAGAATAACACACCTAGCATGGAAAAATATTGGATACTCCCCACCGTTTCATGAGCGGTACGGGCACACAAAAGAGAAAATTTATTTTGAAAATTTAGAGATGGCACGTACAAATTTGCTTGGAACGGCATGGAAATATCGCATATAGGTAAGTATGGTAAGGCAAAACTTGGTTTAAGGATTTTGGATGCACAAGTAGTATTTCTACTTAGTACAAATGAAGGCTAGCAAATAGATTGGGAAGCAACCAAACCAAGGAACGAAAAATCACATAAGTGAGCATTGAGTCATAACTAACACCGAATAATGCACCACAAGTAGGATGTAACTTCATTGCATAACTATTGACTTTCGTGCATGCATAGGGAATCACAAACCTTAACACCAATATTCTTACTAAGCATAATTACTCACTAACATGACTCACATATTACTATCATCATGTTTCAAAACTATTACAAAGAATCAAGTTTAATTTGTCCCATGATCTTCATGAAAGTTTTTATTATATCTTCCTTGGATATCTATCACTTTGGAACTAGTTTCATATATTGCCATTGCTTTTTCGACAAGCTCAAACAAATTTAAGTGAAGTACAAGAGCATAAAAATTTCATCTCTCAAAAAGGTATAAGTGAAGCATGAGAGGAAATGACAAGCTACTCTCAAAAGATATAAGTGAAGATCAATGAGTAGTCAAACAATTAAGGAGCTATGTGAGGACTCTCTCTCCCTCAATAAATATTTTCAGATCTGAGTATTTTATTCAACAGCAACCAAAAGAAAAATAGCACTCCAAGAATAGCACGCATCATGTGAACAAATAATAAAAAAAAAATTAGGCTCAACATAGGCTAACCGATAATTCTTGACAAAGAGAGGTGGGATGCGTAGCATCCCCAAGCTTAGATGCTTGATACTTCTTGAAATATTTACTTGGGGTGCCTTGGGCATCCCCAAGCTTGATATTTTGTATCTCGTTCAATCCTCTCATATCCCGGTTTCACCTATTCTCAGAAACTTCATCCACACGAAACTCGAAATGAACTCGTGAGATAGGTTAGTACACATAATAATAAATCAACTCTTTATGTACTGCCAATACAAGTTCCATAATAATTTTCAAACATTAGGTACTGTATACTATCATTTCCACAATTTATATCTACCAATATAGGCTATGGAAACTATAGGATAAGTAGATAACAAAACTATGACAGCAATCTGTCCAAACAGAACAGTCTGTAGCAATTTATGAAAACAGTGTACTTCTGTAACTCAGACAATTATGAAAATTTAGGACATGCTATAAAATTTATATGACAATACTGTGTAAAAATGTCAGAAACTTTCCACGTTCCAGTAAAATATGAAAATTCAAACACTACAGCCATAGTTTCTGTTTTTACACAGCACTAATCAAAACATGCAATGCAAGCATCCTAAAGGCAATTCTTGGAAATTTTTATTGAAAAACAAGATTATAAATAACACCTAACAGAGAAAAAGGAAATAAAATGACGCTCCAAGCAAAACTCATATTATGTAACGAATAAAAATATAGCTCCAAGTAAGATATACCAATAGTGTTGAAGACGAAAGAAGGGATGCCTTCCGGGGCATCCCAAGCTTAGGCGCTTGAGTCTTCCGGGGCATCCCCAAGCTTAGGCGCTTGAGTCTTCCTTGGATATTACCTTGGGGGTGCCTTGGGCATCCCCAATCTTAGGTTCTTGTCACTCCTTTTTCTCCTCATATCGGTGTCTCACCCAAAACTTGAAAACTTCAATCACACAAAACTTAACGGAACTTCGTGAGAAGGGTTAGTGTAATAAACAAAGATCATTCACTTAGGTACTGTCAAGACAAGATTCATAATTGTTCTCACATAATACCTAATGTATTCTATCATTCCCATAATTTATATCACTCAATATAAGCTATGGGAGCACTAAAACAAGTAAACTATGCATGCAAAACAGAATGTTTCAAAAACAGAGCAGTCTGTGAAGGTCTGTAGAGTAACCATACTTCCCTGTCTCTAAAAATTCTGACAAATTAGGAAAATCTAGGAAATTTGTATATCAATCATGTGTAAAAACTTCAGATCAAAATCAGGTTCCAGTGAATTTACAAAATTCCTGGATTGAGAGCAAAAATTTCTGTTTTTGCACAGAATCAAGTCAACTTTCATCCACACTATCCCAAAGGCTTTACTTGACACTTTATTGAAACAAAAAGCTATAAAACATGATTATACAGTAGCTTAATCATGTGGACACACAAAAACAGTAGGTATAAGTATTGGGTTGTCTCCCAACAAGCGCTTTTCTTTAATGACTTTTTAGCTAGGCATGATGATTTCCATGATGCTCACAACAAAGATATGAATTGAAACACAAAGAGAGCATCATGAAGCATATGACTAGCACATTTTAAGCCTAACGCACTTCCTATGCATAGGGATTTTGTGAACAAACAATTTATGGGAGCAAGAATCAACTAGCATAGGAAGGCAAAACAAGCATAACTTCAAAACTTTGAACACATAGAGAGGAAACTTGATATTATTGCAATATGTAGAAGCATAAGATCCTCTCTCATAATAATTTTCAGTAGCATCATGAAGGAATTTCACAATATAACCAGCACATAAAGCATTCTTTTCATGATCTACAAGCATAGAAATTTTGTCACTCACCATATAAGCAAATTTATTCTCATCAATAGTAGTGGGACCAAACTCAATAAAATAACTATCATGTGAAGCATAATCCAATTGAAAATAAAAATCATGATGACAAGTTTCATGGTTATCATTATTCTTTATAGCATACGCCAGAAAAGAGCTTGATGTCTACTACGCAACCTTCTTCTTGTAGACTCGTGTTGGGCCTCCAAGCGCAGAGTTTTGTAGGACAGTAGCAAATTTCCCTCAAGTGGATGACCTAAGGTTTATCAATCCGTGGGAGGCGTAGGATGAAGATGGTCTCTCTCAAACAACCCTGCAACCAAATAACAAAGAGTCTCTTGTGTCCCCAACACACCCAATACAATGGTAAATTGTATAGGTGCACTAGTTCGGCGAAGAGATGGTGATACAAGTGTAATATGGATGGTAGATATAGGTTTTTGTAATCTGAAAATATAAAAACAGCAAGGTAGCAAGTAACAAAAGTGAGCACAAACGGTATTGCAATGCTTGGAAACAAGGCCTAGGGTTCATACTTTCACTAGTGCAAGTTCTCTCAACAATACTAACATAGTTGAATCATATGTAAATCCCTCATGTGCGACAAAGAGTTCACTCCAAAGTCACAAATAGCGGAGAACAAATGAAGAAATTATTGTAGGGTACAAAACCACCTCAAAGTTATCTTTTCCGATCAATCTTATGAGCTATGCCTATAAGTGTCACGAACAGCCCTAGAGTTCGTACTAAAATAACACCTTAAGATACACATCAACCAAAACCGTAATGTCACCTAGATACTCCAATGTCACCACGAGTACCCATGGGCTTGATTATACGATATGCATCACACAATTTCAGATTCATCATGTTCAATCCAACACAAAGAACTTCAAAGAGTGCCCCAAAGTTTCTACCGGAGAGTCAAGACGAAAACATGTGCCAACCCCTATGCATAGATTCCCAAGGTCACGAAACCCGCAAGTTGATCACCAAAACATACATCAAGTGGATCAATAGAACATCCCATTGTCACCACGGATATCCCATCGCAAGACATACATCAAGTGTTCTCAAATCCTTAAAGACTCAATCCGATAAGTAAACTTCAAAGGGAAAACTCAATTCATCACAAGAAGATAGAGAGGGGAAAACTCCATATGATTCATCTATATCAATAAAGCTCGCGGTACATCAAGATCGTGTCATCTCAAGAACACGAGAGAGAGAGAGATCAAACACATAGCTACTGGTACATACCCTCAGCCCCGAGGGTGAACTACACCCTCCTCGTCATGGAGACCGCCGGGATGATGAAGATGGCCTCCGGTGATGGTTTCCCCCTCCGGCAGGGTGCCGGAACGGGCTCCCGATTGGTTTTTCGTGGCTACAGAGGCTTGCGGCGGCGGAACTCCCGATCTAGGTTTGTTTCTGGGGGTTTCTCTATTTATAGGATTTTTTGGCGGCGGAAACAAGTCAGGGGGGTCCACGAGGCGGCGACAAGCTAGCAGGACGTGCCCTGGGGGGGCGCGCCCTAGGGGCTTGTGGCTACCTCGTGGCTCTTCTGGCCCAACTCCGATGCTCCGTGGGTCTCTTCTGGTCCATAAAAAATCACCGTAAATTTTTATTCCGTTTGGACTCCGTTTGATATTCCTTTTTTGTAAAACTCAAAAACAAGGAAAAAACAGAAACTGGCACTGGGCTTTGGGTTAATAGGTTAGTCCCAAAAATAATATATAGTTGTAGTAAAATGATTGTAAAACATCCAAGAATGATAATATAACAGCATGGAACAAGCAAAAATTATAGATACGTTGGAGACGTATCAGCATCCCCAAGCTTAATTCCTGCTCGTCCTCGAGTAGGTAAATGATAAAAACAGAATTTTTGATGTGGAATGCTGCCTAACATGTTCATCATATTCTTTTCTTCTATGTATAGCATGGACATTTGGACTTGTAAATGATTCAAAGCAATAGTCTAGTTTTAACATAATGACTTCAATACTCAAGCATGTCAACAAGCAACCATGTCTTTCAAAATATCAACACTAAAGAAAGTTATCCCTAGGCCATCATGCTCAATCATTGATCCATTCATGAAACACACTCAAATATTAGCTATGCCCAATGCTCAAGTACGATCATAGTGCCCCCTAGTTGGTGCTTATCAGAGAAGATGGAGACTCAAAGCAAAAATAAAAATTGTATAGAGTAAATAGATAGGCCCTTCGCAGAGGGAAGTAGGGATTTGTAGAGGTGCCAGAGCTCAAGGTTTAAATTGAGAGAGAAAAATATTTTGAGTGGCATGCTTTTCCTGTCAATGAAAACGACAAAGTAGCTCACAATACTTTCCATGCTAGATACCTTATAGGCGGTTCCCAAACAGAATAGTAAAGTTTTTACTCCCCCTCCACCAATCAATCACACTCCACGGCGAGCCGAATCCACGGGTACCGTCCATACAAACAACAATCCTGGGGGAGTTTTGTTTCATTATTTTTTTGATTTGAATTTTGAGCATGGGACTGGGCATCCCGAATACCAGCCACTTTCTCGTGAATGATAGTGAATCAACACATATCGTGAGAATAACACACCTAGCATGGAAAAATATTGGATACTCCCCACCGTTTCATGAGCGGTACGGGCACACAAAAGAGAAAATTTATTTTGAAAATTTAGAGATGGCACGTACAAATTTGCTTGGAACGGCATGGAAATATCGCATATAGGTAAGTATGGTAAGGCAAAACTTGGTTTAAGGATTTTGGATGCACAAGTAGTATTTCTACTTAGTACAAATGAAGGCTAGCAAATAGATTGGGAAGCAACCAAACCAAGGAACGAAAAATCACATAAGTGAGCATTGAGTCATAACTAACACCGAATAATGCACCACAAGTAGGATGTAACTTCATTGCATAACTATTGACTTTCGTGCATGCATAGGGAATCACAAACCTTAACACCAATATTCTTACTAAGCATAATTACTCACTAACATGACTCACATATTACTATCATCATGTTTCAAAACTATTACAAAGAATCAAGTTTAATTTGTCCCATGATCTTCATGAAAGTTTTTATTATATCTTCCTTGGATATCTATCACTTTGGAACTAGTTTCATATATTGCCATTGCTTTTTCGACAAGCTCAAACAAATTTAAGTGAAGTACAAGAGCATAAAAATTTCATCTCTCAAAAAGGTATAAGTGAAGCATGAGAGGAAATGACAAGCTACTCTCAAAAGATATAAGTGAAGATCAATGAGTAGTCAAACAATTAAGGAGCTATGTGAGGACTCTCTCTCCCTCAATAAATATTTTCAGATCTGAGTATTTTATTCAACAGCAACCAAAAGAAAAATAGCACTCCAAGAATAGCACGCATCATGTGAACAAATAATAAAAAAAAAATTAGGCTCAACATAGGCTAACCGATAATTCTTGACAAAGAGAGGTGGGATGCGTAGCATCCCCAAGCTTAGATGCTTGATACTTCTTGAAATATTTACTTGGGGTGCCTTGGGCATCCCCAAGCTTGATATTTTGTATCTCGTTCAATCCTCTCATATCCCGGTTTCACCTATTCTCAGAAACTTCATCCACACGAAACTCGAAATGAACTCGTGAGATAGGTTAGTACACATAATAATAAATCAACTCTTTATGTACTGCCAATACAAGTTCCATAATAATTTTCAAACATTAGGTACTGTATACTATCATTTCCACAATTTATATCTACCAATATAGGCTATGGAAACTATAGGATAAGTAGATAACAAAACTATGACAGCAATCTGTCCAAACAGAACAGTCTGTAGCAATTTATGAAAACAGTGTACTTCTGTAACTCAAACAATTATGAAAATTTAGGACATGCTATAAAATTTATATGAAAATACTGTGTAAAAATTTCAGAAACTTTCCACGTTCCAGTAAAATATGAAAATTCAAACACTACAGCCAAAGTTTCTGTTTTTACACAGCACTAATCAAAACATGCAATGCAAGCATCCTAAAGGCAATTCTTGGAACTTTTTATTGAAAAACAAGATTATAAATAACACCTAACAGAGAACAAGGAAATAAAATGACGCTCCAAGCAAAACTCATATTATGTAACGAATAAAAATATAGCTCCAAGTAAGATATACCAATAGTGTTGAAGACGAAAGAAGGGATGCCTTCCGGGGCATCCCCAAGCTTAGGCGCTTGAGTCTTCCGGGGCATCCCCAAGCTTAGGCGCTTGAGTCTTCCTTGGATATTACCTTGGGGGTGCCTTGGGCATCCCCAAGCTTAGGTTCTTGTCACTCCTTTTTCTCCTCATATCGGTGTCTCACCCAAAACTTGAAAACTTCAATCACACAAAACTTAACGGAACTTCATGAGAAGGGTTAGTGTAATAAATAAAGATCATTCACTTAGGTACTGTCAAGACAAGATTCATAATTGTTCTCACATAATACCTAATGTATTCTATCATTACCATAATTTATATCACTCAATATAAGCTATGGGAACACTAAAACAAGTAAACTATGCATGCAAAACAGAATCTGTCAAAAACAGAGCAGTCTGTGAAGGTCTGTAGAGTAACCATACTTCCCTGTCTCTAAAAATTCTGACATATTAGGAAAATCTAGGAAATTTGTATATCAATAATGTGTAAAAACTTCAGATCAAAATCAGGTTCCAGTGAATTTACAAAATTCCTGGACTGAGAGCAAAAATTTCTGTTTTTGCACAGAATCAAGTCAACTTTCATCCACACTATCCCAAAGGCTTTACTTGACACTTTATTGAAACAAAAAGCTATAAAACATGATTATACAGTAGCATAATCATGTGGACACACAAAAACAGTAGGTATAAGTATTGGGTTGTCTCCCAACAAGCGCTTTTCTTTAATGCCTTTTTAGCTAGGCATGATGATTTCCATGATGCTCACAAAAAAGATATGAATTGAAACACAAAGAGAGCATCATGAAGCATATGACTAGCACATTTTAAGCCTAACCCACTTCCTATGCATAGGGATTTTGTGAACAAACAATTTATGGGAGCAAGAATCAACTAGCATAGGAAGGCAAAACAAGCATAACTTCAAAACTTTGAACACATAGAGAGGAAACTTGATATTATTGCAATATGTAGAAGCATAAGATCCTCTCTCATAATAATTTTCAGTAGCATCATGAAGGAATTTCACAATATAACCAGCACATAAAGCATTCTTTTCATGATCTACAAGCATAGAAATTTTGTCACTCACCATATAAGCAAATTTATTCTCATCAATAGTAGTGGGACCAAACTCAACAAAATAACTATCATGTGAAGCATAATCCAATTGAAAATAAAAATCATGATGACAAGTTTCATGGTTATCATTATTCTTTATAGCATACGCCAGAAAAGAGCTTGATGTCTACTACGCAACCTTCTTCTTGTAGACTCGTGTTGGGCCTCCAAGCGCAGAGTTTTGTAGGACAGTAGCAAATTTCCCTCAAGTGGATGACCTAAGGTTTATCAATCCGTGGGAGGCGTAGGATGAAGATGGTCTCTCTCAAACAACCCTGCAACCAAATAACAAAGAGTCTCTTGTGTCCGCAACACACCCAATACAATGGTAAATTGTATAGGTGCACTAGTTCGGCGAAGAGATGGTGATACAAGTGTAATATGGATGGTAGATATAGGTTTTTGTAATCTGAAAATATAAAAACAGCAAGGTAGCAAGTAACAAAAGTGAGCACAAATGGTATTGCAATGCTTGGAAACAAGGCCTAGGGTTCATACTTTCACTAGTGCAAGTTCTCTCAACAATACTAACATAGTTGAATCATATGTAAATCCCTCATGTGCGACAAAGAGTTCACTCCAAAGTCACAAATAGCGGAGAACAAACGAAGAAATTATTGTAGGGTACAAAACCACCTCAAAGTTATCTTTTCCGATCAATCTTATGAGCTATCCCTATAAGTGTCATGAACAGCCCTAGAGTTTGTACTAAAATAACACCTTAAGATACACATCAACCAAAACCCTAATGTCACCTAGATACTCCAATGTCACCACGAGTACCCATGGGCTTGATTATACGATATGCATCACACAATTTCAGATTCATCATGTTCAATCCAACACAAAGAACTTCAAAGAGTGCCCCAAAGTTTCTACCAAAGAGTCAGGACGAAAACATGTGCCAACCCCTATGCATAGATTCCCAAGGTCACGAAACCCGCAAGTTGATCACCAAAACATACATCAAGTGGATCAATAGAACTTCCCATTGTCACCACGGATATCCCATCGCAAGACATACATCAAGTGTTCTCAAATCCTTAAAGACTCAATCCGATAAGTAAACTACAAAGGGAAAACTCAATTCATCACAAGAAGATAGAGAGGGGAAAACTCCATATGATTCATCTATATCAATAAAGCTCGCGGTACATCAAGATCGTGTCATCTCAAGAACACGAGAGAGAGAGAGATCAAACACATAGCTACTGGTACATACCCTCAGCCCCGAGGGTGAACTACTCCCTCCTCGTCATGGAGACCGTCGGGATGATGAAGATGGCCTCCGGTGATGGTTTCCCCCTCCGGCAGGGTGCCGGAACGGGCTCCCGATTGGTTTTTCATGGCTACAGAGGCTTGCGGCGGCGGAACTCCCGATCTAGGTTTGTTTCTGGGGGTTTCTCTATTTATAGGATTTTTTGGCGGCGGAAACAAGTCAGGGGGGTCCACGAGGCGGCGACAAGCTAGCAGGACGCTCCCTGGGGGGGGGCGCGCCCTAGGGGCTTGTGGCTACCTCGTGGCTCTTCTGGCCCAACTCCGATGCTCCGTGGGTCTCTTCTGGTCCATAAAAAATCACCGTAAATTTTTATTCCGTTTGGACTCCGTTTGATATTCCTTTTCTGTAAAACTCAAAAACAAGGAAAAAACAGAAACTGGCACTGGGCTTTGGGTTAATAGGTTAGTCCCAAAAATAATATATAGTTGTAGTAAAATGATTGTAAAACATCCAAGAATGATAATATAACAGCATGGAACAAGCAAAAATTATAGATACGTTGGAGACGTATCAGCATCCCCAAGCTTAATTCCTGCTCGTCCTCGAGTAGGTAAATGATAAAAACAGAATTTTTGATGTGGAATGCTGCCTAACATGTTCATCATATTCTTTTCTTCTATGTATAGCATGGACATTTGGACTTGTAAATGATTCAAAGCAATAGTCTAGTTTTAACATAATGACTTCAATACTCAAGCATGTCAACAAGCAACCATGTCTTTCAAAATATCAACACTAAAGAAAGTTATCCCTAGGCCATCATGCTCAATCATTGATCCATTCATGAAACACACTCAAATATTAGCTATGCCCAATGCTCAAGTACGATCATAGTGCCCCCTAGTTGGTGCTTATCAGAGAAGATGGAGACTCAAAGCAAAAATAAAAATTGTATAGAGTAAATAGATAGGCCCTTCGCAGAGGGAAGTAGGGATTTGTAGAGGTGCCAGAGCTCAAGGTTTAAATTGAGAGAGAAAAATAATTTGAGTGGCATGCTTTTCCTGTCAATGAAAACGACAAAGTAGCTCACAATACTTTCCATGCTAGATACCTTATAGGCGGTTCCCAAATAGAATAGTAAAGTTTTTACTCCCCCTCCACCAATCAATCACACTCCACGGCGAGCCGAATCCACGGGTACAGTCCATACAAACAACAATCCTGGGGGAGTTTTGTTTCATTATTTTTTTGATTTGAATTTTGAGCATGGGACTGGGCATCCCGAATACCAGCCACTTTCTCGTGAATGATAGTGAATCAACACATATCATGAGAATAACACACCTAGCATGGAAAAATATTGGATACTCCCCACCGTTTCATGAGCGGTACGGGCACACAAAAGAGAAAATTTATTTTGAAAATTTAGAGATGGCACGTACAAATTTGCTTGGAACGGCATGGAAATACCGCATATAGGTAAGTATGGTAAGGCAAAACTTGGTTTAAGGATTTTGGATGCACAAGTAGTATTTCTACTTAGTACAAATGAAGTCTAGCAAATAGATTGGGAAGCAACCAAACCAAGGAACAAAAAATCACATAAGTGAGCATTGAGTCATAACTAACACCGAATAATGCACCACAAGTAGGATGTAACTTCATTGCATAACTATTGACTTTCGTGCATGCATAGGGAATCACAAACCTTAACACCAATATTCTTACTAAGCATAATTACTCACTAACATGACTCACATATTACTATCATCATGTTTCAAAACTATTACAAAGAATCAAGTTTAATTTGTCCCATGATCTTCATGAAAGTTTTTATTATATCTTCCTTGGATATCTATCACTTTGGAACTAGTTTCATATATTGCCATTGCTTTTTCGACAAGCTCAAACAAATTTAAGTGAAGTACAAGAGCATAAAAATTTCATCTCTCAAAAAGGTATAAGTGAAGCATGAGAGGAAATGACAAGCTACTCTCAAAAGATATAAGTGAAGATCAATGAGTAGTCAAACAATTAAGGAGCTATGTGAGGACTCTCTCTCCCTCAATAAATATTTTCAGATCTGAGTATTTTATTCAACAGCAACCAAAAGAAAAATAGCACTCCAAGAATAGCACGCATCATGTGAACGAATAATAATAAAAAAATTAGGCTCAACATAGGCTAACCGATAATTCTTGACGAAGAGAGGTGGGATGCGTAGCATCCCCAAGCTTAGATGCTTGATACTTCTTGAAATATTTACTTGGGGTGCCTTGGGCATCCCCAAGCTTGAGCTTTTGTATCTCGTTCAATCCTCTCATATCCCGGTTTCACCTATTCTCAAAAACTTCATCCACACGAAACTCGAAATGAACTCGTGAGATAGGTTAGTACACATAATAATAAATCAACTCTTTATATACTGCCAATACAAGTTCCATAATAATTTTCAAACATTAGGTACTGTATACTATCATTTCCACAATTTATATCTACCAATATAGGCTATGGAAACTATAGGATAAGTAGATAACAAAACTATGACAGCAATCTGTCCAAACAGAACAGTCTGTAGCAATTTATGAAAACAGTGTACTTCTGTAACTCAGACAATTATGAAAATTTAGGACATGCTATAAAATTTATATGACAATACTGTGTAAAAATGTCAGAAACTTTCCACGTTCCAGTAAAATATGAAAATTCAAACACTACAGCCATAGTTTCTGTTTTTACACAGCACTAATCAAAACATGCAATGCAAGCATCCTAAAGGCAATTCTTGGAAATTTTTATTGAAAAACAAGATTATAAATAACAACTAACAGAGAAAAAGGAAATAAAATGACGCTCCAAGCAAAACTCATATTATGTAACGAATAAAAATATAGCTCCAAGTAAGATATACCAATAGTGTTGAAGACGAAAGAAGGGATGCCTTCCGGGGCATCCCAAGCTTAGGCGCTTGAGTCTTCCGGGGCATCCCCAAGCTTAGGCGCTTGAGTCTTCCTTGGATATTACCTTGGGGGTGCCTTGGGCATCCCCAATCTTAGGTTCTTGTCACTCCTTTTTCTCCTCATATCGGTGTCTCACCCAAAACTTGAAAACTTCAATCACACAAAACTTAACGGAACTTCGTGAGAAGGGTTAGTGTAATAAACAAAGATCATTCACTTAGGTACTGTCAAGACAAGATTCATAATTGTTCTCACATAATACCTAATGTATTCTATCATTCCCATAATTTATATCACTCAATATAAGCTATGGGAACACTAAAACAAGTAAACTATGCATGCAAAACAGAATGTTTCAAAAACAGAGCAGTCTGTGAAGGTCTGTAGAGTAACCATACTTCCCTGTCTCTAAAAATTCTGACAAATTAGGAAAATCTAGGAAATTTGTATATCAATCATGTGTAAAAACTTCAGATCAAAATCAGGTTCCAGTGAATTTACAAAATTCCTGGATTGAGAGCAAAAATTTCTGTTTTTGCACAGAATCAAGTCAACTTTCATCCACACTATCCCAAAGGCTTTACTTGACACTTTATTGAAACAAAAAGCTATAAAACATGATTATACAGTAGCTTAATCATGTGGACACACAAAAACAGTAGGTATAAGTATTGGGTTGTCTCCCAACAAGCGCTTTTCTTTAATGCCTTTTTAGCTAGGCATGATGATTTCCATGATGCTCACAAAAAAGATATGAATTGAAACACAAAGAGAGCATCATGAAGCATATGACTAGCACATTTTAAGCCTAACCCACTTCCTATGCATAGGGATTTTGTGAACAAACAATTTATGGGAGCAAGAATCAACTAGCATAGGAAGGCAAAACAAGCATAACTTCAAAACTTTGAACACATAGAGAGGAAACTTGATATTATTGCAATATGTAGAAGCATAAGATCCTCTCTCATAATAATTTTCAGTAGCATCATGAAGGAATTTCACAATATAACCAGCACATAAAGCATTCTTTTCATGATCTACAAGCATAGAAATTTTGTCACTCACCATATAAGCAAATTTATTCTCATCAATAGTAGTGGGACCAAACTCAATAAAATAACTATCATGTGAAGCATAATCCAGTTGAAAATTAAAATCATGATGACAAGTTTCATGGTTATCATTATTCTTTATAGCATACGCCAGAAAAGAGCTTGATGTCTAGTACGCAACCTTCTTCTTGTAGACTCGTGTTGGGCCTCCAAGCGCAGAGTTTTGTAGGACAGTAGCAAATTTCCCTCAAGTGGATGACCTAAGGTTTATTAATCCGTGGGAGGCGTAGGATGAAGATGGTCTCTCTCAAACAACCCTGCAACCAAATAACAAAGAGTCTCTTGTGTCCCCAACACACCCAATACAATGGTAAATTGTATAGGTGCACTAGTTCGGTGAAGAGATGGTGATACAAGTGTAATATGGATGGTAGATATAGGTTTTTGTAATCTGAAAATATAAAAACAGCAAGGTAGCAAGTAACAAAAGTGAGCACAAACGGTATTGCAATGCTTGGAAACAAGGCCTAGGGTTCATACTTTCACTAGTGCAAGTTCTCTCGACAATACTAACCCCCAGCCGGCTGACGAACCGGCTGAGTGAGGTGAGGCAGCCGGTGAATTTCTGGACGTCGCAGAGCCGGATCGGCTTGGGCAAGCGCTCGATGGCCCTGATCTTCTCCGGGTTAGCTTCGATGCCGCGGGCGGACACGAAGAAACCCAGGAGCTGGCCGGCTGGCACGCCGAAGATGCACTTCTCCAGGTTCAGCTTGATCTTGTATTCGTGCAAGTTAGCAAAGGTCTCCCAGAGATCGTTGAGGAGGCTGAAATGCTTCTTGGTCTTGATGACGATGTCGTCCACGTAGACGTGGATGTTCTTGTCGATCTGGGGCAGGAGACATTTCTGCATGCAGCGCTGGAAGGTAGCGAGTGCGTTCTTTAGGCCGAAGGACATGGTGATGTAGCAGTAGGCCCCGAAAGGGGTGATTAAGGAGGTCTTCAGCCGGTCGGCTGGATCCAGCTTGATCTGGTGGTAGCTGGAATAGGCGTCCAGGAAGTTTAGCAAGTCGCAGCCGGCCGTGGAGTCGATTACTTGATCGATCCGGGGCAGGGCGAATGGGTCCTTGGGACAGGCCTTATTCATGCTGGTGTAGTCGATACACATGCGCCAGGTCTTGTTTTTCTTCGGCACCAGGACTGGGTTGGCCAGCCAGTCCGGGTGGAACACTTCCATGATGAAGGCGGCTGTGAACAGCCGGGCGATCTCTTCTCCTATAGTACGCCGCTTCTCCTCGGCATGTCTTTTGGAGACCACGCAAAGATGTCCCGATTCTCACGGAGGAAGTCGACGAGCTCGCCTTCCTATTTGCTGTCGAGGCGGGCGCCGATGGTAACGCACTGCTTGGGGTTGGCCGGGTCGAGTGGCACCTGCCTGGTGTCCTTGGACGGCTGGAACGACGCCTCGCCGGCCGACTGGGACGGAGGAGCCGGCACGGCCGGCTGGGCAGAGGCGTGAGCCACGAGCAGGTCGAGCTGCCGCCTCTCCTCCGCTATCTCCAGGGCCTCGGCCAGCCGGCTGCCGTCACGCGCGCACTCGATCGACATCTTGTAGTCGCCGGCGACGGTGATGATGCCCTTGAGGCCCGGCATCTTGAGCTTGAGGTAGGCATAGTGTGGGATCGCCATGAACTTGACGAGGGCCGGCCGGCCCAGCAGCGCGTGGTAGGGACTGTCGAGGTCCACCACCTCGAACCAGACCGGCTCATGGCGGAAGTGGCTCTGGTTGCCGAAGAGGATGTCGAGCTCGATCTTGCCGATGGTGTGCAGGACTTTCCCGGCACGATGCCGTGGAAAACCGTCCGGCTCGCCCGTAGGTCTTTCTCCCCGAGCCCCAGCTTGAGCATCGTGTCGCGATAGAGGATGTTGATGCTGCTGCCCCCGTCAATCAACACCCACGAGAAATGGCAGGTGCGCCTCTCGGAGACGATGGTGGGCTCAAGGACGAGGGCGTAGCTGCCCGGGTTCGGCATCACGGCCGGGTGGTCCGCCCGGCTATAGGTGACCGGCTTCTCGGACCAATGCATGAACTGGGGGACCGAGGGGATGGTGGCGTTCACCTCGTGCCGGCGCTGGCGCACGCTGTACTTGTCGGTTGCTTCGCTGGTGAAGACGACGTAGGACCCGTCCTGGTTAGGGAACTGGTCATGGAGGCGGCCGTCGTTGGCGGCCGGGGCCGGAGCAGGCGGCTGGGCCAGAGCCGGAGCCGGCACGCGGGGAGCCGGAGGCGGAGGAGCCGGAAGGCCCTCTCCTCGGGCTAGCCGCTGGGAGAAGCTGCACTGCCGGAGCGTATGGGTGGCCGGCTTGTCCCCGGAGTGGTGCTTGCAGGGTAGGTCGAGCATCTGCTCGAAGGTGAGCTTGGGCTGCCAGGCGGCCTTGCCGGTTCGCTGACGCTGGCTGGAGCCCTGGGCAGCCGGCTGCTCCTCTTCGATGGTGGCGACCTGCTGGCTCCCGAGCGGGGGTCCGGCTGGTCGGATTTGCGCTTGTTGTTCGGCTGCTGCCGGTTGTCGGCAGCCGCCCGCGGCGCGGCAAGCGGCGGAGCTTGCTTGGCTGGCGTGGTGACCTTCATCCATATTGCGGAGTCGGCCGTGGCGTATTTGTCTGCCTTGGCCATCAGATCCGCCAGGGTCACCGGCTCGGAGCACAAGAGCTTGTGCTTGAGGGGGGTGCCGTCGCGGCAGCCCTCGATAAAATACTGGATGGCTTGCACCTCATGCACCCCCTCGCAGGAGTTGCGGAGCTCGGTCCAGCGTGTGAGGTAGTCGCAGAGGGGCTCCTCCGGCCCCTGGACGCACATGGCCAGCTCGCGGGGCCGGCCGGGCCGCTTGTAGGTGCCGGTGAAGTTGCGGACGTACGCTTCCTCGAAGTCTGTCCAGGTGTTGATGCTGCCGGCCGACAGGCTGTTAAGCCAGGTCCGGGCCGAGCCGGTCAACATGAGGGGAGCGTAGCGTAGGGCTACACATTTGTTTCCCCTGGCGATGCCGACTGCAGTGGTGTGGTCGGTCAGCCAGTCCTCCGGCTTGGCGGTGCCATTGTACTTCGGAGTGTTGCGAGGGAGAGTGAAGCCGGCCGGGAACGGCTCGTTGCGGATCCGGGGGTCGAAACATGCTGGGCCGATCGAGCCCTCCTCCTTGAGGAGGGCCGACTGTACTAGCCGGTCGATGCAGGTTCGGGCGTCGTTCTCGCTCCGCAGGACGCGCGGGCCGAGCCGAGCGGCGAGCTCGGGACGAACAGTCGGGGCAGGCGAGCGGGCACGTTCCCGCCGCGGGGGCGGGGTATGGTCCCGGCTACGCCGGCTGCCGCCAGCCAGAGCGTCGTTGCGCCGGTTGTTGATGGCCGGCTGCTCGCCTCGTAGCTGGGTGCGTCCGTTGTGAGATCCAGCGCCCTGCCGGCCAGAGCCTCGAGGGGAAGAGGCCAGCTGGACCGGCCGGCGCTGGCCAGTAGTAGGCGGAGCGTCCCCCTCGGGGACGGGAATCTCGGAGCCGGCGTTGATGCCGTCGAGCCGGGCCTGTTGGGCGTTGGCGGTGGCGATGAGGTCTTGGATGTGTCGGTCCTGCTGCTCTCGCTCTTCGCCCACCAGGCCGGCGAGGTCGGCGTAGGCTACGTGGGCGGCCCTCAGGTTGGCGGCCGGCGTGTCGTAGGTGGGAAGCCTGCCGCTGAGGATCTCCGTGACCACGCGGCCGCGGTTGCGAACATCCCCGCGCTGGCTGGGCTCGTTGCCGGCGGGGGTGAGGCCATAGGCGGAGTTATACTCGCGCTGCGCGGACTCCATCCGGCGCTTGGTGGTGGCAAGCACGGTCGCCTCGTCGAACAGCAGCTGGCGAGCGGCCTCCAGCTCGGCCGTAGCCGTGGCCGGGTTCGTCGTAGGCGCGACGGGGGTGGTGAGGCCCCAAAGCACGGAGCCGAGGGGGTCGGAGGTGCCGGCGCGAGCGGCCGCGGCGGCCGCGTCTGCCTCCGCCCTGGCACGTCCGGAGGTCGTGGAGGAGCCGATGGCCATTACCCCAGCGTGGACGCGGGAGTCGTCGGCCTCGCCCAGGGCGAGTGCGCCAACGGATGAGGGCGGGTCGAGGCAGTCGAGTACCTGGCTAGGGTATTCGTCGGCGGCTGGCTCGTCGGCGAGGCTCAGCCTGCCGACGCACTCGGTGAGCGTGGCGACGTCGAGCAGAGGGTCGCCACCGCGCCCCTCATCGGAGAGGCCGGTGGCGCTGCCCGCAGGGCTAGCGAGAACGGGGTCCCACCCCGCGGGAGCGAGCCCCCCGAGCGTGCAGTTTCGCCCGGACGCGGGGCGGCCGGGGGAGGTGGCGAAGGGTCCCGCCCGGAGCGTGACTCCGGTCGACGCCGCGGAGGGCCCCACAGTGGGCGCCAACTGTCGTGGTTTTCTCACAGCAGATGCCACTGGGTGGCTTATCGAGAGTGGTTGGGGCCGAAGGACGCCGATGGGCTCCAGGAGCGGGATTAGGTACAAGCGGTGAGGGACACACGATGTACCCATGTTCGGGGCCCTCCGTGGGAGGTAATACCCCTAGTCCTGCTGGTCTAGTTAGATGGTGGGTGATGTTACAATGGCGCTCCTTGAGCTGATGTCTGGAGGAGGAAGAAGGAGCCGCCGGCTCCTCTTCCCTTGCTACGTGGTAGTGAGAATGCGAGGTGGGAGAATCCCTTAGTGCTTGCCTGCCCGATGCATGGGGGCTTCGGGGGGTTTTATAGGCCAACCCCCCGGCTTACAATATTCCTAAGGTACTAAAGGGGGGACCCGGCTGGCAGCCTCTCCAGCCGGCCAGGGGGCCCACCCGCTGCGCCGTCTCGTCGCCCGTAGGACCCGCCAGCTGCGCGGTCCCATCGCCAACTCGGGCCCGCCAGCCGGCTCTTCTATTGGCCCGCGCCTACCTGCCACGGCACGGGCCGCCCCGCACGGCGTCGTCTTGTGCTCGCCAGCCGAAGTCAGTGGTACGGCCGGCTGCGCTGTAGCCACGCCGGGGCAGGTGATGGAGTGGACGGCGGCGTGGCGGCACTGTTGTCCTGCCGGGTCTCGATCAGCCCTGGTCAGCGGTACGACCGCACGGACTGTAGCCACTCGTGCCCGCGCGTCAGCGGTCGCTGTAGCCACGCCGGAGCAGATGACGGAATGGACGGCGGTGTACTTGGCCGGAGTGGGAGGGGACGGGTGCCTGTCCGTCTAGTGGTCGGCGGAAGGGCAGGCCGTAGGGCGGCCGGGTCCTGACAAGCCGGTCGTGAGCCAGCCGGCAGTAGGCCTGCCGGCAGCCCTCCAGCCGGCCTTGGTACAGCCGGCGGTACGCCAGCCGGCTGCGGGCCAGCCGGCCGTATGGTTTTTTCAGAAGGGGTTGGAACCTCCCAGTCTTGGCCTACCTAGGGGTAATAACCCCGTCACAAAGCAGGACATAGGCTATTACCTCCATCGGAGGGGCTGAACCTAGGTAAACTCGCCTCCCATTCCCGTTTAACCCCTTTGAGTCGCCACCTAGTGGCGATGGCCTCACACCTAAGTCCTTGCACAAGGACATCTGCCGTGACAAAACCACGACAACTCCCAAGTGGTGTGCTTCGGCAGAATGAGGATGCCATCTTCATCTCTCTTGGTGTGAATCTGGCAGGGCCGGTCCAGGATGTCGCCCGTGTGATCACTCTTCTTCTTGGCCGCCCAATCCTTCTTCTGTTTCTACTTTCCTTTGGTCTTGCCTTGTCCAGAAACGGCTGCGGCTTCGGCCTTGCCGGCGGACTCGACTTTTTTTGCTTTTTGCCCACGTCGCCCCCGACTGAGGGGCTTTGGAGACGCGTCTCTTGCTGCTCCTGAGGCATTCTTCTTCCTCGCCGTTGGCGTACCGACTGGCGATCTCCATCGCCTGACTGAGGTGCAAAACGTCACATTGGCCAAACTTCAGGATGAGCTCGCGGTATCTGTGGCCTGCCTTAAAGGCACAGATGGCTTGATACTCCGTCACATTTTCCACCATGTTATGCAGGGTGGTCCAATGCTGGATTTACTCGCGGAGAGTCTCATTGTTCCTTTGCACACGGTGTGGCAACTCAGCCAGTCTGCCTGGGCGCTTGTAAGTTCCTTTGAACATCTTGACAAACACTCGGGGCAGGTCTTCCCAACTGTAAATACTGCCAACAGGTAGCTGATTCGGCCATGCCCTCGTCGATCCTTCCAGCATCAGGGGCCGGTGCTTCATCACGACAAAATCATTGCTGCCGCCAATCTGGACGGCCACTTGGTAGTCTTCCAACCAAGTTTCTGGCTTTGATTTGCCGTTGTACTTGCCAATCCTCGTCGCCAACCTGTAGTTGGATGGAACCTCAGCCTCTCGAATGTATCTGCTGAAACACTCAATGCCGGAAATGCCATGACCACTCGGCCACTCTCTGCTAGCTCTGGCTCTGTCGACCATGCCCTGAGCGATGATGGACCTAGCATTGAGCGGGGGCGCCCGGAAGTTTTCATCCCCGTAGTCTCTTCGCCGAGTTGGACTGCGCCTTTGGTCGTCTTAGTAAGGCCGCCTGTCACCATAGGACTGATGTACGTATATGACATCCCTCGGAGGGTGTGTCCGACTGTGATGGCGGTCGTCGTGCCTTCGGTCTCCATATTGGTCTCTCGGAGGAGGAGAACGCCAGTGTCTCCCGACGCGAGTGGGCTTTGAGCTGACTGCACCGTGTTCGCCCGGATGGACTTGCTGTGAATGCGGTTATGCGACTGAGACACTACAGAGTTCTACTCCGAGGCAGTCTTCAGGAGCATCTGGATCTGTCGAATGCCTTCCCTTGCCGCCGAGTCAGACGACTGAATGGAGTCAGCGATCCGAGTCACCGCGGCCAAATTCTGCAGCGGGGTGCGCATGACATGGTAATTATGTGAGCGGTCGTTCGGGAACAACCGCTTGCGATGCCGACTGGAGCTAGGTTGCTCCCGAGCCGTGCTATCGTCAAGTGACTTCTGGAGCCGCTCAAGCCATTCGCGCTCGGACAGAGTGGCCTGGTGTGTGGCTTCCAAGACGATTGCCTCCGGGGTCGTCCTTACAATGGGAGTGAGCAGAGCATGCTCGTTCCTCTGCCTAAGTTCTTCCCGCTGCTGGGTCATCGAAGTTGTCACCGCGACCGTTTCCGTTGCGCCCGCGGGAAGTCCCATCGTTGAATCCAGGAGGACCTCTAGTGGTTCATGCCATCAGGATCTCTGCAGTGGGATCGCTGCTCTCGCATTCGAACTCGTTGGAGGAGTCTCCGTGCAAGGAGGCTAACAAGTCGAGGGTGGGCTCGTCGGATTCGATCATGGCCACCTGCTCGGTCGTGGTCTGGAGAGTCACGGCATGCTTAATCCAGCATTGGAGCCGTGAGCGCCCGGAGCGCTTAGGACAACGTCCAACCGAAAGAAGAGGGGTCGCGCAGTACGAGACCGACGGCGGCCAGAGTAAGACTCCGTATGAAGACGCACGAAAATGCACCGTCCTGCAGGCGGGCAGCGCATTCGTATCCAGCAGAGTTTCCTGCAGCCACGCCGAGTCATCAGCGATGAAGCTGTGGGAACCGAACATAATCTCTTCGCCAAGAGTCGTCATGATGACTCATAAATCTCCACCTGCGTCGAAAATCGTTAGACGCTCCCCCCACGGTGGGCGCCAACTGTCGAGGGAATGAGCCTGACAATGAATACTAGGGGTACGAATGAGGGTGGAGCCTAGCTATGGCACAGGTGTCTCACTCGGATTTATCGAGTTCGGCCCCCTCTCGGAGAGGTAAAGACCCTACATCTCGTTCCCGGAGGCTTTGTATTTTCTCTGGGGGTGTCTGATTACAGAGAGTGTTGAACCCTTGTGTAGGAGCTTGGGGGTGGCTTATATAGAGTTTGCCAAGACCCGTCGTGCGTCATTACAAGAGTAATTAATGTGAGTAACTACGGGAGATACTAGAAACGACAGCCCTAACTACAACAGTTATAGGTAAAGGTAGCCATGACTACACTTCATGTGTGGTGTTAAGTCCCTCGCCATTGTAGCTCCCACGTCATCCGAGTGCTGATGTCTGGCCGACTGACTGGAGGATGTCCGAGTGAAACCATGGGTCCGAGTAGATTTGGTGTATGCATCTGAATGCATCCATAGTCCTGAGACTTTAATGGTCATGAGGGGACCTAGGTGGGCCCTGGATGTCAGCCCATGGCCCTACCACTAGTATATGACCCCATCATCTAGTTTATGGTATCTATCTGACTATGAAGAAGGTCGTTCATTACTTCCAAGACCACTTGGTCATGGTGATCGGCGACGCTCCCCTATCGGAAATTCTGAACAACACGCCACCGATTGAGTGGCAAAATGGACGATTGAGCTCCTTCCTTTGAAGATCAAGTTTGAAGACAAGAAAGCAATCAAGTCTCAAGCTCTAGTTGACTTCCTAGCCGAATGGACCGAACAGGAGCAGCCGGCCCCAAGCCTCCCCGAACATTGGACCATGTTCTTTGATGGGTCCAAGATGCTCCATGGCTCGGGGGCTGGAGTGGACCTTGTTTCCCCCAAAGGAGACCGTCTGAGCTATGTGCTCCAGATCCACTTTGATTAATCTAACAATGAGGCCGAGTATGAAGCCCTCCTATATGGGTTGCGTATGGCTATCTCACTCGGCGTTTGTCAGTTGGTGGTCTATGGCGACTCAGACCTCATGGTGAACCAAGTGATGAAAGAATGGGACATTCGAAGCCCGGCAATGACAGGCTACTGCAACACGGTCAGGAAGCTGGAGAAGAACTTCGAGGGTTTGGAGTTACATCACATTCCCCGAATCAAGAATCAGGCGGCAGATGACTTGGCTAGGATCGGTTCCACTCGGCGAGCTGTTCCGAAAGATGTGTTCCTGGAATACCTACGCGCCCCAACTATCAAAGAAGGTCCTTTCATAGAGGAGCCCCCGCAACCGGTCGGTCCGTCGAATCCAACTGAAGTTGACGTCCCAGTGGTGGTTGACATGGTCCACGAAGTACTGGTGATTATCCCTGAGTGGAAAAAAACCTACATAGCATACTTGCTTTGGCAAGAGCTCCCTGAGGACGAGGAGGATGCCTGCCAGATCGTTCGTTGATCCAAGGCCTTCACGATGATGGGAGACCAACTGTACAAGAAGAGCACCACTAGCGTCAATCAGTGTTGCGTCTCCCCAGAGGAAGTACGTCAAGTGCTACAGGAGATCCACTCGGGAACATGCGGACACCATGCATCCTATCGAACGTTGGTCGCTAAGGCTTTCCGAGCAGGTTTCAACTGGTCCCATGCCAATGAAGCGGTGAGAGACATTGTGGAGTTATGTGTCGGATGCCAGTTCTATGCAAACCAATCACGCAAACCCTCGTCCGCACTGAAGACGATTCCGCTCACGTGGTTGTTTGCTGTTTGGGGACTTGACATGATCGGGCACCTATGGACTGGGTCGAGTGGTTTCACTCACCTGCTAGTGGCAACGGACAAGTTCACCAAGTGGATAGAAGCAAAGCTGATAAATAATCTGGATTCGGCGACTGCCGTCAAGTCCGTCAAGCAGATCATCGTCACGTTTGGATTCCCCCACAATATCATTATAGATAACGGGTCGAACTTTGAATCAAACGATTTCCATGAATTCTGCTACACCCAAGTCACTCGGGTCAATTATGCCTCCGTGGCTCACCCGCAGGCGAATGGTCAAGCAGATCAGGCGAATGGGATGATTCTGCAAGGATTGAAGCCGCGCCTCATGAGAGATCTGAAGCATGTTGCAGGAGCTTGGGCCGAAGAACTGCCATCCATACTTTGGGGCCTGTGGACGACCCCGAATCGATCCACCAATCACACTCCTTTCTTCATGGTGTACGATTCCGAAGTTGTCTTGCCAAGTGACTTACTTCACAACTCCCCCCCCCCGAGTGGAGCTGTACTCAGAAGCTGAAGCGGAAGAAGCAAGACAGGATAGTCTAGACCTGCTAGAAGAGGAAAGGGAGCTAGCTCTCATCTGATCAACTCTTTATCAACAAGATTTGAGGCGCTATCACGACAGACAGGTCAGAGGACGCGCCTTTCACGAAGGCTACCTCGTCCTCTGACTAGATCAACAGAAGCCTCACAAGTTGGCGCCTCACTCGCAAGAGCCTTTCGCAATCTCCAAAGTTCTTAACAACGGAGCCTATCACCTCTATAACTTCGAGAAAAACGAGGAAGAGCCCCGAGCTTGGAACACGGACCTACTCCGCAAGTTCTTCACTTGGAACAAAAAAATCATTTCTGTAATGAGTTTTAGAGTGACATTGATGAATAAAAGTCTTAGTTTCTCTGTATTTCATCAAAATCTGTCCAAAATTTTAATTCACTCCGGTGATTTCCATATCCCAAAAAATCCATTGCCGCCAGTGGGTGTGACGACTTAGTTGCGAACCAGATTTTGCCTAAGTTCAAAAATCCTGAGTGTGGAAGATTTCTACACTTGGGGGCTTAGCCGCGATCCAGCCATCGTCTAAGCTAAAACGTTCCAACTGCGTAAGATTTCCACACTCGGGGGGCTTCGCCGCGAACCAGATTTCACCTAAGCTCTAAACGTTTCTGAGTGCGGACAATTTTTTCACTCGGTGCGATGTCTACTACGCAACTTTATGCTTGTAGACTCGTGTTGGGCCTCCAAGCGCGGAGTTTTGTAGGACAGTAGCAATTTTCCCTCAAGTGGATGACCTAAGGTTTATCAATCTGTGGGAGGTGTAGGATGAAGATGGTCTCTCTCAAACAACCCTGCAATCAAATACAAGAAATCTCTTGTGTTCCCAACACACCCAATACAATGGCAAATTGTATAGGTGCACTAGTTCGGCGAAGAGATGGTGATACAAGTGCAATATGGATGGTAGATATAGGCTTTTGTATTCTGAAAATATAAAAACAGCAAGGTAACAAGTAGTAAACAACGAGCAAAACAGTATAGCAATGCTTGGAAATAAGGCCTAGGGTTCATACTTTCACTAGTGCAATCTCTCAACAATGCTAACATAATAGAATCATATGATCATCCCTCAACGTGCAACAAAGAATCACTCCAAAGTTCATATCTAGCGGAGGACATAAGATGAAATTGGTGCACGTAGTAGAACCACCTCAAAGTTATTCTTTCTGGTCAATCTTTTGAGTTATTCCTGTAAGTGTCACAAACAGCCCTAGAGTTCGTAGTAAAATAACACCTATGATACATATCAATCAACCCTAATGTCACCTAGATACTCCAATGTCACCTCAAATATCCGTGGGTAAATTATTCGACATGCATCAAACAATTTCAGATTCATCATATTCAATCCAACACAAAGAACTTCAAAGAGTACCCAAGATTTCTATCGGAGAAAGTAGGATATAAACGTGCAATCAACCCATGTGCATAGATCCCCCAAGGTCACCGGAATCCGCAAGTTGATGCCATCAGATATATGAAGTGAATCAATAGAATAACCCATTGTCACCATGGGTATCCACATGCAAGACATACATCAAGTGTTCTCAAACCCAAAGTATTCAATCCAACATAACGAGATCTCAAAGGGAAAGATTCAATTCATCACAACTAGGTAGCAAGGGAAGAACACCATATGATCCAACTATATTAACAAAGCCCGCGATACATCAAGATCGTGCCATCTCAAGAACACGAGAGAGAGAGATTAAACGCATAGCTAGTGGTTCATACCCTAAGCCCCGAGGGTGAACTACTCTCTCCTCGTCATGGACACCGCTGGGATGATCAAGATGGCCTCCGGTGATGATTGCCCCCTCCGGCAGGGTGCCGGAAAGGATCCAGATGGGTTTTTTCTTCGATACAGAGATTTGCAGCGGTGGAGCAGAAGTTCAAGGTTTATTTCTGAGGGTTTCTATATATATAGGATTTTTCGGCGTTGGAATCACGCTAACTGGAGCCACGAGGGGGCCACAAGCTATCAGGGTGCGCCCAGGGGGTGGGCGCGCCCTGTTGGCTTGTGGCTAGCAAGTGGCCCCCTCCGGTGGTTCTTTGCTCCGGTATTTCTCATATTCTCCAGAAGAAATCGTCAAAAAGTTTCGGGCGATTCCGAGAACTTTTATTTTCTACATAAAAAAAATACCACGGTAATTCTGCTGAAAACAGCGTCAGTCCAGGTTGGTTCTAATACAGTCATATAAAATGCATCAAAACCATATAAAAGTATTGTAAACATAGGTAAATATGGCATGAGTACTTCATAAATTATCGATACGTTGGAGACGTATCAGCATCCCCAAGCTTAATTCCTACTCGTCCTCGAGAAGGTAAATGATAAAAGAAATAATTTATGAAGTGTGAATGCTAGCATAGTGTATAAAATTGACCAAGGAATTTCAGTCACTTTTCTAGCATCATAACCAGCAACTTTTTCTCATGAAACTTGTTATGATAGAGTAGCAATCAATTCACATGTCATGGTTCAAACAATGCATTCTCTTGAAACTTAACAACATATGTTCTTAGTCATCAAACAATTTCAATGCATCATCTAGTCTAATTAAGAGCTCCACATACTCAATTATCATATAGTCTTCTATGATTGCTAATACTCAAAGCCTATTTTTAGAACAAACAGCATCCATCGAACATAGAGAAAGATAGGGGCTTAATGTTCCGCCTCCCAACGTACTTGTCATGAAGACAATTGTCAACAATAATGAATCATGATCAAATATATTTGACTGGATATATGTGCTTGGTTATTTTGCCACCACATGGTGCTTGCCAACTAATAGATTGAGGTTGGAATAAGACGTTGGCTCAACATGAAAACTAAATAACATAAAAGTAAATAGATTGTCCCTTTGCAGAGGGAAGCATGGATTTGCAGAGGTGCATGATGACCCACAAGTATAGGGTAACAATCGTAGTCCTTTCGATAAGTAAGAGTGTCGAACGCAACAAGGAGCAGAAGGGAATGATAAGCAGTTTTCAGCAAGGTATTCTCTGCAAGTGCTGTGAGTAACAGTAATACATAGTTTTGTAGCAAGATAATTCGTAACAAGTTACAAGTAATAATAGTAGAAAGTGTGCAGCAAGATAGCCCATCCTTTTTATAGCAAAGGACAGGCCAAAAAGTACTCTTATATGAAGCAAACGCTCCCCAGGACACATGGAAATTTCTGTCAAGTCATGTTCATCATGTTGAGTTGATTCGTGTTCATTACTTTGATAATTTGATATGTGGGTGGAACGATGCTAAGGTGTTGTTATTACTTGATCAAGCAACCCGCTTATGATTACCCCCTCTCGCAAGCATCCGCAACTACGAAAGAAGAATTAAGGTAAATCTAACCATAGTATGAAACGTGTGGATCCAAATCAGCCCCTTATGAAATAACGCATAAACTGGGGTTTAAGCTTCTGTCACTCTCGCAACCCATCATCTACTTGTTACTCCACAATGCCTTCTCTTAGGCCCATAACATGGTGTAGTGTCGTGTAGTCGACGTTCACACGACACCACTAAGAGAAGCAACAACATATGCATCATCAAAATATCGATCGAATACCAACTTCACATGATTACTTATAACAAAACTTCTCCCATGTGCTCAGGAACAAAAGTAACTACTCATACATCATCAACATTTTCAAGATCAAAGGTGTAATAATGGTGATCAAGGATCTAAACATAATATCTTCTACCAAGTAAACCAACAAGCATCAACTACGAGATGTAAGCAACACTACTAGTAACCCACAGGTACC
Source organism: Elymus sibiricus (assembly GCA_039707655.1). Classification (NCBI taxonomy): domain Eukaryota; kingdom Viridiplantae; phylum Streptophyta; class Magnoliopsida; order Poales; family Poaceae; genus Elymus; species Elymus sibiricus. Next base: position 258,524,364 of record CM077675.1, on the reverse strand, counting down.
AATCTAAGGTTTTGAGACAAAGATTGAATACAAGAGATGAACTAGGGTTTGAGATGAGATGGTGCTAGTGAAGATGTTGATGAAGATTGGTCCTCCCATGAAGGAGGAAGCATTGGTGATGACGACGGCTTCGATCTCCCCATCCCGGAGGGAAGATTCCTCGGCAGAATCTCTCTGTCGGAGAGCAAAAGGGCCTGTGCCCAGGTTTTCGCCTCAAGACGGCGGCGCTTTGTCCCGAAAGTATATTCTTGATTTTTTTTCTAGGGTAAAACATACCATATAGGAGAAGAGGGGGTCAGGAGACCTGCTGGGCCCCCACAAGCTAACAGGGCGCGCCTAGGAGGGTGGGCGCGCCATGTTGGCTTGTAGCTAGCAGGTTGCCCCCCTCTGGTATATTTTTGGCCCAATAATTCTTATATATTCCATAAAAATTCTCCGTGAAGTTTTAGGTCATTTGGAGTCTAGTGATTTTTCAACCTTTTTCTTGGTTTTCAGGTTCAGAATTCCATTTTCCAGTGATTTCCCTCTTCGTGATGTACCTTGCATATTCAAAGAGAAAAAACATAAGAATTGTATCATGATGAGGAATAACGAACAAGAATAACATAAATATCAATAAGAATTCATGATGCAAAATGGACGATCAACTCCCCCAAGCTTAGACCTCGCTTGTCCTCAAGTGGAAGCCAAACTCGATAGTAATGATCACATAATTTGAGAGAGAGGTGTCAATAAAAACAGAATATGGACATGAGAGCATCATGAATATTAACATAGCAGCAAGTTTTTCATCATATAACTTCTCAAAAACAAGTAACAATCTATCCACAATTGTTGAGGTATGAAGCATAAACTTTATTGACAATCAACAAACTATGTTCTTAGTCATTGAGATAATCATAATTCATCATTTTCTAGAGAAGAATCTAGGTAAGAGCTTTCATTCTAGCAAGTTCACATACTCAACTATCATTTAGTTTTGTATGACAGCTGACACTCATTGCATATTTTTGGAGCTAATGTTTCCATCGGGCACATAGAAGATGGGGCTTTATTGTCTTTGCCACCCAACACATTTACCTCAAGGATAATGTCAACAATAATGAATCATGATCACCTACGTCCAACTGGATATATATATCTGGATCTTTACCCAACACATAATGCTTGCCAACTAAGGAGTTAATAGGTAGGAATAGGGATACACATTATTGACTCGTGCATAAAAGTAAGTACATGAAAGTAAAATATATGCCCTTCGCAAAGGGGAGCAGAGGTTATCATGCACTTTCTATTTTTGGATGTGCAAATTCTTAATGGAAAGGAACGTCACTTTATATTTCCCCTTATGATAGCAAACTTTATTATGCAATATGTCGCTTTTATTTCTTTGCCATCACAAGATCGTACAAACTTTATTTTCCCTTACAATAAATGGTCATACATATTTAAGAGCAATTTTTATTTCTTCATGCACCGATGACAACTTACTTGAATGATCTTATTCAATCCATATGTAGGTATGGTGGACTCTCATGGAAAGAAACTGGGTTTAATGGTTTATAGACGCACAAGTAGTATCTCTAATTAGTGCGGAAATTTTTTGGCTAGCAAAAGATCTAAAGCAAGCACTACGTGTTAAAGTATCCATGACAATATAACTTCTACGTGAATATAAACAAACATGATCATTACGTTGTCTTCCAGGTCCAACATCAACATTTGATCATTATATAATATTTGGTGGGGGCTCACAATCATAAAAGATGTCCAAGATAGTGTATTTGTATGTGAATATCCACTCCTCTATCATAATCTTGCATAGATTGTATCAATGACTAATGCTATGTTTGTTTATTCCCAACAACTTTTATCTAGCATACTTCTTCTATGTGAAGTCATTACTCCCCATGGGATTACCATATGATATTTCTATTTCTTTTATTTCATTGCTATGATTAATGCATGAGAGTAAAGCAAGCAAACTCAAATTATCTTTATTATATAACTCTCATACTCGATTACAAGAATAGATATATCTCAAAGCAAAACTCTAAGCAAAGAAAATCTGAAATTTTATTTCTCTAAATCATGACATAACTAAGGATCGAACTAAGATAGATGATAATGGTAAAAGTGATGGTGATACGATAACGAGGCACCTCCCCAAGCTTGGAACAAGCTAAGGGTGGTGCCCATACCCATATACCCAAGCATCCTTCTTGGATGATGGTGGTGATGGTGTAGTAGGTTGGTCCTCTGTCTTCAGAGGCGTAGGCTCCCCGTCAAGAAAGAGGATCTTGTCTCCGGAATCCTGAAATCGGCAGCGATGCTCGTCCTTTTAAACCTAGATTCATACTCACAGTTTTGGTTTTGCAAGTCAAAGATTTGAGCTTGGAGATGATCAATCCGATCTTGAAGCTAGAAGGGAGCCTCCCCCACGTTCCTAGTGTCCAGTGATACCTCTCCAATGTATCTATAATTTTTGATTGTTCCATGCTATTATATTATCATTCTAGTATGCTTTTTGAGTAATAATTTACCAATTTATATTATTTTCAGCACTAACCTATTGACCCAGTGCCCAGTGCCAGTTGTTGTTTTCTGCGTGTTTTTTACTTTTCATGTTTAAAGTACCAAACAAAGTCCAATTGCCCCGAAACTTTTTTATTATTTTTTCTGGACCAAAAGAAGACCTGGAAGCTTCAGGAAAAGACCGCATGCCGCACGAGGAAGGCACAAGCCAACAGGGCGCGCCCAGGGGGGTCGGTGCGCCCTGATGGCTTGTACCTCCCTGGTGGCCCTCCTACCCCTGTTCTCTGGCCTATAAATTCACATGTATTCCAAAAATCCTAGAGGGCATCTCGAAACACTTTTTCCGCCGCCGCAAGTCTCTGTTCCGCCGCGATCCCATCTGGAGCTCCGTTCTGGCACCCTGCCGGAGGCAGGATCGATCACGGAGGGCCTCTTCATCAACCTTGCTGCCCTCATGATGATGTGTGAGTAGTTCACCACATACCTACGGGTCCGTAGTTAGTACCTATATGGCTATCTCTCTCTCTTTTGATCTTCAATACAATGATCATCGCATCTTTGCTTTGATCTATCCGATGTAATTCTTTTGTACAATGTGTTTGTTGGGATCCGATGAATTGTGGGTTTAGGTTTCAGATTATTCGTGAAAAGTATTTGAGTCACCTATGAATATTATGATTCTTATTTGCATGATCATTATAGCTTTTTAAATCTCTCCGATCTATTGAAATATTTTGGCCAACTAGATTGATATTTCTTCAGTGAGATGGGTGCGTTGTAGTGGGTTCAATCTGGCGGTGCTCTATATCCCAGTGACAGAAAGGGACAAGACACGTCTTTGTATTGTTGCCACTAAGGATAAAACGATGGGTTTAGTTCATATTAATTGAATTCTCTTTGTCAATGTTCTCCAAGCATTACTCTGTTTTACTTAATACTCCAGATGCATGCTGGATAGCGGTCGATGGGTGGAGTAATAATAATAGGTGCAAGCAGGAGTTGGCCTATTTGCTTATGGACATGATGCCTATATATGCATGATCATTGCCGTGAATATCACATAACTATGCGCTTTTCTATCAATTGCCCAACAGTAATTTGTTTACCCACCGTATGTTGCCTACATGAGAGATGCTGCTAGGGAAAACTATGGCCCCCGGGTCTATTCACTTATATATTTACAAAACCTATCATTACCTTGATGCCATTATTTACCTTTTATTTTATTTTTCAATTTACAATTATATACTATTATCTACACGCTTCACTTACTTGCAAATAACGAGATCAAAGGGATTGACAACCCTCTTGCCGCGTTCGATGCAAGTGTTTTCTCTTTTGTGTGCAGCCGCTGAAGACGGTTGTCGATTGATATTCCTATTGGTTCGATAAACCTTGATTCTTAACTGAGGAAAATACTTATCCGTATTGTGCTGCAATTACCCGTTCCTCTTCACGGAAAACACAACGCATATCACAAGTATCAGGAAGGATTTCTGGCATCGTTGCCGGGGAATATCATCACCAACTATCATGTAACTTCACACAAAGTATCATTCACTTGTTCCTCTTTTTATTTGTTGTTATATTTAGTTTGCTTCATAAAAATCAAAAGTACAAAGATATTTATCTTTGCTTGTTACTAGTTTACTTCTTTACTTGCTAGCTTACTTGTCCTGCTTGTTACTTTGCTTGCTCGGTCACCATGTCTCAAGATACTACTAAGTTGTGTGACCTCTCAAATACTAATAACAATGATTTTATTAGTACTCCTATACCACCCGCCACTAGTGCGGAGGCTTTTGGTATTAATCCTGCATTGCTGAATCTTGTGATGAAAGATCAATTTTCGGGAAGTCCTAATGAGGATCCCGCTGCTCATCTTAATACTTTTGTTGAACTTTGTGATATGCAAAAGAAAAAGGATATGGATAATGATGTTGTGAAATTGAAATTATTTCCTTTTTCACTAAGAGATACGGCTAAGGCTTGGTTTCATTTTTACCACGTAATAGTATTGGAACATGGGATAAGTGTAAAGATCCTTTTATTTCCAAGTATTTTCCTCCTGCTAAGATCATCTCCCTTAGGAATCAAATTATGAATTTTAAACAACATGATAAAGAACATGTTGCACAAGCTTGGGAAAGGATGAAATCTATGATTAGAATGCCCTACTCATGGTTTAAACGTGTGGATGATTATCCAATACTTCTATGTTGGACTAAACTTTGTGTCTAGAAATCTTCTAGATTCTGCTGCAGGTGGTACCTTTATGGATGTGACCTTACGAGAGGCCACAAAACTTCTGGACAACATCATGACAAATTATTCTCAATGGCATACCGAAAGAGCTCCAACTGGTAAGAAGGTAAATTCTATCGAAGAAATCGCTACTTTGAGGGAGGCAGACAAGGGCCCCATAAGATATCCGGGCGCGCTATGTTGGCTTGTGCCTCCCTCGTGGGTCCCCCTGACTCGTTTTTATTTTTGGAATTTTCTAAAATACTAAAACCAATAGAAGATATTTTTTGTAATTTTTGCAGTCGGTTTACTTACCGTATAACATACCTACCCCCCTTCCTTCAGCTTTCTGGAGTGTTCCGGAAGGTCTCTCTTATGTGTTCTTGCGGAGTCATAACTTGAATAATATTAGTTTCAACATTGACGGGAGTAACTGAGGTATAGTGTTTAATTCTTTGCCCATTTACCACTCTCGGATTTTGGCCTTCGAAGTTGTTGATCTTGATAGCACCGGAGCGATAGACCTCCTCAACGACATAAGGGCCTTCACAGACAGAAGCTTACTAGCAAAAAATCTGAAACGACAATTGTACAAAAGAACTAGGTCTCCTACATTGAATTATCGTTTTTGGATACTCTTGTGATGCCATCTTTTAACTTTTTCTTTAAACAACTTGGCATTTTTATAAGTTTCTGTCCTCCATTAATCTAATGAGCTAATATCAAATAACCTCTTTTCACCAGCAAGTTTAAAATTATAGTTAAGTTCTTTAATTGCCCAATGAGTTTTATGTTCTAACTCAAGACGTAGATGACATGCTTTTCCATAGAGCATTTTATATGGGGACATTCCCATAGGGTTTTTATAAGCAGTTCTATAAGCCCATAAAGCATCATCAAGTTTCTTAGACCGAATCCTTCTAGATCTATTAACGGTCTTTTGCATGATCAATTTTATTTCTCGATTGCTGAACTCAACTGGAACGCTAGACTAAGGATGATAAGGTGATGCACTCCTATGGTTAACATTGTATTTAGTTAGAAGTTTACGAAAAGCACCATCAATAAAATGTGAACCACCATCAGTCATTAAATATCTAGGGATTCCAAACCTCGGGAAAATAACATCGTTAAGCATTTTAATACAAGTGTTATGATCAGCACTACTAGTTGGAATAGCTTCTACCCACTTAGTAGCGTAATCAACAGCGACTAGAATATGAGTATACCCATTAGAGGAAGGAAAAGGTCCCGTTTAATCAAAGCCCCATACATCAAATGGTTCAATAGCAAGTGAATAATTCATAGGCATTTCCTGACGTCTACCAGTGTTACCAATCCTTTGACATTCATCACAAGAAAGGACATACTTACGAGCATCTTTGAAAAGAGTAGGCCAACAGAAACCAGATTGTAGTACCTTGTGTGCAGTTCTATCACCAGCATGGTGCCCTCCGTAGGCCTCGGAATGACACTTCCGTAGGATCTTTCTTTGTTCATGCTTAGGTACACAACGTCTAATAACACCATCCACTCCTTTATAAAGATGTGCGTGATCCCAAAAGTAATGTCTTAATCATAAAAGAACTTTTTCTTTTGTTGGTAGGTGAAACTAGGTGGTATATATTTAGCAACAATGTAATTAGCATAATACGCATACCAAGGAGTACTATGGGAAGCATTTATAACAACAAGTTGCTCGTCAGGAAAATTATCATCAATAGGCAGTGGGTCATCAAGAACATTTTCCTTCCTAGACAAGTTATCTGCTACGGGGTTTTCAGCTCCCTTCCTATCAACGATATGCAAGTCAAATTCTTAAAGTAAATGCACCCACCTAATTAGTCTAGGCTTAGCATCTTTATTTTCCATAAGGTATTTAATAGCAGCATGATCAGTGTGAATAGTAACTTTAGCATCAACAATATAAGGTCTAAACATATAACATGCAAAGACAACTGCAAAAATTCCTTCTCACTAGTAGCATAGTTTCTTTGGGCATTGTCTAGAGTTTTGCTAGCATAATGAATGACATTCAATTTCTTGTCTACTCTTTGTCCTAGAACATCACCAACAGCATAATCACTAGCATCACACATAATTACAAATGGTAAATTCCAATCAGGTGGTTGAACAATAGGTGCAGAAATCAAGGCTTTCTGAAGTATTTCAAAGGCTTCTACACAATCATCATCAAAAACAAAAGGAATATCTTTTTGAAGAAGATTAGTTAGTGGCCTAGAAATATTTGATAAATCTTTAATAAAATGCCTATAAAACCAGCATGACCAAGAAAACTTCTTATACCTTTAACATCTTTAGGACATGGCATTTTCACTATTGCATCAACTTTAGCTTTGTCTACCTCTAAGCCTCGTTCAGAGATTTTATGCCCAAGTACTATACCTTCATTCACCATAAAGTGGCACTTCTCCCAATTCAAGACAAGATTAGTATCTTCACATCTTTGCAAAACTCGATCGAGGTTGCTGACGCAATCATCAAAAGAAGTCCCATAAACGAAAAAATCATCCATGAAAACCTCAACAATGTTTTCACAAAAATCATAGAATATAGCAGTCATACATCTTTGAAAGGTAGCAGGTGCATTGCATAAACCAAAAGGCATACGTCCATAAGCATAAGTTCCAAAAGGGCAAGTAAAAGTAGTTTTCTCTTGGTCTTTTTTTGACACAGGTATTTGAGAGAAACTAGAATATCCATCAAGAAAACAAAAGTGTGTGTGCTTAGATAATCTTTCTAACATTTGATCAATAAAAGGCAAGGGGTAAAGATCTTTTCTAGTTGCTTTGTTTAATTTCCTAAAATCAATTACCATCCTATAACCAGTTATGATTCTTTGTGCGATAAGTTCATTTTTATCATTAGGAACGACGATTATACCTCCTTTCTTAGGAACACAATGAACATGGCTTACCCATCTACTACCAGCAATAGGATAAATTATACATGCCTCTAGAAGCTTTAGTATTTCAGTTCTTACCACTTCCTTCATCTTCGGATTTAAGCAGTGTTGATGATCAATGACAGGTTTAGCATCCGGTTCCATATTAATCTTGTGCTGACATAGAGTGAGGCTAATGCCCTTAAGATCATCAAGAGTATATCCAATAGCAGCCTTGTGCTTCTTTAGAGTTTTAAGTAACCTCTTTTCTTCATGCACTGAAAGGTTAGCACTAATAATAATAGGATATATCTTCCTTTCATCCATATAAGGTTATTTCAAAGTATTAGGTAATGTCTTTAGCTCAAATACGGGATCTCCCTTAGGTGGAGGAGGGTCCCCTAAAATATCAACGGGCAAGTTGTGTTTAAGAATAAGTATTTGTCTAAGAAATATATCATCTATCTCGTTTATTTCATTCATATGCATATCATTCTCATGGTCTAGAAAATATTGTTCTAATGGATCAGTAGGAGGCACGGCAATAGAAGCAAGACCAATTATTTCATCCTTACTAGGTAATTCCTTTTCATATTGTTTTCTTCCAAACTTAGAGAAATTAAATTCATGAGACACGTCACCAAAGCTTACTTTGACTTTCTTAGTAACACAATTAATTTCAGCATTAATAGTATTCAAGAAAGGTCTACCAAATATAATGGGACAAAAGCTATCTTGTTTTGAACCAAGTACCAAGAAATCAGTAGGGTACTTAATTTTTCCACACAAGACTTCAACATATTGAACAATCCCAAGCGGTGAAATAGTGTCTCTATTTGCAAGTTTAATGGTGACATCAATATCTTCAATCTCAAAGGGTGCTATGTCATTCATAATTTCTTGATATAAAGTAAAAGGTATATCACTAACACTTGTACCCATGTCACACAAGCCATGATAACAATGATCTTCAATTTTAATAGAAACAACGGGCATGCCAACAACTGGTTTATTTGTGTCTAACTCATCCTGAGGATTTCTAGCGGGTTTTGCAATTCTAGTAGTTTCATCACAAAACTAAATAACCTGACCATCAATATTATCAACTAGGAGATCTTTAACCATAGAAATATTCGACTCAACATTTATTTGTTCAGAGGGTTTGGGTGTTCTAATATAACTTTTATTAACCATAGTAGCAGCTTTAGCATGTTCCTTAATCCTAACAGGAAAAGGAGGTTTCTCAATGTAAGCTGTAGGCACAACTGGATCAACATGATAAACAATTGTTTCCTCTTTAACTTTAACAGGTTCCTCTAATGATTTTTCAATAGGCGGATGATATTTAAACCACTTCTCCTTAGGGAGATCAACATGAGTAGCAAATGATTCACAGAAAGAAGCTACTATCGGAGTGAAGCCCATATTTATTGCTAAACTCATGGAAAGTATCAATTTCCATAAAAGATTTAACACAATCAAACTTAAGCTTTATACCTGAATCTTTACCTTTGTCGAATTCCCAATCTTCAGAGTTGCGTTTAATTCTTTCCAGAAGATCCCATTTGAATTCAATAGTCATCATCATGTAGGAACCAGTAGAAGAAGAATCGAGTATTAATTGATCATCATGAGAAAGCCGAGCATATTTTTTTTGTATAATCACTTCTCTTGAGAGCTCATGGTTGGGGCAAGTGTGCATCATAGATTTATGCCTCCCCCAAACTTGAACGATGCTTTCTCCTTCATGAGGCCAGCAATTATATATAAAGTTCCGATCACGATGGACTAGATGCATAGGATAAAACTTCTAATGAAATTCCAGCTTCAAACGATTCTAGTCCCATGATCCAATATCATCCAATAGCTTGTACCACATCAATGCTTTTCCCTCCAAAGATAAAGGGAAAACCTTCTTCTTAACTTTGTCTCCGGATAAACCTGCATGCATAAATAATCCACAAATCTCATCTACATATATCAAGTGGTAATCAGGATGAGTTGTACCGTCATAAGGATTAGCTAGCAGTTTCTCTACCATACCCAAAGGAATCTCATAATAAATATTTTCAGTAGGTTCAGTAGGTTGAGAGGCAACTTTTTCCACTTCCGTTCGAGGCGAAGATGCCCCGAACAAGCCACTCAAAGGGTAACCGTCCATTGTAACAAGCAACAATAAATTTCAGCACATACCGAAAATGTTTCCTTACCACGTTCCACTTACCAAAGGCGCTTCACTCCCCATCAACGGCGCCAGAAAATAATCTTCATGACCCACAAGTATAGGGGATCAATCATAGTCCTTTCGATAAGTAAGAGTATCGAACCCAACAAGCATCAGAAGGAAATGATAAGCAGTTTTCAGCAAGGTATTCTATGCAAGTGCTGTGAGTACCAGTAATAGATAGTTTTATAGAAAGATAATTTGTAACAAGTGACAAGTAACAATAGTAGCAACTGTGCAGCAAGATAGACCAATCCTTTTTATAGCAAAGGACAGGCCTGAAAGTACTCTTATATGAAGCAAGTGCTCCCAAGGACACATGGGAATTTTTGTCTAGTCATGTTCATCATGTTGAGTTGATTCACGTTCGTTACTTTGATAATTTGATATGTGGGTGGACCGGTGCTAAGGTGATGTTCTTACTTGAACAAGAAACTCACTTATGATTAACCCCTCTTGCAAGCATCCGCAACTACGAAAGAAGAATTAAGATAAATCTAACCATAGGATGAAACGTGTGGATCCGAATCAGCCCCTTATGAAATAACGCATAAACTGGGGTTTAAGCTTCTGTCACTCTCGCAACCCATCATCTACTTGTTACTCCATGCCTTCCCTTAGGCCCATAACAAGGTGAAGTGTCGTGTAGGTGATGTTCACACGACACCACTAAGAGAAGCAACAACATACACATCATCAAAATATCGAATGAATACCAACTTCACAAGATTACATATAACAAGACTTCTCCCATGTCCGCATGAACAAAAGTTACTACCCACCCATCATCAACATGTTCAAGATGAGAGGTGTAAAAATCATGATAAAGGATCTGAACATAATATCTTCCACCAAGTAAACCAACAAGCATCAACTACGAGATGTAATCAACACTACTAGTAACCCATAGGTACCAAACTGAGGTTTTGAGACAAAGATTGAATACAAGAGATGAACTGGGGTTTGAGATGAGATGGTGTTGTTAAAGATCTTGATGAAGGTTGGTCCTCCCATGAAGGAGGAAGCGTTGGTGATGACGATGCGCTACTGCATGATGGTCCAAAGACAACACATGTATTAGAGACCCTTCGACAAAACTGTTTGCGATGTACATCATAGCGTGTGCGATGTAAATAAAGAAAAAAGCATGTGTGATGTCATACACGCATTTCGAAATTATAATTGTGTGCGATGTTACGCAAACAGTTTTTGCAAAAATTTTGTGTGTGATGTTGTCTATTATAACACACGGTTTGAAAAAACATAAACATCTGATGCTCTGCACACGGTTTTTACAAATTATGTGTGTGTGATGCCCTATATCATTGCACACGGTTATTATAATGCAACCGTGTGTGATGTCATGCATACAGTTTTTGCAAAAAGTGTGTGTATGATGTAGCATGTCATTGCACACGGTGTTAAAAATGTAAACGTGTGTGATGTCTTGCACACTTTTTGGCATACATTGTGTGTGCGATGTAGTCTGTCATCGCACACTCTTTCATAAATGGAACCGTGTGTGATTCCTGAAATTATTATTTTTACAAAAAATAATGGTTTTCGCGATAAGTTTGAAGGCGAACTAACATTTTCCTTCGTCGTTTGACTTTAATTTTTTTCTACACTTAACATGCACCATAGAGTCCCCCCTGTTAAAATTTGCCGCTTTTCAGAGCTCATTTACTATATTTGAGTCATTAACTGCATTTCCAGTCATTTAATGGATATAATTCAAATTTGAACTATGAATGCATGAAGCAGTACGCAAAAATGATATGAAAAATCATATTTCGGTTATTGAGTATATTTGTATGCCTCATACAAGAAATGAATATAAATTTATTAGACATATGTGGCAAGAATCAACCGCGAACATGGAGTTTATTGGAGTTGAAATTATAAAAATTATAAATGAAGTCTGAAAAATATGAAACTTGGCATAGTGTCATGATATGACCTCATATGATGTGGTAAAATTTTGAGAAGGTTTCACATTTTTTTTCGACGTACATTCTTTAGAAATCTGACAACCTCCAAGGAAAGATCATGGTTTTGAGAGTGAATGCACCAAATTGGTGGCGAACTTATGTTTTCCTTTATCATTTGACCTTGAATTTTTTTTCTACAGTTAAAAGACACCATACAATCCTCCATATTAAAATTTGACACTTTTCGGAGCTCATTTGCTATATTTGAGTCATTAACTTCATTTCTAGCCAATTTACGGATACATTCGAATTTGAACTACAAGTACAGAAAACAGTATACAAAAATAATTTGAAAATCATATTTAGGGCAGTGAGTATATGTGTATGCCTCATACAAGAAATAAATATTAAATTCAAATATCTATGTGGCATTAATCAACCGTGAACATGAAGTTTATTGGTATTTTAATTCTAGAAAATCTAAAATGTCTAATAAATACGAAACTTGGCATGGTGTCAATATAAGACCTCGGTATACTGTAGTAAATTTTTGAGAAGGTTTCACAATTTTTTTGATGGTGTAAGGGAAAAAAATCAAATGGCAAGAAAGCACACATATGTGTACTCAATTCATATTGGTGAAGAGATTGAAGCCTTGGAACGATGACATGGCATGAATCCATCCGTCCACACTCCACACCCAAGAAAAATATCTAGCCTTATCTCTTCATCACGTACCCTACCACATCCACACATATATCTAGCTAGCATCAATCAAACCTCCTATAGAACCACGAACATGACAAACACTTCTTCCATGCCATGGTCGGCGAGGCAGACGACGCTTGCTCCACACTCTGACTAGGAGCAGGACACGACGGGGCGGGGAGCGCTCGGCATCGGGCGGTCGTACATGAAGCGGGTGCCATGGACGTCATGAGGCTCGTCGTCGAGCGTAGACGCGAGCACGAGCACGAAGCGGCCGTACAGCTCCAGGATCTCTATCCGGCGGCACAACTGCTTCAACAAGTTCTGCATCCCGGGAGGCGGCGTCATGGAGGCAGTTCGTGGCCATGTAAGCTAGCTTCCCGTGTGTCTCTTTCCAAGAATCCATCCACTAGTCTGCCTGCTAGCTAGCTTGCCAGATAGTACTAATCTAATCTTGTTTTTTCTATTTCTAAGTATGATCTCTCTAGCCATCTAATCGATTCTTGATTCTTCTCATCCATCAAGATTCCCCAAGACATCAAACTAATCACAAAATCTCTCTTTTGAAGCTCTAAACTTTCTCTTGCAATACTTTTTGAGAAAAAAATATATGCTTAACTAGTATAAGAACTAATTTCAAGTAGGATACTTGCGTATGTAATTAAAAAATCATAAAAAATAGAAATAGAATTCAAAAAATCCATTTTTTTGCATGGTAGATAATTTAGTGCATGTGGTACGCTCCAAATTTCAGCTCATTTGGACATATGAGTAGCTGTCAGCAAAAAAGACAAATTGGGTCCGAACAATACATGAATAGTAAACTTTTTTACAAACACCAAATTTGTCATTTTGACCAAGGGATACTCAGATGTCCAAATGGTCTGAAATTTGGAGCGCTCCTCACGCACCAAATTCTCTACCATGCAAAAAAATTGGAATTTTTGAATTTTTCTAGTATTTGTTTTGAATTTTTTGTACATCAAAGGTGCAGATGAGCCTGGGCACCGAATCGCTGCTCTTTGTAATGATTTACTTTTTTGACCTTGTCATCATTTGTCTTGGTTTTCAAGATGAGATACAAAAAGAAATCTGAGAAGGTTTGGGAATTGATGTCATCGTTGAAAAAGAGACTCATGAAGCTTTACGACAAAATTAGATGTGATTGCTAGTTGTATGTGTGGGCTATCGTGTGATGTGAGATAGTACGTTTGTAGTTTTGTATGATATATGATAAACCTTAAAAAGAAATCATATAGTGGATTTTGACTGTGCATTTTTGCATTATGTTTGATTGTCAAAAGATGATCATAGTAAATTGATTACTGTCTAGCTGATTTTAGGACTAACTAACACGTCATTAAGATCACACATTGCACACAGTTTTTTGGATCCAATTGTGTGTGATGGCATATTCATCACACACTGTTTTTTTATTTTTAATCATGTGTAATGAATCGCGCATTACATAAAATTTTCGTGAAATAACCGTGTGTGATGCTAATCCAAATTGCAAACAGTTTTTACGTTGAACCGTGTGGGATGTACCCCCCAATCACAAATAGTTCTGATAGCAGGTGCGATGGACCCCCCCTATCACCCACACAAGCAAGGTGACAGTTTGAAACTGCGTCACTAAAAGGGGTTAAAAACCGTTTGCTTAGGACCTTCCTGCACCAGTGATGGCTTCGATCTCCCCCTCCCGGAGGGAAGTTTCCCGGTAGAATCTCTCTGCCGGAGAGCAAAAGCGCCTCTGCCCAGGTTTCCACCTCGAGACGGCGGCGCTTCGTCCCGAAAGTATCTTCTTGATTTTTTCTAGGGTAAAACACACCATATAGGAGAAGAGGGGGTCGGGAGATCTGCTGGGCCCCCACAAGCTAACAGGGTGCGCCCAGGGGGTGGGCGCGCCATGTTGGCTTGTGGCCAGCAGGTGGCCCCCTCTGGTATATTTTTAGCCCAATAATTCTTATATATTCCATAAAAATTCTCCATGAAGTTTCAGGTCATTTGGGGTCTAGTGATTTTTAAACCTTTTTCTTGGTTTTCAGGTTCAGAATTCCAATTTCCAGTGATTTCCCTCTTCCTGATGTACCTTGCATATTCAGAGAGAAAAGGCATAAGAATTGTATCATAATGAGGAATAATGAACAAGAATAACATAAATATCAATAAGAATTCATGATGCAAAATGGACGTATCAGTGCCAGAGCTCATTGTTTAAACAGAGATGAATATGTTTTGGCTGGTGTGCCTTTCCTGTCAATGTTACGACAAGAGATTTCAATATCATCCATGCTAATCACATTATTGGTAGTTCCCAAACAGAATTAAAATTTACTCTCCCTCAACCATTCAAACACATTCCATGGCTAGTCGTATCAACGGGTACCTTCCAAACAATCAACTTTCTATGGGGAGCTCTTGTTTATTTATTTTTGTATTATGCAGGACTACGGATCCTTTTTACGAGCCTCTCTCTTGCAATGACAAGTGAATTAACACTCATCATGAGAATAACCCACTTAGCATGGAAGATATTGATCGGCCCGATCGCTCCATGAGCGGTATGGGCACACAAAACAGATGTTTATTTGAAGGTTTTAAAGGTGGCACATGCAAATTTACTTGGAATAGCAGTGAAATACCATATATAGGTAGGTATGGTGGACTCTCATGGAAGAAACTTGGCTCAAGGATTTGGATGTACAAGTAGTATCTCTACCTAGTATGAAGTTTTGGCTAGCAAAAGGTTCTAAACAAGCACCACATGTTGGAGGATCCAAAACAATATAACTTCTATGAAAATATACCGAAACATAACCATTGTGTTGTCTTCCTTGTCAAACTTCAGCAATTTGATCAAGGTTGAAAATAATTAATGGGTAAATCAGAAAAGATGTCCAAGATAATATATTTGTATGTGAAAGTTCTCTTTCTTATACTAATCATTCATGAATTGCTTGTATGACCAATATAGTGATTGTCAAACTTCAATAGATTTTACTTTATAAACCAAATGTGAACCAACTACTAAGGATATAGCACATTGATAATTTCATATATATGGTATTTCATTTATTCACAATTTACGCTTAGGATATAAGTGAAGCACAAGAGTAAACATCAAACTACTCTCAAAAGATACAACTGAAGATCAATGAGTAGTTAAACAATTAAGTAGCTATGTGAGGATTCTCTCCCAATAAAGAATTTCAGATCTGAGAATTTTATTCAAACAGCAAACAAAAGAAAAGGAACTCCAAGAACAGCACATATCATGTGAACAAATAAAAACTTAGGATCAACATAGGCTAACCGATAATTGTTGATGAAGAGAGGTGGGATGTGTAGTATCCCCAATCTTAGATGCTTTAGAATTCTTTTAATATTGAACTGGGGGGCCTGGGTCATCCCCAAGCTTGATCTCTTGTATCTCGTTAATTCCTCTCATATCACGGTATCACCTAGGTCTCAAAAACTTCATCCACACAAAACTTGAAAAGAAATCGTGAGCTAGGTTAGTGCACATAAGAATAAATCAACTCTTTATGTACTGCCAAGACAAGTTGCATAATAATTTCCAAACATTATCTACCGTATACTATCATTTCCAAAATTTATATCTACCAGTATAAGTCATGAAAACTATGTGAGAAGTAGAAAACAAAACTATGACAACAATCTGTCTAAACGGGACAGTCTGTAGAAATTAATTTACAGAGTGCACTTCTGTAACTCCAAAAATACATAAAATTTAGAACATGATAAAAATTTGTATGAAAATATTGTGTAAAAATTTCAGAAACTTTCCACGTTCCAGTAAAATATGAAAATTCAAACACTACAGCAAAAGTTTCTGTTTTTACACAACACACATCAAACATGTAATTCAAGCATCCTAAAAGGCAATTCTTGGAACTTTAATTGAAAAACAAGATTATAAATAACAGAAATAAAATGCTAACAAAAAAATGATGCTCCAAGCAAAACATATATTATGTGACGAATAAAAATATAGCTCCAAGTAAGATATACTGATAGTGTTGAAGACAAAAAGAGGGGATGTATCCGGGCATCCCAAAGGTTAGACGCTTGAGTATTCCTTGAATATCACCTTGGGGTGCCTTGGGCATACCCAAGCTTAGGGTCTTACCACTCCTTATTCTCCTCATATCGGTGTCTTACCTAAAACTTGAAAACTTGAATCACACAAAACTCAACGGAACTTCGTGAGATGGGTTAGTATAATAAATTCAGATCATTCACTTAGGTACTGTCAAGACAAGATTCATAAGTGTTCTCACATAATACATACAGTATTATATCATTCCCATAATTTATATCTCGCAATATAAGCTATGAAAAAACTAAAACAAGCAAACTATGCATGCAAAAGAGAAACTGTCGAAAATAGAACAGTCTGTGAAGATCTGAATGGACACCATACTTCCCCGACTCTAAAAATTCTGAAAGATAGGACAACGCAGAGAAACTGCATAGAAAAACTGTCTAAAAAATTAGAATTATTTGGCTCTCCAGTAAAATCAGAGAAGTTCTGCACTGGACGTAAAAGTTTCTGTTTTTTCACAGAATCAAAGTAACATGTATCCACACTATCCCAAAGGCTTTACTTGGAACATTATTGAAATAAAAGACACAAAACATGATTACTACAGTAGCTTAATCATGTGAACACATGAAAACATAAAGGAAAAGTGTTGGGTTGTCTCCCAACAAGCGGTTTTCTTTAACGCCATTTAGCTAGGCATGATGATTTCAACGATGCTCACATAGGAATAGTATTTGAAATGCAAAAGATCATCATGGATCACATGACAAGCACATTTAAGTCTAACCCACTTCCTATGCATAGGGATTTGCAATCAAAAAAATTATTGTAGCAAGAATCAACTTGCATAGGAAGGCAAAACAAGCACAACTTCAAAATTTTGAACACATAGAGAGGAAACTTGATATTGTTGCAATACCTAGAAGCATAAGTTCCTCCCTCATAATAATTTTTAGTAGCATCATGAAGGAATTCAACAATATAACTATAACATAAAGCATTATTTTCATGATCCACAAGCATAGAATTTTCATTACTCTCCACATTAGCAAATTTCTTCTCATTCATAATAGTGGGGCAAACTCAAAAAAATAACTATCATGAGACACTTGATTGACATAACCACATTGAATATTAAAATCATGATGACAAGTTTTATGGTTACTATCACCCTTTATAGCATACAAGTCATCACAATAATCATCATAGATAGGAGGCATGCCATCATCATAATAAATTTGCTCATCAAAACTTGGGGGACCAAAAATATCATCTTCATCAAACATAGCATCCCCAAGCTTGTGGCTTTGCCTATAATTAGCATCATGGATATTCATAGAATTCATACTAACAACATTGCTATCATGATCATCATTCAAGGATTTAATGCCAAACATTTTATTAAACTCTTCTTCTAGCACTTTGGCACAATTTTCCGAGACATCATTTTCAAGAAAGACATTATAAAGATGAAGCATTTGAGGCCACCTCAATTCCATTTTTTGTAGTTTTCTTTCATAAAAACAAGTTGATGCCATAACATATATCAAGTGAATCAATAGAATACCCCAATGTCACTACGGTTATCCACATGCAAGACAAACATCAAGTGTTCTCAAACCCAAAGTATTCAATCCAACATAACGAGATCTCAAAGGGAAAGATTCAATTCATCACAACAAGGTAGCAAGGGAAGAACACCATATGATCCATCTATATTAACAAGGCCCGCGATACATCAAGATCGTACCATATCAAGAACACGAGAGAGAGAGAGAGAAAGAGAGAGATTAAACACATAGCTACTGGTACATACCCTTAGCCCCGAGGGTGAACTACTCCCTCCTCGTCATGGACACTGCCGGGAAGATGAAGATGACCTCCGGTGATGATTGCCCCCTCCGGCAGGGTGTCGAAAAGGCTCCAGATGGTTTTTCTTCGATACAGAGAGTTGTGGCGATGGAGCAGAAGTTCTAGGTTTATTTCTGAGGGTTTCTGTATATATAGGATTTTCCGGCGTTGGAATCATGCTAACGAGAGCCACGAGGGGCCCACGAGCTATCAGGGCGCACCCTGTTGGTTGTGGCCAGCAGGTGGCCCCCTCCGGTGGTTCTTCGCTCCGGTATTTCTCATATTGTCCAGAAAAATCGTCAAAAAGATTCGGGCGATTCCGAGAACTTTTATTTTCTACATAAAAATAACACCACGGTTATTCTGCTGAAAACAGCGTCGGTCTGGGTTAGTTCTAATTAAATTAGATAAAATGCATCAAAACCATATAAAAGTATTGTAAACATAGGTAAATATGGCATGAATATTTCATAAATTATCAATACGTTAGAGACGTATCACGGTGACTTCGCTACGAACCTGATTTCATCTAAGTCCTTGTCGGTGTACTAAAGTTTGGGTCTTTTAGTACCCCATACTTGTGCATGGACGGTTGTAGCCACACCAGCGGCAAGGCCTGCCGGGGGACAGCTGAATGCAAGTGCAAGAATGTCAAGAAAGCATTCAAGTCAATAATCAGAAGACAGAAGACCGAAGGCTAGGATCCCGGCAAGATGCTTGCCGGGATGGCTAGCGAAGACCCAGCAAGATTCTCACCCGGCAAGATCCCGCCACCCTGCCACCGCTCCAGTGCAGCGACCAGCCTGTCAGACGGGGTTTTGTCCTCCTGGGTGCGTGTCAAGGCGCTAACGGCGGATGGGGTTAAGCGCTGCTGATGGGACGGGCTCTTTTTCCGTCCCCAAGAAAGTTAGGGACACCTAGACAGGGCATTTAATGCGTTTGTCCTAAGTCATCAGTGTTAGGTATGATAACGCTGTAGCAACTTTACACCTCTTGTACTTCGCCACTGTTGGTGACCCCTTCGACATATAAAAGGAGGCCCAAGGCGTAGCTACAGGGAGAGGACCTTCTGGCCCAAATAGATGTGTAGCGGCTGTGTACTGTTCATCACATAGCGCTCCTGGAGCCAGAGTTCAAAGACTCACAATACACTAAAGCAGGAGTAGGGTTTTACGCTTCTCAGCGGCCCGAACCTGGGTAAAAATCCCTCGCGTTGATCGCTGGATCTGCTCTTTGTGCAAGCTTTTTTCCCTGTCGAACCATAAAAGGGATCCACGTGATCCCATAGGTGTCGTACGCCGACATCTTTGGCCCGCCAGGTAGGGGGAAAGGGGTTGTATGAACCTGATCTAGCGATCAACACATTAGTTTCTTCATCATCTTCATCGCCATGGCTCCCAAGAAAAAGGGTTTTACGGCGGTTGATCCATCCGCGTCTGGTATCCCTGTAGCTACACGGACGGGCGACGGTGTGGACGCAGGCGGAGGAGGCGGAGGTCCTGAGCTTCCACGACGTTCTGGTGATCAAAGCCAAGCGAGCGGCGTCGTTCGCAACGGCGACGGCAACCCGCGCGCCGCTAGATCTAAGGACGGATTTGTGCTGCCTACGGGCGGCGTAGCGAACTCCAAGGACGGAATGGCGCCTTCTAAGACACCCATGCCGGCGCATGCGCCGCGGCCTTCTCAGGTCGCACGCGATGAACAGCGCCGCGACGTTGGTGGTTCTAAGCGTCCCCAAGGAAAGACCCCTGAGCATCACTCTCGAGATGCGCGGGGCCAGCATGCACGCCAAAATGCTGGTGGAAACGGCACGCGGTCGCGGGACCGTGATGGAGCTCCTTCTAGCACGGTTAGGAGTCAGAGCACCTCACGTTCCTCGCACCTTTCGCCGCTGCCTAAACCAGCGGAAGCATTGGCGCGAGCACAGCTGCTCCTGGATTTTCCTCCTGCTGCGGAGAAGCTCGAAGAATGGAGAGCTGCTATTCAGAGCCTCATCGGCCTCGCTAATGAAGATGGGCCGCAGCGGGCGGAGCCTTCACGGCGGCAGTCCATCGAGCCGGCGCGCGCCGATGGCGAAAACACTGGAGGCGGTACGACCATGATGCACTCTCCTCCACGGCGGCAACAGCGGTCGCTGACTCAACGGATCGGCGCCTGTGATGACAATTCAACGGCGTCGTCTGATCCGCGAACTCGCTGCGATCAACGTCAAGTTCTTCGGGAACGAAGCAAAGAAGACGCTCGGACTACCATCGAGCGACGGCGGGAAGAGCGCCATCAATCTGATAGGCGCGCAGGACCCACTGTAGACAAGCCTGCGCCAGGGTATCCTGGTGACCTACCTTATGAGGTGGGTTGTCCAGCTTTTACCCGTGAGCTGCGGCGGGTCCAGTGGCCCAATTCCCGAATGTTCAAACCGGAGGTCCCGGAGAAATACGATGGCAAGACTCACCCGTCGGAGTTCTTGAGCATCTACACCATTGCGGTGCAGGCTGCCAGGGCTCGCGACGACAAGATACTCGCCAACTACTTCCCGTTGGTACTTAAGCCCAACGTCAGGTCGTGGTTGATGCATCTGCCGGAAAATTCTATTTCTTCCTGGGCAGATCTGTGTCATGAGTTTGTTGGCGCCTTTACCGGAGGTCACCAAGCTCCTGGCCAGGAAAGTGATTTGCATCTCATCCCCCAGAAAGAGGGCGAAACCTTGCGCAAATACATCCAGAGATTCAGCCGTATACAGCACAACATCCCAGACGTTCATCATGCCGTTGTTGTCAGCGCGTTCCATCAGAACGTGCGCAACCACAAGATGCGTGAAGAGCTGGCGATGAACAAAGTCAGGGATGTTGCCAAGCTTTATGCTCTGGCTGATAAATGTGCTCGAGCTGAAGAAGGGAGGAGATTCCCCGGCGAGGATGCTGGCGCAGGAATCGACTCTGAAGACGAAGACGCCGCCGCCCCGGCAAAGAAAGGCCGACGGCGTAACAGGAAACGCAAGGGCAAGGCCGTGCTTGCTGTCGAGGAATCCGGCAACTTCGACACCGGCAATAAGGTCAAGGTGGATGGCCCCGGCAAGGAGGTTGCCGGGTGCGCCTCCTGTCAGGCCTTGGCAGCTGCCGACAAGCCGGAGGGCTCCGACAAGCAGTACTGCAAGATCCATCGCACCAAGGGCCATGATCTCCAAAACTGCCGGCAAGTTGAGCAGCTTGTCGAGAAGCAGAAAGCTGAGTATGAAAGGCGAGATAAGGAGAAGGCCCAGGATGGCGCAGAGGGGTCCGGCAAGAAACGCGGTGGCCGAGGAGGTCGCCGCGGCAAGGCCAAGCAACAGAAGGAGAGGCCCGCTCGAGGCCGCGACAAGGAAGAGGGGGGTGACGATGACAACGAGGAGGACGACGAGTCCAGCGAGCACGAATTTCAAAAAGCTACAGAAGTCATGTGCATTGACGGGGGCGCCTCGTTGCATTCTTCCCACCGCCGACTTAAACAGTGGGCGCGCGAGGTTAATGCGACAGAGCCATCTGTCGATGCCCAGAAACTATTGAAATGGTCCAACACGCCTATCATTTTTTACGGTGAGGATCACCCTGATCGCACAACTGTGATCGGGTGTCTGCCATTGTTGGTTTCACCAACGATTCGCAACCTCAAAGTGACGAAAATGTTACTTGACGGTGGGGCCGGTTTGAACTTGATCTCACCCAATGTGATCAAAAGGTTGCAAATTCCTGATGAAGATCTCGAGGAAACGGGCACGTTTCAAGGGATCAATCTAGGAAGGAGCCAGCCGAAGGGTAAGATCACACTACCAGTAACATTTGGTAGTGACCTAAACTACAGAACAGAAAAGATTGTTTTCGACGTCGCCAAGATTCCATTGCCATATAATGGGATCCTTGGCCGTCCAGCGCTGGCCAAGTTCATGGCGGCATCGCACTACGCTTATAATACATTGAAGATGCCCGGGCCGATGAGCGTCATAACTGTCAACTCCGACAAGAAGGATGCGCTTATCTGCACTGACCAACTTTACCAGGAGGCAGTTGCAGCACCTGCCGCCAAGGCATTTTCTCCTGCCGCTGAAGCTCCCGGGGGGAAGAAGACCGGCAAGACCTCTAGCACACACTCCGGCAAACGCACCTCCTCGGAGTGCTACGCTCCTGTTGAGGATGTGCCAGAGAGCTCCACCGGCAAGAGCAAGAAATCCAAGGCAGCTCCACCAAAAACTAAGAAGGTGCCCATCAAGGAGGATGGTATGGGAGGAACTTTCACCATAAGTTCCACCCTCGACGACAAATAGGAAAGCGAGCTCATTACCTTCCTGCGGGCGAATGTCGATGTGTTTGCATGGCAACCATCTGATATCCCCGGTGTTCCCAGGGAGGTGATTGAGCACCATCTTGTTGTCTGCCCTCATGCACGGCCCGTCAAGCAGAAAGTTAGGAAGCAAGCCTTGGAGCGGCAAGAATTTATTGCCGAGGAAATCAGGAAGTTGGAAGCGGCAGGTTTGGTTAGAGGAGTGCTCCATCCAACATGGTTGGCCAATCCAGTTGTAGTGCGCAAGGCGAATGGAAAATGGAGGTTGTGTATTGATTATACAGATATCAATAAAGCCTGTCCAAAATATCCTTTTCCCATGCCGCGCATCGACCAGATTGTGGACTCCACTGCCGGCTGTGATTTGCTGTCATTTCTTGAAGCTTACTCAGGGTATCACCAGATTTTCATGGCTAAGGAAGACGAAGAGAAAACCGCATTTATCACCCCGTGTGGTACGTATTGCTTCTTACGTATGCCTTTCGGGTTGAAAAGTGCCGGTTCAACATTTGCAAGAGCGGTTCAGATCGGTTTTGAGCCCCAGCTACATAGAAATATGGAAGCTTATATGGATGACATAGTGGTTAAAACCAAGGACAAAGCAACGCTCATACAAGATCTAGAAGAGACGTTTGCGAATCTGCGCAAGATCAATTTGAACCTCAATCCTGAGAAGTGTATGTTTGGCGTTCCGTCCGGCAAGCTTCTCGGGTTCTTTGTGTCTCAGCGTGGGATCGAGGCGAATCCCGACAAGATCAAGGCAATTGAGCAGATTGAAGCGTCAAGAAGCGTCAAAGATGTGCGTCGTCTTGCCGGCTGCGTTGCTGCTCTGAGTAGGTTCATCTCCAAATCTGCTGAGCGTGCCCTGCCTTTTTTCAAAATCTTGAAAAAGGCAGGTCCAATGAAGTGGACTCCGGAAGCGGAGGAAGCGCTGCAGGATTTGAAGAGATACCTCTCCTCTCCGCCAACACTAGTCGCACCTAAACCACAAGAGCCGTTGTTGCTATACCTGGCGGCAACAAATCAAGTGGTTAGTGATGTGTTAGTGGCGCAGAGAGAAGTCGACGAAGAAGCAGCGGCGGGGGCAGGACCGTCAAGCGACGAGCCAGGATCTTCCCCGGCAGAGTCTGGTGCCGACAAGGCAGAATCTGCGCAGTCAAATGAAGCGGCACAGAGGAAGAAGATGGTGCAGCGCCTAGTTTATTTTGTCAGCTCCCTTTTGCGGGGGGCTAGGTCAAGATACTCTGGCATGCAAAAGTTGCTCTTCGGCCTCCTTATGGCCTCGAGGAAGCTGCGTCATTATTTCCAGGCACATGAGATCAGCGTCGTCACTCGCTTTCCGTTGCAACGGATTTTACGAAATCCAGATGCGACCGGCAGGATTGTGGAGTGGGCGTTGGAACTGTCAAGCTTTGGTCTCAAATTTGAAAGCACTTCAACTATTCAGAGCAGAGCCTTGGCAGAGTTCATTGCAGAATGGACCCCAACGCCGGACGAAGAGATTCAAGAAACAACCCTCCCCGGCAAGGAAACAAGTCGAGAATAGATTATGTATTTTGATGGGACTTTCTCGCTGCAAGGCGCCGGCGCTGGCGTGCTGCTTGTCGCACCCACCGGAGAGCACCTCAAATATGTAATTCAGATGCACTTTCCCCGGGAGAAGTCGACAAACAACACTGCGGAATATGAAGGGCTGCTTGCCGGTCTCAGGATCGCGGCAGACCTTGGAATTAAGAAGCTCATCATCAGAGGTGATTCACAGCTTGTCATCAAGCAAGTCAACAAATATTATTAGAGCCCGTTGATGGAAGCTTACGTAGATGAAGTGAGGAAGTTGGAGGAGCGCTTTGACGGTCTGCAAACAGAGCATGTTCCTCGTACAGAGAACAGCATTGCCGACGACCTGTCAAAACGTGCTGCCCTCAAGTTACCTGTGGAACTAGGGACTTTTGTGCTTCAATTGACTCGGCCATCCGTAGCACCATATGCGAAGCAAGATAAGAGAAGGAAGTTGAGTTCCGGCCAGTACTTTCCCACAGAGCTCCCAGAAGCTGCCAGTAATGAAGTTGCCGGGAACAACGCCAAGCCTGCCGGGGAGCAACAGGCTCCGGCAAGGCCTCGAGCCCTTGCCGTAGAGACAAATGCTCCCGCGGCAGAAGACATACCTTTAGTCCTTGCTGTCGAGCCTCGGGCTCCAGCATGGGCACAGCACATTGTTCAGTTCCTTCAAACAGGAGAGCTCCCCGAAGAACAGGAAGAAGCGGAGAAAGTAGCCCGTCAGTCTAATATGTACCAGTTTGTGGACAATGTCCTGTACAGAAAAAGACCGAACGGTGTGAAATTGAAGTGCATTCCTCGGGAGGATGGACTTGAGCTGTTGGCAGAGATACATGGAGGCATATGTGGCTCCCACATAGGATCAAGAGCTCTTGTTGGTAAGGCATTCCGGCAAGGTTTCTTTTGGCCCACTGCTCTCCAGGATGCAACTGCACTAGTAACCAAGTGTGAAGCATGCTAGTTCCATTCAAAGAAATTGCATCAACCAGCTCAAGCTCTTCAGACAATCCCTCTTTCCTGGCCATTTTCGGTCTGGGGGCTCGACATTTTGGGCCCTTTCCCCCGTGCTACCGGGGGCTTTGAGTACTTGTACGTCGCAATCGACAAGTTCACAAAGTGGCCGGAAGTGGAAGCAGTGAGGAAGGTGATAGCACAATCAGCCGTCAAGTTCTTCAAAGGACTAGTTTGCCGTTTTGGTGTACCAAACAGGATCATCACTGACAACGGCACACAGTTCACGAGCCACACCTTCATGCAGTACGTCCAAGACCTTGGCAGCAAGATCTGTTTTGCTTCTGTTGCTCATCCAAGGAGCAACGGCCAGGCGGAAAGGGAAAATGCTGAAGTGTTGCGAGGTCTTAAGACAAGAACTTTCGACAAGCTACGCAAGTGCGGAAGACGCTGGATTGATGAGCTGCCGGCAGTTCTTTGGTCAATCAGAACGACACCAAATCGAGCCACCGGCCAGACACCCTTCTCCCTAGTATACGGGACGGAAGCAGTTCTCCCCACGGAACTCACATACAGGTCACCTCGAGTGCTCACCTATGATGAGCTTGAGCAAGAGCAGTTGCGGCAAGATGACATTACGCTCCTTGAGGAAGATCATCTTCAGGCTGCTGTGCGAGCTGCACGCTACCAGCAAGCCTTGCGCCGCTACCATAGCCGCAAGGTTCATGTCCGAAGTCTTAAGGAAGGCGACCTTGTTCTTCGGCGCGTTCAGTCAGCCAAGAATTCTAACAAGTTGACGCCGAAGTGGGAAGGCCCTTATCGGGTAATACGAGTCACCAGGCCCGGTGCAGTCCGTCTGGAGACCGAAGATGGCGTTCCAGTGAGCAATTCCTAGAATATCGAACATCTTCGTAAGTTATATCCATAAGGCGCGGTTGCCGGGTCCCCCGGCAATCATCTTTTGTACAAGTTTTGCCGGCAAGGCATATGATCCTTTGTACAAAGCCAGGCGCAGACCCTGTGCATAGTTGAATAAGATTAAGTGTTTTACAATTCTTGTCGATTTTCATGTTTACTTATATGCATGTTTGTCTGAGATATTGTATTACGCTTATTTCCAGTAAGCATTAACGAACCGCCAAGGTTCCATATCTCTATTTTCTCCTCTTTCTTTTTCTTAAAGGATAGAAGGTTCCCTCGCGTACAAGTTTGCCGAGGTGATGATGGTATGGACACCAACAGGCGATGTTCAAAATTGACATCTTGCAGAAAGGAGTACAGCAACGAAAAGCTAAGTTGCAAAACTCTAAGTAAATTTTTCACTATAAAGTTATTTTTCTTGGACGATTTCGGCTTTTGTATGGAAAACCTGCACGCGAAGGAACCTTGTCATGATCGGTTGCGCCCTTACTTTGTTTCGAGTCCGCTCAACAGCTTAAGTGGCTGCACTGAAAATGCCAAGGTATCTTGCCGGCAGCGGCACCTCCAGCAGACCGCTAAGGATCCGTTCCTCAAAGCGCTCGCGGCAAGGCTGCGCGCACCGGCAAGTTTCCAATAAAGCATAGGGCGTGTACCATACAGAAAGAAATCAAACAAGAGGAATAGCGTGCCTTCATTTAAAACACAACCAGTTATATTACATTAATAGTTGCCACGATTCTAACAAAAGACAAAATTGTATTTGGCATGGAATGGTGGCGACAAGGAGAAGTGAAGCAGCTAGTCTCTACGCTCGCCTTCAACCCTCTTGACTTGACCCACCTTGTCAACGATGGGTGCGACAAGCTCCTCAAGTGCCTTGAGGTCTACATTCTTCGGCAAGGTGTCGAGGACGTTGGTGAGGTTGATGCCAGGGTTCTTGTGCACCACTTTGATGAGCACCTTGCGGAGGACGGCCCGACAGAGTTTGCGGGATTCGTTGGCCAGATGGGTTGCTCGATCAGAGTGGAGTAGCTTGAGCGCATCGATCATGCGCTCTAAGAACAAGGTCACCTTGGCGCTCGGAGACACTCTTTCATCAGAAGAATACCCGAAGTTCTGCAGGCCCATGGAGGATAGTTCTGCTTCAAACCTTTCTGCAACATCGATAAGGCGTTCAGTCCAGATCTTGACACCTTTCTCGAAGTCATTATAGGTGGCAGCAGCACTTTGGAGCAAGTTCTTCTCGTTTTGGAGGTCTTTGATTAGGGTCCTCTCACGAGCCTTGACGGTCTCAAGAGTCTCCTCCAGCGTGGTCAGCTTCAGCTTCAGATCGGCGATAGAGTCATTGGCTGAGGAGAGCTGCTTGATCTTGTCGGACATGGCAATTTGTATCTCCGCCAAGCTGTAGAGAGTCTTCTCTCTTTCGGCTTTGAGTGTCGAGAGCTCCTTGCCGTGATCCTCAAGATTTGCTTCCAGCCTCTTCACCTTCTGCTCCAGTTCGTTCTTGGCGGCCTCTGCAGCTCCGGCAGCATCGACGGCTTCCTTTAGCTTGCTTGCGTGGTCTGCGGCCAGAGCTTCGAGTGCTTCCTTGTGCTTCTGCTCCAGCTCTTGGGTCCGCTGCGCGACAAGCCTTTCAATCTCTTCGTCCTTGCCGCGAAGCTTTTTGGCAAGTGCCTTCTTGCGAGCGGCGAGGTCCTCCTCATGAGCGCTCTGTTAGGCGAGCTTCCTCTGCAGCGGCCTGTTGTGCGGCCTCCTCTTGTGCCTTCTCAACATCAGACTGCTTCATGAGGAGCTCGTTCCAGCTTTGATTCAGCTGCTCTTGACTCGCCTTCAGCTCCTGAAAGGCCTCAGCGTACCAGATTTGTGTTTCCTCGACGCGCTTCTGGAAATCTACCTCCGCTGCTTCGACAACTGCTGCCCTGGAGTCCAGCTTCTCTTTCCGGGCGCGGTGAAGCGATTGGAGCTTCTGAAAGTTGTTGCTCATGGCCTGGAGGAGCTTTTCTTCTTCGGATTTGCTGCTGCAGGTGCGTGGCTCGTCGACAATTTTGAGTCCGGCAGCGGTGATGACTTCCTCGTCAAAAATTTCCCCTTCGGTTGGCACCCCAGTGCTTGCCGTTCCTGGTATGTTGACGAACAGGTTCTTGCCAACCTTAAGATATCTGCTTGAGGAGGGGGCTTCGGATGTTGATGGCTGATCCTCAACACTCGCCTCGCCGGCGGCTGGGGGCTTTGTGACCGGTTTAGCGCCAAGCGCTCCTGCGGCAGGAATGCCGTCAGTATGGTCACCGGTCTCCTTGCCGGCCCTCTCAGCAGACTCCTTGGTGGCCTTTTCCTGTGTGGCCTTGGCGGCCTCGGCGGCAGCATCCTTGGCGGCCTCGTCAGCGGCAACTCTGTTGGCCCCGGCGGCAGCATCCCTGGTGGTCTCCTCGATAATGGCATCAACATCCATGTGTTCCGTCGAGGGAAGATCTGAAGGCCAAGAAAACAAACAAGATAAGGCTGAGGTGGAAGTTCAAGAAGACAAAAAAATATAATATATATAATATGTAAAGAGAGAATGACAAGTACTCTGAGGCAAACGGTTTACCTGCGTCAAGTTGTTGAGAGGTGGTTTCTCCTTTTCCGGCAACATTGGTTGCCGATGTAGGACTACCGGCGCCTGTGCTTGCCGGCTCCTCCTCAACAAGAATGGGCTCGCCAGCGGAAGCCCTTGCCGAAGATCCGTCTCTGGGCGGTGCAGTCGATGGAGGCGGCGCATCAGGGACGGCCTCCAATGGCTCTCCTTGTTGCTGTTCTCCTCCTGCAAGCTCGGCGGCGTCAGTGGTGAAGATATACGTCTCAACGCTCGCCAGTGGGAAATGAGTAATGAACTCACGCTGGGAGCTGTGTTCAGGACTGCGTCGTGGGCTGGGCTCCAGGCTGATGGTGATCGGCTCTGGCGCACCCGTGGTGCTCGCTGGCGGCTCATCGCCCGTTGAAGTCTTCGCCTTCTTCGCCATCCTTTGCGCCAACGTTTCCGTATCTCTGCGGGGACAGGCTAAAGCAAGGCAAACAAGTTAAGCAAAACCAGAAATCCAGAAGATAAAGGATGTGACAGGACCCTTATTCTTCTCCTTCCGAGCTAAAGGCGGAGAGGTCGAAGTCGACTTCCGCCACGGTGTCTGTGAGAGGAGGTGAAGGAGTGGTCTTGGGTCGCTTGGCTGCGGCAGAAGCGGAAGGTTGGTGGGTTGAGGCACCAGAGGTGGCCTTCCGAAGAACACGCTTCTTCTTCTTCTCGGGAGCTGGGGGCTCCTCGTGCAGCTGCTCCTCGGCTGTATCTTCAGCAGAAGGGCCCCCGGCAGCTGTGCCACTCTGCTCTCCGGCAATCTCGCCCTGCCCGACAAGTTTTCCCTCTGACATCACTTCTTCTTCACTGGCTTCCGCTTCCGTGAAGCCAGCGCTGTCGGCCTCCGCGGCAAGATTCGCCTCTTCCACCCTGCTGGCGATATACGCCACTTCTTCCTCAGTGGTGGGGCGGATGAGGTTCGTTTCTTCCCGGATGGCCCTCTCCGAGAAGTTGTCAAAGAATTCTTGTGCCTGCTCTGCGGATGGCTCGTCCCAAGTTCCGTCAAGGCCGTGAGCATCACACACCGGCATCATGGCGATGATTGAGGCCAAGGCGGAGTTGTTGCACAAAGGAATTACGCTAGCCGGCAACTTGTATCTCGCGTCAAGCCTGAACAGTTTGTAGAAGAGAGCTGTGTGTTGCATGACCGTCAAGTTGTTATTCAGACCAGGGCACAGCCTCATGATATCTGCCGCATTCCGGAACTCCCAGGCTGGTCTCCCTTTGTTCTGCAGAGGGGCGATGCGCCGGCGAAGGAAATCAGTGCCAATCATTTCTATTGTGAGCCCGGCAACCCTGAGGCGGTGGATGCTGGTAATTGCAATTGTGAGCTTCTCATCTTGAGGATCGAGGGCGCTCCAATCATTACCGCGCGCCATTTTTGTTCGTCGAGGCAGACAGAAGGGCTGAGGGTCTTTCTCCTGAATCCAGCACCACTTGGCCCGCCATTCTTCCCAATTCTCGCGGTAGACCCCGTCTGGGTATATCTCTTTGTTCCATGACCTTGGAATCCAGGTGATAGAACAAGAAAGGGCCTCTCCCTTTTGAATACGGGGAACGAAATAGTGGCGGAAGAGGGCTGTGTTGGGGACTACTCCGGCAAAAATTTCACAAAGATGGGCAAAGACTGACATGCATGTCACGGCATTCGGCGTAAAATCCAAGAGATGGAAGCCGTATGTGTACATGATGTCGATGAAGAAATCAGAAAACGAGGGACAGTGCCCGCAGTAAAAGTAGTCGGCAAAGAAGGGGAATTTATCTGGGCCACCCTTGGAGGAACCTGGGCTCACGCGAGTAGCAGGATGCGCCTTTGTCTCCCTCGCCCACATGCACAGGTATCGGTCCTTCAGAGCGCTTGCATCAAGCGCCGAAGTGAAGACGACGTGCTCCCTCCGCATCTTCACCAGTTCGCTCTCCGGGACGACGGCTTTCACCTCCTTGCCCTTGCTCGTCTTGGGTGGCATGGCGACTATGGAAGCAGAGGCCAAGGACGGTGAGGGCGTGGAGGCAGCGGATGAGTGGGAGAGGCTCTGTTTCGAGCTTGAGGAAGGAGACGACGGCGATTTCCAGATTGGAAGGGACAGGAGGTAAATGAGCAAGCGCCTCTGCAGATTCCTTTTTATGGGGAAGGCGCGAGGCTGCCTCTTTACTAGTCAATATGAAAACGCTTTTGCGAGCGCACTGTTATTACGGCCGCTCCGCGCACGTATCCCACATCACGCGTTCAATGTGCGTCGTGGGGGGCGCAATGAGCGGAATGATTACAACAGCTGACTCCTGCCACGCGTGCCCGTGCACTGTTTGGGCCTAGCCCAACAACGCCTCGCACCCGTGTATGGCCTAGGCCCGGGAGCTCCTGTTGGTGTACTAAAGTTTGGGTCTTTTAGTACCCCATACTTGTGCACGGACGGTTGTAGCCACACCAGCGGCAAGGCCTGCCGGGGGACAGCTGAATGCAAGTGCAAGAATGTCAAGAAAGCATTCAAGTCAATAATCAGAAGACAGAAGACCGAAGGCTAGGATCCCGGCAAGATGCTTGCCGGGATGGCTAGCGAAGACCCGGCAAGATTAGCACCCGGCAAGATCCCGCCACCCTGCCATCGCTCCAGTGCAGCGACCAGCCTGTCAGACGGGGTTTTGTCCTCCTGGGTGCGTGTCAAGGCGCTAACGGCGGATGGGGTTAAGCGGTGCTGATAGGACGGGCTCTTTTTCCGTCCCCAAGAAAGTTAGGGACACCTAGACGGGGCATTTAATGCGTTTGTCCTAAGTCATCAGTGTTAGGTATGATAACGTTGTAGCAACTTTACACCTCTTGTACTTCGCCACTGTTGGTGACCCCTTCAACATATAAAAGGGGGCCCAAGGCGTAGCTACAGGGAGAGGACCTTCTAGCCCAGATAGATCTGTAGCGGCTGTGTACTGTTCATCACATAGCGCTCCTGGAGCCAGAGTTCAAAGACTCACAATACACTAAAGCAAGAGTAGGGTTTTACGCTTCTCAGCGGCCCGAACCTGGGTAAAAATCCCTCGCGTTGATCGCTGGATCTGCTCTTTGTGCAAGCTTTTTTCCCTGCCGAACCATAAAAGGGATCCACGTGATCCCATAGGTGTCGTACGCCGACAGTCCTAAAAATCCCGAGTGTGGAAGATTTCCACACTCGGGGGCTTAGCCGCGTTCCATCCATTGTCTAAGCTAAAACGTTTCGAGTGCGGAAGATTTTGTCACTCGGGGGCTTCGCCGCAACCATATTTTTCCTAAGCTCTAAACATTTCCAAGTGCGGAGGATTTCGTCACTCGGTGGCTTCGTTGTGAACCTGATTTCGTACTCAGAGACTTTGCTGTGAACCCGAGTTCGCCTAAGTCCCCAACCACCCCGAGTGTGAACATCATCCACACTCGGGGGCTTAGCTACGACCAAGTAATCACCTAAATTTAAGAAGCACCCCGAGCAAGGACATCATCCACACTCAGGGGCTCGGCCCAATTCGCTTAAGGCATGAGCAAAATACATTCAAACATCCGAATGATGATAAAGCAAGCAAACCGCAAGTTGGTCAAAATAAAGATTGACGTACCGGGACCCAGGCTCGCATAAAGTTCAATGGTTGCATCAACCACTCGGCATACCGAGGCAAATCAAGTTTAAACTCAGAGTTTTCCGAGGATCACTCGGAGGACGGAGGGGCTACAGCGTCAACGAAGGTGTTGAGGTTGATGCCATCTTCTATCCGAGTTGCCACCTCGAGGAACGTCTCCATGAAGCCCACAAACTTGACCTTCTTCTTGTTAGCGACCTTGAGTGACTTCAACTTGTCTTCGTCCACGTCCTTGCAGTGGACTTGGATGAGGGAAAGAGCGATATCAGCACCGCAACGAGCCGACGACTTCTTCCACACCTGCACACGTCTAGGGATGTTTCTCAATCGGTCCATGATGGAGTCCAGATCACTTGGAAGCTACTCGCCAGGAGTGAGTTCCTTGTCAATCTTCGCGATGGATCAATGGAGCTGAACGAGATAGCCCATCGCATGCTTGATGCGTTCGTCCAGTCGAAGGACAACTAAGGTTGAGTTGTCCCTAAGGAGCTGCCAAGCTGGATCCAGCTCCTGCTCGGTCCTCTCGGTCTCCAGCTCGAAGTGATTGCAGAAATCTGACCATGGAAGGATAACAAAAATCAGAAACAAACAAGATGCCAGGAGCCATACAGAAATCACTTGGATAGATGAATTACCTTTGAGCCTCGCGCTCATCTCTGTGCTGAAGTCCACGACGTACTGCTACAGCTTAGTCTTCTTGGCAGAGAGCTGGTTGTACTTGGACTCCCATTGGGCGTAGTGCACCTTCAGCTCGGCAATCTCTGCCTGAGACTTCTCCACTACGACCTTAAGGGCTTAGTTGTCCTCCTCCAGCTTCCCGACTAACTTGAGCTTCTCCTCGGCCTCATTGGTTTTGGACTTGGCTTCTTTCCACGCCGCCGTCATCTTGGTGTCCTTGCTCTCAAGGGTCTGCTTCATGGTTTCTAAAGAAATAGAAGTCATGAGCCTCTTTACAAGTTGAAGGTTTTCACTACGAACATCTGATGAAGCGAGTTCAGTCGAATTGGGAGGAAACCAATGTACAGAGGATAGTCGGATGAAATGTTCTCACCTCCTAGTGAGCGCTTCTCCTGCTCCAAGCGCGGGCTCTTAGTCTTCTCAGCCTCCAGGCTTATCCGAAGGTCTTGCACCTCCTTCTCAATGGCATTGTACCAAGCCCCAATCTCACAAACACTCTGCCAATAAGAAGTAAAAGCAGACAAACATTGTCAGTCGGATACAATGGAAGAGATCATTCGATAAGTCGAGTGAAAAATGGTTCTAAGACTACCGTCGACTGCTACAGTTGATACGTCTCCAAGGTATCGATAATTTATGAAGTATTCATGCCATATTTGCCTATGTTTACAATACTTATATATGGTTTTGATGCACTTTATATGATTTATTTAGAACTAACCCGGACTGACGTTGTTTTCAACAGAATTACCGTGTTGTTGTTTTTGTGCAGAAAATGAAAGTTCTCAGAATCGCCCGAAACTTTTTTATGATTTTTTCTAGAGAAAATAAGAAATACTGGAGTGAAGAATAAATGGAGGGGAGCCACCTGTGGGCCACAAGCCAACAGGGCGCCCCCCTAGGTCACACCCTGATGGCTTGTGGGGCCCACGTGGCTCCGTTGCACGTGATTCCCAGAAACCCCAGAAATAAAGAGAGAATCTCCAGAAATAAAGAGAGAATCTCCGCTCCGCCGCCGCAACTCTCTGTATCGATGAAAAACCAATCTGGAGCCGTTCCAATACCCTGCCCGAGAGGGGAAACCATCACCGGTGGCCATATTCATCATCGTGGTGGAGGCCGTGATGAGGAGGGAGTAGTTCACCCTCGGGGCTGAGGGTATGTACCAGTAGCTATGTGTTCAATCTCTCTCTCTCGTGTTCTTGAGATGTAACGATCTTGATGTATCACGGGCTTTGTTAATATAGTCGGATCATATGACATTATTCCCTTGCTACCTTGTTGTGATGAATTGAATCTTTACCTTTGGGATCTCGTTATGTTGGATTGAATATTGGATTTGAGTAACTTGATATATGTCTTGCATGTGGATACCCGTGGTGACAATGGGGTGTTCTATTGATTCACTTGATGTATGTTTTGGTACTCAACTTGCGGATTCCCGAGGTGACATTGGGGTAATCTATGCATAGGGGTTGATACACGTTCTTGTCCTACGTTCTCCGATAGAAATCTTGGGGTGATCCTTGAAGTTCTTTGTGCTGGATTGAATATGATAGATCTGAAATTGTTTGATGCATGTCGCATAATTTACCCACGGATACTTGAGGTGACATTGACGTATCTAGGTGACATTAGGGTTGATTGATATGTATCATTGGTTTGTTTTAGTACGAACTCTAGGGCTGTTTGTGACACTTATAGGAATAGCTCAAAAGATTGATCGGGAAGAATAACTTTGAGGTGGTTCTACTACATACACCAAGTTCATCTTATTGTTCTCCGCTACATAGGAACTTTGGAGTGATTCTTTGTTGCACGTTGAGGGATGATCATATGATTCAACTATGTTAGCATTGTTGGGAGATTGCACTAGTGAAAGTATGAACCCTAGGCCTTGTTTCCAAGCATTAATATATAATTTTGCTCGCTGTTTACTACTTGTTATCTTGCTGTTTTTATATTTTCAGATTACAAAAACCTATATCTACCATCCATATTGCACTTGTATCACCATCTCTTCGCCGAACTAGTGCACCTGTACAATTTGCCATTGTATTGGGTGTGTTGGGGACACAAGAGATTTCTTGTATTTGATTGCTGGGTTGTTTGAGAGAGACCATCTTCATTCTACACCTCCCACGGATTGATAAACCTTAGGTCATCCACTTGAGGGAAAATTGGTACAGTCCAACAAAACTCTGCGCTTGGAGGCCCAACAAAGTCTACAAGAATAAAGTTGCGCAGTAGACATCTAGCCATTTTCTGGCGCCGTTGCCGGGGAGGTGAGTGCTTGAAGGTATATCTTTAGATCTTGCAATTAAATCTTTTAGTTTCTTGTTTTTCACTAGTTTGGTTTATAAAAAAACTACAAAAAATGGAGTTTAGGTTGCCACATTTGTTTCGTCTTTATAATGTCTTTCGTGAAAATAAGTATTCGGGAAATTATGCTCAATTGGTAGAGGAAGAAATTATAAAAATACTTAATGAGAATTCCTTGAATGATGAGCATGATTGCAATATTGTTAGTTTGCATTCTTTGAATATCCATGACGCTAATGATGATTGCACTCGTCATGATAAAAAGATTTCCTATAAGCATGTCAATTTTGGTGGAGTGAATAAAATTTGTGAAGACATACCATATAGGGATGATTGATTTTGTAAGAAGCATAAATGTGATGAAAATAATTGGTGGCTTAAAGAGATAGATGAATTTGACACAAGATTATGCTCTCTCCATCCCATTACTTGTGAACTTTGCAATAGGGTTGGTCATCTTAATTTCCAACGCATGCATTTTCATGATAGAACCGTTTCCAAATATTGTGAAAATTTGATCTCCCGTGAACTCTATAATGAACTTTGTTTATTTTTGGGGTGTAAATAATTGTCACATAAAAATGATTGGTTTGATACATGCCTTATCACTAATGATAATGAAACTAATCTACAAGAAATATATATGTTTTGCGTAGTGAATTGCAATGAGAATGCTTATATTGCCAACTATAGAAAAAATGAGAAACCAATAGAGTATAAAAGGAATACTAATGAAAGGGTAAAGGTCTCCCAATACCCTCCTATTGTTTCTCGTGATGAATCAGGTTGCAATGAAGAGCTTCCCATCGAACCAATCTCTTCAATAAGAAGCTCAAAAAAATTACTCAAACCCACACATAAGGTGGTGTAGAAGAAGAAAAGAAGAAAAGGTAAATGTAAAAAGGTATCCCTCTCAAATAATCTTTCTCCTCTCATTGTTGAGAATAAATACGAAAGTAGTGTGGATGATGATACACTTGATGATTATTTTGTTATGCCTACTACTCGTTGTGATGAGGATGATTGGGAAGATAATGATACTCCTTATAATATTGAAAATCTTATTGGCACCAACTTGGAAATTTATGATGATAATAATTGTTACACTATTTGTGTTATTCATGCTATTGATGATTATCCTAATGATATGTAGACCCATAAGCTTGGGGATGCTATGCTTGATGAGGATGACATATTTGAGAATATATTTGCTGCAATTGATGTGTGTTCCAAGCTTGGTGATGCTATGCATAATGAAGATTATCTTTTTAGTTCCCCTACTTCGAATGATCAAATTTGTTATGATTATTACATGCCTCCTATTTATGATGATTATTGTGATGAGACTTATGATATGAAAAGTAGTGATGATTATTATCATACAACTTGTCACAATTATGAATACCCTTTCTCTAAACATTACTTTTTTAATGTGGAAACAATTTATAATATTCAAGTCTCCTTTGATACTTCCACTACAATGAATGAGAAGAAAATTGCTTATGTGGAGAGTAATAAATTTTCTATGCTTGTGGATCATGAAAAGAATGCTTTATGTGATAGTTATATTGTGGAATTTATTCATGATGCTACTGAAAATTATTATGAGGGAGGAACATATGCTTGTAGGAGTTGCAATAATATCAAGTTTCCTCCCTATGTGTTCAAAGTTTTGAAGTTATGTTTGTTTTGCCTTCCTATGCAAGTTGATTCTTGCTCCCATAAATTGTTTGCTTGCAAAATCCCTATGCATAGGAAGTGAGTTAGACTTAAATTTGCTTTCCATGTGATCCATGATGCTTTTTTGCATGTTTCAAATACTATTCTTATGTGAGCATCATTAAAATCATCATGCCTAGATAAAAGGCATTAAAAGAAAAACGCTTGTTGGGAGACAACCCAACACTTTTACTTTCTGTTTTTGAGTTTTCACGTGATTACGCTACTGTAGTAATCATGTTTTGTGTCTTTTATTTCAATAATGTGCCAACCAAAGCCTTTGGGATAGTATGGATACTTGTTGATTTGATTCTGTTCAAAAACAGAAACTTTTGCCTCCAGTAAAGAATTTCTCTGATTTTACTGGAGCGTCAAAAAAATCTGAAATTTTTACACAATATTAATATACAAATTCTCTAAGTTTTCCTAATTTTTAAAAAACTGTAGAGACAGGGAAGTATGGTTATACTACATGTCGTGGTATTCTCGCTGGGGGTGCGTGATTCACGGCAGATGCCATGAGATGGCTTATGAGGTGGGGCTACGATAGGACGCCGGTGGGTTCCGAAGGCGAGGTTGGCACGAGCGAGTGCGGGACACAAGACGTACCCAGGTTCGGGGCCCTCCGGAGAGGTAACACCCCTACTCCTGCCGTGTGAGCTGATAAGCACAGAGGTTACAGAGTCGCTCCTGGAGCTGTTTGGACGGAGGAGGGAGAAGGAGCTAAGCCACTATTCTGCCTCTCCTGTGCGAGTGTTCGTGATCTGGAGAGAGCTAGCTAGGGTGAGAACTGACCTTACCGCACTAACTCAAACTCTCAGCCACTAAAACCCGACCTCTCTGCACGGAGGCCTCCCTGGGGGTCTTATAGGCCGACCCCCAGGGTTACAACGGTAACGATACATGAGCGAGGCGGGAACAAGCGTCCGCGAGCATGCTGGTGCGAGGAGTCCCCTGGGATCTTTTATCGACAGATGCCCAGGGGACAAGGGGACAAGGGACACTGTAGACTGTGCAGGTGCAGCGCACTGACGAGCGAATAGTTCCAGCTGCTAAATCTATAGTGCCAGCCGCTAAATCTACAGTGCTCTACTATAGAGCGTGGCCGTCTCGTCCACGCAGTCCGATGGGACGCCGTAGTTGACTTCGGGCAGCCGGCTGGCTGGAGCAGCCGGCCGCGGGCGCGAGCCGGATCAGCCGGCTGGCTGGGGCAGCCGGCTGGCTGGAGCAGCCGGCCGCGGGCGCGAGCCGGATCAGCCGGCCGGCTGGGGCAGCCGGCTAGCTGGAGCAGCCGGCCGCGGGTGCGAGCCGGAGCAGCCTACCCGGGCGGGCAGGCACCCCGTCCGGCTCGCCACCTTGGGAGCACCCGGGGGTCATCCCCCCGACAGTAGCCTCCGAGCCTCCGGGCGACTCGAAGAGTCGTGCGGAGGGTATTTGCTGTTGTCGTGGCAGATGTCGTCGATGACAGCCGGCTGCGGGCGGCAGCCGGCGCGGCTTGCTTCCAGTGGGGGCGCGCCAACGCACCCACTGGGTGTAGCCTCCGAGCCTCCGGGCGACTCGAAGAGTCGTGCGGAGGGTACTTGCTGTTGTTGGAGCAGACAGTGGCGTCGAGGATGCCGGTGGCAGCCGGCGGCGGGCCTGCAACCGGCGTGGCGTTTTCCCAGCGGGCACGCCGGCGTACCCACTGGGTGTAGCCTCCGAGCCTCCGGGCGAGGAGGGAGGGTCCCCCACGGAAATGATCATGCGAAAGGCAAAGTTAGGCAGTGCAGATATATCAAATATTTAGCTTTGGCAGCACAAGTTTTATGCAGAGGGTGCCGGCTCGGGTTCGTCCGAGCCCTCTTCAGTCTTTTTCGTGTCCCCTCCGCCCTTTGGCTTTTGCTCTTGCCAGCCGGACAGCCGGGAGCCGGTCTGTAGCTGAGGCGAAGAGTGGGCCGCGGAGTGGAGCGTACAGTACTCGGACTCTGGGAGCAGATTCGACCGAGCAGATACTCATAAAGTAAACAACCGGGTCGCCCAGGCCGTTTTCTCCCCGGACGTCTTTCGCGTGGGCTGACCTCCAGCTTTTTCTCTCGCTAGCCGGACAGCCGCGGTGCGGTCTGTAGCTGAGACGAAGAGTAGGCCTTTGGTACCGTACACGCTACTAAGCCGTCTGCGGGGAAAATGAATGGGGCCAAACGGCGAGCCTCCGGGCCAAGACTAGCTGGCGCCGGGCTAAACAGCAGTGCAACTGGAAAAAAGCGGAGGTGGCCCCCGAGGGTCGCTCGGGGTTATCCGTCTGTGCGCGCGGTGCAAAGGTGTGCGAATGGGGAGCTCACATTGCTTTTTGACGCGGACGGGGCGGAGGTGACATGCGGCAGGCGGCCCGAGCCTCCGGGCGGTCGAGGGGCGCCCCAGCCGGTCGGGCCCGACCGGCCAGGCGTCGAAGCGGACGAGCAGCCGGGTCGGGTCGCCAGTCGGCCGGGCGTCGGAGCGGGCAGGCGGCCGGGCCGGGTCGCCAGCCGGCCAGGCGTCGAAGTCGGCGCAGCTGCTGGTCTCTTTTTATCCGGCAGCAACTCTTTTTTTATATCCGGCAGGGCAGCCGGCAGGAGAACGCACGGGCGCAGCCGGCCTCAGCGCGCATGGAGCGGGAGCCGGTGCCGGCGCGGCGCGGCGAGCCAGATGGAGGCCCGGTCCGGGACGCAGAGACGGCCGGGGCCGAGGCGGAGCGGGCGCAGCCGGAGCCGGCGCGGCGCGCGGAGCCGGACGGAGGCGCGGAGCCGGCCGGAGGATGCAGGGGAGCGGGGTGACGCGCGGAGTAGCGAAGCGGCTCGGGAGCGCGCGACGGGGCGGGGACGCCGAGGGCGCACGCCGGAGACGGCGGAGACGAAGGCGGCGGCCCGCGAGAAGCCGCGGCGAGTGCGAGGGCGGGAGAAGAGGCCCAGCCGCGGGGAGCCCGAGTGGGGCGCGCGCGGGGGCGGCCAGGGCGAGGCGGGCCGGAGACTGAGGGCGCGCGGCCGCGGGAGGCGCTCGGGGGAGCAGGCAGAAGGCCGGCGGCCCGCAGCGCAGCGGACGCGCGGCAGCGTGGGAGGTGCTCGGGGCGGCGGAGGCGCGTGGCCGTGCGGGAGGCGCGGATGCGCGGGGATGGAGCAGGCGCGGGAGGAGCAGCTGGAGGAGGCGCGCCGGGGCGGCCGTTCGCAGGGGAGAAAGCGGGGCGCAGGCACGGGCGTGCAGGGGCGAGTGGAGGCGGGGCCCCGGCTCGGGGTCGCGCGGGCCAGAGGAGCGGGTGTGCAGGGGCACCCACTGGTTGTGGACGGCGGCGGGACGGCGCGGCGGGGCCGCAGACGACGAGGACGTCGCCGGGGCGGTCGGCGGGGAGAGGGCACCGCGGAGGCGGAGGCCGCGAGGGACGGCGAGCTGGGGCAGGTCGCGGGAGGAGAAGGCGGAGGCGACAGGCTGGTGGTGGTGGTCCAGGACCTGGCCGTGGATGTGCTTGGGGATGAACCCAGGGGCAGTGGCGAGCGTGAGAGGCTGAATCTGGCTGGGAATGGTAGATTTGCACAAGGGCTATCAGCGAGGGAGGGAGGCAGGAACGAACGGGCGAGAGCATCCGGCCGGAGGGCGCCATGGCCAAAGGAGGAGGTCGGGGTCGAGGGGACCGAGCTCCTCACCTCGTGGGGCTGTGCGTGAGCGAGGGGGAAGGGAACTAGCGAGCGCGAGCATGCTGGTGCGAGGAGTCCCCTGGGATCTTTTATCGACAGATGCCTAGGGGACAAGGGGACAAGGGGCACTGTAGACTGTGCAGGTGCAGCGCACTCACGAGCGAACAGTGCCGGCTGCTAAATCTACAGTGCCAGCCGCTAAATCTACAGTGCTCTACCGTAGAGCGTGGCCGTCTCGTCCGCGCAGTCCGATGGGACGCCGTAGTTGACTTCGGGCAGCCGGCTGGCTGGAGCAGCCGGCCGCGGGAGCGAGCCGGATCAGCCGGCAGGCTGGGGCATCCGGCTGGCTGGAGCAGCCGGCCGCGGGCACGAGCCGGATCAGCCGGCCGGCTGGGGCAGCCGGCTGGCTGGGGTAGCCGGCTAGCTGGAGCAGCCGGCCGCGGGTGCGAGCCGGAGCAGCCTACCCGGGCGGGCAGGCACCCCGTCCGGCTCGCCGCCTTGGGACCACCCGGGGGTCATCCCCCCGACACTACAGATCTTCCTAGACTGTTCTGTTTTTGACAGATTCTGTTTTGCATGCATAGTTTGCTTGTTTTAGTGTTCCCATAGCTTATATGTGATATAAATTATGTGAATGGTATAGTAAAGTCGGTATTATGTGAGAACAATTATTAATCTTTTCTTGACAGTACCTAAGTGAATGATCTTTATTTATTATACTAACTCATCTCACGAAGTTCCGTTAAGTTTTGTGTGATTGAAGTTTTCTAGTTTTGGGTGAGACACCGATATGAGGAGAATAAGGAGTGGCAAGGACCTAAGATTGGGGATGCCCAAGGCACCCCCAAGGTAATATCCAAGGAAGACTCAAGCGCCTAAGCTTGGGGATGCCCCGGAAGGCATCCCCTCTTTCGTCTTCAACACTATCGGTATATCTAACTTGGAGCTATATTTTTATTCGTCACATAAAATGTGTTGTGCTTGGAGCGTCATTTTATTTTGTTAGTATTTTCTTGCCGTTATTTATAATCTTGTTTTTCAATAAAAAGTTCCAAGAATTGCCTTTAGGATGCTTAAATTGCATGTTTGATGTGTGATGTGTAAAAACAGAAACTTTTGCTGTAGTGTTTGAATTTTCGTATTTTACTGGAACGTCGAAAGTTTCTGAAATTTTTACCCAGTATTGTCCTATAAATTATTTATCAAGTCCTAAAGTTTCAGAAGTTTTGGAGTTACGGAAGTGCACCTTGTAAATTAATTGCTACAGACTGTCCCGTTTAGACAGATTGCTTTCATAATTTTGTTATCTACTTCTCCTATGGTTTTCATGACTTATATTGGTAGATATAAATTGTGGAAATGATGGTATACAGTAGATAATGTTTGAAAATTATTTTGCAACTTGTCTTGGCAGTACATAAAGAGTTTATTTATTATTATGTGCACTAACCTATCTCACGAGTTTTTTTCAAGTTTTGTGTGGATGAAGTTTTTGAGACTTAGGTGAAACCGGGATATGAGAGGATTGAACGAGATACAAAAGCTCAAGATTGGGGATGCCCAAGGCAATCCAAGTAAATATTTCAAGAAGTCTCAAGCATCTAAGCTTGGGGATGCTACGCATCCCACCTCTCTTCGTGAACTATCGGTTAGCCTATGTTAAGCCTAAATTTTTATTCGTTCACATGATATGTGCTATTCTTGGAGTGATATTTTTGTTTTTTTGCTGCTTGAATAAAATACTCAGAAATGAAAATCTTTATTGAGAGAGAGAGTCCTCACGTAGCTACATTATTATTTGACTACTCATTGATCTTCATTTATATCTTTTGAGAGTAGTTCGAAATTTACTCTTGTGCTTCACTTATATCCTGAGAGTAAACATTGAATGAATTGAATGTCATAAATGTGAAATTATATATGCTTCATATTCTTGTCCCATGGAGAGTAGTGACTTCACATACTAGGATTATAAGTGGTAAAATTTATTGTAAGTTAGCAAACATAGCATTGGTCATTTAAACAATTCATGAAAGAATATAGAGGGAAGAGAGGTTTCACATATAAATACACTATGTTGGACATATTCTGTGATTGTGAACCCCCATTAATTATTTTCAGACTTGATCAAGTAGTTGACGTTGAACAAGGAAGACAACGTAATGGTTATATTTGTTTATATTCACGTAGCAGTTATATTGTCATGGATCCTCTAACATGTGATGCTTGTTTAGAATGTTTTGCTAGCCAAAACGTCGTACTAAGTAGAAATACTACTTGTGCATCCAAATCCTGGAACCAAGTTTCTTCCATGAGAGTCCACCATACCTACCTATATATGGTATTACACTGCCATTCCAAGTAAATTTGCATGTGCCACCTCTAAACATTCAAATAAACATCCGTTTTGTGTGCTCGTACCGCTCATGGAGCGACGGGGCGGTCATTATCTTCCATGCTAAGCAGGTTATTCTCAGGATAAGTGTTTATTCACTTTTCATTGCACGAGAGAGGCCAGTAAAAAGGATCCCCAGTCCTGCATAATACAAAAATAAATAAACAAGAACTCCCCCAAGAAAGTTGATTGTTTGGATGGTACCCGTGGATTCGGCTAGCCATGGAATGTGTTTGAATGGTGGAGGGGGGGTAAAAAATTAAATTCTGTTTGGGAACCGCCAATAATGTGATTAGCATGGAAGATATTAAAAACTCTGTTGTGACGTTGACAGGAAAAGTATACCAGTCAAAATTACATATTCATCTTTGCTTTAAAACAAAGAGTTCTGGCACCTCTGCAAATCCCTGCTTCCCTCTGTGAAGGGCTTATCTTTTACTTTTCATGTTGAGTCAACTTCTTATTCCAACCTCAATTCCTTAGTTGGCAAGCATCATGTGGTGGGGAAACATCCAGACACATATATCCAGTTGAATATAGGTGCTCATGATTCATTATTTGTTGACATTATCCCCGAGATAAATAAGTTGGGAGGGGGAACATTAAGCCCCTATCTTCCTATGTGTTTGACTGAAACTGTTTGTTCTAAAAATATGCTTTGAGTGTCAGCAATCATGGAAGACTAAATGATAGTTCACTATGTGGAATTTGCTAAACCAAAGCTCTTACATAAACCCTTCCTGAAAATAAGATGAATTGTAATTATTTGATGACTGAAAACATAGTTTCCTAGTTTCAAGAAATTTATGGTCTATACTTTAACATGTGAATAACTTGCTACTTGATTATGAGAAGTTTTATGAGAAATGCTTGCTGGTTTTGATGCTATAGAAAAGTGGCTGAACTTATCCTTGATCAATATTTGCT
This sequence comes from Elymus sibiricus, assembly GCA_039707655.1. Taxonomy (NCBI): domain Eukaryota; kingdom Viridiplantae; phylum Streptophyta; class Magnoliopsida; order Poales; family Poaceae; genus Elymus; species Elymus sibiricus. The sequence continues at coordinate 258,480,267 of CM077675.1, read as the reverse complement.
AGCATTCACACTTCATAAATTATTTCTTTTATTATTTACCTACTCGAGGACGAGTAGGAATTAAGCTTGGGGATGCTGATACGTCTCCAACGTATTGATAATTTATGAAGTATTCATGCCATATTTGCCTATGTTTACAATACTTATATATGGTTTTGATGCACTTTATATGATTTATTTAGAACTAACCCGGATTGATGCTGTTTTCAGCAGAATTACCGTGGCGTTGTTTTTGTGCAGAAAATGAAAGTTCTCGGAATCGCCCGAAACTTTTTTATGATTTTTTCTGGAGAAAATAAGAAATACTGGAGCAAAGAACCACCGGAGGGGAGCCACCTGTGGGCCACAAGCCAACAGGGCGCCCCCCTAGGTTGCGCCCTGATGGCTTGTGGGGCCCACGTGCCTCCGTTGCGCATGATTCCAACGCTGAAAAATCCTATAAATCCCAGAAACCCCAGAAATAAAGAGAGACTCTCCGCTCCGCCGCCACAACTCTTTGTATCGACGAAAAACCAATCTGGAGCCGTTCCAGTACCCTACCGAAGAGGGGAAACCATCACCGGTGGCCATCTTCATTATCCCGGTGGAGGCCATGACGAGGAGGGAGTAGTTCGCCCTCGGGGCTGAGGGTATGTACCAGTAGCTATGTGTTCAATCTCTCTCTCTCTCTCTCTCTCTCTCTCGTGTTCTTGAGATGCCACGGTCTTGATGTATCACAGGCTTTGTTAATATAGTCGGATCATATGATGTTATTCCCTTCCTACCTTGTTGTGATGAATTGAATCTTTACCTTTGAGATCTCGTTATGTTGGACTGAACATGGGATTTGAGAACACTTGATATATGTCTTGCATGTGGATCCCGTGGTGACAATGGGGTGTTCTATTGATTCACTTGATGTATGTTTTGGTACTCAACTTGCGGATTCCCGCGGTGACATTGGGGTAATCTATGCATAGGGGTTGTACATGTTCTTGTCCTACGTTCCCCGATAGAAATCTTGGGGTGCTCCTTGAAGTTCTTTGTGTTGGATTGAATATGATAGATCTGAAATTGTTTGATGCATGTCGCATAATTTACCCACGGATACTTGAGGTGACATTGGAGTATCTAGGTGACATTAGGGTTGATTGATATGTATCATTGGTGTTGTTTTAGTACGAACTCTAGGGCTGTTTGTGACACTTATAGGAATAGCTCAAAAGATTGATCGGAAAAGAATAACTTTGAGGTGGTTCTACTACCTACACCAATTTCATCTTATTGTTCTCCGCTAGATAGGAACTTTGGAGTGATTCTTTGTTGCACGTTGAGGGATGATTATATGATTCAACTATGTTAGCATTGTTGGGAGATTGCACTAGTGAAAGTATGAACCCTAGGCCTTTTTTCCAAGCATTAATATACCGTTTTGCTCACTGTTTACTATTTGTTCCCTTGCTGTTTTTATATTTTTTAGATTACAAAAACCTATATCTACCTTCCATATTGCACTTGTATCACCATCTCTTCGGCGAACTAGTGCACCTATACAATTTTCTATTGTATTGGCTGTGTTGGGGACACAAGAGATTTCTTGTATTTGATTGCAGGGTTGTTTCAGAGAGACCATCTGCATCCTACACCTCCCACGGATTGATAAACCTTAGGTCATCCACTTGAGGGGAAATTGCTACTGTCCTACAAAACTCTGCGCTTGGAGGCCCAACAAAGTCTACAAGAATAAAGTTGCATGGTAGACATCAACAGTCGACGACAGTCTTGGGGACTACACCCAGTGGGTGCGCTCAGCACGCCCCCACTGGAAGGGAAAATGGCCAAGGTACATGTACCACCCTAGCTACTTCGGCAAAGTGTGTGTGCGCTACTTCCACAAGCTCAGTCGACTACTTCGGCAAGGTGGGTATGCGTTACTTCCACAAGCTTAGTAGGTTACTTCGGCAAGGTGGGTATGCGTTACTTCCACAAGGTCAGTAGGCTACTTAGGCAAGGTGGGTATGTGTTACTTCCACAAGCTCAGTGGGCTACTCTGACAAGGTGGCTATGCGCTACTTCCACAAGCTCAGAAGACTACTTCGACAAGGTGGTTATGTGCTACTTCCACAAGCCCAGTCGGATACTACGCGCTACTTCTGCAAGCTTAGAAATATTTCCAACTACGTCTAAAACACAACAACAAATCAACGACCTAAGACTACCGCCGACTGCTTCGGTCAACGGCAGTCTCGGAGACTACACCGAGTAGGTGCGCTCAGCGCGCTCCCACTAGAACTGGAGAACACCCAGTGGGTGTGCCCCGCGCAAACCCACTTGGTAACAAAGATGAAAACAAATCACATGCAAAAGTCAAGACCCCCGACTGGGGTTGGTACATTATGATGGTACTTACTCGTACGTTTGTCTTCAAGGCCTCGCTGACGTCGTACGCCTTCCTCAGTCGGTTGTTCATCAGCTCCAGTTGGGTCATGGCCTCTTTGCCCGCGCTCGCTTGGTCCTTCGGGATACGGTGCAGCGCAAAGAGATTGGTCGGCAAAGAGGCAGACGTGGTGGTCCCGAGTGCGGCTCCGGCCCTAGGATGGACACTCTGGCCACCAGTCTTGGTGAGAGCCGTGACCGGAGAGACCCTGGGCACTTCGACAGAAGGGGCGTCATGTATCATGACATCTGTGTCGATTGGAGGGTTCGGCGGATCGGTCTTGTCGTCCCCGTCGAGCTCGATAGCTTCACTCAGCCCTGCGAACACTTAGGCATCAAAAAATTGGAAGAACTTGTCACTCGAATGTAACCTTGACGAATGCGGAGAGTACCTTTGGGGGTAGCGGCATCCATCTCTTCTTGGATCTTCTCCGCAGCCTTTGGGTCGGGCGAGGCAGTCGAAGTGTCAGCACTACTGCAGAGAAGTCATTCCAAAAGGATTCATTCGGACATCAAACAAAAACAACACTCGAAAGGAAAGGAGCAAGTGGCCAAGGTGCTTACGCTGACGCCACATGCACATCCACTTTGATCCATGGCAGGACTGCGTTCCGGGGCTTGGCTGTTGGTATCTTGGGCTGCTTGGCCGCCTTCTCGAGCGACCCAGAGGATTTGCCTCGCCCGCGCTTCAAGCTGCGGGTCGAAAGTGTCGTCATAGTCGTCTTGGGGCCACTCGGCCCTTTGGCGCCGCCAACACGCGCACATGGGTCTTGGCATGCCTTGGAGCGGCTTTTAGTCGGGACGTTCTCCGACGAGGAGGACTCCGCCTCGTCCCCCTCCTCGGAGTCATTGTACTCCTATGACTCGTCAGCATCATCGTCGTCCTTGTCTCCCGAGCCCTCTGGGCGCTCGGTGTCACTTGCCACATCCATGGGTGCGCGGTTAACAACCGACACCATGCTAACCATCTCCCTGAAAGTCTGCCGAGAGAAGAGAGCAACAGAATCAGCAACAGTCAAATAGTAACATCGAAATCATTTGGATCAAGAAGAATCAAAGTTACCTCAGTCGGCAGGTGCTCCTTATCGAAAGGAGCTTTCAATCGGGTGCCCCGAGGGTTGTCGCGTGCCAAGGTGATAGCCATGAGATTTGCCTCCAGCGTCTTCGTGCTAAGTTCCTTCGGGTGAACTCGCGTAGGGTCACTCGGCCCCACGTACTCCCACATGGGGTGAGCCCTTTCCTGCAAGGGCTGGATCCTCCGCTGAAGGAAAACCTCCGGAAGGTTCATCCCGTTGAGGCCCTTCTTGACTATGGTCACCACAACCATCACTAGGATATCCATGTCCGTCTTCTCCTCCTTGGACACGGTCAGGGATGGAGGGGACCGCACACACTCCACCGAGTACGGCGGAAGGCCCGACTGACCATCTACGACAGAGACATCCTTGCAGTAAAACTAGGAGTCTTGCCACCCCTTCACTGAATCAGGGAAAGACATGACAGGGAAGCTACCCTTCCTCCTAAGCCGGATAACAAAACGCCTTCATAGTTGGTTGGCATTAGTCTTCTCCCCACTCGGAGAATCCTTTTTCACGGTCATTGCACGACAGGTGAAAAGATGCTTAAAGAGCCCCCAGTGCGGTGGGCAACCTATGAAGTTCTCACAAAGCGAGACGAAGGCGACTAGGTAGGAGACGACATTTGGGGGAGATGATGGAGTTGAGCTCCAAAGTAATCGAGAAACGCTCGGAAGAAAGGATGTGGGGGTATAGAGAAACCTCATTCGATGTGGGTAACCAAGAGGACTCGCTTGTCCCCCTAAAACGACGGCTCAAGCTCACCCGCCTCCGGCAGCCTCCAGCTCCCGGCGCCCAGGAGCCCCTGGTTCTCCAGCTCCAACAGGCGGCCCCGTGTGACTCGTGACGCGGGCCAGTCGCCCTGGAGCCGTCCCGACGAAGCACCGACGCTCGATGAAGACCCACGCGACCCCTTCTTCTCCCGCTCAGACTTCACAGTCGAGCCCTTCACCATCTTGCCCGGGCGGATCGGCACTGGGAGTCGAGTCGTGGAGTGGGCGGATGTGGCGAAGCGCGGCGGAGTCATGGAGAAGGAATGGGGAACAAAGAGGATCTCTCTCTCTCTATGTCTCTCTCTCTCTCTGTCTCGTCGCCATTTATACCCCAGATCAGCAAATCTCCAGTCGTCAATCCCTGGGCACGGGGAGATACATAGGATCCTGCGCGTCGCGCACTCAAGGCACGTGGCGAAATTTCGGGGCAGAAATCGAGGCGTCGTGCCCACTTTCCCCACTACCGTGTCACAACTGCTTCCGCACGCGCACTGCCCGCGTTTCAAACCCACGGGAATTTCACAGATAATGAGATGGCATCTACGCTCGCTCGTCTGAAATGACACAATTCGGTCCGCCGAATACGCTTTGTGGGTCCCCGTACACTCGGACGCGCGCAAAGGTGATAGAAAGAGGAGTCCCCAGGGACCTAGAGAGGACCAGTTCTCGCTCCTGTTTGGTCAATCGAAGCTCATGGCATGCCCGCACATGGGCCACTGGTCTATCTTTCCCGAGAGACAACCGAGGGCCGTTAGATTGCGTGTGACAGTCAAACCAATCCAATCATTCGGAAATTGTCAATCTTGAATCTGTTGTGGTTCCATCTTGGAGTTGCGTGAAGGAGGCCCTGAGTCGAATTCCGGAAGCCCCCGAGGAACCGAAGCCACTCTGGAGTGGCATCCACTCGTCCACTTAAACCTCAACTGATTCAGAGGCTAATGATGAGGTCACCTACTAATGGTAGGGTCATGGACCAGACATCCAAGGCCCACCTAGGGCCCCACATGACCATTTAAGTCTCAGGACTGTAGCTGCATTCGGATGCATACATTGGACCCACTCGGATCTACCAAGTCACTCAGACGTCTCCCCGCCAGTTGGCCAAGCTCCAGCACTCAGACAGAAAGGAAGCGTGGGCGACGTGGGAGCTGTAACGGCTGAGGGGATTAACTCCGTACATGAAGTGCACTCATGGCTACGTTTACCTATAATTGTTATAGTTTGGGTTGTCGTTTCTAGTAACCCCGTGGTTACTCACATTAAATTCCCTTGTAATGACGCTCGGTGGGTCCTAACGAACTCTATATAAGCCACCCCCGAGCTCCTAGACAAGGGTTCGGCACTCTTTGTAATCAGATACCCCCAGAGAAAACACAAGCCTCCGGGCATGAGACGTAGGGTCTTTACCTCTCTGAGAGGGGTCCGAACTCGCTAAATCCGGGTAAGACACCCGTGCCATAGCTAGACTCCGCCCCTCATTCGTACCCCTAGTATTCATTGTCAGGTTCATTCCCATGACAGCGACTCAGCCCCGCCCCTCAAGAGACAGAGAATGAAAATCAAAGAAGGAAGGACAAAGACAAGAGACTTACTTGTCTGTGGCGACCCAGCGCCTCTTCCTGAGCTTCGGGCGGGGGCGGCTGCCGCTGATGCTCCCGTGGGGCTTGAAGGAGCTCCCTCCAGCAGGCTCGCCATGAGGCTCGCTGGAGCTCATCCCCGCTAGACCGGAGCGGGCCTCCTCCTCATGAGGCTCAGCAATGTCTCCGGCCTCCTTCCCGCGGGGATCGTTGGTATGCTCGCCGTCATCTACATCCTCTCACGTGCCCACACACCGGCAGGGCATGACCATGAACTGCTTGTCGTCGTCATCATCGTCACTGTCTTCAAGCAGCAGCTTGCGGTGGCTCCTCAGCTGCTCACACTCGCTGGCTTCCATGCCAACACCCATTGAGAGACCGGCTTCCTCGCGGTCACTCGAGCTAGGCACCACCAGGGGGGGGGGGTTCTCGTGAGGCCCATCGTGGCCTTCGGGGACCATCCCCCCACTCATCAAACCGCGACATCGACGCCACGATCTCGTCCCGTTGCCGAGGCGGTACACCAGGTACCCACCTTCGGGCATCTCCGGCACAACTTCGGTGAACATGACCTTCATGATCTCCTTCACCACATCCACCGTGAGGCTATCGTGGCTCAGCCTTGTTGTGTCCTTGCGCTAGCGTAGGCCCATGTCGGGTGCAAACGCTTCTGGAGGGGGGCGATTCGGCGGCTCATGAACACCTTGGCGACCATTGCCCCCATGAGGCCGGCATCCCTCAGGGCTGCGATAATGTCGATGAGCGGCTGCAGCCCACGGTCGGCGAGCTTGGAGTGCTCCCATCCCAAGCTCTTCTCGAAAGGCGTGGTCCGAGTCAGGAGAAATCGTCTATGCTGGCCTACGTCCATGTAGGCCCAGTACGCCCTGAAGCCCCCCACCTTCTTGAAGATCTTCATGTTGATGATCATCTCGACCATCCCATCGACTATGCGGAACAAGACGCACCCCGAGCGCTGGTTTGCGGCCGTCAGTCGCAAGCTGTAGAAGGTCTGGAAGAGCGCCACCGAGGGCATCACCCCCAGGAAACCCTCACAGAAGAAGGTGAAAATGCCAACGAGGAAGACAGAGTTGGGATGGGGGTGGAGCGCCTGGATCTGGTAGGGCGAGAGGATGTGATACGTCTCCAACGTATTGATAATTTATGAAGTATTCATGCCATACTTGCCTATGTTTACAATACGTTCATATGGTTTTAATGCACTTTATATGATTTATTTAGAACAAACCCGGACTGACGTTGTTTTCAGCAGTACTATCGTGGTGTTGTTTTTGTGCAGAAAATAAAAGTTCTCGGAATCGCCCGAGACTTTTTTATGATTTTTTCTGGAGAAAATAAGAAATACCGAAGTGATGAACCACCGAAGGGGAGCCACCTGTAGGCCACGAGCCAACAGGGCGCGCCCAACCCCTGGGCGCGCCCTGTTAGCTCGTGGGGCCCACATGGCTCTGGTTGACGTGATTCCAACGCTGAAAAATCCTATAAATCCATAAACCCCCGAAAGTTAACCGAGAACTTCCGCTCCATCGCCACAACTCTCTGTATCAAAGAAAAACCCATCCGGGCCTTTCTAGTACCCTACCGGAGGGGGAAATCATCACCGGTGGCCATCTTCATCATCCCGGCGGAGGCCATGACAAGGAGGGAGTACTTCACCCTCGGGGCTGAGGGTATGTACCAGTAGCAATGTGTTTAATCTCTCTCTCTCTCTCTCTCTCTCTCTCTCTCTCTCTCTCTCGTGTTCTTGAGATGGCACGATCTTGATGTATCGCGGGCTTTGTTAATAAAGTTGGATCATATGGTGTTCTTCCCTTGCTACCTTGTTGTGATGAATTGAATCTTTCCCTTTGAGATCTCATTATGTTGGATTGAATACTTTGGGTTTGAGAACACTTGATGCATGTCTTGCATGTGGATACCCGTGGTGACAATGGGGCATTCTATTGATTCACTTGATATATGTTTTGGTAATCAACTTACGTATTCCCATGGTGACAATAGGGTAATCATTGCATAGGGGTTGATACACGTTCTTGTCCTACTTTCTCCGATAGAAATCTTGGGGTACTCTTTGAATTTCTTTGTGTTGGATTGAATATGATGAATCTGAAATTGTTTGATACATGTTGAATAATTAACCCACTAATACTTGTGGTGACATTGGAGTATCTAGGTGACATTAGGGTTGATTGATGTGTATCATAGGTGTTATTATAGTACAAACTCTAGGGCTGTTTGTGACACTTATAGGAATAGCTCAATGGATTGATTGGAAAGAATAACTTTGAGGTGGTTCTACTACCTACAACAAGTTCATCTTATGTTCTCCGCTAGATATGAACTTTGGAGTGATTCTTTGTTGCACGTTGAGGGATGATCATATGATTCTTTTATGTTAGCATTGTTGAGAGATTGCACTAGTGAAAGTATGAACCCTAGGCCTTTTTCCAAGCATTGCTATACCGTTTTGCTCGGTGTTTACTACTTGTCACCTTGCTGTTTTTATATTTTTAGATTACAAAAACCTATATCTACCATCCATATTGCACTTGTATCGCCATCTCTTCGTCGAACTAGTGCACCTATACAATTTTCCATTGTATTGGGTGTGTTGAGGACACAAGAGATTTTTTGTATTTGATTGTAGGGTTGTTTGAGAGAAAACATATTCATCCTACACCTCCCACAGATTGATAAACCTTAGGTCATCCACTTGAGGGAAATTTGTTGTTGTCCTACAAAACTCTGCACTTGGAGGCCCAACAACATTAACAAGAATAAAGTTGCGTAGTAGACATCAAGCTATTTTCTGGCGCCGTTGCCGGGGAGGTGAGTGCTTGAAGGTATATCCTTAGATCTTGAAATTAAATCTTTTAGTTTCTTGTTTTTTCACTAGTTTGGTTTTATAAAACAAAACTAAAAAAATGGGATTTAGGTTGCCTCATTTGCTTCGTCTTTTTAATTTATTTCATGAAAATGATGGTTCGGAAAATTGCGCTCAATTGTTAGAGGAAGAATTTATAAAAATGCTTAATGTAAAATCCCTGAATGATGAGCATGATAGCAATATTGTTAGTATGAATTCTCTGAATATCCATGATGCTAATGACATGCAAAGCCACAAGCTTGGGGATGCTATGTTTGATGAAGATGATATTTTTAGTCCCCCAAGTTTTGATGAGCAAATTTATTATGATGATAGCATTCCTCCTATTTATGATGATTATATTGATGAAAGTGGGTTTGGAAGAGATTCAACTCTAGGTACTAATGATCCCAATATTTTGGAGGGTGTTCAATCTTATTGTAATAATGATAAAAGTGGACGTGGAGAGGTCATGACTTTATTTAGTGATGAGTCCACTATTTTGGAAGAGGTTTCAATTGACTATGAAAACAAAGTTGCTATCTGTGATGATTATGGTGATGACATGTATGCTATAAAGAGTAATGATAACCATGAAACTTGTTATCGTGATTTTAATATTCAATTTGGCTATGTCAATCAAGTGTCTCGTGATATTTATTTTGTTGAGTTTGCTCCCACTATTATGAATGAGAAGAAATTTGCTTATGTGGAGAGTAATAAATTTTCTATGCTTGCGGATCATGAAAAGAAAAGTGATAGTTATATTATTGAATTCCTTCATGATTCTACTGAAAATTATTATGAGGGAGGAACATATGCTTGTAGGAATTACAAATAATATCAAGTTTCCTCCCTATGTGTTGAAAATCTTGAAGATATGCTTGTTGTGCCTTCCTATGCTACTTGATTCTTGCTCCCATAAATTGTTTTCTCAAAACGTCCTTATGCATAGGGAGAGGATTAGACTTAAATGTGCTTGTCAAATGCTTCATGATGCTCCCATTGTGTTGCAATTCTTTACTTTTTTGTGAGCATCATAGGAATCATCATGCCTAGCTAAAAAAGCTTTAAAGAAAAGGGCTTGTTGGGAGACAACCCAATATTAATACTTTATGTTTTTGTGTGTTAACATGATTAATATACTGTAGTAATCATGTTTTGTGCCTTTTGTTTTAATAAAGTGCAAAGTAAAGCCTTTGGAATAGTGTGGATACTTGTTAGTTTGATTCTGTGCAAAAACAGAAACTTTTACGTCGAGTGCAAAATTTCTCTGATTTCACTGGACAGTAAAAAAATTCTGAAATTTTTACAAAGTTCTTATATACAAATTTACTACGTTTTTCTATTTTTTCAGAATTTTTAGATATAGGGAAATATTGATTTCATTCGCATCTTCACAGGCTGTTTTGTTTTTGACAGATTCCGTTTTGCACGCATAGTTTGCTCTTTTTAGTGTTTCCATAGCTCATATTTAGTGGTATAAATTATGGTAGTGATATAATACAGTAGGTTTTATGTGATAACCATTATGAATCTTGTCTTGACAGTACCTAAGTGAATGATCTATCTTTATTACACTAACCCATCTCACGAAGTTCCGTTAAGTTTTGTGTGATTGAGGTTTTCAAGTTTTGGGTGAGACACCGATATGGGGAGAATAAGGAGTGGTAAAACCCTAAGATTGGGGATTATCAAGGCAACCCCAAGGTGATATTCAAGGAAGACTCGAGAGTCTAAGCTTGGGGATTCCCCGGAAGGCATCCCCTCTTTTTCGTCTTCAACACTATCGGTATATCTTACTTGGAGCTATATTTTTATTCATCACATAATATGTGTTTTTCTTGAAGTGTCATTTTATTTTGTTAGTATTATATTGTTTTTATTTATAATTTTGTTTTTAATAAAAATTTCCAAGAATTGCCTTTTAGGATGCTTGAATTACATGTTTGATGTGTGTTGTGCAAAAACAGAAACTTTTGCTGTAGTGTTTGAATTTTAATATTTTACTCGAATGTGGAAAGTTTCTGAAATTTTTACAAAGTATTTTTAATATAAATTTTTTATCATGTCCTAAATTTTAAGAATTTTTGGAGTTACATAAGTGCACTTTCTAAATTAGTTGCTACAGACTGTCCGGTTTAGACAGATTGCTGTCATAGTTTTGTTATCTACTTATCCTAGTGTTTTCATGGCTTATATTGGTAGATATAAATTGTGGAAATGACAGTAAACAGTATATAATGTTCGAAAATTATTATGCAACATGTCTTGGCTGTACATAAAGTGTTGATTTATTGTTATGTGCACTAACCTATCTCACGAGTTCTTTTCAAGTTTTGTGTGGATGAAGTTTGGAAGACCTAGGTGAAACCGTGATATGAGAGGAATTAAAGACACACAAGAGCTCAATCTTGGGGATGCCCAAGGCTCCCCAAGTTAATATTACAAAAGTCTCAAGCATCTAAGCTTGGGGATGCTGCGCATCCCACCTCTCTTCGTCAACAAATATCGTTTAGCCTATGTTGATCCTAAGTTTTTATTGGTTCACATGATATGTGCTGTTCTTGGAGTGTCTTTTGTTTTGTTTGTTGTTTGAATAAAATTCTCAGATCTGAAGGTCTTTATTGAGAGAGATTCCTCACATATCTACTTAATTGTTTAACTACTCATTGTTCTTCACTTATATCTTTTGAGAGTAGTTTGATGTGCTCCACTTTTATAGAGTAAGTTGTGAATGAATGAAATGTCATAAATATGAAATTATGAATGTGCTTTATACTTAGTAGTAGTTTCACATTTGATTTAGAAAGTAAAATCTACTGATGTTTGATAATTGCAATATTGGTCATACAAGCAATTCATTAATAACTATTATAAGAAAGAGAACTTTCACATACAAATATATTATCTTGGACCTCTTTTATGATTGTGAATACCCATTAATTATTTTCAACCTTGATCAAATAGTTGAAGTTGGACAAGGAAGACAATGTAATGGTTATGTTTGGGTATATTTGCATAGAAGTTATATTGTTATGGATCCTCCAACATGTGGTGCTTGTTTAGAAAATTTTACTAGTCAAAACTTCGTACTAAGTAGAGATACTACTTGTGCATCCAAATCCTTGAGCCAGGTTTCTTCCATGAGAGTCCACCATACCTACCTATATACGGTGTTTCACTACCATTCCAAGTAAATTTGCATGTGGCACCTCTAAACATTCAAATAAACATCTGTTTTGTGTGCTCGTACCGCTCATGGAGCGACGGGGCGGTCATTATCTTCCATGCTAAGCGGGTTATTCTCAAGACGAGTGTTTATTCACTTGTCATTGCACGAGAGAGGCTCGTAAAAAGGATGCCAGTCCTGCATAATACAAAAATAAATAAACAAGAACTCCCCCTAGAAAGTTGATTATTTGGATGGCACCCGTGGATTCGGTCAGCCATGGAATGTGTTTGAATGGTGGAGGGGTAGTAAAATTTCAATTCTGTTTGGGAACCGCCAATAATGTGTTTAGCATGGAAGATATTGAAAACTCTGTTGTGACGTTGACAGGAAAAGTATACCACTCAAAATTTCTTATTCATCTCTGTTTTAAACAACGAACTCTAGCACCTTTGCAAATCCCTGCATCCCTCTATGAAGGGACAATCCATTTATTTTATGTTATTTACTTTTCATGTTGAGTAAACTTCTTATTCCAACCTCAATCTATTAGTTGGCAAGCGTCATGTGGTGGGGAAAGATCCAAACCCATATATCCAATCAAATATATTTGATCATGATTCATTATTGTTGACAATTATCTTCATGATAAGTATGTTGGGAGGCGAAACATTAAGCCCCTATCTTTCTCTGTGTTCGATGGATGTTGTTTGTTCTAAAAATATGCTTTGAGTATTAGCAATCATAGAAGACTATATGATAATTGAGTATGTGGAGATCTTACTTAGGTGCATTGAAATCGTTTGATGACTAAGAACATATGTTGTTAAGTTTCAAGAGAATGCATTGTTTGAACCATGACATGTGAATTGATTGCTACTCTATCATGATGGAGTTTTATGAGAAATAGTTGCTGGTTATGATGCTATAAAAAGTGATTGTAATTATCGTTGATCAAACTTATATACAATGCTAGAATTCACACTTCATAAATTATTTCTCTTATCATTTACCTACTCGAGGAAGAGTAGGAATTAAGCTTGGGGATGCTGATACGTCTCCAATGTATCGATAATTTATGAAGTATTCATGCCAAATTTGCCTATGTTTACAATAATTTTATAGGGTTTTGATGCATTTTATATGATTTGTTTAGAACTAACCCGGACTGACGTTGTTTTCAGCAGAATTACCATGGTGTTGTTTTTGTGCAGAAAATATAAGTTCTCGGAATCGCCCAAAACTTTTTTATGATTTTTTCTGGAGAAAATAAGAAATACCGGAGCGAAGAACCACCGGAGGGGAGCCACATGTGGGCCACGAGCCAACAGGGCGCACCCCCCCCCCCCGGGCGCGCCCTATTAGCTTGTGGGGCCCACGTGGTTCCGGTTGACGTGATTCCAACGCTGAAAAATCCTATAAATCCATATAGCCCCGAAAGTTAACCTAGAACTTCTGCTCCGCCGCCGCAACTCTCTATATAGAAGAAAAACCCATCTGGAGCCTTTCCAGTACCCTGCCGGAGGGGGAAATCATCACCGGTGGCCATCTTCATCATCCCTGCAGAGGCTATGACGAGGAGGGAGTAGTTCAACCTCGGGGCTGAGGGTATGTACCAGTAGCTATGTGTTTTATCTCTCTCTCTCTCTCTATCTCTCTCGTGTTCATGAGATAGCACGATCTTCATGTATCGCGGGCTTTGTTAATATAGTTGGATCTTATGGTGTTCTTCCCTTGCTACCTTGTTGAGATGAATTGAATATTTCCCTTTGAGATCTCGCTATGTTGGATTGAATATTTTGGGTTTGAGAACACTTGATGTATGTCTTGCATGTGGATACCCGTGGTGACAATGGGGTATTCTATTGATTCACTTGATATATGTTTTGGTACTCAACTTGTCGATTCCCGTGGTGACAATGGGGTAATCTATGCATAGGGGTTGATACACGTTCTTGTCCTACTTTCTCCGATGGAAATCTTGGGGTACTCTTTGAAGTTCTTTTTGTTGGATTGAATATGATGAATCTGAAATTGTTTGATACTTGTCGAATAATTAACCGAGGGATACTTGTTACCTTGCTATTTACTACTTGTTACCTTGCTGTTTTCATATTTTCAGATTACAAAAACCTATATCTACCATTCATATTGCACTTGTATCACCTCGCTTCACCGAAATAGTGCACCTATACAATTTGCCATTGTATTGGGTGTGTTGGGGACACAAGCAATGTTCACGAAATCGTCAACTGGTAGCTGCTCGGGTGGCTTGGGAGTAGAGATTAATCGGTGAATCGGCCTATTAACTGGATTAATCGGTCAACCATTAATCGGTAGATTATATAGGAACTTTCCAACTTATATCTAGATTTTTTATGTGTTACACCATACTTCCATGCACCTAGCTACGTAATATAACAAAATATTATATTGTAGGCATTTAAAAAATAGACAAGAGGTAAAATCAATAATTGTTATGCATCCAACCCTACAAAATCTCATTATTCAAATTGTAATCTATAATCTACTAATATATGAATTGTGGATTCTCCACTAAGATAGGGGAAGAAGATGGTAGTACCTTGCCTGCTGGTGACGCCATGGAGGACGAGACTAGGGAGCATCCCACTAGTCAGGCAATGGGAGCAGCCCATGGGAGAGGATGGGGAGTAGCCAATGGGGGGACGGGGTGCAGGCATGTGACTAGAGTGGAGGAGCAGCTGGATCTTGGAGGTGTAGTGGGTGGCTGGCATCGGTGAGGACCTGGCTAGCCACCAGCCAGGTTAGGAGGGGATGAAAGGTGTATGAGGGAGCGAGAAGAGGGCCAAACCGTATCTATTTAGTACAATAGGGGGCGGGAGGGGTTATTCGCGAAAGGTTTAGGATTTGTTTGCCCACTAGTTAACGAGCCAGTAGGGATTAATTGGTCTGAAAACTGATTAATCGGTATGACAATTGATTAATTGGTCTAACCGGCCAATTAATCGTCCTGGCAAGTTAACACGGTGAATAGGTGCTATTCGATTCGGCCACCCTACGAGTGGTGATTAACTGGCAAGTAAACTGATTAATCGGACGAATTCTTGATCAGTGGACACAAGAGATTTTCATCCTACACCTCCCACGGATTAATAAACCTTAGGTAATCCACTTGAGGGAATTTTGTTGTTGTCCTACAAAACTCTGCACTTGAAGGCCCAACAACGTCTACAAGAATAAAGTTGCGTAGTAGACATCAGGATCGTGTAGAAGAAATAGGAGAAGGGCTGAAGCAGACCGCTAGAGATGATGTGGATGAAGAAGGGGAACGTGGTGGCTGGCAGGTCGCGGGCCAGTTTCAAGCCCGGTCGGATCTTCATGGCCTTATGCTCATTGAAGTCGTTGGCGGTCAACGGGATGACCTTGTCCAACCCCTCCTGACTATTGATGATGGACAACAGCAAGGTGGGCTGCATCCTCACCTCGATGACGTCCATGCTCTTATTGGGAGCCATGGCGATGGCGCGAGAGAGGAAGTGTGAGGAAGGAGAAGCAAGCGGCGGTTCACACAAGGAAGGAGGAGCAGTGCGCAGGGGGGTGAATGGGGCTGAGGAAGGCAATGAGTGCCCCACGCTGCGCGGACAGGCTTTTATCAGGCTGGGCGGTTACAGAGGCATTGTGGGGGAAGTGGAGGCGTTCTCGTCCCATCAGGCTACCACGCGCCCCTGCCTGGGCCCTTGGTAGTCCACTGAGGCCCCGCGCCATTCCTCCCCGTGTCGTTTTAATTCTCAACGGGCGGAACATCCGTGCCGAGGGCCCGGGGGCTACTGTCGGTCTAGTGGGAACCAGGGTACCACGGCCCGTCTGCCTGCAGCCCAGGAAGTAACACTTGGTTGAAAGGCCCAGCAGGCGGCCCATTCAAGATCTCCACAGGCGAAGCACCTCATGTGGCTCGAATCCCGCGAGGCCCCTCTCCGTGAGGCGAGGCTCTTCAAGTCAGACATCTTAAGCAGCAGGCGGCCTTGCGAGGCGGCTTCCCACAAGGCCCTCCACTTGGAGGGTTCGTGCAACATTGGTCGCACGACTGCGCGCCCACCACGTGGGTGACGCACCCGCACAGACAAGGATGACAGCACCGTGCCAGTAGGCATGGATAGGGAGGATTCCCTCTTTGATGATTAAAGTGCAGCACATGTTGCCTCCTCCAAAGCAGGTTCCCAAAGATTGCTGTTTTGGTGCAAGGCGACCACGCTGACGCTGCTCGCCAGGACGGAGGTCATCACCGAGCCCACCAGCGCGTCATTGACGGCGCCTTTCCAGACGAAGACCGCCTTTTGTAAGGATAGACTTAGCGCATGTCCCCCTACGAATTGCCGCCTTGTGGCAGCCCTTTCCCGTCAATATTTTTAGGGAAGAGGACCAAGACAAGGATAAGAGCGGCAGAGCTGCCACCGTAGAGGGAGGAGTCCAATCATTCACTCTTCCATCGTCTCCTACCTTGTAACACAATTTTCCTCTATGGGATCGACAAGGGACGTCTAGAGGGGGGGGTGAATAGACTACTTGGCAAAATAAAAAAACCTAACCTTTCCCCAATTTTATTGGTTGGCAAGTTTTATCAATTCTATCAAGTATACCACACCCTACACATGCAAGTCAACGAGTATAGCAGCGGAAAGTAAAGACATGCACATGTAAATAAGAGTATAGAAAGGAAGATCAAACGCAATAGGGACTCAAAGATTTTTCCCGTGGTTTCGATAGGTGGTGCTATCGTATGTCCATGTTGATGGAGACTTCAACCCATAGAGGGTAGCGGTCGCGAGAGTCCACGGAGGGCTCCACCCACGAAGGGTGCACTAAGTAGCAACCTCGTCTATTCCATCACGGCTTACGTCCACGAAGGACTAGCCTCACTCGGGGCAGAGTTTCACGAAGTAGGCGATCTCCTTACCCGTACAAACTTCTTGGTTCAACTCCACACGAAGTCGGAGGCTCCCAAGCGACACCTAACCAATCTGAGAGGCACCGCTCTCCAAAAGGTAACAGATGTGGTATGGATGATGAACTCCTTGCTCTTGTGCTTCAAAAGAAAGTCTCATCAACACTCAATCACTCTCTCACAGATTTGGCTTGGTAGAAGAGATTTATTGGGTGGAAAGCAACTTGGGGAGGCTATAAATCAAGATACGTATGGTTGGAGTGGAAGACCTTGATCTCAACACATGAGTAGGTGGTTCTCTCTCAGAAAATGAATGGTGGAAGTGTTGGCTTGTTCTGAGTGCTCTCTCTACGAATGAGAGCGAGGTGGAGGGGTATATAGGTTTCACCAAAAATCCAACCGTTACAACATTATTTCCTAACTCGGTAAAACCGAAGATAATCTCGGTTACACCGACTAGTGCAAAAGGTTGCAACTTTTGGTGTTTCGGTGAGACCGATATATAAATCTCGGTGAGTCTGATTTCGGCTGGCCTAGGCAGTTCCTCACTTCCGTGGCACTGATGTCTACTATGCAACTTTATTCTTGTAGACTTTGTTGCGCCTCCAAGCGCAGAGTTTTGTAGGACAGTAGCAATTTTCCCTCAAGTGGATGACCTAAGGTTTATCAATCTGTGGGAGGTGTAGGATGAAGATGGCCTCTCCCAAACAACCCTGTAATCAAATACAAGAAATCTCTTGTGTCCCCAACACACCCAATACAATGGCAAATTGTATAGGTGCACTAGTTCGGCGAAGAGATGGTGATACAAGTGCAATATGGATGGTAGATACAGGTTTTTGTATTCTGAAAATATAAAAACAGCAAGGTAACAAGTAGTAAACAGCGAGCAAAACGATATATTAATGCTTGGAAACAAGGCCTAGGGTTCATACTTTCACTAGTGCAATATCCCAACAATGCTAACATAGTTGAATCATATGATCATCCCTTAATGTGCAACAAAGAATCACTCCCAAGTTCCTATCTAGCGGAGAACATAAGATGAAATTGGTGTAGGTAGTAGAACCACCTCAAAGTTATTCTTTCCGATCAATCTTTTGGGCTATTCCTATAAGTGTGACAAACAGCCCTAGAGTTCGTACTAGAACAACACCAATGATACATATCAATCAACCCTAATGTCACCTAGATACTCCAATGTCACCTCATGTATCAGGTCTATCATATTCAATCCAACACAAAGAACTTCAAGGTGCACCCCAAGATTTCTATCAGAGAACGTGGTATGAAAACGTGCAATCAACCCCTATGCATAGATCCCCAATGTCATCGGAATCCGCAAGTTGATGCCTCAACATATATCAAGTGAATCAATATAATACCCCATTGTCACTATGGGTATCCCACACAAGACGTACATCAAGTGTTCTCAAACCAAAATATTCAATCCAACATAACGAGATCTCAAAGGGAAAGATTCAATTCATCACAACAAGGTAACAAGGGAATAACATCATATGATCCGACTATATTAACAAAGCCCGTGATACATCAAGATCGTGACATCTCAAGAACACGAGAGAGAGATTGAACACATAGCTACTGGTACATACCCTCAGCCCCGAGGGTGAACTACTCCCTCCTCGTCATGGCCTCCACCGGGATGATGAAGATGGCCACCGGTGATGCTTTCCCTCTCCGACAGGGTACTGGAAAGGCTCCAGGTTGGTTTTTCGTCGATACAGAGAGTTGCGGCGGCGGAACGGAGAGTCTCTCTTTATTTTTGGGGTTTCTGGGATTTATATGATTTTTCAGCATTGGAATCACGCGCAACGGAGCCATGTGGGCCCCACAAGCTATCAGGGCGCGGCCTAGGGGGCGCGCCCTGTTGGCTTGTGGCCCACAGGTGGCTCCCCTCTGGTGGTTCTTCGCTCCAGTATTTCTTATTTCTCCAGAAAAATCATAAAAAAAGTTTCAGGCGATTCCGAGAACTTTCATTTTCTGCACAAAAAACAACACCACGGTAATTCTGCTGAAAACAATGTCAGTTCGGGTTAGTTCTAAATAAATCATATAAAGTGCATCAAAACCATATAAAAGTATTGTAAACATAGGCAAATATGGCATGAATACATCATAAATTATCGATACATTGGAGACGTATCAGGCATCGATTCACAAAACTTGGAAATTCCAATTTTTTGTAAATGGATACCAGAAGGTTGGTCACTGTTTTCGGTTACACCGAAATGGAACCTGGTGTCATCGAGTGGCTAGGGTTTGGCTCTAGATTCTGTCCAAGGAAAACTCAGTAGGGCCGAATGTGTAAACTTGGTGGCACCAAATTTAGGTTTCAGGGTTTGGACAAAATATATATGTGGGAAAATTCATGAGGGTTTTTTGCGGCTAACTCTAAGCACTTCAGCAACCAGAGCATCATAGATACCTCATCCCCTTATAATAGTATTGGCTTTCCCATGGACTCAAGTGTGATTTCTCACATAAATATAAAATGTAGAGTCTTGAAGCTAGATGCCTTGCCAATCCTATTCCTTTCCTTCCTTTTCTTCCCTTGGGGATTCTCCTCACATTTCTCAGCCATTTCTCTTTGTGGACTTTATCTGAATAAACTAGGTAAAACTATTAGTCCAAGAGACAATGTATGTTGTCATGAATTATCAAAACCTCCAAGAAAGCATATGTGCTTTTAGCCTCTCCGAGAGCATTCGAACCTAGCAGTAGTAGGGTTTTACACCGCAAGGTGGCCAAAACCTGGGTGAATCTGTGTGTCCCTGTTGCGCCCCGTGTGTGTGTGTTCTCGCGAAGCACCGCTCACCGTAGCTGACGTGGCTTGAAACTGCATCGGTATTTCCCCAAAGAGGAAGGGATGATGCAGCACAGCTACGGTAAGTATTTCCCTCGGTTATGAAACCAAGGTTATCGAACCAGTAGGAGAACCATGCAACACTATGTAAACGGTACATGCACACAAAGAACAAATACTTGCAACCCGACACGTAAGAGAGGTTGTCAATCTCTCCATGGTAAAAAGATAGATTAGATTGTAGTAGATTGGATAAATAGATCGCACAAGAACACAAAATAAAAGAAGCAAATAAAAAGTGCAGCAAGGTATTTTTGGGTTTTTGGAATAATAGATCTGAAAACAAAAGCGGCAAAAGATAGATCGGAAAGCAATATGTTGAAAGAGTAGACCCGGGGGTCGTAGGTTTCACTAGTGGCTTCTCTGATGAGTGTAGCACACGGTGGGTGAACAAATTACTATTGGGCAATTGATAGAAGATCAAATAATCATGACGATATCCAAGGCTATGATCATTATATAGGCATCACGTCCAAGATTAGTAGACCAAAACGATTCTGCATCTACTACTATTACTCCACACATCGACCGCTATCCAGCATGCATCCAGTGTATTAAGTTCATGGAGAAACGGAGTAATGCAATAAGAACGATGACATGATGTAGACAAGATCTATTCATGTAGGAATAGACCCCATCTTGTTATCCTTAATAGCAACGATACATGTGTGCCTCGCTGCCCCTTCTGTCACTGGGAGAGGACACCACAAGATCGAACCCATCACAAAGCACCTCTTCCCATGGAAAGAAAAATCGATCTAGTTGGCCTAACTAAACCAAAGATTCGAAGAAGAAATACGAGGCTATAAGTAATCATGCATATAAGAGATGAAAGAAGACTCAAATAATATTCATGGATAGAAACTAATCATGAACTGAAAATTCATCGGATCCCAACAAACACACCACAAAAAGTCATTACATCAAATAGATCTCCAAGAGACCATTGTATTGAGAATCAAAAGAGAGAGATAAAGCCATCTAGCTACTGCCTACGGACCCGTAGGTCTATGGTGGACTACTCACGCATCATCGGAGAGGCACCAATGAGGCTGATGAACCCCTCCGTGATGGTGTTAGATTGGATCTCGCGGTTCTGGAACTTGCGGCGGCTGGAAGTATTTTTCGTCGACTCCTCTAGGGTTTCTGGAATATTTGGGTATTTATAGAGCTCAGAGGCGGTGGAGGAGATCCCCATGGGCCCCACAACCCACCAGGGCGCGTCGAGGGCCTCTGGCGCGCCCTGGAGTCTTCTAGGCCCCACGGGCCTCCTCTCAGGTACTTCTTTTGCTCCCTAGACGTCTTCTGGTCCAAAAAAATCTCCAAAAAGTTTTATCGCGATTGGACTATGTTTGGTACTGATATTCTGCGAACTAAAAAACAAGCAAAAAACAACAACTCGCACTTGGCACTATGTCAATAGGTTAGTCCCAAAAAATGATATAAAGTTGCTATAAAATGATTGTAAAACATCCAAGAATGATAATATAATAGCATGGAACAATCAAAAATTATAGATACGTTGTAGACGTATCAGTAGCCTCGCCAAGGTCACCGTCGGGTTGTGAGGCAGCTGCACGAAAAAGGCATCAGACTTCAAACCAGGGTCTTGGAGAGCGTACCCTAACTCAAACGCTTCACTGACAAATTTGCCATGGAAAAAATGGAGTAAAAATTTTCATGGAAAAAATGGTTTAATTTTTTCTGTGGCAAATATATAGTACTTTTTCCATGGAAATAAATTAAAAATCCATGGCTGCTACACAAGTATATTTAAGATGCTACATAGTAAAAATTGCCATGTTCTATAAATGTAAAATTTCCATAATATTTAAATTAAAATTGCCATGATCTTTACAATAAAATTTCCATGGCAACTTAAAATAAAATTTACAATGGCAACTTAAACTTAAATCTGCCATGTGAAATAAAAGTATTTTTTCCATGGCAAAAAATGGAGTTAAATTTGCCATGGCAATAATTGAGTAAAATTTTGCCATGGCAAAAAATGGATTAATTTCTGCCATGGCAAAAATGGAGTACTTTTGCCATAGAAATAAATTTAAAAAATACCATGGCTATACAAGTATATTTACAGTGCTACATAGTTAAATTTTCCATGTTTTCGAAATGTAATTTTGCCATCATATTTAAAGCAAAATTGCCATGCTATGTACAATAAATTTGCCATGGTAACTTAAACTAAAAATTGTCATGGCAACTTAAACTAAAATTTGCCGTGTGAATAAAAGCATTTTGGGATGGCACAAACGGAGTAAAATTCGCCAAACAAGGGCATGAAAGAAGGTGTGGATGTTTTTAACTTTCAGAAAAAAAATGAAACCAATGCCACCACTTGAATTAATAATTTGTAAAATACATAAACTGTAAAATGTTAAGAAATCATTGACATAATTCTTAGCAACAAAAATTTATATTGTTATAATTTCAGGCATTCATGCATGGGTGGTTGGTAATTTTAGGCATTCATGTACGGAATGGTTCAGAAGCATTTAGAGGAAGTCACATAGGGATCCAAGCACTACTCAGCTTCAAACCTATTTCCTGACGTTGCGCGTTCCTGATCCAGAGGAGTAGCGCCTCGCAGACCTGAGCCTCATGCAACTCGTCTCCCTCGAGCTCACAGCAGCAACAGCTCCTCCAATGGAGGGCATTGGCCCATGAATGTCCACCAACTATCAATGCAGTAAACCACACCAGACCCGTCGTGCTTGTGTAAGGAAAGCAATGGAGACAGAGCTCTAGGACGGACGCCACAATGTTATCGGCCATCGCGAGCAGCATCGCGCATAGGTGCAACCTGCCATGGCTGCCGCTTGTTGGATCACCAGGGCCAAAGGAGACTCCTCTCACACGGCGACAAAGGGGATCACCGTCGGCGCCGCAGATGCTGTGCATGAGCTCCTCGTCTCCTTGCACAATGATGAAGGGGGACATTGGCAGCCATCACGCGTAGCCACCACACGCCGTTGTGACCCCTCCAAGGCTACCGCCTATCGGACCCAACTCGGCTGCCTCCATTGCTGGCAACAGGGCCAGCCATAGCCGCAAAACCATCTAGGGTGGAGATAAAAAGGGCTCGACCGCGGGTTGTCTGTGGGGAAGGAAGAGGATAAGGGAGGGGATAGAGATGGGAGAGAGAAGGGGATGAGTGGTGCGAGTGGATCGTTCGCGACGACTTCTATTTTCCCCATGCGATATCGCTCACTGACATGGCTCGGATCCATTGCTTTAAGATCTATAATCAAATCCAGTGGTGGACGGGACATTCAGACCCAAACTCTAAAATACTGGTCGTTCCTTTTTTTTGAGGAACTAGCAGGAGCGATGCCTTTTCATTTAGAAGAGGGTAATATGTACAGGTTGACATGTTTTTAGGGAGACATGCTGGAAACCCCAAGATCCCATAGATCACATATACAGTAGGATGCAAACTACTCATGAATATGAATCATTCTAGGTTGAAAGGCCACCGCTGCATAATCTCCTCAAAGGTGATGTGGGCCACATCGATGTATTCAATCTTATGCCTTTGAAGATTCTTAGATTTCTCTCTTTTCCATGCATTCCACATTATATAGATGAGGAAGTCGTTGCATTGCCTTCTTAGGGAATCTCCAACACTGACCCGCAAACCCCCCCTCATATGTCCGGACCACGTTGTCCAGACCGCGCTGTATGGACCACGGAAGCCATCCAACGCGGTCCTGTATCGGTCTGTGGCGCGGTCCGGACGCGATTTCTCCTAAAAACTGGAGACAAACATGGGGGGCTTTGCCGAAGTCCAGACACGAGAAACTTCGCTATCTACTCCCCTGGCCCACCCAAAAGAAAGACGGAGCCCGCACATTTGTAGCATCACGCACTGTTTTTGCGCCAAAAGCCCCCACTTCTCTTCTTCCATTCCTCGTCGCTCTCTGCCCACTTCCCGCTCTTTTCTCCCACCCTCTCCTTCTTTCCGCCGCCAACGCATAGAGCTGTCGGGGAACCTATCAGAGATGGAGCCAGTGGAGGTGCCGGAGGATCCGCGCATCGCGCTCGCCCGGAAGATCAACTCTGCGACGCGACAAACTCGTCGCATGCTACTTGTGAGCTGCGTTGGGATTTTTCCCGAAGAGGAGAGGAGATGCAGCACAGTAGAGATAAGTATTTCCCTCAGTGAGAACCAAGGTTATCAAACCAATAGGAGAACCAAGCAAAAAAATCAACAACACCTACACACACAAAACCAAACACTTGCACCCAACGCAGGCAAGAGGGTTGTCAAGCCCCTTGTACTCGTTACTTGCAAGGATTAAATCTTGATAGAGATAGATATTGCAAATAATAAAAGTAAAAAACAAATAATAAAAGGTAGCAAGGTAATTTTGGAGTTTTTTTATTTATGTTTAAGTAGACCCGGGGGGCATACTGTTCACTAGAGGCTTCACTTTTGAAAATAGCATATGGTGGGTAGACAAATTACTGTTGGGAAATTGACAAAATTGCGCATAGTTATGACATGTTATTCACGGCAATGATAATGTATATAGGCATCACGTCCATAAACAAGTAGACTGAAACGATTTTTCATCTACTACTATTACTCCACTTCGAGAGCGCTTTTATGCTTGCCTCTCTAGGTATTAAGTTCATAACAAAAAGAGGAATACTTCGAGCAATGTGACACAATGCAGACAAATAAGACAAGCAATATGTTCAGATCCCGATGTTTTATCCTTAATGGCAACAATACAAATATGTGTCTTGTCCCCTTCTGTCACGAGGATCGATGTAGAGCACCGCAAGATTGAACCCACTATAGCGCACCACTCCCACTGAAGATAAATCAACCTAGTTGGTGATACGTCTCCAACGTATCTATAATTTTTGATTGTTCCATGTTGATATATTATCATTCTAGGATACTTTTTGTGTCTTTATTTACCAATTTATAATATTTTTTAGCACTAACCTATTGACCCAGTGCCCAGCGCCAGTTGCTATTTTCTGCATGTTTTTCACTTTTTAGGTTTACAATACCAAATGAAGTCCAATTGCCACGAAACTTTTTGATGATTTTTTATGGACCAAAAGAATACCTAGGAACCTCGAGAGGAGACCGGAGGCCGCACGAGGGCACCAGCACACAACTGGGCGCACCCTGGGGGGCGCCCTGATGTGTGCTGGCCCCCTCGGGTGTCTCCCGATGCCCCTCTCTGGCCTATAAATTCTCTAATATTCCAAAAACCCTAGAGGCAGTCATGAAACTCTTTTAATGCTGCCACAAGTCTCTAGTCTGTTACGAGGCCATCTGGAGCTCCGTTCCGGCACCCTGCCGGAAGGGGGGTCGATCACGGAGGGCCTCTCGTCAACCTTGCTGCCCTCATGATGATGTGTGAGTAGTTCACCACAGACCTACGTGTCCATAGATAGTACCTAGATGGCAATATCTCTATCTCTTGATCTTCAATACAATGATCATCACATCTTCGCTTTGATCCATCTGATGTAATCCTATTATGCGGTGTGTTTGTTGGGATCCAATGAATTGTGGGTTTATGTTCAGATTATTCATGAAAAGTATTTGAGTCACCTCTGAATATTTGGATTCTTATCTGCATGATCATTATAGCTTTGTAATTCTCTCCGATCTATTGATATGCGTTGGCCAAGTAGATTGATCTATCTTCAGTGAGAGAGGTGCGTTGTGGTAGGTTCAACCTGATGAGTTTCTATATCCCAGTGACAAAGTAGGGGACAAGATACGTCTTTGTGTTGTTGCTACTAAGGATAACACGATGGGGTTTATTCATATTGCTTGAGTTTACTTTGTCTACATCATATCATCGTTCTCCATGCATTACTCTATTTTAATTAATACTCTAGATGCATGCTGGATAGCGGTCGATGAGTGGAGTAATAGTAATAGGTGCAGGCAGGAGTCGGCCTATTTGTTTATGGACGTGATGCCTATATACACATGATCATTGCCGTGAAAATCGCATAACTATCCGCTTTTCTATCAATTGCCCAACAGTAATTTGTTACCCACCGTATGCTTCCTACATGAGAGATGCCGCAAGGGAAAACTATGGCCCCCGGGTCTGTTCACTTATACATTTACAAACGCTACTATTACCTTGCTACCTCTATTTACTTTTTATTTTATTTTGAAATTTACAACTATCTACAATTATCTACACAACTCATTTGCTTGCAAATAACGAGATTAAGGGGATTGACAACCCTCTTGCCCGCGTTGGGTGCAAGTTGTTTGCTCTTTTGTGTGCAGCCGCTAAAGACGGTTGAGGATTGATTTCCTATTAGTTCGATCAACCTTGGTTTCATAACTGAGGGAAATACTTACCCACTTTGTGCTGCAATTACCCGTTCCTCTTCACGGAAAACCCAACACCACAAGTATCAGTTGGCCAAACAAAACCGATAGATCGGAGAGAAATACGAAGCTATAATAATCATGCATAATAGAATTCAGATGAGACTCAATTACTTTCAATGAATAATCTGATCATAAACCCACAATTCATCGGATCCCAACAAACACGCCGCAAAAGAAGATTACAATGATCGGTGGTGGACTACTCAAAGAGAGAGAAGAAGCCATCTAGGTACTAGCTATGGACCCATAGGTATGTGGTGGACTACTCACACATCATCATGGAGACAACAAGGTTGATATAGATGGCCTCCGTGGTCGATTCCCCCTCCGGCAGAGTACCGGAAAAGGTCTCCAGATGGCCTCCCAGGCTTGCGGCGATGGAACAAGTGTTTCGGGTGGCTCTCTTTTGATTCCTAATTTTAGAGAATTTATGGAGGTGGAATTAGGTCAGACCGAGCCATGAGGGGCCCACAAGGCATTAGGATGCGCCTACCACCCTGGGCGCGCCCTGTTGCCTTGCCATCTCCTTGTGTCGCTTACTGACTCCTCCTGAAGCTTCCTGGGTCTCTTTTGTCCAAAAAAATCGTCAAAAAGTTTTGTAGCATTTGGAATTCGTTTGGTACAGATTGCCTGGAAAACCAAAAACAGGCAAAAAAATAGCAACTCGTACTTGGCATTGGGTTAATAGGTTAGTTCCCAAAAATGATATAAAATAGCTTAGAATTTCATATAAAGTATCCTAGATTTATAATAGAATAGCATGGAACAATCAAAAATTATAGATACTTTGGAGACGTATCAACATCCCCAAGCTTAATTCCTGCTCGTCCTCGAGTAGGTAAATGATAAAAACAGAATTTTTCATGTGACATGCTACCCAACATGTAATCTCTTTTAAGTATGATCATTGAGAAACGATGAACTAACTGATATCAACATAATAATATCCATAAGCATAAATAGCATAATCATTACTTTTCAAAATATACGATCCATAAATAATGTCATTCCCTACTCATTTTATCATATCAAGCTTGGCATGACTCTGTCTTCACCGCATAAGTATAAATCATTAGCACCCCGGTGTCAAACCAGGCAATTGGATCATACTTCTAACGCGCTTCAGCATTTTCAACTTCACGCAATACATGAGCGGGAACCATGGATATAGCACATGGGTGGAATAGAGTATGGCGGTAGATATCAAAGGAGTCAAAGTGGAAAAGAAAGTCTCGCATCAACTAGGCGAATCAACGGGCTATGGAGATGCCCATCAATCGATATCAATGAGAGGAGTAGGGATTGCCATGCAACGGATATGCTGGAGCTATAATTGTATGAAAGTTCAACAGAAGCTAAGTGGGTGTGCATCCAACTTTCTTTCTCATGAAGATCTCGGGCATTTGAGGAAGCCTGTCATCGGAATATACAAGCCAAGTTCTATAATGTAAAAAATTCCCACTAGCATATGAAAATGATAACTCGGGAGACTCTCTATATGAAGAACATGGTTCCACTTTGAGGCACAAGTGTGGTAAATGGATAGTAACACTGCCCCTTCTCTCTTTTCTCTCATTCTTTTCATGGTGGGCTTTTCTTTTTTCCGCCTGCTCTATTTCTTTTCTCTTTTTTTTTGTCCGGAGTCTCATCCTGACTTGGGCGGGAATCATCATCTCCATCATCCTTTCCTCACTGGGACAGTGCTTTAATAATGATGATCATCACACTTTTATTTACTTACAACTCAATATTACAACTCAAAATAAAACAATATGACTCTATATGAATGCCTCTGGCAGTGTACCGGGATGTACAATGATCTAGCATAACATGTAGATAATGATGAACGGTGGCTTTTCCACAAATACTATGTCAGCTATATGATCATGCAAAGCAATATTATGATGAACACACAAGTCATGTGATGGAACGGTGGAAGTTGCATGGCAATATATCTCGGAATGGCTATGGAAATGTCATGATATGTAGGTATGGTGGCTATTTTGAGGAAGATATAAGGAGGCTTATGTGTGATAGAGTGTATCATATCATGGGGTTTGGATGCACCGGCGAAGGTTGCACTGACTCTCGAGGTGAGAATGGGCAATGCACGGTACCGAAGAGGCTAGCAATTACGAAAAGGTGAGAGTGCTTATATCCATGCACTACTGGAATTCAGTTATTTGCCATCTGCCAGCTCTTTGCCGTCTGCCAGCTGATGGCAAAGAGGCTGTTTGCTGTCTGTCTAGCCAAAGCAGACGGCAAAGAACCAGCTGATGGCAAAGAGGGTCTTTGCCATCTGCACTTCTTTGCCGTCTGCTGGCAGATGGCAAAGAGTTCTTTGCCGTCTGCCAGCAGACGGCAAAGACCAAAGTGGGCCCCACGGGGCACGGCACTGGCTAGGTCAAGCTCTTTTCCATCTGCCACTTCTTTGCCGTCTGCTGGCAGATGGCAAAAATTTCTTTGCCGTCTGCCAGCAGACGGCAACGAGGTGAGGGTGGGGCCCACAATGTCACGGCGGGGGCGGGCTAACGGTCACCGTCTTTGCCGTCTGCTGGCAGACGGCAAAGAATTCTTTGTCGTCTGCTAGCAGACGGCAAAGAGGGGGGCTTAATTTTCGCCCCCGCGCCCAAAGCCTCTCTCTCTCTCTCACATCTCTCTCTCCCTCTCTGTCTCAGCGCCGCCGCCCCGCCCTGCCCTGCCCTGCCCCCGCCGCCGCCCCGCACCTCCGCTGCCCCGCGCCGCCGCCCCGCAGTCTGCCGCAGCGGCCACGTGCCGCCACCCCATCGAGCCCCCCCGGCGAGCCCTCCCCGGCGGCACCCCCCGGCGAGCCCCCCCGACGGCACCCCCCCCCCCCCCCCGACGAGCCCCCCGGCGACACCCCCTCCAGTGAGCTCCCCCACCTCTGCCCTTTTTTCTGTTTTTCTATTTTTTTCCTTTTTTTTAATATCATGATTATAGATATATATAGATGCTACTGTTAGTATATAGTAGATGCATCAATTAGGTTAATTAGTTAGATGTTGTTAATTAGGTTTTTTGAGTAGGTTAATTAGTTAGATGCTACTGGTTTCGACATCAATTAGGTTAATTAGGTTAGGAGGAGGAGAAGAAGAAAAAAGAGGAGAGGAGGAGAAGAAGAAGAGGAAAAAGGAAAGGAGGAAGAAGAAGAAGAAGAAGAAGGAAAAAAAGGAAGAAAATGAAGAAAAGAAAGAAGAGGAAGAAGAAGAAAAGAAAAAAAGAGGAAAAACCCCGACCCCGACCCCGACCCGACACCATGACCCCGACCCCGACCCGACACCCCGACCCCGACACCCCGACCCCGACCCGACACCCCGACCCCGACACGGCACCCCGACCCCGACCCCGACCCGACACCCCGACACCGACACGGCACCCCGACCCCGACACCCCAACACCCCTGACACCCCGACACCACGACACCCAGACACGACACCCCCGACACCCCGACCCCGACACGACACCCCGACCCCGACACGACACCCCGACACCCCGACCCCGACACGACACCCCGACACTTAAATTAGGTATATATTCAATTTTTTATTATGTTCATGATGATGATACACTTAAATTATATACATATTATTCATGTCAGGTATTCATTCTTTTTATGTTGTACTAATTTCGTTTACTCTTTGTCATTGCAGGTGTTGACAGATGGTGGGCGCGGGTCGAGAGCGCTCCGAGGCTCCTACCTCGGCGCGTGGTGGGAGGGGTAGTTCCATTCCACCCCATAGCCTCCAGAGAGCGCTGGATCTCAGTATGCAGACACCACCGGCGGTCGCTTCTTCTTCGGCCGGGAGAGGTCGGGGGGGAAGAAGGCTGGTAGAGGTGGACGTGGCGGCGGGAGAGGTAGGAAGGCTGCTACTACGCCTTCCTCGCCGCCACCCCCAGCTGATTCACCCGACCACAGGAGTGCTCCGTCTGAGATGGAGCCGCCTGAGGTGGACCCATCTCGGACTCCGGTCCACGAGCCTCAGGCCGACGAGCCTATGGCAGACGCGCCTACGGCCGACGAGCCTCGGGCCGACGAGCGTCGGGCCGACGAGCCTCGGGCCGACGAGCGTCGGGCCGACGAGCCTTCGTCCCACGAGACTCCGTCCCACGAGACTTCGGAGCTTAGCAGGGATCACGCTGAGTCACAGCGGAACTCGACGGAGTCGAGTGGCCGTGCTTAGGGTGGCTATAGTTCTGATAGCTATAGCGAGGGTGAGTGGGTTGAGGGGCGCAAAGTCTACCAGCGTGGTGGTACAAAGCTCCCGCCCACCCCGGCGACCCCCGACCAGAGGTGGTTGATTGCGCCTAACGGGGCCAAGTAAGTGCATTTACTCTTTTTTAACCTTTTGCCTTCATGTTTCTTCGAATATCTAATGCGTTGGCCTTGTCATACTGCAGGTCTTGGACACACGAGCCTCATGTCCGCAGGCCCAACAGTGTCCTTGGTGTGATTTGTCGCCAGAGCTTCCCGGGGTGGGTCACGTTGCCCGGTGAGGGCCGGGTTCCCGAGTTAGGAATGACCTGGGAGCACTACTTGGCTGCCCCGGCCCCGCCGGGGCATAGGATCGGCGATGTCGAGTGCCACAAGGTGGCCGACATTGTGATCCAGACGTTTTGGGTAATTTCTCCTTTGCCGTCTACGTTGTGTTTCCTTCTTTGATTGGCAACCCTAGTGATTGTACTAATTCGTGTTTTCTTGTTTTATTGCAGACCTTCTACAGGTGTGCTGAGGGACAGGAGGAGGCCGCGTCTCTGGTTATCGACAACGAGTGCAGGCGCCTACTTCAAAACTTTCGGCACGAGGCTCGGACGCAGGCTATTCGAGACTACTTCGCCTCGGCTGGTATTAGGAGGAAAAGAGAGAAGTGCCGCGAGAAGTTTCTGAGTAAGGAGAAGTACATGAAGGTAATTACCTATTCTTAAGGCCTTGTACTTAGTTTCCTTGATTTGATTCGTAGGTGTAGCGCTCAAATTTCTCTTGCTTAACTTAGGTGCCCCCGAGATGGTGTGCGGATAGGATGGACTGTTGGGAGGCGTTGGTGGATGAGTGGTGCTCTCCCCAATGGCGCTCCACCCACGACACTGCAAAGGACAAGCGTGGCAAAATGAAAGGTGTCCCACACCATCTAGGCAGCGTCAACCTACATCAGTACGGGGAAAACTGGGTATGTGGTTTGCTTCATGATTCATGCAAATTTATTCTTCATGCTAGCTTGAGCCCTCAACTAATACTCTGTTCCTCTCTTTTAGGCGCGAGAGAACAAGGCCCCAGTGCCACAGCTGTTCGACCTCTATGCCATGTCCAATACTGCCTCGTACAAGAAGGCCAAGGCATTCTCTGAGTCTGACCTCGATGATCCAAAGAAATTCACCAACCGCGCCTCCCACCACAAGCTTGTGAGGTACAGAGACGAGGGGAAGGCGAGGAAAGGGCCGGACTTTAACCCGAGCCAGCAACCTCTTGATCCAGAGCTGGTGATGATATCTGGTGGCGGGAGGCCCCATGGCTCGTTAGCCATTGGGGATGGACTGATACGTTGTAGTAGCACTCTCCCGCAGATCAAGAAGCGCCAGACCGGCTCCGATCCTGAGATATTGCCTCGTGCACGGCCAGTGGAGCTCGAATTCAAGGTTAGTTATACGGACTCAGATACCTTTCCTTCATTACATTGTGTGTGCGGCCGTCGATGATTACAATGCTAACGAGTGGTGTTGCAGGCTGCTATTGAGGCAGAGAGAGCGAAGACCCAGGCTGCTATTGAGGAAGAGAGAGCGAAGACCCAGGCGATTCTAGAGGAGAGGGACCGGCAGGCGGCGGAGAGGGAGAGGGAGCTTGAGGACAGGACGGCTAATGCGTTGGAGGAGGAGAGGAACCGGAACATGATGGCTAACCGGGCCCTATACGAGATGTTCGCGGTAAGTTTCTTCTGCATATTAGCCAAATCATGCACGTAATGTTCCTTACAGTAGTATCTAATATGACTGACTCGTCAAAACCAAATGTGCAGACCCTGTGCGAGAAGAGCGGCACGACCCCTCCGCCGATGCCAGTCATTGCTCCGGCGGGCACGGTGAGTTTCATTTGAATGTTCATTATTTACTAGTCTTCACATTTGAGTTGCATCATGCTAACGATACATTGGAAATGATCTTTGGTGCAGCATAACTCCCGACAAGCATCGACCGATCCTCCTCCGTCAGCCACTGGCGCGACCGGTCCTACAACTACACCTACAACTACACCTCCGTGATGACGGTAAGTTTTCGCAAGTGTTTAGCATAACAAATGCGTACTTAGCTTAAGAAATGACCTATTTATCTCCAAAATGCCGTATACTTAGCTTAGTTTCCTCGAAAATGACATTATAACCTTACTTAGCTCCAAAATGACCAATTTTACCATGGATAGCTCTCAAATGACCTATACTTAGCTTAGCTTAAGAAATGACATATTTAGCTCTAAAATGACCTGTACTTAGCATTATTTCCTCCAAAATGACATAATAACCTTAATTAGCTCCAAAATGACCTATTTTACCACGGATAGCTCTCAAATGACCTATACTTAGCTTAGCTTAAGAAATCACCTATTTAGCTCCAAAATAACCTATTTAACCTAGGAAAGCTCTAAAATGACATATACTTAGCATTTATTCCTCCAAAAATGAATTTATATGGTTAGCTAGCTCAAAAATGACATAATAACCTTAATTAGCTCAAAAATGACCTATTTAACCTAGGATGGCTCTAAAGTTACCTATACTTATCATTTATTCCTCCAAAATGACTCAATATGCTTAGCTAGCTCAAAAATGACATAATATGCTTAAGAAATGACCTATTTAGCTCCAAAATGACTTAATATGCTTAATTAGCTCAAAAATGGCATAATTACCTAGGTTAGCTCTAAAATGACCTATACTTAGCTTATTTAGTTCATTTATGACATACTTAGCATATTTAGGTCAAAAATGGCCTATTTAACTAGGTTAGCTCTAAAATGACACAAGTAAGCAATAAGAAGAAGAAAAAGAAAGAGAAGAAAAATTCTTCTTCTTCTTCTTCTTTTTCTTCTTCTTCTTCTAGTCTTCTTCTTCTTCTAACTTCCTTCTTTCCCATTTTGCAGATTTGATTCACTTCACGGAAGCTTGCGTTCATGGAGTCCTTGTCCTTCCATTTTGTTTTGATTTTGTAGGATCAACAATTGACACTGGCATATGTATGTATAGATGAATGAAACTTGCATATGTATGGATGAGACTTGCATATGTTTTGATTTGGTATGTGTTGGATGATCATATCCATATGGCTTGCATATTATTTGCATATGTGTTGTTTATTATGTGGTGGATGAGACATTTTATGTGATGGACTAGACATAATGTTTGCCTTATTATGTGATTCTGGATATATATATATATATGTGTGTGTGTGAATTTATGTGCAAATGAATTGATATAAGAGAAAACAGTAAAAACAGGGGCTATATAGCCACTTTGCCGTCTGCTAGCAGACGGCAAACCTCTTTGCCGTCTGCTAGCAGACGGCAAATAGGCCACGTGGCAGCAGCCTGTGCAAGCTGGGCTGGCCTATTTGGCCTGTTTGCCGTCTGCGAGCAGACGGCAAAGAGCTTTCTTCTTTGCCGTCTGCTAGCAGACGGCAAAGAGCCTGCGCTGGCCCAGCTGACGCCTGACGTCAGCTGCAGCTCTTTGCCGTCTGCTGGCAGACAGCAAAGGCTTCTTTGCCGTGTGCCAGCAGACGGCAAAGTGGCCTTTAGCGGCACCCGTTCGGCCGGACTGTTCGCCGTCTGCTGGCGGACGGCAATGGCTTTGCCGTCCGCCAGGCAGGCCTTTGCCTTCTGTTATGGCAGACGCCAAAGAAGCTGATTCCAGTAGTGATGGATTCACATTAGTCATAAAGAACTCACATACTTATCATAAAGCCTTATTAGCTCTCTCTCGAAGCAAAGTACTACCACATACCCCTAAGGAGGAGGTTGGTAGGAGTTAACCATCGCGCGCCTCCGATTCGAACAACACGATAGGATTTCATTTCAGACATAAAAAATGCTCACACATCATCACCATGCCACAATAAATACTTAGATGAATAACAAATAGCAAGCTTTAATTACTGATATTTCTACTGACCAACAATCATGTACTAATGCCCTTTCATATTACTACATCAATATAATCAACTCATGTTTCTTCTTTAGTGAGCTACATGAAAGTTTTTATTATATCCCCCTCGAATACCTATCCTTTTTGGACTAGTCTTATAACTCATACCATTTAACATTTCTATTTATTCTTATACTCTCAAAAAGATTTAAGTGAAGCATTAGAGTTCAATTATTTCTACAAAATCTGAACATCGTCATGCTCTAATAGATATAAGTGAAGCATATAGAGTATTCTAACAAATTATGATAACTGCGTGTCCCTCTCAAATATGTGTGTCCAGCAAACAATGATTGTGACAAACTAAAAGAAAAACAAAATATAACACACGACGCTCCAAGCAAAACACATATCATGTGATGAATAAAAATATAGCTCCAAATGACATACCGATAGATTGGAGACGAAAGAGGGGATGCCTTCCGGGGCATACCCAAGCTTAGACGCTTGGGTCTTCCTTGAATATTACCTTGGGGTGCCTTGGACATCCCCAATCTTAGGGTCTTGCCACTCCTTATTCCTTCATCCATCATTCTCTCACCCAAAACTTGAAAACTTCATCGCACAAAACTCAACAAAACCTCGTGAGATCCGTTAGTATAATAGACATATCAAATACAACAGATACTATTATAAATTGATTCATATTTCATTATTGCATAATAGGTAATGTATTCTAACTTCTCCATCACTTATACCCCCCAATACAATCCATAGCATCATCAAAACAAGCAAACTATGCAAGCAAAAACAGAATCTGTCTAAAACAGAACAGTCTGTAAAGATCTGTAGCAAAACCACAATTCTGTAACTCCAAACATTTTGAAACATTAGGAAACCTAGGAAATTAGCATACTAATACTGTGTAAAAAATTCAGATCAAAAACACATTCCATTAAAATTAGAGAAATTCTGCACTGGACACAAAAGTTTCTGTTTTTGCAGTGTATCAATTCTACTATCTTGCAAATCATACCAAAGGCCTTACTTGGCACAAACACTAATTTAAACATAAAAAAATTACAGTAGCAATAATCATGTCAACACACCAAAATAGAAAGTATTGGATTGTCTCCCAACAAGCTCTTTCTTTATAGCCGTTAAGGTAGGTTTGGAAAAATAATGATGCTCACATAAAAAGACAAGAATTGAAGCACAAAGAGAGCATCATAAAACATGTGACAAACACATTTAAGTCTAACAAACTTCCTACGCATCGGAATTTTATAAGCAAAAAAATTATCAAGACGAGAAGTATCTGGCATATGCAAATAGGAAGAATGAAGCATTAACAATTTGAACATCAAGAGAGGTACTTGAACATGAAAATTCCTATAGCCACATTTGCCTCTCTCATAATAGTTACATGTAGGATCATAATCAAATTCAAAAATTTATCTATCATATAAAATATTCGCTTCATGATCCACATGCATAAAAGTTTTATAATCTTCCAAGAAAGTGGGGTTATCATCAACTAAAGACATGACCTCGCCGAACCCACTTTTATCAAAAGTTTCATAAGATTGAGCACTCTCCAAATGTGTGGGACTGTTACGTAAAGTTGACATTCTTACAAACCCACTTTTGATAGTATTGCAAATTTTATCATCAATAATAGATTCATTATGAGTCTCAGAATTCTCAAGATCACAAGAAACATCATGATTATCACACCAGTCTTGATCGTTAGCACAATTGATATTCATACAATTTATACTTAAACATTGCAATCATGCTTTTCATTCAATAAATGTATCCCAATAGAATTTTCATTTATCACTTCACTATTAGCTATCAGTTTACAATAAGCAGCAAGTTTGAAAAGATTAGCAAGCGGATGAGGATCCATTTATCTTTAAATTTTTCTTTTATTTGTATTATTGTGTGAAAAATATAAAGATAACATAACTAGGTGACGTGGCTTGAGACTGCGTTGGTATTTCCCCAAAGAGGAAGGGATGATGCAGCACAGCTACGGTAAGTATTTCCCTCAGTTATAAAACCAAGGTTATCGAACTAGTAGGAGAGCCACGCAACACTATGTAAACGGTACTTGCACACAAAGAACAAATACTTGCAACCCGACGCGTAAGAGAGGTTGTCAATCTCTCCACGGTAAAAAGATAGATTATATTGTAATAGATTGGATAGATAGATCGCACAAGAACACAAAATAAAAGAGGCAAATAAAAAGTGCAGCAAGGTATTCTTGGGTTTTTGGAATAATAGATCTGAAAACAAAAGCGGCAAAAGATAGATCGGAAACCAACATCTTGGAAAAGTAGACCTGGGGGCCGTAGGTTTCACTAGCGGCTTCTCTCATGAGTATAGCACACGGTGGGTGAACAAATTACTGTTGGGCAGTTGATAGAAGATCAAATAATCATGACGATATCCAAGGCAATGATCATTATATAGGCATCACGTCCAAGATTAGTAGACCGAAACGATTCTGCATCTACTACTATTACTCCACACATCGACCGCTATCCAGCATGCATCTAGTGTATTAAGTTCGTGGAAAACGGAGTAATGCAATAAGAATGGTGACATGATGTAGACAAGATCTATTCATGTAGGAATAGACCACATGTTGTTATACTTAATAGCAACGATACATGTGTGCCTCGCTGCCCCTTCTGTCACTAGGAGAGGACACCGCAAGATCGAACCCATCACAAAGCACCTCTTTCCATGGCAAGAAAAATTGATCTAGTTGGCCTAACTAAACCAAAGATTCGAAGAAGAAATACGAGGCTATACGTAATCATGCATATAAGAGATCAAAGAAGACTCAAATAATATTAATGGATAGAAACTGATCATGAACTCAAAATTCATCGAATCCCAACAAACACACCGCAAAAAGTCATTACATCAAATAGATCTCCAAGAGACCATTGTATTGAGAATCAAAAGAGAGAGAGAGAGAGAAAGCCATCTAGCTACTGCCTACGGACCCGTAGGTCTATGGTGGACTACTCACGTATCATCGGAGAGGCACCAATGAGGATGATGAACCCCTCCGTGATGGTGTTAGATTGGATCTCGTGATTCTGGAACTTGCGGCGGCTGGAAGTATTTTTCTTCGACTCTTCTAGGGTTTCTGGAATATTTGGGTATTTATAGAGCTCAGAGGTGGTGGAGGGGACTCCCGAGGCGACCACAACCCACCAGGGCGCACCGGGGGCCTCTGGCGCCCCCTGGTGTCTTGTGGGCGGCCTGGGCTCCCTCTCGGGTGCTTCTTTGGCCCACTAGCTTTCTTCTGGTCCAACAAAATCTCCAAAAAGTTCCATCGCGATTGGACTCCGTTTGGTACTGATATTCTGTGAAGTAAAAAACAAGCAAAAACAGCAACTAGCACTTGGCACTATGTCAATAGGTTAGTCCCAAAAAATGATATAAAGTTGCTATAAAATGATTGTAAAACATCCAAGAATGATAATATAATAGCATGGAACAATCTAAAATTATAGATACGTTGGAGACGTATCAGCATCCCCAAGCTTAATTCCTACTCGTCCTCGAGTAGGTAAATGATAAAAACAGAATTTTTGATGTGGAATGCTGCCTAACATGTTCATCACATATTATTTTCTTTTGTAGCATGGACATTTGGACTTTTAGATGGTTCAAAGCAATAGTCTAGTTTTGACATAAAGACTTTAATACTCAAGCATGCCAACAAGCAACCATGTCTTTCAAAATATCAACACTAAAGAAAGTTATCCCTAGCCCATCATGCTCAATCATTGATCCACTCATGAAACACACTCAAATATTACCTACACCCAATGCACAAGTATGATCATAGTGCCCCCTAGTTGGTGCTTTATAAGAGAAGATGGAGACTCAAATTAAAAATAAAAATTGCATAAAGTAAATAGATAGGCCCTTCGCAGAGGGAAGTAGAGATTTGTAGGGGTGCCAGAGCTCAAAGCATAAATTGAGAGAGAAAAATATTTTGGGTGGCATGCCTTTCGTGTCAACGAAAACGACCGAGTAGTTCTCAATACTTTACATGCTAGATACATCATAGGCGGTTCCCAAACATAAAATAAAGTTTATTCCTTTTTCCACCATTCTTTCACAATCCATGGTTAGCCGTATCCACGGTTGCCTTCCATACCAACACTTTCCAAGGAATTTATTATTTGACAACATAAAGTAAATTTCTTTTTCATTTCAGGACTGGGCATCCCTATTACCACCGTACTCTCGTGCAATGACAAGTGAATAAACACTCATCTTGAGAATAACACATCTAGAATATATTGGACACCCCCTACCATTTCATGAGTGGTATGAGCACACAAAAAGGAAATTAATTTTGAAAATTAGAGGTGGCACATACAAATTTGCTTAGAACGGCACGGAAATACCGCATATAGGTAGGTATGGTGGACTCATAAGGCAAAACTGCATTTAAGGATTTTGGATGCACAGGTAGTATTTCCACTTAGTACAAGTGGAGGCTAGCAAATAGATTGAGAAGCAACCAACCAAGAAACGAAAATTCACATAAACGGCCATTAAGCATAACTAACACCGAATAATGCACCATAAGTAGGATGTAATTTCATTGCATAACTATTGACTTTCGTGCTTGCATAGGGAATCACAAACCTTAACACCAATATTCTTAATAAAGCATAATTACTCACCAATATGACTTACATATTACTATCATCATGTCTCAAAACTATTGCAAGGAATCAAGTTTAATTTGTCCAATGATCTTCATGAAAGTTTTTATTATATCCCTCTTGAATATCTATCACTTTGGGACTAGTTTCATATATTTCCATTGCTTTTGACAAGCTCAAATAAATTTAAGTGAAGAACATGAGCATAAAAATTTAGTCTCTCAAAATAGTATAAGTGAAGCATGAGAGAATTTCTTCAAAGTTTACTAACTCTCAAATTAATCTAAGTGACGCATTAGAGTGTTTCTTTAAAATTTACTAACTCTCAAATTAATCTAAGTGAATCATGAGAGTATTTCTTCAAAAATTTAAAGCACGCCGTGCTCAAAAAGATATAAGTGAAGCACTTGAGCAATTCCATAGCTCAAAAAATTTAAGTGAAGCATATAGAGCAATTCTAACAAATCATAGCATAATTTTGGCTCTCTCAAATAGGTGTGTACATCACGGATACTTGTGACAAACTAAAAAGAAAATCAAGCAAAGACTCAAATAATACAAGACGCTCCAAGCAAAACTCATGACATGTGACGAATAAAAATATAGCTCCAAGTAAAATACCGATGGTCGTTAGAAGAAAGAGGGGATGCCACTCGGGGCATCCCCAAGCTTAGTTGCTTGTTTATCCTTGGATATTATCTTGGGGGTGCTGTAGCATCCCCAAGCTTAGGCTCTTTTCACTCCTTATTCCTTCATCCATCATGATCTCACCCAAAACTTGAAAACTTCAATCACACAAAACTCAACAAAACCTTCGTTAGATCCGTTAGTATAATAAAGCAAATCACCACTCTAAGTACTGTTGCAAACCCATTCATATTTTATTATTGCATTATATATACTGTATTCAAACTTTACCATGCCTATACCCTTCAATACAAACCATAGATTCATCAAAACAAGCACACAATGCAACGAAAACAGAATCTGTCAAAAAAAGAATAGTCTGTAGTAATCTGTACTCTAACCATACTTCTCTAACTCTAAACATTCTGAAAAATTAGGACAACGTAAAAAGTTGTATAGGAATATTGTGTTAAAATTTCAGCTCATTATCACGCTCCAGTAAAAAAAAATTCGTTCACTGGAGTCAAAGTTTCTGTTTCAGATTCAGCATTGTTTCTACTCATCTTATGAATCATCCTAAAGGCTTTACTTGGCACAAACGCTAAATAAAACATAAAAACACAATAATAACAGTAGCATAATTGTGTCAACACTCAAGAACAGAAAGAAAAAGATGAAAATAAATTTATTCATTGGGTTGTCTCCCAAGAAGCGCTATCGTTTTATGCCCCTAGCTAGGCATAATGCATAGATTCAAGTGTTGTCATCTTTAGTTTTCAACTCCTCAATCACACAACTAGATTTCTTCAAGAATTTTGCATGCACACTCTCAATGACAATACTTCTGGGAATAAGACCAAAAAATCATTCTTGTGAGTAGGGTCTTTTACTATTTCAACAAAATTGGGATGAACACTAATCATTTTAAGATCTCCCTTGTGGCTATTAGATGTGGCACCTTTGTTCTTAGTGACTTGGGTGGTCTTGCAAATTTTTACGGGAGTTTTTTCAATAGTTTTAACAGAAGAAAAGGCCGAACTCAAGTTACTAAAAAATTCTTCCAACTTATCAATCCGGTAGGGACTTTCTTCTATTCTTTCGTTAACTACGGTTTCCTTTTCCTTCAATAATTTAAAGGCATCCCCCACTTTTGACCCAATTTTATTAGCAAGATTATGCATTTTATTATCCAAATTTTCAAGATGTTCTTTAGTAATCATCATCTTTTCAATAGCATCTTGCCTTTCCATAACATATTTGAGAGTTAAGGTTGTTTCATTAATCATGAGAGATGGTGAACCCACTAAATTTCCCATTGCATTAAAAGCGTCCAAAGATGGACACATCAAGAAATTCCCACCGGTAATTGTATCACGGACGAATCTATACCAAGTGATAATGCCCACATAAAAATTGCGAAGAAGAACAACGATGGATTGCTTATGAATAGATCTATTATGAGCATTGCAAATCCTGAACCAAGCATCTTTTAGGTTCTCCCCTCCCCTTTGCTTAAAATTAAGAACTTCATTCTCGGGACTACACGCAATACAGGAAGAACTATCCATAACAACAAAGTAGGCAAACAAGAGATCAGACGAGAAAAAGGCGAGCGAAAAAGGGGGTGAATAAAACGGCAAATTTGTGAAGTGGGGGAGAGGAAAACGGGAGGAAAATGGAAAATAATGTAATTGCAAGGAGATGAGATTTGTGATTAGGAACCTGATAGATGTTGATGATGTCTCCCCGGCAACAGCGCCAAAAATTGGCAAGTTGACGGGAGACTACTTTCGTACCTCCTCCCCGGCAACGGCGCCAGAAATTCCTTTGACATGGCTTGAGACTACGTCGGTATTTCCCCAAAGAGGAAGGGATGATGCAGCACAGCTACGGTAAGTATTTCCCTCAGTTATGAAACCAAGGTTATCGAACCAGTAGGAGAACCACGCAACACTATGTAAATGGTACCTGCACACAAAGAACAAATACTTGCAACCCGACGCGTAAGAGAGGTTGTCAATCTCTCCACGATAAAAAGATAGATTAGATTGTAACAGATTGGGTAGATAGATCGCACAAGAACACAAGATAAAAGAGGCAAATAAAAAGTGCAGCAAGGTATTTTTGGGTTTTTGGAATAATAGATCAGAAAACAAAAGCGGCAAAAGATAGATCGGAAAGCAATATGTTGGAAAAGTAGACCCGGGGGCCGTAGGTTTCACTAGTGGCTTCTCTCATGAGTATAGCACACGGTGGGTGAACAAATTACTATTGGGCAATTGATAGAAGATCAAATAATCATGATGATATCCAAGGCGATGATCATTATATAGGCATCACGTCCAAGATTAGTAGACCGA
Organism: Elymus sibiricus; assembly: GCA_039707655.1. NCBI lineage: Eukaryota > Viridiplantae > Streptophyta > Magnoliopsida > Poales > Poaceae > Elymus > Elymus sibiricus. The sequence goes on along the minus strand of CM077675.1, from coordinate 258,438,316 downwards.
AACGATTGTGCGTCTACTACTACTACTCCACACATCGACCGCTATCCAGCATGCATCTAGTGTATTAAGTTCATGGAAAAACAGAGTAATGCAATAAGAATGGTGATATGATGTAGACAAGATCTATTCATGTAGGAATAGACCCCATCTTGTTATCCTCAATAGCAACGATACATGCGTGCCTCGCTTGCCCCTTCTGTCACTGGGAAAGGACACCATAAGATCGAACCCATCACAAAGCACCTCTTCCCATGGCAAGAAAAGTCGATCCAGTTGGCCTAACTAAACCAAAGATTCAAAGAAGAAATACGAGGCTATAAGTAATCATGCATATAAGAGATCAAAGAAGACTCAAATAATATTCATGGATAGAAAGTGATCATGAACTCAAAATTCATCGGATCCCAACAAACACACCACAAAAAGTCATTACATCAAACAGATCTCCAAGAGACCATTGTATTGAGAATCAAAAGAGAGAGAGAAAGCGATCTAGCTACTGCTTAAGGACCCGTAGGTATGTGGTGGACTACTCACGCATCATCGGAGAGGCACCAATGAGGATGATGAACCCCTCCGTGATGGTGTTAGATTCGATCTCGTGATTCTGGAACTTGCGGCGGCTGGAAGTATTTTTCGTCGACTCCTCTAGGGTTTCTGGAATATTTGGGTATTTATAGAGCTCAGAGGCTGTGGAGGGGACTCCCGAGGCGACCACAACCCACCAGGGCGCGCCGGGGGCCTCTGGCGTGCCCTGTTGTCTTGTGGGCGGCCTGGGCCCCCTCCCGGGTGCTTCTTTGGCCCACTGGCTTTCTTCTGGTCGAAAAAAATCTTCAAAAAGTTTCATTGCGATTGGACTCCGTTTGGTACTGATATTCTGCGAAGTAAAAAACAAGCAAAAACAGCAACTGGCACTTGGCACTATGTCAATAGGTTAGTCCCAAAAAATGATATAAAGTTGCTATAAAATGATTGTAAAACATCCAAGAATGATAATATAACAGCATGGAACAATCTGAAATTATAGATATGTTGGAGACGTAACACTAGGAAAGTAAAAAGTAGAACAAGTAAATGGTAATGTGTGTGTAGGGACCTGACGATAGTTTGATGATGTCTCCCCGGCAACGGCGCCAGAAATTCTTCCTGTTACTTGTGAGATGCGTTGGGATTTTCCCTGAAGAGCAGAGGAGATGCAGCACAATTGAGATAAGTATTTCCCTCAGTGATAACCAAAGGTTATGAACCAATAGGAGAACCAAGCAAATTCCTTTCAACAGCACCTACACACATAAAATCAAACACTTGCACCCAACGCGGGCAAGAGGGTTGTCAAGCCCCTTGAACTCATTAATTGTAAGGATTAAATCTTGATAGAGATAGATATTACAAATAATAAAAGGCAGCAAGGTATTTTTGGAGTTTTTGTATTTATGTTAAGTTGACCCGGGGGCCATAGTATGCGCTAGAGGCCTCTCTCTTGAAAATAGCATACAGTGAGTAGACAAATTACTGTTGGACAATTGAAAAAATTGCGCATAGTTATGACATGTTATTCACGACAATGATCATGTATATAGGCATCACGTCCATAAACATGTAGACGGAAATGATTCTGCATCTACTACTATTACTCCACTTCGAGAACGCTTCTATGCTTGCCTCTCTAGGTATTAAGTGTTGGAAATATGCCCTAGAGGCAATTAATAAAGTGTTTATTATCATATTTCTCCGTTCATGATAATGGTTTATTATTCATGCTAGAATTGTATTGACCGGAAACTTAATACATGTGTGGATAATAGACAAATACCGAGTCCCTAGTAAGCCTCTACTAGACTAGCTCGTTGATCAAAAGATGGTCAAGATTTCCTGACCATGGACATGAGTTGTCATTTGATAACGGGATCACATCATTAGGAGAATGATGTGATGGACTTGACCCAACCGTTAGCATAGCAAATGATCGTTCAGTTTATTGCTATTGCTTTCACTATGTCAAATACACGTTCCTCTGACCATGAGATCATGCAACTCCCGGATACCGTAGGAATACTTTGAGTGTATCAAACGTCACAATGTAACTAGGTGATTATAAAGGTGCACTACAGGTATCTCCGAAAGTGTTTGTTGAGTTGGCATGGATCGAGATTGGGATTTGTCACTCCGACTATCGGAGAGGTATCTCTGGGCCCTCTCGGTAATACAGCATCACAGAAGCCTTGCAAGCACCGTGACTAAAGAGTTAGTTGCAAGATGATGTATTACGGAACGAGTAAAGAGACTTGCCGGTAACGAGATTGAACTAGGTATTGGATACCGACGATCGAATCTCGGGCAAGTAACATACCGCCGAACAAAGGGAACAACGTATGTTGTCATATGAGGTTCGACCGATAAAGATCTTCGTGGAATATGTAGGAACCAATATGAGCATCCAGGTTCCGCTGTTGGTTATTGACCGGAGAGCCGTCTCGGTCATGTCTACATCATTCCCGAACCCGTAGGGTCCGCACGCTTAAGGTTCGATGACGATTTAGTATTATATGAGTTATGTGATTGGTGACCGAAGTTTGTTCGGAGTCCCGGATGAGATCACGGACATGACGAGGAGTCTCGAAATGGTTGAGAGGTAAAGATTCATATATTGGAAGGCTATATTCGGACGTCGGAAAGGTTCCGAGTGATTCGGGTATTTTTCGGAGTACCGGGGAGTTACGGGAATTCACCGGGAGAAGTAATGGGCCTTATTGGGCCATACGGGAAAAGGAGAGGCAGGCCACGTGAGGAGGCGCGCGCCCCCCCTTGCCCAAACCGAATTGGACTAGGGGAGGGGGCGCAGCCCCCTTTTTCCTTTCCCTCTCCCTTCCCCCTTTCCTACTCCGTATGGGAGGTGGAATCCTACTAGGACTAAGGAGTCCTAGTAGGACTCCCCACACTTGGCACACCCCTAGGGGGCCGGCCTCCTCCCTCTCATCCTTTATATACGGGGGCAAGGGGGCACCCCAAAGAACACGATTCATTGTTAGCCGTGTGCGGCGCCCCCCCTCCACCGTTTACACCCTCGGTCATATTTTCGGAGAGCTTAGGCGAAGCCCTGCCGAGATTACTTCACCGTCACCGTCGCCACGCCGTCGTGCTGATGGAACTCATCTACTTCCTCGACGTCTTGCTGGATCAAGAAGGCGAGGAACGTCACCGAGCTGCACGTGTGTAGAACTCGGAGGTGCCGTACGTTCGGTACTCGATCGGTGGAGCTCGAAGGATTGTTCGACTACATCAACCGCGTTGTGAGACGCTTCCGCTAAACGGTCTACGAGGGTACGTAGACACACTCTCCCCTCTCGTAGCGATGCATCTCCATGGATAGATCTTGTGTGAGCGTAGGAATTTTTTTGAAATTCATGCTCCGTTCCCCAACAGTGGCATCCGAGCCAGGTCTATGCGTAGATGTGATTTGCACGAGTAGAACACAAGTGAGTTGTGGGCGTGGGTGTATACATATTGCTTGCCGTTACTAGTTGTTACTTGATTCGGCGGTATTGTGAGATGAAGCGGCCCGGACCGACATTACGCGTACGCTTACGCGAGACAGGTTTCACCGCTACGTGCACTCGTTGCATAAAGGTGACTGGCGGGTGTCTGTCTCTCTCACTTTAGTTGAATCGGCTTCAATGAAGAGGGTTCTTTTAGAAGATCAAAAAGCAATCACTACACCACGTTGTGGTTTTGCGTAGGTAAGAACGGTTCTTGCAAACCCGTAGCAGCCACGTAAAACTTGCAACAACAAAGTAGAGGACGTCTAACTTGTTTTTGCAGGGTATGCTGGTGATGTGATATGGTCAAGACATGATGTGATATAAGTTGTTGTATGAGATGATCATGTTTTGTAAGTTATCAGGCAACCGGCAGGAGCCTTATGGTTGTCTATTTATTGTATGCAATGCCAACGCTATGTAATTGCTTTACTTTACCGCTATAAGTTAGCAGTAGTAGTAGTAGCAATAGCCGGCGAGACGACCACGACGCTACGATGGAGATCAAGGTGTCACGACGCTACGATGGAGATCAAGGTGTCAACCCGGTGACGATGGAGATCATGACGGTGCTTTGCTGATGGAGATCAAAAGCACAAGACGATGATGGCCATATCATGTCACATATATTGAATTGCATGTGATGTTAATCCTTTTATGCATCTTATTTTGCTTAGAACGACGGTAGCATTATAAGATGATCCCTTCACTAAATTTCAAGATAAGTGTTCTCCCCTAGTATGCACCGTTGCGAAGGTTCGACGCTTCTAAGCACCACGTGATGATCGGGTGTGATGGATTCTTTCGTTCGCATACAACGGGTGTAAGCCAGTTTTACACACACAGAATACTTGGGTTAAACTTGACGAGCCTAGCATGTACAGACATGACCTCGGAACACAAGAGACCGAAAGGTCGAACATGAGTCATATAGTAGATATGATCAACATGAAAGATGTTCACCATTGATAACTAATCCACCTCACGTGATGATCGGACGTGGTTTAGTTGATGTGGATCATGTTACACTTAGACAACTTGAGGGATGTTAATCTAAGTGGGAGTTCTTAAGTAATTTGATTAATTGAACTTCAATTGCCATGAACATAGTCTTACTTGTCTTAGCAAATTTATGTTGTAGATCAATAGACCGCGCTGTAGTTCCCCTGTTTTTATTATGTTCCTAGAGAAAACGAAGTTGAAAGTTGATGGAAGCAACTATGCAGACTAGGTCCGTGATCTGAGGATTGTCCTCACTGCTGCACAGAAGGCTTATGTCCTTAATGCACCGCTCAGTGAAATACCCCTACGGCTTCGTCTGAGGACGTTATGAACGTCTGGCAGACAAGAAAAGATGACTACTCGATAGTTCAGTGCGCCATACTTTACGGCTTAGAACCGGAGCTCCAAATATGTTTTGAGCAACACGGAGCATATGAGATGTTCCAAGAGCTGAAAATTTGTTTTTCAAGCTCACACCCGGGTCGAGAGGTATGACACCTTCGACAAGTTCTATAGCTACAAGATGGAGGAGAACAGCTCCGTTAGTGAGCATGTACTCAGAATGTCTGAGTACTTCAATCACTTGAATTAAGTGGGAGTTAGACTTCCAAATAAAGTGGTGATTGATAGAGTTCTCTAGTCACTATCACTAAGCTACTGGATCTTCGTGATGAACTATAAACATGCAAGGGATAGAAGATCCTTAAGCTATTCGCGATGCTACAATCTGCGGATGTAGAAATCAAAAAAAAGGGGGAGCATCAAGTGTTGATGGTTAATAAGACCACTAGTTTCAAGAAGGGCAAGGGAAAGAAAAGGGAACTTCAAGAAGAACGGTAAAACAGTTGCCGCTCACGCAAAGAAACCCAAGGCTGAACCAAACCCGAGACTTAGTGCTCCTATTGCAAAGGGAAATGTCACAGGGAGCGGAACTTCCCCAAAGTAACTGGCAGATAATAAGACTGGCAATGTCAACAAAGATATTTGATATACATGTTATTGATATGTACCTTACTAGTACTCGTAGGAGCACCTGGGTATTTGATACTTGTTCAGTTGCTTACAACTTGAAACATGGAGCTTCGGAATAAATGAGGGCTAGCTAAGAACGAGGTGACGATGTGCATTGGAAGTGTCTCCAAGGTTGATATGATCACCATCGCCACGCTCTTTCTACCTTCAGGATTAGTGATGAACCTAAATAATTGTTATTTGGTGCTTGCGTTAAGCATGAACATTATATCTGATAGTGTTTATTGCAAGACGATTATTCAATTTCATAGAATAATTGTTATTCTATTTATTTGGATAATATCATTGATGATCATGCATTTAAAATGAAAGGTTTATTGAATCTTGATCGTAGTAATACATATGTTCATAACACGAATGCCAAAAGATAATGATAGTACCACATATTTGTGGCACAGCCGCTTAGGTCATATCAGTGTTAAACGCATGAAGAAACTCCATGCAGATGGACTTTTGGAATCAATTGATTATGAATCATTTGAGACATGCGAACCATGCCTCATGGGCAAGATGACTAAGACTCCGTTCTCCGGAACAATGGAGCGAGCAACAGACTTATTGGAAATAATACATACCGATGTATGCGGTCCGATGAGTGTTGAGGCGCGCGGTGGATATCGTTATGTTCTCACGTTCACAGATGATTTGAGTAGATATGGCTATGTCTACTTGATGAAGCGTAAGTCTGAAACATTTGAAAAGTTCAAAGAATTTCAGAGTGAAGTAGAGAATCATTGTAACAAGAAAATAAAGTTCTTACGATTTGATCGAAGAAGAGAATATTTGAGTTACGAGTTTGGCAATCACTTAAGACAATGTGGAATTGTTTCACAGCTCACGCCACCTGGAACACCACAGCGTAATGGTGTGTCCGAACGTCGTAATCGTACTCTATTAGATATGGTACGTTCTATGATGTCTCTTACCGATTTGCCACTATCATTTTGGGGTTATGCATTAGAGACAGCTGCATTCACTTTAAATAGGGCACCGTCTAAATCCATTGAGACGACACCGTATGAACTGTGGTTTGGCAAGAAACCTAAGTTGTCGTTTCTGAAAGTTTGGGGATGCGATGCTTATGTCAAAAAGGCTTCAACCAGATAAGCTCGAGCCCAAAGCGGATAAGTGCGTCTTCATAGGATACCCAAAGGAGACCGTTGGGTACACCTTCTACCACAGATCCGAAGGCAAAGTATTCGTTGCTAAGAATGGATCATTTCTAGAGAAGGAGTTTCTCTCGAAAGAAGTGAGTGGGAGGAAAGTAGAACTTGATGAGGTAATTGTACCTCCTCTGGATAGTAGTACGTCACAGGAAGAAATTTTTGTGACACCGACATAGACCAGAGAGGAAGTAGATGATGATGATCATGAAGCTTCGGATCAAGTTGCTACAGAACCTCGTAGGTCAACCAGGACACGCTCCGCACCAGATTGGTACGGCAATCCTGTCTTGGAGGTCATGTTGTTAGACAACGGTGAACCTACGAACTATGAAGAAGCGATGGCGAGCCCGGATTCCAACAAATGGCTTGAGGCCATGAAATCCGAGATTGGATCCATGTATGAGAACAAAGTGTGGACTTTGGTAGACTTGCCCGATGAACGGCGAGCTATTAAAAATAAATGGATCTTTAAGAAGAAGACGGACGCTAATGGTAATGTCACCGTCTATAAAGCACGACTTGTTGCTAAAGGTTATCGACAAGTTCAAGGAGTTGACTACGATGAGACTTTCTCACCCGTAGCGATGCTAAAGTCTGTCAGAATTATGTTAGCAATTGCCGCGTTTTATGATTATGAAATCTGGCAAATGGATGTCAAAACGGCATTCCTTTACGGATTCCTTAAGGAAGAATTGTATATGATACAGCCGGAAGGTTTTGTCGATCCTAAAGGCGCTAACAAAATATGCAAGCTCCAGCGATCCATCTATGGACTGGTGCAAGCATCTCGGAGCTGGAATACTCGCTTTGATGAAGTGATCAAAGCGTTTGGGTTTATACAAGTTTATGGAGAAACTTGTATTTACAAGAAAGTGAGTGGGAGCTCTATAGCATTTCTAATAGTATATGTGGATGACATATTGTTGATTGGAAATGATGTAGAATTTCTGGAAAGCATAAATAATTGAAAGGAGTTTTTCAATAAAAACCTGTTTTTGAGTTATCCACAGATTGGGCATCGAGATCTATGGAGATAGATCAAAACGCCTGATAAAAGTTCACACATCTTGATGAGTTTTTTGAAGAAGTTCAAAATGGATCAAGTCAAAGAAATGAGTTCTTGCCTGGTGTGAAGTGGAGTAAGACTTGAAAATCTAGGTAAAGGTTGTTTTACATGTTAGGCATCAAAATCTATAGAGATAGATTGAGACGCCTCATAGGACTTTCACGAAGCACATACCTTGACAAGTTTGAAGAAAGTTCAAAATGGATCAGTCAAACAAGGAGTTCTTGACTGTGGTGCAAGGTGTGAAGTTGAGTAAGACTCAAATTTCGACCACGGCAAAATAAATAGAATGGATGAAGGTTATCCCCTATGCCTCGGCCATAGGTTCTATAAAGTATGCCAAGCTGTGTGCCTTGCCATGTGTCTGGCAAAAGAGGTACCAAAGTGATCCAGGAGTAGATCACTAGATAGCGGTCAAATTATCCTTAAGATGACTAAGGAAGAATTTCTCGGGAATAGAGATGATAAAGAGTTCGTCGTAAGGGGTTACGTCGATGCAAGCTTTAAACACTGATCCGAAAGACTATGAGTCTCAGACCGGATAAGTATAGTGGGGAAATTTTTTGGAGTAGCTCCAAATAGAGTGAGGTAGCAGCATCTACATATAACATAGAGATTTGCCAAGAACACACGGATCTGAATATTGTAGACCCGTTGACTAAAACCTCTCTCACAAGCAAAACATGATCAGCCCTAGAACTGATTGGATGTTAATTACATGGAGATGTAAACTAGATTATTGACTCTAGTGCAAGTGGGAGACTGTTGGAAATTTGCCCTAGAGGCAATTAATAAAGTGTTTATTATCATATTTCTCCGTTCATGATAATGGTTTATTATTCATGCTAGAATTGTATTGACCGGAAACTTAATACATGTGTGGATAATAGACAAATACTGAGTCCCTAGTAAGCCTCTACTAGACTAGCTCGTTGATCAAAAGATGGTCAAGACTTCCTGACCATGGACATGAGTTGTCATTTGATAACGGGATCACATCATTAGGAGAATGATGTGATGGACTTGACCCAACCGTTGGCATAGCAAATGATCGTTCAGTTTATTGCTATTGCTTTCACTATGTCAAATACACGTTCCTCTGACCATGAGATCATGCAACTCCCGGATACCGTAGGAATACTTTGAGTGTATCAAATGTCACAACGTAACTGGGTGATTATAAAGGTGCACTACAGGTATCTCCGAAAGTGTTTGTTGAGTTGGCATGGATCGAGATTGGGATTTGTCACTCCGACTATCGGAGAGGTATCTCTGGGCCCTCTCGATAATACAGCATCACAGAAGCCTTGCAAGCACCGTGACTAAAGAGTTAGTTGCAAGATGATGTATTACGGAACGAGTAAAGAGACTTGCCGGTAACGATATTGAACTAGGTATTGGATACCGACGATCGAATCTCGGGCAAGTAACATACCGCCGGACAAAGGGAACAACGTATGTTGTCATATGAGGTTCGACCGATAAAGATCTTCGTGGAATATGTAGGAACCAATATGAGCATCCAGGTTCCACTGTTGGTTATTGACCGGAGAGCCGTCTCGGTCATGTCTACATCATTCCCGAACCCGTAGGTCCGCACGCTTAAGGTTCGATGACGATTTAGTATTATATGAGTTATGTGATTGGTGACCGAAGTTTGTTCTGAGTCCTGGATGAGATCACGGACATGACGAGGAGTCTCGAAATGGTCGAGAGGTAAAGATTCATATATTGGAAGGCTATATTCGGACGTCGGAAAGGTTCCGAGTGATTCGGGTATTTTTCGAAGTACCGGGGAGTTACGGGAATTCACCGGGAGAAGTAATGGGCCTTATTGGGCCATACGGGAAAAGGAGAGGCAGGCCACGTGAGGAGGCGCGCGCCCCCCCTTGCCCAAACCGAATTGGACTAGGGGAGGGGGCGCAGCCCCCTTTTTCCTTTCCCTCTCCCTTCCCCCTTTCCTACTCCGTATGGGAGGTGGAATCCTACTAGGACTAAGGAGTCCTAGTAGGACTCCCCACACTTGGCGCACCCCTAGGGGGCCGGCCTCCTCCCTCTCATCCTTTATATACGGGGGCAAGGGGGCACCCCAAAGAACACGATTCATTGTTAGCCGTGTGCGGCGCCCCCCCTCCACCGTTTACACCCTCGGTCATATTTTTGGAGAGCTTAGGCGAAGCCCTGCCGAGATTACTTCACCATCACCGTCGCCACGCCGTCGTGCTGATGGAACTCATCTACTTCCTCGACGTCTTGCTGGATCAAGAAGGCGAGGAACGTCACCGAGCTGCACGTGTGTAGAACTCGGAGGTGCCGTACGTTCGGTACTCGATCGGTGGAGCTCGAAGGATTGTTCGACTACATCAACCGCGTTGTGAGACGCTTCCGCTAAACGGTCTACGAGGGTACGTAGACACACTCTCCCCTCTCGTAGCGATGCATCTCCATGGATAGATCTTGTGTGAGCGTAGGAAATTTTTTGAAATTCATGCTCCGTTCCCCAACATTAAGTTCATAACAAACAGAGTAATAGTTGGAGCAAGGTGACATGATGTAGACAAATAATACAAGCAATATGTTAGGATTTCGTTGTTTTATCCTTAATGGCAACAATACAAATATGTGTCGTGTACCCTTCTGTCACGAGGATGTAGAGCACCGCAAGATTGAACCCACTACAACACACCACTCCCACTGAAGATAAATCAATCTAGTTGGCCAAACCAAACCGATAGATTAGAGAGAAATACGAAGCTATAATAATCATGCATAATAGAATTTAGAGGAGACTCAATTACTTTCAATGAATAATCTGATCATAAACCCACCAATTCATCGGATCCCAACAAACACACCACAAAAGAAGATTACATCGGATAGATCACCGCGAGAATCACGGTGAACTTTGTATTGAAGATCAAAGAGAGATAAGAATCCATCTAGGTACTAGCTATGGACCCATAGGTCTGTGGTGGACTACTCACGCATCATCATGGAGGCAACAAGGTTGATGTAGATGGCCTCTGTGGTCGATTCCCCCTCCGGCAGAGTACCAAAAAAGGTCTCCAGATGGCCTCCCGTCGAAAAAGAGGCTTGTGACGGCGGAAAAAGTGTTCCCGGTGGCTCTCTGTTGGTTTCACGATTTTAGAGAATTTATGGAGGTGGAAGATGTAGCCAGGAGGGGGGCACAAGGCATCAGGACGCGCCTACCCCCCTAGGCATGCCCTCTTGCCTTGCCGTGTCCTCGCATCGCTTCCTGACTCCTCTCGAACCTTCCTGTGTCTCTTATGTCCAGAAAAAATATCGTCAAAAAGTTTCGTAGCGTTTGGACTTCGTTTGGTACAAATTTCCTGGAAAACCAAAAACAGGTAAAAAACAACAACTGGCACTTGGCATTGGGTTAATAGGTTAGTTCCCAAAAATGATATAAAATAGCATATAATTGCATATAAAGTATCCTAGATTGATAATACAATATCATGGAACAATCACAAATAATAGATACGTTGGAGACGTATCACCGCCTCAAAGCGAAGGCCGCAAAGGAGGAGAAGCTCAAGAAGCGGTTGACCGCTGGTGGGCCTGCTGGTGGTGATGCGCGTGGAGGTCATGGCGGTCGGCGCGACCATGGCGGCCGTCGACAGACTGGCGCGCACACAAGACAGACGACGTCCTGGCCGGAGTCTTACAAGCCTCCGTGCTACTATGACGACAAGCATCTCGGACCCCTAGCCGGTACGGTGCCTTGCATTGTCGACATTGTTTCACTTTGTAGCCAACTCGTGCTTGTGGTGTACAAGAAGTTGGATAAGAAGTTCTTCACTGTCATGCATTGTTGGTTGAAGTTGAATGGGCAACCCAAGTGGAACCTTTTCATTGCCAAGACTATCGGCCAAGCCAACGAGGAAGAAACCGGTGACCCTACCGACCCAACCCAACCATCGAAGAAGATTAGAAGAAAACTGTGGGGGAAGAAGTGGGAGGAGGAGAGGGAAGTGATATGTCTCCAACATATCGATAATTTATGAAGTATTCATGCCATGTTTACCTATGTTTACAATATTTTTATATGGTTTTGATGCACTCTATATGATTTATTTAGAACTAACCCGGACTGACGCTGTTTTCAGCGGAATTACCGTGGTGTTGTTTTTGTGCAGAAAATAAAAGTTCTCGGGATTGCCCGAAACTTTTTTATGATTTTTTCTAGAGGAAATAAGAAATACCGGAGCGAAGAACCACCGAAGGGGAGCCACCTGTGGGACACAAGCCAACAGGGTGTGCCCACCCCCCCTGGGCTGATGGCTTGTGGGGCCCACGTGGCTCCGACTTGCGTGATCCCAACGCTGATAAAAACCCTATATATACAGAAACCTTCAGAAATTAACCTAGAACTTCCGCTCCACAGCCGCAACTCTCTGTATCAAAGAAAAACCCATCTGGAGCCTTTCCAGTACCCTGCCGGAGAGGGGAAATCATCACCGGTTGCCATCTTCATCATCCCGACGGAGGCCATGACGAGGAGGGAGTAGTTCACCCTCGGGGCTGAGGGTATGTACCGGTAGCTATGTGTTTGATCTCTCTCTCTCTCTCTCTCTCTCTCGTTTTCTTGAGATGGCACGAACTTGATGTATCACGGGCTTTGTTAATATAGTTGGATCGTATGGTGTTCTTCCCTTGCTATCTTGTTGTGATGAATTGAATCTTTCCCTTTGAGATTTTGTTATGTCGGATTTGTCAACACTTGATGTATGTCTTGCATGTGGATACCCATAGTGACATTGGGGTATTCTATTGATTCACTTGATATATGTTATGGCATCAACTTGCGGATTCCGGAGACCTTGGGTATCTATGCATAGAGGTTTATTGCACGTTTTCATACTACGTTCTCCAATAGAAATCTTGGGGTACTCTTTGAAGTTCTTTGTGTTGGATTGAATGTGATGAATATAAAATTGTTTGATGCATGTCGAATAATTAACCCATGGATACTTGAGGTGACATTGAAGTATCTAGGTGACATTAGGGTTGATTGATATGTTTCATTGGTGTTATTTTAGTATGAACTCTAGGGTTGTTTGTGACACCTATAGGAATAGCCCAATAGATTTATCGGAAAGGGTAACTTTGAGGTGGTTCTTACTACCTACAACAATTTCATCTTATGTTCTCAACTAGATAGGAACTTTGGAGAAATTCTTTGTTGCATGTTGAGGGATGATCATATGATCCTATTATGTTAGCATTGTTGAGAGATTGCACGAGTGAAAGTATGAACCCTAGGCCTTATTTCCAAGCATTAATATACCATTTTGCTCGCTGTTTACTACTTGTTACCTTGCTTTTTAAAATTTTCATATTACAAAAACCTATATCTACCATCCATATTGCACTTCTATCACCATCTCTTCGCTGAACTAGTGCACCTATACAATTTGCCATTGTATTGGGTGTGTTGGGGACACAAGAGATTTCTTGTATTTGATTGCAGGGTTGTTTGAGAGAGACCATCTTCATCCTACACCTCTCACGAATTGATAAACCTTAGGTCATCCACTTGAGGGAAAATTGCTACTGTCCTACAAAACTCTGCAATTGTAGGCCCAACAACATCTACAAGAATAAAGTTGCGTAGTAGACATCCAGCTATTTTCTGGCGCCGTTGCCGGGGAGGTGAGTGCTTCAAGGTATATCTTTAGCTCTTGCAATTAAATATTTTAGTTTCTTGTTTATCACCAGTTGGTTTATAAAAGAAAACTACAAAAAATGGAATTTAGGTTGCCTCAATTGCTTCGTCTTTTTAATGTCTTTCGTGAAAATGATGGTTCAGAAAATTGTGCTCAATTGGTAGAGGAAGAATTTATGAAAATACTTAATGAGAATCCCTTGAATGATGAGCATGATAGCAATATTGTTAGTATGAATTCTATGAATATCCATGATGCTAATGATATGCAAAGCCACAAGCTTGGGGATGCTATGTTTGATGAAGATGATATTTTTAGTCCCCCAAGTTTTTATGAGCAAATTTATTATGATGATGGCATGCATCCTATCTATGATGATTATGGTGATGATATGTATGCTATAAAGAGTGATAGTAACCTTGAAACTTGTCATCATGATTTTAATTTTCTAAGTGGTTATGTCAATCAAGTGTCTCATGATAGTTATTTGGTTGAGTTTTCTCCCACTACTTTGAATGAGAAGAAAATTGCTTATGTGGAGAGTAATAAATTTTCTATGCTTGTGGATCATGAAAAGAATGCTTTATGTGATAATTATATTATTGAATTCCTTCATGATGCTACTAAAAAATGTTATGAGGGAGGAACATATGCTTGTAGGAATTGTAATAATATCAAGTTTCCTTTCTATGAGTTCAAAATTTTCAAGTTGTGCTTGTTTTGCCTTCCTATGAAAGTTGATTCTTGCTACAATAAATTGTTTGCTTGCAAAATCCCTATGCATAGGAAGTGGGTTAGACTTAAATGTGCTTGGCATGTGATCCATGATGCTCTTTTGCATGTTTCAAATACTATTCCTATTTGAGCATCAATGAAATCATCATGCCTAGCTAAAAAGGCTTTAAAGAAAAGCGTTTGTTGTGAGGCAACCCAACACTTTTCCTTTTTTTTTGTGTGTTCACATGATTAACCTACTGTAGTAATCATGTTTTGTGTCTTTTATATCAATAAAGTGTCAAGTAAAGCCTTTGGGATAGTGTGGATACTTGCTAGTTTGATTCTGTGCAAAAACAGAAACTTTTACGTCAAGTGCAGAATTTATCTGATTTTACTGGAGAGTCACAAATTTCTAAAAATTTTACATCGTTTTTCTACACAAATCCTCAGCGTTGTCCTAATTTTTCAGAATATTTAGAGATAGATAAATGTGGATTTCATTCAGATCTTCACAGACTATTCTGTTTTTGACAGATTCTGTTTTGCATGCATAGTTTGCTTGTTTTAGTGTTTACATAGCTTATATTTAGTGAGATAAATTATGGGAATGATAGAATACATTAGGTATTATGTGAAAAAAAATATGAATCTTGTCTTGACAGTACCTAAGTGAATGATCTATCTTTATTACACTAACCCATCTCACGAAGTTCCGTTAAGTTTTGTGTGATTGAAGTTTTCAAGTTTTGGGTGAGATACCGATATGAGGAGAATAAGGAGCAGCAAAACCCAAAGCTTGGGTATTCCCAAGGAACCCCCAAATTAGTATACAAGGAATACTCAAGTGTCTAAGCTTGGGGATGCCCCGGAAGGCATCCCCTCTTTTGTCTTCAACACTATCGGTATATCTTACTTGGAGCTATATTTTTATTCGTCACCTAATATGAGATTTCCTTGGAGCATCATTTTATTTTGTTAAAACTTTTCTTGCTGTTATTTATAATCTTATTTTTCAATAAAAAGTTCCAAGATTTGACTTTAGGATGCTTCAATTACATGTTTGATGTGTGCTGTGTAAAAACAGAAACTTTTGTTGTAGTGTTTGAATTTTCATATTTTACTGGAACGTGAACAGTTTCTGAAATGTTTACATAGTATTTTCATATAAATTCTTTATCATTTCCTAAATTTTCAAAAATATTTAAGTTACATAAGTGCACTTTGTAAATTAATTTCTACATATTGTCCTGTTTAGACAGATTGATGTCATAGTTTTGTTATCTACTTCTCCTATGGTTTCCATAGCTTATATTGGTACATATAAATTGTGGAAATGATAGTAAGCATTATATATTGTTTGAAAATTATTATGCAACTTGTCTTGGTAGTACATAAAGAGTTCATTTATTCTTATGTGCACTAACCTATCTCACGAGTTATTTTCAAGTTTTGTGTGGATGAAGTTTCTGAGATATTGGTGAAACCGGGACATGAGAGGATTGAATGAGATACAAAAGCTCAAGCTTGGGGATTCCCAAGGCACCCCAATTCAATACTACAAGAAGTCTCAAGCATCTAAGCTTGGGGATGCTACGCATCCCACCTCTCTTCGTTAACAAACATCGGTTAGCCTATGTAGATCCTAAGTTTTTATTCGTTCACATGATATGTGCTATTCTTGGAGTGTATTTTATTTTGTTTGATGTTTGAATAAAATTCTCAGATCTAAAAATCTTATTGAGAGAGAGTCCTCACATAGCTACTTGATTGTTTGACTACTCATTGATCTTCACTTATATCTTTTGAGAGTAGTTTGATGTTTACTCTTGTACTTCACTTATATCCTAAGAGTAAATTGTTAATGAATTGAATATCATAAATTTGAAATTAACCGTGTGCTATATTCTTAGTAGCAGTTTCACATTTGGTTTAGAAAGTAAAATCTACTGAACTTTGACAATCACAATGTTGGTCATACAAGCAATTCATGAATTATTAGTATACGAAAGAGAACTTCCACATACAAATATATTATCTTGGAAATCTTATATGATTGTGAATACACATTAATTATTTTCAAACTTGATCAAGTAGTTGAAGTTGGACAAGGAAGACAACGTAATGGTTATGTTTGGGTATATTTGCATAGAAGTTATATTGTTATGGATCCTCCAACATGTGGTGCTTGTTTAGAACCTTTTGCTAGCCAAAACTTCGTACTAAGTAGAGATACTACTTGTGCATACAAATCCTTGAGCCAAGTTTCTTCCATGAGAGTCCACCATACCTACCTATATATGGTATTTCACTGCCATTCCAAGTAAATTTGCATGTGCCACCTCTAAACATTCAAATAAACATCCATTTTGTGTACATGTACCGCTGATGGAGCGATGGGGCGGTCATCATCTTCCATGCTAAGCGGGTTATTCTCAAGATGAGTGTTTATTCACTTGTTATTGCACGAGAGAGGCTGGTAAAAAGGATGCCCAGTCCCGCATAATACAAAAATAAATAAACAAGAACTCCCCCCTAGAAAGTTGATTGTATGGATGGTACCCGTGGATTCAGCTAGCCATGGAATGTGTTTGAATGGTGGAGGGGGAGTAAAACTTCAATTTTGTTTGGGAAGTGCCAATAATGTGTTTAGCATGGAAGATATTACAAACTCTGTTGTGACATTGACAGGAAAAGTATACCACTCCAAAATATATTCATCTCTGTTTTAAGCAATGAGCCCTAGCACCTCTCCAAATCCTTGCTTCCCTCTGCGAAGGGACAATCTATTACTTTTAGATTATTTCCTTTTCATGTTGAGTGAACTTCTTATTCCAACCTCAATCTATTAGTTGGAAAGCATCATGTGGTGGGGAAAGATCCAAACACATATATCCAGTCAAATATATTTGATCATGATTCATTATTGTTGACAATTATCTTCATGATAAGTATGTTGGGAGGCGAAACATTAAGCCCCTATCTTTCTATGTGTTCGATGGATGTTGTTTGTTCTAAAAATATGCTTTGATTATTAGCAATCATAGAAGACTATATGATAATTGAGTATGTGGAGCTCTTACTTAGACTTGATGATGCATTGAAATTGTTTGATGACTAAGAACTTATGTTGTTAAGTTTCAAAAGAATGCATTGTTTGAACAATGACATGTGAATTGATTGCTACTCTATCATGATGAATTTTATGAGAAAAAGTTGATGGTTATGATGCTAGAAAAGTGACTGAAATTATTATTGATCAAACTTATATACCGTGCTAGCATTCACACTTCATAAATTATTTCTTTTATCATTTACCTACTCGAGACCGAGTAGGAATTAAGCTTGGGGATGCTGATACGTCTCCAACGTATCGATAATTTATGAAGTATTCATGCCATGTTTGCCTATGTTTACAATATTTTTTATATGG
Source organism: Elymus sibiricus (assembly GCA_039707655.1). Classification (NCBI taxonomy): domain Eukaryota; kingdom Viridiplantae; phylum Streptophyta; class Magnoliopsida; order Poales; family Poaceae; genus Elymus; species Elymus sibiricus. The sequence continues at coordinate 258,420,677 of CM077675.1, read as the reverse complement.
TTTTGATGCACTCTATATGATTTATTTAGAACTAACCCGGACTGACGTTATTTTCAGCAGAATTACCGTGTGTTGTTTTTCTGCAGAAAATAAAAGTTCTCAGAATCGCCTGAAATTTTTTTATGATTTTTTCAGAAGGAAATAAGAAATACCGGAGCGAAGAACCACTAGAGGGGAGCCACCTGTGGGCCACAAGCCAACAGAGCGCGCCCACCCCCCTGGGCGCGCCCTGATGGCTTGTGGGGCCCATGTGGCTCTGGCTGGCATGATTCCAACGCTGAAAAATCCTATATATACAGAAACCTTCATAAATTAACCTAGAACTTCCGCTCCGCCGCCGCAACTCTCTGTATCGAAGAAAAACCCATCTGGAGCCTTTCGAGTACCCTGCCGGAGAGGGGAAATCATCACCGGTCTCCATCTTCATCATCCCGGCAGAGGCCATGACGAGGAGGGAGTAGTTCACCCTCGGGGCTGAGGGTATGTACTAGTAGCTATGTGTTTGATCTCTCTCTCTCTCTTGTGTTCTTGAGATGGCACAATCTTCATGTATCATGGGCTTTGTTAATATAGTTGGATCGTATGGTGTTCTTCCCTTGCTATCTTGTTGTGATGAATTGAATCTTTCCCTTTGAGATTTTGTTATGTCGGATTTGAGAACACTTGATGTATGTCTTGCATGCGGATACCCGTAGTGACATTGGGTTATTCTATTGATTCACTTGATATATGTTATGGCATCAACTTACGGATTCCGGTGACTTTGGGAATCTATGCATAGGGGTTGATTGCACGTTTTCATACTATGTTCTCCGATAGAAATCTTGGGGTACTCTTTGAAGTTCTTTGTGTTGGATTGAATGTGATGAATCTAAAATTGTTTGATGCGAGTCGAATAATTAACCCACAGATACTTGAGGTGACATTGGAGTATCTAGGTGACATTAGGGTTGATTGATATGTATCATTGGTGTTATTTTAGTACGAACTCTAGGGTTGTTTGTGACACCTATAGGAATAGCCCAATAGATTGATAGGAAAGGGTAACTTTGAGGTGGTTCTTACTACCTACAACAATTTCATCTTATGTTCTCCGCTAGAAAGGAACTTTGGAGTAATTCTTTGTTGCATGTTGAGGGATGATCATATGATCCTATTATGTTAGCATTGTTGAGAGATTGCACTAGTGAAAGTATGAACCCTATGCCTTATTTCCAAGCATTAATATACCATTTTTCTCGCTGTTTACTACTTGTTACCTTGTTGTTTTTTTATATTTTCATATTACAAAAACCTATATCTACCATCCATATTGCACTTGTACCACCATCTCTTCGCCGAACTAGTGCACCTATACAATTTGCCATTGTATTGGGTGTGTTGGGGACACAAGAGATTTCTTGTATTTGATTGCAGGGTTGTTTGAGAGAGACCATCTTCATCCTACACCTCTCACGGATTGATAAACCTTAGGTCATCCACTTGAGGGAAATTTTTTACTGTCCTACAAAACTCTGTATGACAGAGAGGTATCTCTGGGCCCACTCGGTAATACAGCATCACAAGAAGCTTGCAAGGAATGTGACTAAGGAGTTATTCACGGGATCTTGTATTACGGAACGAGTAAAGAGACTTGCCAGTAACAAGATTGAACTAGGTATGGAGATACCGACGATCGAATCTCGGGCAAGTAACATACCGCTGGACAAAGGGAACTACATACGGGATTGATTGAATCCTTGGCATCATGGTTCGACTGATAAAGATCTTCGTGGAATATGTGGGAACCAATATGGGCATCCAGGTCCCGTTATTGGTTATTGACCGGACAGGTGTCTCGGTCATGTTCACATGATTCTCGAACCCGTAGGGTCCGCACGCTTAACGTTCGGTGACGATATAGTATTATTGGGTTATGTATGTTGTTGACCGAATGTTGTTCGGTGTCCCGTATGAGATACTGGACGTCACGAGGAGCTCCGGATTGGTCCGGAGGTAAAGATTTATATATGGGAAGTCATATTTTGGCTACCGGAAAAGTTTCAGGTTTTTCCGGTATTGTACCAGGAAGCTTCTAGAAGGTTCCGGAAACTTCCGGAGGAGTCCGGAAGTCCACCAAGGGTTCCACCACGTCCCAAGGGTTTGCATGGGTTGAGGGGAGGCGCCCTGGCCTTATTGGGCCAGGCGCACAAGTCCCTCAAGGCCCATGTGGCTTGGGAGAGGTGGAAAGTCCACCTGTGTATGGAAAGGGAGGGAATTGAACTAGGAGTCCAACTCCTCCCCCTTGGCTGCGCCCTAGGGCTTGGAGAGGCTGATCTCCATGCCCCTCCACCTATTTATAGAGGGGAGGGGGCGCCCCAAGAGGACACACCAAGCCCTTGGCGCCCCTCTCTCTCCCTGGATTGTTTTCTCCTCCGTTCGCGGTTTCGGTAGCGCTCGGCGTAGCCCTGCCGGGATTGCTCCACCACCATCTCCACCATGCCGTCGTGCTGGTTGAGAACCAATCTACTACTTTGCCCTCGCTCGCTGGATCGAGGAGGCGGAGACGTCATCGAGCTGCACGTGTGCTGAACGCGGAGGTGTCGTCCTTTTGGCGCTAGATCGAGACGGATCGCGATTGGATCGTGAAGACGTACGACTACATCAACCGCGTTTGCCGTGTTACCATTCTGCGCAAGATTCATCCATACGTGTTGCTACTTCTGCCGTTAATTGGAAATACATCTACAAGGGTATGTAGATACACTCCCCCCTCTCGTAGCTATGCATCTCCATGGATAGATCTTGCGTTTGCATAGGAAATTTTTTGTTTCGCATGCAATGTTCCCCAACCGTGGTATCACAGCTAGGTCTATGCGTTGATGATATGCATGAGTAGAACACAAAAGAGTTTGTGGGCGTTGATGTTTAGATTGCTTACCTCCTTAGTCTTATTTTGATTCAGCGGTATTGTGGGATGAAGCGGCACGGACCAACCTTACTCGTCCACGTACAAGAGACTGGTTCCATCGACTGACATGCAACTTGTTGCATAAAGATGGCTGGCGGGTGTCTGTCTCTCCCACTTTAGTTGAATCGGATTCGATAGAGGCGGTCCTTGTGGAAGGTTAAATAGCAACTTGAATATCACCGTTGTGGCATTGCGTAGGTAAGAACGGTTCTTACTAGTTGCCCATAGCAGCCACGTAAAACTTGCAACAACAAAGTAGATTACGTCTAACTTGTTTTTGCAGGGCATGTTGTGATTTGATATGGCCAAAGACATGATGTGATATATGTGATGTATGAGATGATCATGTTTTGTATAGATTATCACGACTTGCATGTCAATGAGTACGGCAACCGGCAGGAGCCATAGGGTTGTCTTTAAAAAAATCACCATTTTTGCTTTACTTTATCACTATCAGTTAGCAATAGTTGTAGAAGCAATAGTTGGCACGACAACCACATGAGAACACGATCATGGAGATCATGATGATGGATATCATGGTGTCATGCCGGTGATGATGGAGATCATGTCGGTGCTTTGGAGATGGAGATCAAAAGCACGAGATGATGATGGCCATATCATGTCACATATATGATTTGCATGCGATGTTTATCCGTTTATGCATATTATTTTGCTTAGGACGACGGTAGCATTATAAGATGATCCCTCACTAAAATTTCAAGTTAAATTGTGTTCTCCCCAAGTATGCACCGTTGCGAAGGTTCGTCGTTTCGAAGCACCTCGTGATGATCGGGTGTGATAGACTCTACGTTCGCATACAACGGGTGTAAGTCAGATTTACACATGCGGAATACTTGGGTTAAACTTGACGAGCCTAGCATGTACAGACATGGCCTCGGAACACAGGAGACCGAAAGGTCAAACATGAGTCATAGAGTAGATATGATCAACATGGAGATGTTCACCATTGAAACCACCTCATCTCACGTGATGATCGACTTGGGTTGGTGGATTTGGATCATGTCACACTTAGACAACCTGAGGGATGTTGATTTGAGTGGGAGTTGTTTATTAATATGATTAATTGAACTCATTATCATGAACATAGTCTAAAGTTGTTTTTGCAAAATTTTGTTGTAGATCAATAGCTCGCGTTGTAGCTCCCCTGTGTTTTCGATACGTTCCTAGAGAAAATAGAGTTGAAAGACGATGGTAGAAATAATGCGGACTGGGTCCGTGATGACCCACAAGTATAGGGGATCTATCGTAGTCCTTTCTATAAGTAAGAGTGTCGAACCCAACAAGGAGCAGAAGGAAATGACAAGCGGTTTTCAGTAAGGTATTCTCTGCAAGCACTGAAATTATTGGTAACAGATAGTTTTGTGATTGGATAATTCGTAACGGATAGCAAGTAACAAATGTAACAAAGGTGCAGCAAGGTGGCCCAATCCTTTTTGTAGCAAAGGACAAGCCTGGACAAACTCTTATATAAAGCAAAGCGCTCCCGAGGACACATGGGAATTTCCGTCAAGCTAGTTTTCATCATGCTCATATGATTCGCGTTCGTTACTTTGATAATTTGATATGTGGGTGGACCGGTGCTTGGGTGCTGTCCTTACTTGGACAAGCCTCCCACTTATGATTAACCTCTCTCGCAAGCATCCGCAACTACAAAAGAAGAATTAAGATAAATCTAACCATAGCATGAAACATATGGATCCAAATCAACCCCTTACGAAGCAACGCATAAACTAGGGTTTAAGCTTCTGTCACTCTAGCAACCCATCATCTACTTATTACTTCCCAATGCCTTCCTCTAGGCCCAAATAGTGGTGAAGTGTCATGTAGTCGACGTTCACATAACACCACTAGAGGAGAGACAACATACATCTCATCAAAATATCGAACGAATACCAAATTCACATGATTACTTATAACAAGACTTATCCCATGCCCTCAGGAACAAACGTAATTACTCACAAAGCATATTCATGTTCATAATAAGAGGAGTATTAATTATCATTAAGGATCTGAACATATGATCTTCCACCAAGTAAACCAACTAGCATCAACTACAAGGAGTAATCAACACTACTAGCAACCCACAGGTACCAATCTGAGGTTTTAAGACAAAGATCGAATACAAGAGATGAACTAGGGTTTGAGAGGAGATGGTGCTGGTGAGGATGTTGGTGGAGATTGACCCCCTCTCGATGAGAGGATCGTTGGTGATGACGATGGCTTCGATTTCCCCCTCCGGGAGGGAAGTTTCCCCGGCAGAACAGCTCCGCCGGAGCCCTAGATTGGTTCTGTCCAAGTTCCGCCTCGAGACGGCGGCGCTTCGTCCCGAAAGCTCCCTTATGATTTTTTTTCCAGGTCAAAACCCTCCATATAGCAGAAGATGGGCACCGGAGGCCTGCCAGGGGGCCCACAAGCCACAGGGGCGCGCCCAGGGGGGTAGGGCGCGCCCCCTGGCTTGTGACTCCCTGGTGGGTCCCCTCTGGTACTTCTTTCGCCCAATATTTTTTATATATTCCAAAATAATTCTCCGTAGATTTTTAGGACTTTTGGAGTTGTGCAGAATAGGTATCTCAGATTTGCTCCTTTTCCAGTCCAGAATTCCAGCTGCCGGCATTCTCCCTCTTCATGTAAACCTTGTAAAATAAGAGAGAAAAGGCATAGGTATTGTACCATAATGTGTATTAACAACCCATAATGCAATAAATATCGATATAAAAGCATGATGCAAAATGGACGTATCAACTCCCCCAAGCTTAGACCTCGCTTGTCCTCAAGCGAAAGCCGAAATCGATAAATATGCCCACATGTTTAGAGATAGAGGTGTCGATAAAATAAAATATGGACATGAAGGCATCATGATTATCTTTAGAACAGCAACATATATTGACATATAATTTCTTATGCTAGAGTAACAATTCCTTCATAAGGTAAAGTATGAATCAAGAACTCTATTGAGAACCAACAAACTATGATCTCAGTCATTGAAGGAATTCCAATTTATCATAACGTAGGAAAGAGTCAATATAAGAGCTTGTAAAGCAAATCCACATACTCAATCATCTTTTAGTCTTTCATAATTGCTAACACTCATGCGGTACTTATGAGGTCAAAGCTTCAATCGGACACAGAGAAAGATAGGGGCTTATAGTTTTGCCTCCCAACTATTTACCTCAAGGGTAATCTCAACAGAAATAACTCATGCTCACCCACATCCGAGTGGATATATGTGTCTAGATCATTCCCCAACACATGACGCTTGCTAAGAGAGAAAGGCGAAATAAAGGAAGTGGTGAAGATCACCACTACTCTTGCATAAAGGTAAGTACTAGAAAGTAAAGGTAACAGATAGGCCCTTCGCAGAGGGAAGCAGAGGTTGTCATGCGCTTTTATAGTTGGATGCGCAATCCCTTAATGCAAAGGAACGTCACTTTATATTGCCCCTTGTGATAAAGAACTTTATTATGCAGTCCGTCGCTTTTATTTCTTCCATATCACAAGTTCGTATAAAGTTTATTTTCCTCACACTAATAGATTACACATATTTAGAGAGCAATTTTTATTGCTTGCACCGATGACAACTTACTTGAAGGATCTTGCTCAATCCATAGGTAGGTATGGTGGACTCTCATGGCAAAACTGGGTTAAGGGTGTTTGGATGCACAAGTAGTATCTCTACTTGGTGCAGAAGTTTTGGCTAATATGGGGTGGAAGCAAGCGTCACATGTTAAAGGATCTAAAACCATATAACTTCTATTCGGAAATAAGCAAACATAACCCATTAGGTTGTCTTCTTTGTCCAACATCAACTTCTTAGCATATAATATTTTAATGAGTGCTCACAATCATAAAAGATGTCCAGGATAATATATTTATATGTGAACCTCTCTTTCTTTATTACTTCCTTTTAATTGCAACAATGACCAATAGCTTTGTTTGTCAACTCACAACAAATTTCAATCAACATACCTCTTATATGTGAAGTCATCACCCCCCATAAGATCATCATATATCCTCTTTGCTTTTATTCTATACTTCTTTCGATTTCCTTTTCTCAAGATCATAGCAAGCAAGCAAAGCCCTCAACTCAAAACTACTTTTTATTATATAACTCTCGGACTTGCTTACATGGGAGGAACATAAAGCAAAACTTAAAACTAGATCATACTAAAGACTTTATTGTACTAGATCAAGATATAACCAAAAGGATCGAACTAAGAAAAACGATAAAAGTAAAAGATGTGATGGTGATACGATACCGGGGCACCTCCCCCAAGCTTGGCACAAGCCAAGGGGAGTGCCCATACCCATGTGCTTAGTTGTCTTTCTTCGGAGGCGGTGATGTTATATTCTTGGCGATGATGCCCCTCAGAATGTGATTCTCTTCCTCAAGCTTGTTATTTCGCTGTCTGAGATCCATTATTTCCTTGCGAAGTTTTCCAGTGACGGTTAGAGGTCCCATCACCCATGGATGTTTCATTGCTGCGGGGGAAGAAGCAACACTCTTTTTCATATTTTCATAAGTAAGAAATTTAGCATTGGGAGGGATGACCGAATTCGGAATTGCTGAGCTCTGAAGTTCCTCCAACATGGCTCCAAGTTGTAGACGAGAGGTAACTTCTTGGTCTTCCTCCATGGCATCCATCCTTTTCAAGTCGGCCTCCATCTCTTCCTCCGTGGCCTGCCCGAAGTGGTTGGCTTCGCTGTAAACTCCAGGCCCCGGTGTCAGGTGAGAGGTACGGCTCTCCCCGATCGACTCTTGCGAAGACATCTTGCTCTAAATCTGCTGCAGAAACAGCTCAAAACGAAAACAGGAGGTATTGTCGTGATACGAAGGTCAAAACCTTCGGGAGAATATATAATGAATTTTTACCGACCAGAAGGAGTACACCACAAGAAAACAGAGTCCGGAGGGTACACGGGGTGGCCACAAGTCATTAGGGCGCGCCCAGGGGGGTAGGGCGCGCCCCCCTGGCTTGTCGCCTCCTCGTGCACTCTTCGGACTACTTTAAATTTTCCTAATTTATTAAATATTCCAAAACGGATAAAAATTGCTATTGGAAAAGTTTTGGAGTCGGTTTGCTTACCGTAGCACATACCTATTCCTTTTCGGAGTCTGAAACGTTTTGGAAGGTCTCCCTAATATACTCCTCCGGAGTTATGGTATTGATAATATTGGTTTCAACATTTATGGGAGTACCTGAGATATAATGTTTGATTCTTTGCCCGTTTACCACCTTCGGATTTGTGCCTTCGACGTTGTTGATCTTGATGGCACCGGAACGATATACTTCCTCGATAATGTAAGGCCCTTCCCATTTAGAGAGAAGTTTTCCTGCAAAAAATCTTAAACGAGAATTGTATAGCAAGACATGATCACCTACATTGAATTCACGCTTTTGTATCCTTTTATCATGCCATCTCTTAACCTTTTCTTTAAACAACTTGGCATTCTCATAGGCCTGGGTTCTCCATTCATCAAGTGAGCTAATGTCAAATAACCGCTTCTCACCAGCAAGTTTGAAATCATAGTTGAGCTCTTTAATTGCCCAATAAGCTTTATGTTCTAGCTCTAGAGGTAAGTGACATGCTTTACCATAAACCATCTTATACGGAGACATACCCATAGGGTTTTTATAAGCAGTTCTATAAGCCCATAATGCATCATCAAGTTTCTTAGACCAATTCTTTCTGGATCTATTAACAGTCTTCTGCAAGATCAATTTAATTTCTCTATTGCTCAATTCTACTTGACCACTAGACTAAGGGTGATAAGGGGATGCAATTCTATGATTAACATCATACTTAGCAAGCAATTTACGGAAAGCACCATGAATAAAGTGTGAACCACCATCAGTCATTAAATATCTAGGGACTCAAAATCTAGGGAAAATAACCTCTTTAAGCATTTTAATAGAAGTGTTATGATCAGCGCTACTAGTTGGAATAGCTTCTACCCACTTAGTAACATAATCAACAACAACTAGAATATGAGTATACCCGTTAGATTGTGGAAAAGGTCCCATATAATCAAAACCCCAAACATCAAATGGTTCAATAACAAGAGAGTAATTCATAGGCATTTCCTAACGTCTACTAATATTACCAATTCTTTGACATTCATCGCAAGACAAGACAAACTTACGAGCATCCTTGAAGAGAGTAGGCCAATAAAAACCAGATTGTAGTACCTTATGTGCAGTTCTATCTCCAGCGTGGTGTCCTCCGTAGGCCTCGGAATGTCACTTGTGGAGGATCTGTTCCTAGTCATGCTCAGGCACACAACGTCTAATAACACCATCTACTCCTTCTTTATAAAGGTGTGGATCATCCCAAAAGTAATGTCTTAAATCATAAAAGAACTTTTTCTTTTGTTGGTATGTGAAACTAGGTGGTATAAATTTAGCAACAATGTAATTAGCATAATCAGCATACCAAGGAGCATTGCGCGAAGCATTTATGACAGCTAATTGTTCATCAGGAAAGTTATCGTCAATAGGTAGTGGGTCATCAAGAACATTCTCTAATCTAGACAAGTTATCTGCTACGGGGTTATCAGCACCCTTTCTATCAATAATATGCAAATCAAATTCTTGTAGCAGAAGAACCCATCTAATAAGTCTAGGTTTAGCATCTTTCTTTTCCATAAGGTATTTAATAGCAGCATGATCAGTGTGAACAGTTACTTTGGAATCAACAATATAAGGTCTGAACTTATCACAAGCAAACACAACTGCTAAAAATTCCTTTTCAGTGGTAGCATAGTTTCTTTGAGCACTGTCTAGAGTTTTACTAGCATAATGGATAACATTTAATTTCCTATCAACTCTTTGTCCTAGAACAGCACCAACGGCATAATCACTAGCATCACACATAATTTCAAAGGGTAGGTTCCAATCAGGTGGTTGAACAACAGGTGCGGAAATCAAGGCATTCTTAAGAATTTCAAATGCTTCTACACAATCATCATCAAAAACGAATGGAACATCTTTTTGCAAAAGATTGGTGAGAGGCCTAGAAATCTTAGAGAAGTCTTTAATAAACCTCCTATAGAAACCAGCATGACCAAGGAAACTTCTTATACCTCTGATATCCGTGGGACACGGCATTTTTTCAATAGCATCAACTTTAGCTTTATCAACCTCAATACCTCTTTCGGAGATTTTGTGCCCCAAGACAATACCTTCATTAACCATAAAGTGGCACTTTTCCCAATTCAAGACAAGATTAGTTTCTTCGCATCTCTGCAAAACTCGATCAAGGTTGCTCAAGCAATCATCAAAAGAAATTTCGTAAACGGAAAAATCATCCATGAAAACCTCAACAATCTTTTCACAAAAGTCAGAGAATATAGCCATCATACATCTTTGAAAGGTAGCAGGTGCATTGCATAAACCAAAAGGCATACGTCTATAAGCAAAGGTACCGAAAGGACAAGTAAAAGTGGTCTTTTCTTGATCCTCTTTTGACACAGGTATTTGAGAGAAACCAGAATAACCATCTAGAAAGCAAAAATGTGTATGTTTGGATAGTCTTTCTAGCATTTGATCAATAAAAGGTAGAGGGTAATGATCTTTCCTAGTAGCTTTATTTAATTTCCCAAAATCAATTACCATTCTATATCATGTAACAATTCTTTGCGGGATCAATTCATTTTTATCATTAGGAACAACGGTAATACCTCCCTTCTTAGGGACACAATGAACGGGACTAACCCATCTACTATCAGCAATAGGATAAATTATACCTGCCTCCAGAAGCTTTAGTATTTCATTTCTTACCACTTCTTTCATTTTAGGATTTAACCATCGTTGGTGATCAACAACTGGTTTAGCATCAGGCTCCATATTGATTTTATGCTGACATAGAGTGGGACTAATGCCCTTAAGATCATCAAGAGTATATCCAATAGCAGCACGGTGCTTCCTCAAAGTTTTCAATAATCTCTTTTCTTCATGCTCTGAAAGGTTAGCACTAATAATAACATGATATATCTCCTTTTCATCAAGATAAGCATATTTCAGAGTATCAGGTAATTGTTTAAGCTCAAACACGGGATCACCCTTGGGTGGAGGAGGATCCCCAAGTATTTCAACAGGCAAGTTGTGTTTCAAAATAGGCTGCTAATCAAAGAAAATCTTATCTATTTCATTCCTTTCATTCATATGCATATCATTTTCATGGTCTAGCAAATATTGTTCTAAAGGATCAGTAGGAGGCACGGCAATAGAAGCGAGACCAATAATTTCATCTTTACTAGGCAATTCTTTGTCATGGGGTTGTCTACGAAATTTAGAGAAATTGAACTCATGAGACGCATCCCCAAAACTTACAGTAACAGTTTCTTTCTCACAATCTATCTTAGCATTAACAGTATTCAAGAAAGGTCTACCAAATGTAATGGGACAAAAATCATCTTGTGGGGAACCAAGAACAAGAAAATCAGTAGGATACTTTATTTTCCCACACAAGACTTCAACATCTCTAACAATCCCAATTGGTGCAATAGTATCTCTATTAGCAAGCTTAATGGTAACATCAATTCCCTCTAATTCAGCCGGTGCAATATCATTCATAATTTATTGGTATAAGGTAAAGGGAATTGCACTCACACTAGCACCCACATCACATAAACCATGATAACAATGATCTCCTATTTTAACAGAAACAACAGGCATGCCAACAATAGGTCTATGTTTACCTTTAGTATCAGGTCTAGCAATTCTAGCAGCTTCATCACAGAAATGAATAACATGCCCATCAATATTATCAACCAAGAGATCTTTAACCATAGCAATACTAGGTTCAACTTTAATTTGTTCAGGGGGCATAGGTGTTCTAGTACAACTCTTACGAACCACAGTTGAAGCTTTAGCATGTTCCTTTATTCTAACAGGGAAGGGTGGTTTCTCAATATAAGCAGCAGGAATAACATGATCACCATTATAAATAATAGTCTCTTCTTCAACTATAATAGGTTCAACTACTTTCACTTCAACGGGAGGATGCTATTTAAACCACTTCTCCTTAGGGAGATCAACATGAGCAGCAAAAGATTCACAGAAAGAAGCTACTATCTCAGAGTCAAGTCCATATTTAGTGCTAAATTCACGAAAAGCATCGGTGTCTATAAAGGATTTAACACAATCAAACTTAAGGTTTATACCTGACTCATTACCTTCGTCGAGTTCCCAATCTTCAGAGTTGTGTTTAATTATTTCCAATAAGTCCCATTTGAATTCAATATCTTTCTTCATAAAGGAACCAGCACAAGAAGTATCGAGCATGGATTGATCATTACGAGAAAGCCGAGCATAAAAATTCTGAATAATAATTTCTCTTGGGAGCTCATGATTGGGGCATGAATATAACATTGACTTAAGCCTCCCCCAAGCTTGAGCGATTCTTTCTCCTTCACGAGGCCAAAAATTATAAATATAATTCCGATCACGATGAACCAGATGCATAGGATAAAACTTCTGATGAAATTCCAATTTCAATCGGTTGTAGTTCCATGATCCAATATCATCACATAGCCTATACCATGTAAATGCCTTCTCCTTCAAAGATAAAGGAAAGACCTTCTTCTTGACATCATCCTCGGGCAAACCTGCAAGCTTAAATAATCCACAAACTTCATCCACATAGATTAGATGCAAATCAGGATGTAGTGTTCCATCTCCTGCATAAGGATTAGCTAGCAGTTTCTCTATCATACCCGAAGGAATTTCATAATAAATATTTTCAGTAGGTGCAGCAGGTTGAGGAGCATCTCTTTGTGCTTCCGGTCGGGGTGAAGATACCCCGAACAAGCCCCTCAAAGGATTATTTTCCATAGTAACAAGTGACAGTAAATTTCAGCACAATATATAAATTTTTCCTTACCAAGTTCCACTCACCAAAGGCGCTTCACTCCCCGGCAACGGCACCAGAAAAGAGTCTTGATGACCCACAAGTATAGGGGGTCTATCGTAGTCCTTTCGATAAGTAAGAGTGTCGAACCCAACGAGGAGCAGAAGGAAATGACAGGCGGTTTTCAGTAAGGTATTCTCTGCAAGCACTGAAATTATCGGTAACAGATAGTTTTGTGATAGGATAATTCGTAACGGATAGCAAGTAACAAATGTAACAAAGGTGCAGCAAGGTGGCCCAATCCTTTTTGTAGCAAAGTACAAGCCTGGACAAACTCTTATATAAAGCAAAGTGCTCCCGAGGACACATGGGAATTTCCGTCAAGCTAGTTTTCATCATGCTCATATGATTCGCGTTCGTTACTTTGATAATTTGATATATGGGTGGACCGGTGCTTGGGTGCTGTCCTTACTTGGACAAGCCTCCCACTTATGATTAACCTCTCTCGCAAGCATCCGCAACTACAAAAGAAGAATTAAGATAAATCTAACCATAGCATGAAACATATGGATCCAAATCAACCCCTTACGAAGCAACGCATAAACTAGGGTTTAAGCTTCTGTCACTCTAGCAACCCAGCATCTACTTATTACTTCCCAATGCCTTCCTCTAGGCCCAAATAGTGGTGAAGTGTCATGTAGTCGACGTTCACATAACACCACTAGAGGAGAGACAACATACATCTCATCAAAATATCGAACGAATACCAAATTCACATGATTACTTATAACAAGACTTATCCCATGTCCTCAGGAACAAACGTAATTACTCACAAAGCATATTCATGTTCATAATCAGAGGAGTATTAATTATCATTAAGGATCTAAACATATGATCTTCCACCAAATAAACCAACTAGCATCAACTACAAGGAGTAATCAACACTACTAGCAACCCACATGTACCAATCTGAGGTTTTGAGACAAAGATCGAATACAAGAGATGAACTAGGGTTTGAGAGGAGATGGTGCTGGTGAGGATGTTGGTGGAGATTGACCCCCTCACGATGAGAGGATCGTTGGTGATGACGATGGCTTCGATTTCCCCCTCCGGGAGGGAAGTTTCCCCGGCAGAACAGCTCCGCCGGAGCCCTAGATTGGTTCTGTCCAAGTTCCACCTCGAGACGGCGGCGCTTCGTCCCGAAAGCTCCCTTATGATTTTTTCCAGGTCAAAACCCTCCATATAGCAGAAGATGGGCACCGGAGGCCTGCCAGGGGGCCCACAAGCCACAGGGGCGCGCCTAGGGGGGTAGGGCGCGCCCCCCTGGCTTGTGACTCCCTGGTGGGTCCCCTCTGGTACTTCTTTCGCCCAATATTTTTTATATATTCCAAAATAATTCTCCGTAGATTTTCAGGACTTTTGGAGTTGTGCAGAATAGGTATCTCAGATTTGCTCCTTTTCCAGTCCAGAATTCCAGCTGCCAGCATTCTCCCTCTTCATGTAAACCTTGTAAAATAAGAGAGAAAAGGCATAAGTATTGTACCATAATGTGTATTAACAGCCCATAATGCAATAAATATCGATATAAAAGCATGATGCAAAATGGACGTATCATTCCGTGATCTGAGGATTGTCCTCATTGCTGCAGAGAAGGCTTATGTCCTTGATGCACCGCTCGGTGCGCCACCCCCTCAAGCGTCGTCTATGGATGTTGTGAACAAATGACAGGCACGTTCTGATGACTACTTGATAGTTTAGTGCGTCATGCATTACGACTTAGAATTGAGGCTCCAAACACGTTTTGAACGCCATGGATCATATGAGATGTTCCAAGATCTAAAATTGGTATTCCAGGCTCATGCCCGTGTTGAGAGGTATGAGAACTCTGACATGTTCTTTGCTTACAAGATGGAGGATAATTGCTCAGTCAGTCAGCATGTGCTCAGAATGTCTGGGTGCTACAATCGCTTGAATCAAGTGGGAGTTCATCTTCCAGATAAGATAGTGATTGATAGAGTTCTCCAAGTCACTGCCACCAAGCTACTAGAGCTTCGTGATAAACTATAACATGCAAGGGATAGAGAAGATGACCCCTGAGCTATTCGCGATGTTTTACGACGCGAAGGTAGAAATCAAGAAGGAGCATCAAGTGTTGATGGTAAGACCACTAGTTTCAAAAAGGGCAAGGGCAAGAAGGGAAACTTCAAGAATGGCAAAACAGTTGCCGCTCCAGTGAAGAAACCCAAGGTTGAACCCAAACCTGAGACTAAGTGCTTCTATTGTAAGGGGAATGGTCACTGATAGCGGAACTACCCCAAATACTTGGTAGATAAGAAGGATGGCAACGTCAACAAAAGTATATTTGATATACGTGTTATTGATGTGTACCTTACTAGTACTCCTAGTAGCACATGGGTATTAGATATCGGTTCAATTGCTAATATTGGTAACTCGAAATAAAAGCTACGGAATAAACGGAGACTAGCTAAGGGCGAGGTGATGATGTGTGTTGGAAGTGTTTCCAAGGTTGATGTGATCATCATCGCACGCTCCCTCTACCTTCGGGATTAGTGTTGAACCTAAATAAATGTTATTTGGTGTTGGCGTTGAGCATGAACATGATTAGATCGTGTTTATTGCAATAAGGTTATTCATTTAAGTCAGAGAATAATGGTTATTATGTTTACATGAATAATACCTTCAATGGTCATGCACCCAATGTGAATGGTTTATTGAATCTCGATCGTAGTGCTACACATGTTCATAATATTGATGCCAAAAGATGCAAAGTTAATAATGATAGTACCACATACTTGTGGCACTGCCGCTAAGGTCATATTGGTGTAAACCGCTGATGTCTACTATGCAACTTTATTCTTGTAGACTTTGTTGGGCCTCCAAGCGCAGAGTTTTGTAGGACAGTAGCAATTTTCCCTCAAGTGGATGACCTAAGGTTTATCAATCCGTGGGAGGTGTAGGATGAAGATGGTCTCTCTCAAACAACCCTGCAATCAAATACAAGAAATCTCTTGTGTCCCCAACACACCCAATACAATGGCAAATTGTATAGGTGCACTAGTTCAACGAAGAGATGGTGATACAAGTGCAATATGGATGGTAGATATAGGTTTTTGTAATCTGAAAATTTAAAAACAGCAAGGTAGCAAGTGACAAAAGTGAGCACAAACGGTATTGCAATGCTTGAAAATAAGGCCTAGGGTTCGTACTTTCGCTAGTGCAATCTCTCAACAATGCTAATATAATTGGATCACATAACCATCCCTCAATGTGCAACGAAGAATCACTCCAAAGTTCTTATCTACCGGAGAACATAAGAAGAAATTGTTTGTAGGGTACAAAACCACCTTAAAGTTATCCTTTCCGATCGATCTATTCAAGAGTTCGTACTAAGATAACATCAAGTTATCCTTTCCTTTTGATCTATCTAAGAGTTCGTACTAGAATAACACCATATGATACGCATCAACCAACTCTAATGTCACCTAAATACTCCAATGTCACCACAAGTATCCATGAGTTAATTATACGATACGCATCAACCAACTTCAGATTCATAATACTCAATCCAACACAAAGAACCTCAAAGAGTGCCCCAAGATTTCTATCGGAGAACGTAGGACAAGAACGTGCATCAACCCCTATGCATAGATTACCCCAATGTCACCTCGGGAATCCACAAGTTGAGTAACAAAACATATATCTAGTGGATCAATAGAATACCCCATTGTCACTACGGGTATCCGCATGCAAGACATATATCAAGTGTTCTCAAATCCAATATTCAATCCAACATAACGATATCTCAAAGGGAAAGATTCAATTCATCACAACATGATAGCAAGGGAATAACATCATATGATCCGACTATATTAACAAAGCCCGTGATACATCAAGATCGTGACATCTCAAGAACATGAGAGAGAGAGATTGAACACATAGCTACTGGTACATACCCTCAGCCCCGACGGTGGACTACTCCCTCCTCGTCATGGCCTCCGCTGGGATGATGAAGATGGCCACCGGAGATGGATTCCCCTCTCCGGCAGGGTACTGGAACGTCTCCAGATTGGTTTTTCGTCGATACGGAGAGTTGCGGCGGCGGAACGGAGAGTATAGGGTTATTTCTGATGGTTTCTATATTTATAGGATTTTTGAGCGTCGGTTTCACGCGAAGATGGGCCACGAGGTGGGCACGATACACCAGGGCCCGCCGGGGGGGGCTGGCACGCCCTGGCGGGTTGTGCCCACCTCGTGGCTCGTCTGGCCCTCCCACGAAGCATCTAGTGCCTCTTTTGTTCCAAAAAAATTGTCAAAAGTTTCGGGTGATTCCGAGAACTTTCATTTTCTGCACAAAAACAACACCACGGTAGTTCTGCTGAAAACAGCGTCAGTCCGGGTTAGTTCTAAATAAATCATATAAAGTGCATCAAAACCATATAAAATTATTATAAACATAGGTGAATATGGCATGAATACTTCATAAATTATCGATACGTTGGAGACGTATCAGCATCCCCAAGCTTAATTCCTGCTCGTCCACGAGTAGGTAAATGATAAAAGAACAAATTTATGAATTGTGAATGCTAGCATAATATATAAGTTTGATCATTGATAATTTTAGTCAATTTTCTAGCATCATAACCAGTAACTTTTTCTCATAAAAATCATCATGATAGAGTAGCAACCAATTCACATGTTATGGTTCAAACAATGAATTCTCTTGAAACTTAGCAACCTATGTTCTTAGTCACCAAACAATTCCAATTCAACTTATTCTCAACAAAGTCTAAGTAAGAGCTCCACATACTCAATCATCATATAGTCTTCTATGATTGCTATACTCAAAGCATATTTTTAGAACAAATGGCATCCATCAAACACAGAGAAAGATAGGGGCTTAATGTTTCGCCTCCCAACTCATTTATCATAGAGATAATTGTCAACAATAATAAATCATGATCAAATATATTTGACTGGCCATATGTGCCTAGATCTTTCCCCACCACATGATGCTTGCCAACTAATAGAAGTAGGTTGGAATAAGAAGTTGACTCAGCATGAAAAGTAAATAACATGAAAGTAAATAGATTGTCCCTTCGCAGAGGGAAGCAGGGATTTGCATATGTGCGAGAGCTCATTGTTTAAAACAGAGATAAATATAATTTTGGGAGGTGCACCCTTCCTGTCAACGTTACGACCAAGAGTTATCAATATCTTCCATGTTAAACACATTAGCGACGGTTCCCAAGCGGTAAAAGTAAAGGTTTACCCCCCCCCCCCTCCACCAACAAACACACTCGACGGCTAGCCGAATCCACGGGTACCGTACATACCAACAACATTCCTGGGGGAGTTTTGATTAATTATTTGTTTTTTTATTTCGGGACTGGGAATCCCTATTACCGCCCCTCTCGTGCAAGGACGAGTGAATAAACACTCATCATGAGAATAACCCGCTTAACATGGAAGATACTGACCGCCCTCTGTCGCTCCATGAGCGGTCCAGGCACACAAAGCAGATGTTCATTTGAAATTTTAGAGGTGACACATGCAAATTTACTTGGAATGGCAGTGAAATACCATATATAGGTAGGTATGGTGGACTCTTATGGAAGAAACTTGGCTCAAGGATTTGGATGCACAAGTAGTATCTCTACTTAGTACAAAGTGTTGGCTAGCAAAAGGTTCTAAACAAGCACCACATGTTGGAGGATCCATAACAATATAACTTCTATGCAAATATACACAACCATAACTCATTACATTGTCTTCCTTGTACAACTTCAACTAATTTGCTCAAGTTTGAAAATAATTAATGGGTATTCACAATCATAGAAGATGTCCAAGATAATATATTTGTATGTGAAAGTTCTCTTCCTTATACTAATCATTCACGAATTGCTTGTATGACCAATATTGTGATTGTCAAACCTCAATAGATTTTACTTTCTAAACTAGATGTGAAGCTACTACTAAGCATAAAGCTCATTGATAAATTCAGATTTATGATATTTCATTCATTCACAATTTACTCATAGGATATAAGTGAAGTACAAGAGTAAATGACAAGCTACTCTCAAAAGATATAAGTGAAGATCAATGAGTAGTCAAACAATTAAGTAGCTATGTGAGGGCTCTCTCTCTCAATAAATAATTTTAGATCTGAGTATTGTACTAAACAGCAAGCAAAAGAAAAACAGCACTCCAAGAATAGCACGCATCAAGTGAACGAATAAAAATTTAGGCTCAACATAGGCTAACCGATAATTGTCGATGAAGAGAGGTGGGATGCGTAGCATCCCCAAGCTTAGATGCTTGAGACTTCTTGAAATATTTACTTGGGGTGCCTTGGGAATCCCCAAGCTTGAGCTTTTGTATCTCGTTCAATCCTCTCATATCCCGGTTTCACCTATTCTCAAAAACTTCATCCACACAGAACTCGAAAAGAACTCGTGAGATAGGTTAGTACACATAAGAATAAATCCACACTTCATGTACTGCCAAGACAAGTTGCACAATAATTTTCAAACATCATCTACTATTTACTATCATTTCCACAATTTATATCTACCACTATAGGCTATGGAAACTATAGGATAAGTAGATAACAAAACTATGACAGCAATCTGTCCAAACAGAACAGTCTGTAGCAATTTATGAAAACAGTGTACTTATGTAACTCAAACAATTATGAAAATTTAGTACATGCTAAATAATGTATATTAAAATACTGTGTAAAAATTTCAGAAACTTTCCACGTTCCAGTAAAATATGAAAATTCAAACACTACAGCAAAAGTTTCTGTTTTTACACAGCACACATCAAAACATGCAATGCAAGCATCCTAAGACAATTCTTGGAACTTTTTATTGAAAAACAAGATTATAAATAATACCTAACAGAAAATAACAAGATATAATGACAATCCAAGCAAAGCACATATTATGTGACGAATAAAAATATAGCTCTAAGTAAGATATACCGATAATGTTGAAGACGAAAGAGGGGATGCCTTCCGGGGCATCCCCAAGCTTAGGCGCTTGAGTCTTCCATGGATATTACCTTGGGGGTGCCTTGGGCATCCCCAAGCTTAGGTTCTTGTCACTCCTTATTCTCCTCATATCGGTGTCTCACCCAAAACTTGAAAACTTCAAACACACAAAACTTAACGGAACTTCGTGAGAAGTGTTAGTGTAATAAAGATAAATCATTCACTTAGGTACTGTCAAGACAAGATTAATAATTGTTCCCACATGATACCTACTGTATTCTATCATTCCCATAATTTATACCACTAAATATAAGTTATGGAAACACTAAAACAAGCAAACTATGCATGCAAAACAGAATCTGTCAGAATAAGAACAGTCTGTGAAGATCTGTAGTATAGCCATACTTCCCTGTCTCTAAAAATTCTGAAACCTTCGGACAACCTGAATAATTTGTATATCAAGACTGTGTAAAAAATTCATATCATTATCACGCTCCATTAAAATATGAAAATTCTTGTACTGGAGTCAAAAGTTTCTGTTTTGGTTCAGCATCTATTCTACTCATCTTGTGAGTCATCCCAAAGGCTTTACTTGGCACTTTATTGAAATAAAAGGCACAAAACATGATTACTACAGTAGCTTAATCATATTAACACACAATAATAGAAAGTAAAAGTGTTGGGTTGTCTCCCAACAAGTGCTTTTCTTTAAAGCCTTTTAGCTAGGCATGATGATTTCAATGATGCTCACATAGGAATAGTATTTGAGACATGTAAGAGAGCATCATGAATCTCATGACAAGTACATTTAAGTCTAACCCACTTCCTATGCATAGGTATTTTGTTAGCAAACAATTTATGGGAACAAGAATCAACTAGCATAGGAAGGCAAAACAAGCATAACTTCAAAATTTCCAACACATGGAAAGGAAACTTGATATTATTGCAATTCCTACAAGCATATGTTCCTCCCTGATAATAATTTTTAGTAGCATCATGAAGGAATTCAACAATATAACTATCACATAAAGAATTCTTTTCATGATCTACAAGCATAAAATTTTCATTACTCTCCACATAAGCAACTTTCTTCTCATTCATTGTAGTGAAAGCAAACTCAACAAAATAACTATCATGAGAAACTTGATTGACATAACCACATTCAATATTAAAATCATGATGACAAGTTTCATGGTTATCATTATTATTTATAGCATACATGTCATCACAATAATCATCATATATAGGAGGCATGCCATCATCATCATAAATTTGCTCATCAAAACTTGGGGGACTAAAAAATATCATCTTCATCAAGCATAGCATCCCCAAGCTTGTGGCTTTGTATATCATTAGCATCATGGATATTCAGAGAATTCATACTAGCAACATTGCAATCATGCTCATCATTCAAGGAATTCTCATTAAATATTTTCATAATTTGTTCCTCTACCAATTGAGCACAATTTTCTGAATCCTTATTTTCACGAAAGACATTATAAAGACGATACAAATGATGCAACCTAAACTCCATTTTTTTGTAGTTTTCTTTTATAAAACCAAACTAGTGAAAAACAAGAAACTAAAATATTTAATTGCAAGATCTAAAGATATACCTTCAAGCACTCACCTCCCTGGCAACGGTGCCAGAAAAGAGCTTGATGTCTACTACGCAACTTTATTCTTGTAGACTTTGTTGGGCCTCCAAGCGCAGAGTTTTGTAGGACAGTAGCAATTTTCCCTCAAGTGGATGACCTAAGGTTTATCAATCCGTGGGACGTGTAGGATGAATATGGTCTCTCTCAAACAACCTGCAATCAAATACAAGAAATCTCTTGTGTCCCCAACACACCCAATACAATGGAAAATTGTATAGGTGCACTAGTTCGGCGAAGAGATGGTGATACACGTGCAATATGGATGGTAGATATAGGTTTTTGTAATCTGAAAATATAAAAACAGCAAGGTAGCAAGTGACAAAAGTGAGCACAAATGGTATTGCAATGCTCGAAAACAAGGCCTAGGGTCCGTACTTTTGCTAGTGCAATCTCTCAACAATGCTAATATAATTGGATCACATAACCATCCCTCAATGTGCAACGAAGAATCACTCCAAAGTTCTTATCTAGCGGAGAACATAAGAAGAAATTGTTTGTAGGGTACGAAACCACCTTAAAGTTATCCTTTCTGATCGATCTATTCAAGAGTTCGTACTAAGATAACATCAAGTTATCCTTTCCGTTCGATCTATCTAAGAGTTCGTACTAGAATAACACCATATGATACGCATCAACCAACTCTAATGTCACCTTGATACTCCAATGTCACCACAAATATCCATGAGTTAATTATACGATACACATCAAACAATTTCATATTCATAATACTCAATCCAACACAAAGAACCTCAAAGAGTGCCCCAAGATTTCTATCGGAGAATGTAGGACAAGAACGTGCATCAACCCCTATGCATAGATTACCCCAATGTCACCTCGGGAATCCGCAAGTTGAGTACCAAAACATATATCAAGTGGATCAATAGAATACCCCATTGTCACTACGGGTATCCGCATGCAAGACATATATCAAGTGTTCTCAAATCCAATATTCAATCCAACATAACGATATCTCAAAGGGAAAGATTCAATTCATCACAGCATGATAGCAAGGGAATAACATCATATGATCCGACTATATTAACAAAGCCCGGGATATATCAAGATCGTGACATCTCAAGAACACGAGAGAGAGAGATTGAACACATAGCTACTGGTACATACCCTCAGTCCCGAGGGTGGACTACTCCCTCCTCATCATGGCCTCCGCCGGGATGATGAAGATGGCCATCGTTAGATGGATTCCCCTCTCCGGCAGGGTACTGGAACGTCTCCAGATTGGTTTTTCATCGATATGGAGAGTTGCGGCGGTGGAACGGAGAGTCTAGGGTTATTTCTGATGGTTTCTATATTTATAGGATTTTTGAGCGTCGGTTTCACGCGAAGATGGGCCACAAGGTGGGCATGATACACCAGGGTGCGTCGGGGGGGCCTGGCATGCCCTGGCGGGTTGTGCCCACCTCATGGCTCGTCTGGCTCTCCCACGAAGCATCTAGTGCCTCTTTTGTTCCAAAAAAATCGTCAAAAAGTTTCGGGCGATTCCGATAACTTTCATTTTCTACACAAAAACAACACCACGGTAGTTCTGCTGAAAACAGCGTCAGTCTGGGTTAGTTCTAAATAAATAATATAAAGTGCATCAAAACCATATAAAAGTATTGTAAACATAGGTGAATATGGCATGAATACTTCATAAATTATCGATACGTTTGAGACGTATCAACCGCATGAAGAAACTCCGTGCTGATGGATCTTTGGACTCACTCGATTTCAAATCGGTTGAGACATGCGGACCATGCCTCATAGGCAAGATGACTAAGACCCCGTTTTCCGATATGATTGAGCGGGCAAGTGACTTATTGGAAATAATACATGTTGATGTATGCGGTCCAAATGAGTGTTGAAGCGTGCGGTGGATATCGTTATTTTCTTACCTTCACTGATGATTTGAGTAGATATGGGTATATTTACTTAATGAAACACAAGTCTGAAACATTTGAAAAGTTCAAGCAATTTCAGAGTGAAGTTGAAGATCATCGTGACAAGAAGATAAAATGTCTACGATATGATCGTGGAGGTGAATATCCGAGTTACGAGTTTGGTATGCAACTTAAGACAATGTGGAAATTGTTTCACAACTCACGCTGCCTGGAACACCATAGCGTGATGCTGTGTCCGAACGACGTAGTCGTGCTCTATTGGATATGGTGCATACTATGATGTCTCTTACCGATTTGCCACTATCATTTTGGGGTTATGCATTAGAGACACTACATTCACTTTAATAGGGCACCATCTAAATCCGTTGAGATGACACCGTATGAATTATGGTTTGGCAGAAACCTAAGTTGTCGTTTCTTAGAGTTTGGGAATGCGACAGTTATGTCTGATAAGCTCGAACCCAAAGCGGAAAAGTGCATCTTCTTAAGATACCCTAAAGCAACAATTGGGTATACCTTCTATCACAGATCCGAAGGCAAGGTCTTTGTTGCCAAGAATGGATCCTTTCTAGAGAAGGATGTTCTCTCGAAAGAAGTGAGTGGGAGGAAGGTAGAACTTGATAAGGTTATCGAACCTTCACTTGAATTGGATAAGTAGCGCAGCACAGAAAGGTGTTCATGTGATGCGTAAACCAATTGAAGAGGAAGCTAATGATTATGATCATGAAACTTCGGATCAAGTTACTACCGAACCTCGTAGGTCGACAAGGACATGTACTGCCCTGAGCGATACGGTGATCCTGTCTTGGAGGTCATGTTGTCAGACAACAGTGAACCTACGAGCTATGAAGAAGCGATGGTGGGCCCGGATTCCAACAAATAGCTAGGAGCCATGAAATCTGAGATAGGATCCATGTATGAAAACTAAGTATGGACTTTGGTAGACTTCCCGATGAACGGCAGGCCGTTAAGTACGAATGGATCTTTAAGAAGAAGACAGACACTGATGGTAAATGTCACCATTTATAAAGCTCGACTTGTCGCAAAGAGGTTTTCGACAAGTTCAAGGAGTTGACTACGATGAGACTTTCTCACCCGTAGCGATGCTCAAGTTTGTTGGAATTATGTTAGCAGTTGCTGCATTTTTCGATTATGAAATCTGGCAGATGGATGTCAAAATAGAGTTTCCTTAACAGTTTTCGTGAGGAAAGGTTGTATGTGATACAACCAGAAGGTTTTCTCTTTCCTAAGGATGCTAAAAGGTATGCAAGCTCCAGCGATCCTTCTATGGACTAGAGCAAGCATCTCGAAGTTGGAATATACGCTTTGATGAGGTAATCAAAGCTTTTGGGTTTGTACAAAGTTTATAAGAAACTTGTATTTACAAGAAAGTGAGTGGGAGCACTATAGAATTTCTGATAAGTATATGTGGATGACATATTGTTGATCGGAAATAATGTAGAATTTCTGGAAAGCATAAAGGGTTGTTTGAAAGGAGTTTTTCAAAGGAAGACCTGGATAAAGCTACTTAAATATTGGGCATCAAGATCTATAGAGATAGATCAAGATGCCTGATAAGACTTTCAATGAGTACATACCTTGAAAAGATTTTGAAAGAGTTCAAAATGGATCAGTCAAAGAAGGAGTTCTTGCCTGATTTGTAAGGTGTGAAGTTGAGTAAGACTCAAAGCTCGACCATGGCAGAAGAAAGAGAAAGGACGAAGGTCGCCCCGTATGCCTTAGCCATAGGCTCTATACGGTATGCCATGCTGTGTACCGCACCTGATGTGTGCCTTGCCGCGTGTCTGGCAAGGGGGTACAAGAGTGATCCAGGAGTGGATCACTGGACAGCGGTCAAAATTATCCTTAGTAATTGGAGGACTAAGGAAATGTTTCTCAATTATGGAGGTGATAAAGAGTTTGTCGTAAAGGGTTACATCGATGCAAGCTTTGACACCGATCCGGACGACTCTGAGTAGCAAACCGGATACGTATAGTGGAGCAAACATTTGGAATAGCTCCAAGTGGGGCGTAGTAGCAGCATCTACAATATGACATAGATATTTCCAAAGTATACACGGATCTAAATGTTGCAGACTCGTTGACTAAAACCTCTCTCACAAGCAAAACATGATCAAACCCCTGAACTCATTGGGTGTTAATCACATGGTGATGTGAACTAGATTATTGACTCTAATGCAAGTGGGAGACTATTGGAAATATGCCCTAGAGGCAATAATAAATTGGTTATTATCATATTTCCTTATTCATGATAATCGTTTATTATCCATGCTATAATTGTATTGATCGGAAACTCATATACATGTGTGGATACATAGACAACACTATGTCCCTAGTGAGCCTCTACTAGACTAGCTCGTTGATCAAATATGGTCAAGGTTTCTTGACCATAGACATGAGTTGTTATTTGATAACGGGATCACATCATTAGGAGAATAATGTGATGGACAAGACCCAACCGTAAGCATAGCATTTGATCGTGTTAGTTTATTGCTACTGCTTTATCCATGTCAAGTATCTGTTCCTACGACCATGAGATCATGCAACTCCCTGACACCGGAGGAATGCCTTGTGTGTATCAAACATCACAACGTAACTGGGTGACTATAAAGGTGCACTACAGGTATCTCCAAGGGTGTCTGTTGGGTTGGCGTGGATCGAGACTGGGATTTGTCACTCTATATGACGGAGAGGTATCCCTAGGCCCACTCGGTAATACAGCATCACAAGAAGCTTGCAAGAAATGTGACTAAGGAGTTATTCACGGGATCTTGTATTACGGAACAAGTAAGGAGACTTGCCGGTAACGAGATTGAACTAGGTATGGAGATACCGAAGATCGAATCTCGGGCAAGTAACATACCGCTGGACAAAGGGAACTGCATACGGGATTGATTGAATCCTTGGCATCGTGGTTCGACCGATAAAGATCTTCGTGGAATATGTGGGAACCAATATGGGCATCCAGGTCCCGCTATTGGTTATTGACCGGAGAGGTGTCTCGGTCATGTCCACATGATTCTCGAACCCGTAGGGTCCGCACGCTTAACATTCGGTGACGATATAGTATTATTGGGTTATGTATGTTGGTGACCGAATGTTGTTCGGAGTCTCGGATGAGATACCGGACGTCACGAAGAGCTCCAGAATGGTCCGGAGGTAAAGATTTATATATGGGAAGTCATATTTTGGCTACCGGAAAAGTTTCGGGTTTTTCCAGAATTGTACCAGGAAGCTTCTAGAAGGTTCCGAAAACTTCCGGAGGAGTTCGGAAGTCCACCAAGAGTTCCACCATGTCCCAAGGGTTTGCATGGGTTGAGGGGAGGCGCCCTGGCCTTATTGGGCCAGGCGCACAAGTCCCTCAAGGCCCATGTGGCTTGGGAGAGGTGGAAAGTCCACGTGTGTATGGAAAGGGAGGGAATTGGACTAGGAGTCCAACTCCTCCCCCTTGGCTGCGCCCTAGGGCTTGGAGGGGCTGATCTCCATGCCCCTCCACCTATATATAGAGGGTAGGGGGCGCCCCAAGAGGACACACCAAGCCCTTGGCGCCCCTCTCTCTCCCTAGATCGTTTTCTCCTTCGTTCGCGGTTTCGGTAGCGCTCGGTGTAGCCCTGCCGGGATTGCTCCACCACCATCTCCACCACGTCGACATGCTGGTGGAGAACCCATCTACTACTTCGCCCTCGCTCGCTGGATCGAAGAGGTGGAGACATCATCGAGCCGCACGTGTGCTGAACGCGGAGGTGCCGTCCGTTCGGTGCTAGATCGGGACGGATCACAATTGGATCGTGAAGATGTACGACTACATCAACCACGTTATATACGCTTCCGCTTAGCGATCTACAAGGGTATGTAGATAAATTCCCCCTCTCGTAGCCATGCATCTCCATGGATAGATCTTGTGTGTGCGTAGGAATTTTTTTGTTTCCCATGCAACGTTCCCCAACAATACGGACACGGAGGCGAGGGCGGAGGTGGAGGCTGCCTACGCGACGGCGACGACACCTCCTTAATCGGGGAGTAGCTGGCAGGGATTGCCGGTCCAGCATGGTAGAAACGCATGGACTAATGTTCTTTTGGATTTGGGCATGTAAAAACTAAGAATATTTGCCTCTTTTTGTTGTGATCGGGCATGCGATCCGGCGCGGTATGTGGATCGGATCGGAGTACATTTGAATCTGAATTTACTGACGGACATATACAATGTAGCGTTGGATGGTGTTCTCCCGCATCCATGTCCGTGGACTGCCCCCCCCCCCTATCCGCGGACGGATGCGGGAGGAAATTTGCGGCTCCCAGTTGGAGATGCCCTTAAGGTCCTTCCCAGTGCTCCATGGTGAACAGGTTCTAAGCATGTCACATAAGAAAAAAATGACATGTCATGGCAATTAAGGAAGAGAGAGAGCACTTTGGTGACCCCGGGAAGAACCAATGCCAAGCACGTGAACCTAAGCAAATCACTTCAATAAAAGAAATTGACCAATGCAAGTTTAAGGGCTAAATTATTAAATAAAGTGATCTTAGCAACACCAAGTTAAGCACCTATGGATTGGGGAGTTGAGTTACTAAGCTACTTAAGAGCAACTCCAATGCGTCGACCCATTTCGTCTGCGCGTGTCCGTTTGGGCCAGAACAAATAGAAAAGTCGGCCCAACGCGCCGACCCAAACGGACACACGTCCACTTTTTGTCCACCGGGCGATCCATTTGGAGCCCAAATTTGGTCCTCACTTGTGTCGGTGCGGACACGAAGCGGACGCGCGTGACGCCCGCTAACTCCTCCCCCTGGCCCGCCTGTCGGCTGCTCAACCACCCCACCCCCCCCCTTTCCCAAAATACTCCCTCCCGCTTGCGCTCCCGCCCTGTCGCCATGGACGACGCGCTAACCCTCGCCGCCGCCGGCCTCGCCTCACTAGCATACTTAGACCTCGCCTCCCTCGTCGCCGCTAACGGCAAGCCCCACGCCCCCCGCAAGACGCCGGCGGCAACCAAGAAGAAGCCGCTGGCGCCCGAGGAGCGGCGCATGCAATCTCCTAAGAGGAAGGGCCGGAGGCACGCGGCGGAACGCAAGCTCGAAGACGCCGAGGCCATCGCCCCGCTGCACAACAAGTGGAAAGCAATGCCAGAGTCACTTCGTCTACGAGGGAGGCACTTATCTTCCTTGGGTTAAACCCTAGTCAGCACGGGCTTACTGTCGCCACCGCCGTGGCCGCGACCAGCACGGGCTCGTCCGCCTTCCCTCGTGTGCCACTGCCTGAGTCGCCGCACACGTACACCGCGCCAGTGATGGCCGGCTTCCATCATCACTACCCGTAGGCGTCTCGTTTCTCCGGGGAATGCTTGCCGGAGGTGAGCATGGTGGCGCTGTCCCTGCCCGTGCCCATTGCCATTGAGCTCAACGCCATGTCGGTGGCCGGTGGATCATCTTCCTGGGGCTAGAGGAAACGCCCGTGGGAGACACCAACCGGCATGCTTCTGGCCCGCAACCTGTTCGACAAAATGCCGACCACGGACGAGGATGCGGCCAACCGTTTCATCATCGAGAACATGATCTTCGAAGGTGGTGCGGGTGTCGCTCCCTTCGATCCCGAGGAAACCCAAAGCCAAGATGGTCGAAACCCCTTCATGGTCGACACCTTTGACCATGGTGGCATGGCCGACCCCTTCATGCAAGGCCAAGATGGCATGTGCACCTTCCCCGTCGACCACGAGTTCCCGGAGGACTACGACCTAGAAGAAGAATATGAAATGGACATCGACAGAGCGCCTTTGTTCAAAGAGGAGCTTTCCAACCAATCCCGAGCAACCAAGAAGCGCCAAAGCAAGCAGACCAAGCCATACACAAAGGATGAGGACATGCTCCTTTGTGAATGTTGGAGGGACATTGGACAAGACCCCAAGGTCGGCGCCGAGGAAGTCATCTACCTTTTGGCTACGTGTTCATCGTGAATTTCATGAATGCAAGAAGTCTGTGCCGTACCAAATTAAGAGCAAGCGCGGGCAGGTGTCCATCTCCAAGCGTTGAAGGGTGATACAACAAGAGTGCAACAAGTTTTGTGCCACCCTTGAGAGCATCGAGGGACTTCCCGTAAGCGGCCTCGACATCAAAGACATGGTAAACATGCGTCCATCTTTGTTTCCATTGTGCTTGCATGTTCATTTGCCCATATGCTTGCATGATATACGTTTGTACGCATTTCAAGCTTTGGAGGCTTTCAAGGCCCAACATGAGAAGTCCTTCAACCTCGTCCATTGTTGGATGGTGATCAACAGGGACGAGAAGTTCAAGGCGCAATATGCCGCCCTCAAGGCGCGTGGAGGGACGGAAGCCGTCAAGGAGCATGGTGAGGGAGAGACACCGCGACCGCGGGGGAAGACCAACTACAAGAAAGAGGACAAGCGTGATGCGGCGTCGATTGCCTTGCATGCCACTTTGGAAGGCATGATGAGTAAGAAGGACACACGAGAGGAGAAGTGCCGGCAAGACAAAGAAGAGCAAATGAATGCTTTCATGGAGATCCAAAGGAAGAGGCTTGAGCTCGATGCGGAGAAGCAAGCGAAGAGACTCGAGATGGAGGCGAAGAAACAAAGGAGGATGCTCGAGATTGAGGCCACCAATGCGAAGACGAAGGCAAAAGAAGTGGCACTGCTAGCATGATGACGGGAGTGGAGATCATGAAGGTGGACTTGAGCACGGTGTCCCCGAGGAAGCGACATTGGTTCGAGAAGATGCAGGCCGACATGCGCAAGTTCGACAACGGGTGATCTATGGTGCCAGAGAGCGTCATATTTTGTTGTATGCCGACAAGTGTGCCGACATGACCATTGGCCGAGATGGCGTGGTTGAACTCCCGCCCCTTTTTTGTGTTGGCAAGTGTGTGGATCGCTGGCAAGTGCGCCAACATGAACTGTGTGGTGGTCATTCTGTGTGTTGGCATGTATGTCAGCCGCTGGCATGGCGTCGACATGGACTCTGGGCGATGGCATGGTCACTGGCATGATCTATGGTTGCAGAACTTTTCACTATTATGTGTGAACGAGATTTGGGTCCGCGCGTTGGGCACATGGTCGACCTAAATGCAGAAGGGGGTGGATGAACCGAGCCAAACGGACAAAAAGCGGACATAGGTCGCGTCCGTTTGGGAGTTGCTCTAAGGGCATGGCCAATGCATAGCCCCAGGGTGATGCTTCACATGCCATGTAGGATCGGATATAGGTTCGGATGATGTAGCGAGATCCTCGGCAGGAGGCGGGTGATTGGGAAGAAAAAATGTGGTCTGATGCAAAAAAGCTGAAAAGTTGGACAGAGATGCATGTGTACCATAATCTATTTTTTTAATGAGGCCTACTAATGGTTTGCATTGGAGAGAAAAAATCAAGCTAGATATCTTAAACTACTTTTTGTTATGAACCATATGCTGAAAAGTTGGAGTGAAAATAGAGATGCATGTGTACCATAATTTTTTTTTAATGAGACCCACTAATGGTTTGCATTGGAGAGAAAAAATCAAGCTAGATATCTCAAGCTACTTTTTGTTATGAACCATATGCATTATTGTACGAGAGTGCCGTTTTGGCTCCTAGGTGTATATGCACCTATTATGAAATATGTATCAAAATCACATTTCAAAATGTTAAAAAAATCAAGAAAAAATCTCCCGTGTACATCCGGACATCCAATGTTTGCACACAAAGTTTCGATGAAAAAGGAAATTTTTTGTGGCATGTATAAAAAAGATAAAAATATGCCTCGTGAATAGCTGTAATCAGACATCGAAAATTGTCTTTTTTACACAAGCCACAAAAAATATCCTTTTTCATCAAAACTTGGTGCACGCACATATAATGTCTGGATTTACACGCGGGTTTTTTTTCTCGAATTTTTTAACATTTTAAAATGTGTATTTAGACAATAGGTGCATATACACCTATGAGTCAAAGTGAATTTTCGTTATTGTACATGTTTCACTTAGATATAAGCATCTTTGATTGGAAGAGGCGTGAGCAGTTGTCTGTACCGCTGAGTTATCATCCAGGCGAACTTGTTTACTCTTTTCCCTCCCTTGTACAAAAAAAGACGCTATATTCCGACAGTGACCAAGAGGTAGCAGCACTGCACACGCAGGCACGCAGCCGCAGCGACACGCAGAGAAAACAAACAACCAAAGTCAGACGAAAAAGCCGATGACCAGCCGAGACGGGCTCCACCTGTCGGCGTCTGCGCGTCGGCCTGTCTCCGCTGTCCCCTTGTAGCCGCTACGGCTACTCGCTCGGCCTAGTGCCCTAGCCTCGCGTCGCCCTCATTTCAAAATTCAAAACCCACCTCTCACCCGGACCAGACCAAGGAGAGAGTAGGGAGGCCAGCAAATCCTCGAACCCTCCGCGAGCTCGCCTCGGAATCCGGCGAGGAGCCCCGTAGAAAAATCCAGCGCGTGTGGAGGGGGACGCAGGAACGAGGCGAGCATCCGAAGCTGCCCTGCCCTCCCTTCCCTTCCCTTCCCTTGTCACGTCCACCCTCCGCCGCCTCCTCCTCCTCCCCTCGCGCCGCTCCCGTCCCGTTCTCTGTTCATCGGTAGCTGCTCGGCTCGGTTTACAGGGCGGGAGGCCAAGGTCGCGGCTCTGTCCGGGGCGCCGCGGTAGGTCTCAAGCTCAGGGCTTGGAGCGTGCTCGTTTGTTTCGGGTGGGGGTTTCTGGATTCCGAGGGGGTCTGTTTGCTGCTCGAGCTCAGATTCGTGTTTTCTGCCATGTTTTCAGGTGCATCGGAAGGTGTTCTGACAATCTCCGTTGTTTCTTCGCCGGACGCCGGTCCGCCGCATTCCGGCGGCGGGATGGGAGGTAAGTTTGTTTGAGAATCACTCATCTCAGCTAGCTATACTATGTAAGGTCGATTTCTTGAGCTCAAAGGTTCGATTTTGGCATGCTTTTTTTTGTTCCGGGGCAAATGTGTTGTACTGGGCAGCAAGGATCTGGGATCCGGTGCTTCTGGTTGTGCAGCCTCATACCACTGAACTTAATTGCTCAGGCCTGTACCATCTCTGTTTGCGATTTGCTTCCTGTAAATACTACTGCTGCGGATTCAGATTGGGGAATAGATAGATTCAGTATCCAGTACTACTATGGTAGCGATAAACGTTACTCCCTTCAGAGCCCAGCCCACACTGCATAAAAGGCATTCATGGGAGCAACTAGAA
The DNA here is from genome assembly GCA_039707655.1 of Elymus sibiricus. NCBI lineage: Eukaryota > Viridiplantae > Streptophyta > Magnoliopsida > Poales > Poaceae > Elymus > Elymus sibiricus. The sequence continues at coordinate 258,388,078 of CM077675.1, read as the reverse complement.
ATGAGCAACTAGAAATGCATTCTTAAGGTTAACTGTTTCTTTATGGTCCTGCCTAGAGTCTTGCCGATAACTACTCATGGTCCTGCCTAGAGTCTTGCCGATAACAACTCATGCTCCTACGTAGAGTCTTGCGGAAAGGACTCATTTGATCAGAAATTTTGTTGATGTGCTTGTTCATTTAATGTTTATGGGTGAGTTGTAAGGGCATTTATATCTGGTCCTTCGGTTCTTTAGCAATGCCTGTTTTGTTATACCTGTTATTTTTATATTATGTTATGGTGGTGACATTTGTTCCTGGTGAATTACTCACATTTTCATCCTCTTTTATTTGCAGGAAGTGTGACATTGTAGTAAAATTCTGCTACCGTTGCATGGTTGGTGTTCAGAGTATTTTTGTCTTGAGCAAAGATGAAAGAGGACATCATGTTCGACAACCAATCAAAGCCATGCAAATCGAGGGTTGACTCCAAAAGTAACCAAAATCCTCTCAAGCCCAAGTTTGGGTCATCATGGGGATCCCAGATTGTCAAGGGGTTCACAGCTGACAAGAAAACCAAGAAGACAGCGGCTATTGCAAGCAAGAAGCCGCCTCTTGCAAGCGTGGGGAATGTTAACCAGAGCAACCAACAGATTACATACCAGTCTAGGGTTAAGAGATCTCTGATAGGAGATTTTCCTTGCTCACCTGCTGGTGCTCAAGTTCATCCCCATGCCTTTGATTGTCATGGTATTAGGTCCCCAGCATCTCATGATCTTTTTCTTGAGTTGGACCATCTCAGGGAACAACTGCGTGAGTCGAAGGAAAGAGAATCAGCTTTGCAATCAGAGTTGCAGCAATGCAGAGAAAATCCCAGGGTTTCGGCACTTGAGAAGGAGCTTGATTCTAGGAAGAATGAGATTGACAAGCTTGCACGGCTTAAAACTTCATTGGAAGCTGAGAAAACAAGCCTTTCTGAACAGCTATCTGCCCTATCTTCTATGGTGGAGCAGCATGAAGAAACTGTAAGATTGGATGGGCATGGCAATCGTGCTTCTAGTGCGGATGGGGACAATGTATCTTCTTCAGGAAACTTGGAGTTTGAAGTTGTTGAGCTGCGTCGTTTAAACAAAGAGCTCCAGTTTCAGAAACGAAGTCTTGCAATCAAGCTCTCTTCGGCAGAGTCCAAATTGGCTGTCCTTGAAAAGAATGCAGAGGTACCATCACATCAATTTGACCATTTCTAGCACACTACTAGTTCTAATTCAACTAATCCTTTCTGCGCCCTTCTTATTTTCAACAGAGTGAGATAGTCGCCAAGGTTCAAGCAGAGGCCTCATTATTGCGACACACCAATGCAAACTTGAGCAAGCAAGTTGAGGGCCTGCAAATGAGTCGGCTGACTGAGGTTGAGGAGCTTGCTTATCTTCGGTGGATCAATTCATGTTTACGTCATGAGCTCTGTAGCTCTGATCAAACAGCCAGAGCAATCACTGATCTCGATTATAATGATGGTATGGCTTGTAATGATGATCATTGTGATGGCAATACCACAAATGGTGAGAACAGTTCTGATGATAAAAGGCTCAGCATTGCCGAACGTATCAAGCAATGGTCTCAGAACGATACAAATTGTCAAACATCTAAAAAGGAATCTCTTCTTGATAGAGCATGGATTGAAGCCACAGAAACGCGAAGCCCCACACGTAGGCACTCACTTGGTGGATCAAAGGGATGTGCACAGGACTTGAACATTGTGAAGAGGAGGCAATCTGATACCTTTATGTGCCTTCCAGAGGCAACAGAGGAAGTAGTATCCTGTAATAAGGATCAGGCAAGCAGGGAGAAGCGTGAGCTTCTTGTGGACAAGTATGATTTTGGTCAATCTGATAGTTCAAGATTTGTTCTTGGCAAGCCAGAAATATGCAAGTCTCAATGCTTGGATGTCGAAAAGCGCACCTTGCGCATTCCAAACCCTCCACCAAGACCTTCAGTGTCTCTTCCACATTCTGGTCCATCAAATGGATCGACTATAAATCCACCCCGGCCACCTCCTCCGCCTCCTCCGCCTAAGTTTGCCACAAGAAGTACCGGAGTCATGAAGAGGGCACCACAAGTTGCAGAGCTTTACCATTCACTTATGAGAAGGGATTCAAAGAAAGATACTTCCGGGGGTGGAATCGGTGAAACTGCTAACTCAGCAAATGTGCGGAGTAGTATGATTGGTGAAATCGAGAACCGTTCTTCGCATTTGCAGGCTGTAAGTAGAGTAGCCAGATTGAACCCATACCCATGATACAATGTAGATAACAATAAAGCAGCTGGTTCCTGCACTGACTCTGTGCTTTGACTTGTCATTCCATTTTCAGATCAAGGCGGATGTTGAGACTCAAGGTGAATTTGTGAAATCATTGATCAAGGAGGTGACTGATGCAGCTTACAAAGATATAGAAGACGTGGTTGCATTTGTGAAGTGGCTTGATGATGAACTTGGTTTCCTTGTATGCATATTCTAATATTACCATTCTGTAAGCATTCTTTTCAGTTGCAGCAGTCACTGAAGTTACTCTTTTTTTCATTTAATTGTGTTACTTGAAGGTGGATGAGAGAGCAGTGCTGAAGCATTTTGATTGGCCCGAGAAGAAGGCGGATACTTTACGAGAGGCGGCTTTTGGCTACCAAGACCTTAAAAAATTGGAATCGGAAGTTTCTAACTATAAAGACGATCCACGCCTTCCCTGTGACATTGCACTTAAGAAAATGATAACAGTGTCTGAAAAGTATGGCCAAGCTTACTATAAGAAAAAATTAGTCTGTAGGATCACATTGTGTACTGAACTTTGGTTGGCATTCCTAATTCAGGACGGAGCGAGGTGTGTACAATGTTCTGAGGACAAGGGATGCAATGATGAGGCAGTGTAAGGAGTTCAACATTCCAGTTGACTGGATGCTTGATAACAATCTTATTAGCAAGGTAAATGCTGTATAGTTTTCTGTACTAGACCACCCCCCTGCAGGTTTTGAGCTCTTAGTGCTGGCAAACGTGCTTTGGAAATATCATGGGAGTAATCCATTTCCCTTGGCCACCGCAGATAAAATTTGCTTCTGTGAAATTAGCAAATATGTACATGAAAAGAGTTGCTATGGAGCTTCAGTACATGGGACCTCTGAACAAGGATCTAGCTCTGGAGTACATGCTGCTTCAGGCTGTGAGATTTGCCTTCAGAATTCATCAGGTAACACATTGCAGCAGCAACACATTGCCTTGAGAATTCATCAGATTAGCACCTATCATTACTTACTATCGCATCTGTCTTCTTGATTTCTTTGTTTTATATTTAATATCCATGCTATCTGTGTTACTTGAGAACCTCTGGCTATTTGAGGCTATTCCCACTTCCCAGGGAAACCTTATGATGCGTGCTCTAAATTAGTCGTTCATTTTGGTTTTCAGTTTGCCGGAGGATTCGACACAGAGACCATGGATGCATTTGAGGAGCTGAGGAATCTTGTTCATGTCAGGAACAGTACCCAGTAGGAAGGCAACTCGATGTAGCATGATCTGAACTTTTTTGTTCGCTGGAAACTCTGGCTTACCTTCTCGGTAAGCATGGCGGACGGTTTGAAGGGTTGGTGTGTATGTATGTTGTGTATTTGTGTGTGCTAGCCTGAAGAAACCAGCTTCGGCGCGCGTAGGGATTTGGTAGCGGCATTGCTGAAACATGTGATTTTATGTAGGCTATGTTTTCAGTTTGCAGAGGCCGGGTGTTTCAACCTCCTTTTCGAGGAAAGATGTTTCCAGTTTGCAGTTCCGGTACTCGACCAGAACTCTTGTCAGGCTGCTAGGAATGGGAGAATTAGTTTTTGTACCGCGCTCCTTAGATGTCATCTCGCCCAAAAATTTGCAAACATCTAGAAGAGTCTTTTATCTTTGATGTGTAGAATTTTCAGATTTGTTTGAACTTGTTTAATATGTTTTTTGAATTTACTGTTCACTCGGGTGCATATGCATCTGAGCTCCAAAACGTTGATCTTTAAAAAACGCTTAAGCAGCCTTATGTTTTTCTTACACAGAAGCTTGTTACACCGGCCTTTGCACCAACTAAAGATATTTACAACCAAATTATTAAAAACATTGAACACCGCAGAATGTTGTCATCACGGGTCTAGATAGCCAAACCTAGGTTTTCATGATGGACAGAAATCACAAAATAGTGAAAACATGAGAAACGTTAACGGTTAACCACACCAAAAATGCACATCACAATCCTCGCCACCACCGGCAAGACATGCATAACAACAAACCACTAGATCTATTTTTGACGATATGTGGACCGAAACATCACACTGTAAATTCCCGAGGGTCGCACAACAGTGAAAAAAAGGATAAAGATAGAGCCACGAGACTGTTATTCTATGTGACATTGTTTGCGCCCTTGAAACTTCACCGGCAATGATACACAAAGTAAAATTGAAAACAACTAATTAGCTGCATGGAGAACATGCTTTCTCACACGGGTTGGTCATCTTATTCTTGTTCAAGCAGTTCTAATAGCTATACCTATTTTCTCCTTTAATGTCGCTTGATCCATCGCCTTGGGTTTTCAAAGCCCTTGGCAAAATTTAGAGAGCCTTCTTATGGAAGGGGATTGAAGCCGCCATTGGGGTTATTGCTTGGTCAATTGGAAGGCAATTTGCCGGCAGAAAACTGAGGGCAGTCTCGGCATTCTCGATCTCACAATCACGAGGAGGGTTCTCGAACTGCCACCGCCTTGGAGATTGCAAGCAGCTGCTGATCGGCCTTGACAATCGTCTGGTAATTTTCTAGAGAATGAAGAAAGGGACATGTTCGACACACCTATTTCTGGTGCGGCAGATGGCCGGAGGGTGCCTCCCTCTGCTCCATCGCGCTGGAGATCGTTGGCATGATTTCTCCGGCTACTCTTGCGCGACAAACGGCGGCCAATTCTTGTACTAACTCTACTTGGCTCAAATTCATAAGAGGGCCTTAATCATTCGCGCCTTCCACCATCTCTACTCTCCGGGAGAGCACCCGCAGTTTCCATATTTCTTAACAACAGGAAGACAACTGGTCGTGGTCGTGGGTATATTAATGATTACACTACTATTACACAAGTTGTATGATTAAGAGCCTACTAGATATATGAAAAGGCGAATATGTAGGGAAGAAACAATCGACTCAATTTGATGTAGCATTCCCACACCATAAAGCAATACTGTGCACCACATTGAAACAAATCTAACTAATTGATAGTGGCTAATCTAGTTATACCGCCAACCCTATCTCCAGTGAAAGGCCTACGAGTTGTACCAAAGGTAAAAAGGTTGTCTTAGTTACGGTGCTCTTTTTAGCACTATGTTTCGAAAAGACGGACACCAACAAACTATTAAACTCATTGTAATATGTATAAGACACATTGAAAGTGAAAGAGGTATGTTGTGATTTAGTAACGAGCTCCTCACGACACATGTTATATACTCTACATTTTATATTTGCGTAGATTTAATTAATCATAAAAATATGTTCCTCACGACACATGTTATATACTCTACATTTTATATTTGCGTAGATTTAATTAATCATAAAAATATGTATTGGCATTTCTTATACCATACACTATAGAGATCTCTAACAAGATACTTAATTGCACCCCAATGGGCGTATACACAATATTCATGCAGGTGTCACAAAATTAATCCAAGAACTCATGTAACTTTGTAGTTTCTTATTTTCTCACATTTAATATGATTTTATTTGAACATGATTTTGAAGATGCTGTGTAATATTTTAACACAAATTACAATTTAAATTTACCATATATGTTAGCTATGATTGTGATTTGATAAAAAAGAATACACAAATAATAAAGTTCGCTACAACTAACTATATTTACTTTTCCATGGGCTCAAAGTTCTGTTAACTGATATTGGACGGTTGTCTTGATCAATGTTGAGATGACAAAGATACACATTTAAGCAAGTCACATGTAAATGTACGAAAACAAAGCGTGCTCCAACGTGCCAAAACATGGGCTTGTGAGGTCCCAGGTTGTCACAAACTTACTAGTTACTAAATTTGAACGGAGGTAATATTAGTTAACAAAAATTGCTTTTGGGTCTTAAGCCTGTAAAATGTTGTGTTGGTCGGGCATAGCCAATGTGATTATCACGATATACACATACAGATTTTCACTTAAGAGACTCTAGCACAACCCCTTGAGCACGTGGGCCCTGAAGACGCATGGTTGCACATCCTCCATGTCACGTGACCAGGCTCATTCTCCCTAGTGATCTCACAGAACTCTGCCTTGAACACTGGCAACCGTGTCGCCAACAACACCTTGTGCGCAGGGAAAGACTTCCTTCGGGGATATGAAGCGTTATATATACCCTGTCCTTTCCCTCGAGAAAAGCCCCACGCTCACCAGGCACGGCCTGAGAAACACCTTGATCCATGGTAGTGGCCAGGTCTGCGATATCCACAGTTGCTTCATCACACCGACAATGAATTCAATGGCTAGCTGGTAAGTCCGGAGATACCATGACAACGACACTTCAAGCTGATCTAGCAAGCTACGTCATTGACGACAACCTTGGTGCCAATAGACACCCATACCACAATGATCTTTCTTTCCACTCATGAAGTATCTAAATCAAAGACAAGACCCCTTTCATGAAGTTTCTTTCCTTTACAAAAGCAGTTTGACAAAGGTACATTAGTTTCTGAGCGACAAGCTCCACTCTGAGGGTGGTTTCCTTAGGTCATATATAGCCACAATTTTGCACAACACTTGAAGCAGATCTCGCCTCATCGGTTTAGTTTCGCCTCACCTCTCATCACCATCTTCCATGCTGGTTTTTTCTACCTCTCACTAAAAACCGAATCGATTCACCCGACCCTCCTTGTTTGATTTTTCGTGCTTGCTTTGGTAGGTGCCGATTCAATTCACAAACATAAAAAATAGGTAATTAAGAATTCAAAAATTGCACCATATACATGAGATCACCTTCCTAAAAGATAGACACAAGATTTTCCCTAATAAATTATCTATCATTATCCCTACTATTGAATCACAATCACAACTTTACTAAATACAACGAAAAACACATATATTTTCTTATCTTACCAAATTACAACAAAAGTCTCCCATCTCACTACTTACCAAATTGCAACAGAAATCGAATTTCTCATTCAATTCCTATGTCTATGCAGCGGCGAGCCCTCGGATGAAAAATATCCGACGTCCCCGCTTTCATCCTTATCTTACAACCCGCACACAAAACCAACAAATAAACAAAGCTTTAAGAAAATACCGGTTGAGGCAAACCTGACCTGCGCACGTACCATCCGCTAAGGGGAAAGAAAAAATATACGCACGATCGGCTTGCCCGCTGGCCTTTCAGTTTTCTCTTTTCTGTCGATCTAATCTATCTCGTTGCTATAGTACTCTCGTCCTCGCCAATGTGTTAAGAGTTGAGGATGGACCTATCGACGTGAGGTCGAGCGCCGCGAAACAGGCCGGATCGATCTCACTACGTATGAGAGCCTCCGGACTTTGGGTGTTTCCCGCTCGTGTAGGAGCTTCACGGTGACCCCGTCAAGCACGAGGACTAGAGGATATCGATCGATCGATGGACAAATGGGGCCGTTGTGGATCTTAATCAGCTTGTCGTTCGCCGCCCTTTGTGTTTGAAAAATCACTACGACGCCTTCCGCAGTCATTCCCCCTCGCACCTTGAACATGTGACCATGGGGAAGGCGTCTCTTCCTCTCTCCCGTCCATGGAGATGACAAAGGGAGAGTCCAAATTGTCCACACAAAAGCTCTAGACGCCGTGGTGCGACATCTCCACTGCCTTGCCCAACTCTCCCTCGAGTAGGCTCTCTCATGGGCCTGGGGCATGACACACGTCCGTCGCCTCGCACCACATCCTAAATGACGGCACCGTGGACGACTGGGCATACAATGACGCGGAGCCCTCCCATCACTACGACGCCGAGGTTTGAGATCATTAGAACATGAGCAATTGTTTTTGTATTTCGAGAAAGGTGGTTAAGGGACATAATGACTACAAGGAGATTGGTTAATTAGTGTCTCATTGTATATTTTTTGTTATCCCGTGGCAACATGCGGGTGCGTAGTGAGTTGGTATGCATTTATGAGTTATTTCAACATCAACGGCCCTAGTAGCTCTATTTGTGACCATTTGTCAATTCCATTCTTAGTGAAGGACATGTCTAGATTGACCACTTCATTAGCACATAGTCTCTCACTAGAAGGGTTAGACGCGCTTTGTTGCGCCGTTGATGTTGTTGGGTTTGCTTTTTTTTACTCCCTCTGTTTTAAAATATAAGTTGTATTTGTTTTTTGAAAAGTGAAAACTCCTTTAAGTTTGATCAAATATGCAGAGAAATATATCAATATTCATAATATCAAATCGGTATTATTGGTTTCACGATGAAATAAATTTTCATATTTTATTTATTTAGTACACCCTCCATAACCTAATATACGATGCCGTCTATGTCAAAAAAGTCTTATATTAAGTTACAGATATAGTATTGTGAATATTGATATTTTTTTGCTCTAAACTTGGTCAAAGTAACAGAATTGACTTTTCAAACACCTAACATTTTGGAATTGAGGGGATATTTGGTTTGGCGAGTGGGCGAGATGATGAAGTATGTTTTCTCTTTATTTAATGCGGTGTGTTGGTTGGTCTTTTATGGTGTGATTCTGTTATCTGCTAATCAATTCATATTTATATGAGGAATTTTTCTGTGCCAGTGACTGCATATATTATATTGGTGCTACAATATTACATGTTGACGTTATTTTTCTCTAGATGGTGAGAGGGTGCACTGGTTCGATATGTTTTTATTGGTCGGTTGCTGTCAATTGATTTGAGTAATAATCGTCGATCCCGTCAAAATGTGAACCAAAGTCAAAATTGTATACGTCAACCAAATGTGAGAGCTCCAAAATTAGGAAGCATGTGAATTAAAAGAATTGAATGAGAATGCTCATTGAGAGAATGTTGACCTGGTCAAAATTGGGTGACCCAATTCTAAATTGAAGCCTCAGTTAATTGTGAAGATTTAAAAAATTAGGAAGCATAGTGTACTGTATAAAAAAATTGAATGAGAGAGTTTTGAGAAATTGTTGACCCGGCCAAAATTGAGTGACCAAATTCCAATTGGAGACCTCAATTGATTGCGAGGCCTCCAATTCTAGGAAGCTTAATGATATAACTAGACGGACAGTGCACGGTTTGTCGCGCCGCTTATATTCTTAGGATTATACATGTTTTATGTAATTTTTTTGAAGTTGTGAAAACTAATTACATATTAGTTGGTTTGATGTGTGGGATACAATGAAGTGCATTTTTTTATTAGATATGCTACTTCTACGGACAGAATTTACGAAATCATGCTTATAGATGGACGTGTCAATTTATGGTGAGAGATTAGGGAAAAAGTGGGCCAACGGTGCAAATCGGGGAGGTGATTGATGGGATAATGTTTGGTATGACCAATCCGTAGCGAATCGTTCATGAGTTTATAATCATTTTTCTTTTTTATTATGGTGTTTGGGTGGATTTTTTTGACCGTGTGATTGAAGGATGTATTTTAATTAGTACAAAAATATAAGAAAGTTACTTACGTTGTTGGACACATGTGTTATGCCGGTGCTAAACGTGTCATGGACGACACTTCCGTTTTGTCACCCATTCATCGAGAGATCCCACCACGAAGCCAGGGTGAACGACCCAATCAATTATGTATCAAATCCAAATTGAAGAGTTGAACGAGGAGCTTTAAAATGGGATAGCTTAACGAAGTTAGAGATTTCATTGCCACAACAAAGGATTGACGGAGTCAAAATCAAGGATTGACGAAAGAAACTTTAAAACTAGGGAGCATAGTGATAGAGGCGAAGTTGTCCCTATCTTTCGATGAGATGGTGGCTATCGTTTTCGGTGGAGTAGACTTTGACGATCCGACTACGAACGTGCGAGGACGTCGCGCCTTAGCAATCGCTAAACCAACTTCGAGAGGTTATTGACCACGCCGGAGCACGATCAACCTGACCACGAGGGTCTGTTTCCTGCAAGCAAACGAAGAACAAGCAAGAAACTAAGATTGCAATCTGGATATTGCGAATATAAGAGGAAAGCTTTATTGATGAAAGTGGGGTTCTGTGACGCCTTTGTCTGGTCGTGGAACACAAACGAAGAACGCGAAGTTGCAGCTATGGCTAACTTTCAATCTAAACAAAACCCAAGTCTAAACGGCGCCCTAAGGGCTGTATATATGGGGGAATAGAGGGGGGATTTCGTAACCCCTTGGAGGAGGGGTCCGAAACCAACCATAACTCCGTTTCCCCACACATACGGACTCTAAAAACAGCCTAATAAGTGGTATTTCGAAATTACATGGGCCTGTCCCAAACATAAGGTGACGCAGCACCTATATTAGCCTATGGACGAAATTTATGAAGTAGCATCTTGTATATTTCGTCCAAGCCTTCATACTCTCCTTATGGTGGCTTCAAAGTGCGAAAATCACATCTGGAAACTCCATTGTTCTTTCCCGCGTGCGCACCTTCTCCTCCATGCTTGATCCCGCTCCAATGGCCATCCTTCTTGTCCATGCTAGGTCCTTCATTCATAAGTAAAACAAATGTATCTAATTTAGGCAGCATCATATGTTCATGAACATTAGAAGGTTTTCCAAGAAACGAAAGTACCTGATAATTAAGTTGGCGTGCGCGGGCTCTAGTAACTGGTCCAATATGTGTAGCTGGTGGGGATGTGGGTGTAACATTAGTAGGGATGTCCTCGTCATCCTCCCCTTCTTGAACTGAAGTCGTCCTTGACGGAAGCTCATCATCCTCACCAAAATAAGGCTTCAAATCTGCAATGTTAAAAGTGGGACTAACCCCAAAATCTGCAGGCAGCTCAAGTTTATATGCATTATCATTTATTTTCTCTAACACCTTAAAAGGACCATCAGCACGTGGCATTAGCTTTGACTTGCGCAATTCAGGAAACCTATCCTTACGCAAATGTAACCAAACAAGATCTCCAGGTGCAAAGACAACATGTTTTCTACCCTTATCTCCAGCAAGTTTATATTTAGCATTCATACGCTCAATGTTCTCCTTAGTTAACTCATGCATTTTTAATATCAATTCAGCACGTGCTTTAGCATCAAGATTAACCTTCTCCGAAGATGGAAGAAGCAACAAATCAATAGGTGCACGAGGTAAGAAACCATACACTACTTCAAAAGGCCACATCTTAGTAGTAGAATGCAGTGAACGGTTGTAAGCAAATTTAATATGAGGCAAGCATTCTTCCCACATTTTCAGGTTATTCTTCAAAACAGCCCTAAGCATAGTAGACAATGATCTGTTCACTACTTCAGTTTGTCCATTAGTTTGGCGGTGACATGTAGTACTAAAAAGCAGTTTAGTCCCCAACATAGCCCATAAACATCTCCAAAAGTGGCTAAGAAATTTAACATCACGATCCGAAACAATTGTATTTGGCACACCATGCAAGCGAATAATTTCACGAAAGAACAAATCAGCAACATTAGCAGCAGCATCACTTTTATGACATGGTATAAAGTGTGCCATTTTCGAAAATCTATCCACGATAACAAATATGCTATCCCTCCCCTTCTTTGTTCGAGGTAAACCTAAAACAAAGTCCATAGATATATCCTCCCAAGGAACACTAGGTACAGGCAAAGGCATATATAAACCATGAGGATTAAGTCATGACTTAGCTTTTTGACATGTAGTGCAGCGAGCAACAAAACGCTCAACATCCCGTCTCATCTTTGGCCAAAAGAAATGTGTAGCAAGTACGTCCTCCGTCTTCTTCACGCCAAAGTGTCCCATTAATCCTCCTCCATGCGCCTCCTGTAACAACAAAAGATGAACGGAGCTAGCTGGAATGCATAGCTTGTTAGCACGGAACACAAATCCATCATTAATGATGAACTTGTTCCATGTTCTCCCTTCTTTACAATTCTCCAACACAACTTTAAATTCAGCATCATGCATATATTGATCTTTGATGGTCTCCAAACCAAATATTTTAAAGTCAAGTTGTGAAAGCATAGTATAACGACGAGACAATGCATGAGCAATAACATTTTCTTTACCCTTCTTGTGTTTAATGACATAAGGGAAAGTCTCGATGAATTCAACCCATTTAGCATGTCTACGGTTCAGTTTTGCTTGACTTTTAATATGTTTCAAAGATTCATGATCAGAATGTATAACAAATTCTTTGGGCCATAAATAATGTTGCCATGTTTCGAAAGTCCGAACAAGAGCATATAATTCCTTATCATAAGTAGAATAATTCAGACTAGGCCCACTCAATTTTTCATAAAAATACGCAACAGGTTTACCATCTTGTAATAACACACCTCCTAATCCAATTCCACTAGCATCACATTCAAGCTCGAAAGTCTTATTAAAATCGGGAAGTTGGAGTAAAGGAGCATGTGTTAACTTATCTTTCAATACCATGAAGGCTTCTTCCTGTGCGGTATCCCAAACAAAAGGCACATCCTTCTTTGTAAGCTCATTTAGAGGTGCAGCAATGGTGCTAAAATCCCTCACAAAACGCATATAGAAACCAGCGAGTCCAAGAAAACTCCTCACTCGTGTGACCGTTTTGGGCTGCGGCCAACTCTCAATAGCTTCAATCTTGGCTTTATCAACTTCAATTCCCTGTGGAGTAACAACATAGCCAAGAAAATATACTCGGTCGGTGCAAAAGGTGCACTTCCCAAGGTTACCAAACAAACGTGCATCACGTGGAGCAATAAAAACAGCACGCAAATGATCCAAATGTTCCTCCAAAGATCTACTATAAATCAGTATATCATCAAAGCAGACTACCACAAATCGTCCAATGAAAGCACATAAGACCTCATTCATTAATCTCATGAAAGTGCTAGGTGCATTAGTTAACCCAAAAGGCATGACTAACCACTCATATAATCCAAACTTAGTTTTAAATGTTGTTTTCCATTCATCTCCCAATTTCATACGAATTTGATGGTATCCACTACGCAAATCAACTTTGGAGAAAATTGTAGAGCCACTTAATTCATCAAGCATATCATCTAGCCTAGGAATAGGATGACGATAACGAATAGTAATATTATTAATGCCTCTACAATCAACACACATACGAGATGTACCGTCCTTTTTGGTACTAGAATAATAGGAACATCACAAGGACTAAGAGATTCGAGTATATAACATTTGTCGAGCAGCTCCTGTACTTGACGCATAATCTCCTTCGTCTCCTCTGGATTGGTACGGTATGATGCACGGTTGGGTAGCGATGCACCGGAAATTAAGTCAATCTGATGCTCAATCCCTCGAATAGGTGGTAATCCCGGTGGCACGTCTTGTGGAAAGACGTCAGCGAACTCCTGCAAAATGTTAGTGACAGCAGGAGGCAAAGAGGGAGGCATGTCCTCGAATGAAAATAATACCTCTTTACATACAAAAGCATAGCAAACAGATGTAGTGACATCCAAATCAGTAATATCAGATTTAGTGGCAAGTAAACAACCACTCTTCAGTTTTATTTCAGATGCAACACTAGATGATTGTTTATTAGGCTTATTATGTTGCTCAAATTCCTTTGCCACAATCTGATTTTCACTCTCACTTTGCTTCTGTTTTGCTTTACTAGCTCTAGCAATGTCATCTTTCATAATATGTTCGGGAGACATAGGAAGCAAAGTTATATTTTTATCCTTATGAACAAGAGTATACTGATTTGTCCTACCATGGTGTACAGAATTTTTATCAAATTGCCATGGTCTACCAAGTAAAACGGAGCATGCTTGCATGGGTACCACATCACAATCAACATAATCAGAATATGTAGCAATGCTAAAGTGCACATGAATAGTACGTGTTACCTTAACCTTGCCACTGTTGTTGAACCATTGGATGTAATAAGGATGAGGATGTGGTCTGGTGGTTAGAGACAGCTTCTCCACCATATCCATGCTAGCCAAGTTGTTGCAACTCCCTCCATCGATGATGACGCGAACAGAACACTCCTTCACAACTCCTTTTGTATGGAACAAGTTGTGCCTCTGATTTTGCTCAGCCTGTGTAACCTGCACACTCGGAACACGTTGAGCAACTAAACTTTCATACCTGTCAGCATAGTCAGCAGCCATGTAGTGTGTCTCTTGTTTAGTATCCTCGGCACCCTATTCTTCACTTGCAATAAGAGCCAAAGTCTCCTCACCATAATCACTAGCGGAGTCGTATCCACCATCCTCTGTCACAATCATCACACGCTTGAATAGGCATTCCCTCGCATAGTGACCTCCACCCTTGCAACGACGACATATAACCTCATGTGTTTGCCCCATGGATGCAATGGATGAATAAGAGCTCTGTGCAGGCCCGGAAGGTGTGCTCTTCGCGGAGGGTGGGGCAGGGGCCTGTTTACTGGTATCTCGGTGTAATAGCCCGAGACCGACGCCCTAGAAGATTCCCGTTGTTTTGTCGTCGTGTGATTCGTTTGTTTGTCGCATTCATCATCGCATCATTCACATCATCTGCATAGCATCGGCAACTCCGTTGCCATCATTTTTCAAAAAACTTGCATCCGTTCGTAGTTGTCGGTTCTCTCCGTTATCGTCGTTGACCGTTTCGAGACCAACCACACACGCACGTGCCCGCGACATCGATAAAATATTGTTTTAAAAGTGCGTTTAAAACTTTCTCGGATCGGGTCAAAAGTTGGCGTGCGTTCTTGTTTTATTGTAGGTAGACCGCCTGTCAAATTTCGTCGCAATCAGAGTCCGTTTGATACCCGAACGGTCGACCATAACGGCACCGTCATCGGTTATTATCGGACGTTTTCGCGGTTTAAAAACTTCGTTGCCGGGCTGCAATCTTCCTCTCTCCTCGCCCTGGGCGACCTTTTGGCATGTTCGCTCAGGCCCTGTTAGGCCCGTTAGCTTCAGATTCAGCCCATAGAACCTTTTTTTTTTCACAGAACGATTTATCTAATTCTCCACAGAAAATCTGTTTTACAGAAAAATGCCATGTTCTTAAAATGCCTATATATAAATAACCGTGCATCGCATGTAAAAAACTTAATATATGAAAAATGTCCAGAATTTCGCGTAGATTAATAATATCCCATTTTCATGCATGATAAAAATGTTTAAAATGCCATTTTCTATTAATTTGCATAAATGTCATGTTTTTGCATTGCGCATAATTATTTAACTGTGCATCGGGCTTAATCAAACCATATATGTAAAATGTGTAGATTAATTATATCGCATTTTCATGCATGATAAAAATATGTGATGTGATGTTTGCATTTAATTTGCATAAATAACTTGTTAAAACGGTTTATGTCCTAATCTCGCATAATTGTTGTGTCATTTGTTTTTATATAAAAACCCACATAATATATATGATTTTGGGGTAGAAAAATCCATGGAATTTATCTGTGCATTTAGTTTTGTCTTTTGAGTAAATTTGTGTGCATGTTATTTTTGCTATGATGCCCTTTTGTTTATTTTGTGTGAATTAATCCATGCATTATATGAAATAATTTTGAACATGAGATATGCCCTTGAACATGTGTGCTAGGCCCTGGTATTTTTGGTTGCTATGGAAATCCATGTGTAGGTGTTATTTTCTTGTTGCCAACATGCTATAAAAGGTGGCTGTTTTGAAATGCTAAAATATTTCTAAGTCTGAAATCTATGTTATATTGTTGTTGTCTTGCCATGTGGTTTGCTATTGATCTATAGCTCTTTTGGTGTTGCCACAATGGGATGTATTGTAAAGCATGTTATGCTCTATCATGTTGTGCCAATAGTTTGCATGAATAGGTTTTGCATCATAATTAATTCTGCTGTCCAACATGCCAATCTGTTAAAAACTGCTGCTCATGTCTACTCTAATTTTCACCAAGTCTGAGAATCTGTCTACTTCATGATGCCATGTTGTGTTGATGTTTCCCATGAATCCGTGCATAGTTTGATGTTACCATAATGGAATGAATTGTAGCGCATCATGTCCTCTACCATGCTGTAGATTTTCATGCCAATATATGACCTGTAGTATATAGTTTTACTACTGCCAAGATGCCTTCGTGATAAAAGTGCTCTGTTAAAAACTGTTATTTTCACTAAGTCCCTAATCTGTTATATTTTGTTGTCGTGTTGTGAGCTTCTTACCATGTGATCCATGACTCTTTTGAGTATGGTATTTGAAGATGAAATGAAGTGTGTGTTATATGCTACCGCCCCATGCTTAGTTTGTGCATTTTAGAATATTGTAACTTGTTGTTTTCATGTGTGCAATATGCCATGTCGCTGTTTTGGACAGATTTGAACAAAAACTTGTGTTGCTTGTTATTGTTGAACCGTAACTCCGTTTTGAACATGTCCTATACGAAACTTGACTAGAATTTCATGTAGTTTCATAATATCTTGCTGCATCCATGATTTGGTATGTTTGTGGTTGTCGTTTGCATGCATTTTGCATTCATGGCATATTCATCTTGTGTGTGGCATATCTTCTAGCCCGTAGCTCCGTTTTAAATGTTTCATATATGTATTTCGACTAGAATGACATGTAGAATCACATGGTGCACTTTATTTTTCTGTTTAACAAATATAAAATACGGTAAGTTCAGATCTGGACCAATTTCGAAATTAACATGTGGGGTCGTTTCGGAAATACTATATGTTGTTTCCGGCCTCATTTAAGATGCCTAGACATATAGTTTATTCATGCTTCACCTCTTGCCATATTTAACGACATTTAATATTGTCGTGTACCTAAACGGGAGTGAACTAAATAATTCGAATGTGGAGTTTCGTCAATATGCAACTCGTTGCATATTGAGCTTCACTTAATGTGGAGAAGTTGTTTGTTGCATCTTGCCATGCCATGCCTTGCATATTTAAATTGGACATGCAGCATACTTGATTGTGCATCATGTCATGAATATGTTGTGGTGTTTATCGTGTGTTGATTGTTTATTTTCGGATTGCTTCTTCTCTATAGAGTTCCGAAAGCGTTCAGAGTGTGAGGATTCGTTCGACTACGTCTCGTCCGTCTGCTTCAAGGACTCGATCTTCTTCCAAGCGGGATCTCAGGCAAGATGATCATTTCCCTGGATACCATTACTATCATTGCCATGCTAGATGTCTCGTTTCTTTCGTTGTCTCGCTACCTACCACTTGTATGTCAAGCCTCCCAAAATGCCATAAAACTTGTCTGGCAAGGCCCAACTTTGGTACTACATTTGCCCAACATAATAGTACTGATAATTAATTTGACGCATAGGGAGTTAGCGCTACCCGAGGTTCGTTTCAACATAATACAGGGGGGCCAGTGCTGCTGGTGCTGGTCCAAAACAGAGTCGTGTGCGGGGCCAACCCGGGGCAACTCGGGAGATTTCTATCAGGCCATTGTACACTGTGCTCATCCGGTCGTGTCCTAAGAACGAGATACGCGGCTCCTATCGGGTTCGTCGACACGTCGGGCGGCCTTGCTAGTTTTGTTTTACCTTTCTCGAACGTCTTGTGCGCGGGATTTCGAGGACACTTCGGGCTATCTCGAGGTTGAGATTTTCCTACGGAATTTCCAAGGAGATCACGGGTTTCGTGGTCGAGGTTATTCCCGCGGCGTGTGGTTAGTTTGTGATGGATGAGTTGGAGCACCCCTGCAAGGTTAAATCTTTTCAGAAGCCGTACCCGCGGTTATGTGGCAACTTGGAAATTTTGTTTAACACCCGGTCATAGCAAACTTAAAGTAAACTCCAATAAAATACACCAACCGTGTGCGTAACCATGACCGTCTCTTCTCGTGAGGCCTGCTCCGAAAAAGAACACGGTGGGGTTATGTTTGACCGTAAGTAGGTGTTCAGGATCACTTAGTGATCATTACTAGTTCACGTCCGTTATTGCGACGATCATCCCCCCTTATTCTTGTACTCGTAAGTTAGCCACTCAAATAAATGCTTAGTGCTTGCTGCAGCCTCACCACTTAACCATACCTCACCCATTATGCTTTAATAGTCTTGATACCCTTGTAAATGAGATTGCTGAGTCCCCGTGACTCACAAATTACTACAACAACATTTGCAGGTACAGGTTATGCGATGATTTGACGTGAGCGCGATGCTTGTTTGATTTGGAGTTCTTCTTCTTCTTCTTCATCGATCTAGGATGGGTTCCAAGCCGGCAGCCTGGGATAGCAAGGATGGATGTCATTTTATCATTTGATTTCGTCCGTAGTCGGACCCTGCTCTTATGTATGATGATTGTTATGTTGTTGTATTGATGTGATATTGATGTAGCTTGTGGCGAGTGTAAGCCAATTCCATATACTCATATCTTCTTTACATGTGCTTGTAATGATATGCATTCTTGCGAAACGACGAGATGCGCTTCTATCCCTGTCGAGGCCCTCGTGCCAAAATAAGGATATGATCGCATCTTGGGCGTTACACTCGGTTGGAGTTGGAGGCTGAAGTAGGCGGTGCTGCAGCAGGACGTGTGGAAGTAGAGGAGGCACGTGGCGTCCATGATGAAGTGCGACCTGCAGAAAAATTAGTTCTCGCCAATGCCTGTCGATCATGCACTTCACGTTCAGCTTTGCAAGCAAGATGAAATAAACGAGTGATAGTGTTATACTCCTTATACTCTAAAATAGTTTGAATCTCTCTATTTAATCCACCCATAAAACGTGCAAGCATAGCTTCATTCTCCTCAACAATACCACATCTAATCATGCCAGTTTGTAATTCCTGATAATAGTCCTCTACATAACTTTTTCCTTGTCTTAAACGCTGCAAATTCTGAAGCAATTCACGTTGATAATATGGTGGAACCCAACGATTACGCATAGCAGCTTTCAAAGCAGCCCAAGTAGTTGGAATATTAGCATGATGTATTCTACAATGTTCAGACCACCAAACACAAGCAAAACTAGTGAATGAACAAACAGCAGCAACAACACGTCTATCCTCAGAAAACTGTAAGCATGTAAAACGTTGTTTGGTTTCTAACTCCCAAGTAAGATATATATCAGGAACATATCTATCATCAAATGTAGGAATATTCAATTTAAGTTTAGGGAGATGGTCATGATTTGGTACCTGAGGGGGTGCTGCAGCCCTACCGTTGCGATTGTAGGCATGTGGACGACCTGGTGCCTGTGGTGGTGGTTGCCCTTGGGGCTGATCTGGAGCAACCTCTTCCTCATCATCGTAATCACCAACGTAGTCAGCGTTCTGATCAACAATAGTAGCAGCAGCAGCCACAGAAACCACAGCAGTAGGAATGGCACCAGAATGTTGGCCTTCCTCGAGGGGCACACGGCGTGCGCGCCCTGCGAAATTCGGCCGATGTTGTTGTTGTTGCTGAGGTATGACCGGTGCAGCTGGTGGTAGACATGCAAGCACCTCATTGAACTTAGCGTCCAACTTCGTCTCGAACGTCTTCTCCACCCCATCAAGCTTCTCCATGGCCTCTCTGTAGGGTAACGCAGCAGAAAACAAAAATTTCCGACCTACGCACCAGCCCAGGACCACTATGGAGACTGCATACAAGGTTTGATCTTTTTCATTACCGACTCGTAGCGCAGCGGAAGTAGAGTCGATGACGATCGGCGGTGCAGATCCCCGCAGCTAGGATTTACAACCTCCCAACCGCGAGGATGTATACCCTCATCCGCCCCTCGGACAGCCCTCCGGGAGGCGGTCGGACAGTCCCCCGGACGGTGTCATGGACAGCCCTTTGGGAGGACCATCGAAACTCGGACAGTCACTCGGACAGCCCTTCGGGAGGACCCTCGAACTAAGACCGAAACTACGATCTCTTTACAGAGTTGCACTCATACGGTGTCATCTATCCGGCAGGGCTTCGCCGTCCAGAACTAGTTCCCACCGGAACCCAGACAGCCTTTCGGCTCTACGAAACTATTTCGCTGGGAGGGAGAGAGAAAGCCAGATCATGCATGGCACTTGTATGTGAGAAAGAGTGAGAGTGGAGAGTGCATCTCCACCTCTATTTATAGGAAAACCCAAGGGGTAGGGTGACACTTGAAATACCCAAAATGCCCTTCACAAGGGCACAAAGGTAAAAGCAAGTGGGCAGCCCATATCCTTCCATGTCATCCCTAGAGATATTTGTGAGTAAAGCCCCAAAAGGTGGCTTTTCATAAAGTAATCCAAAAAGCACTTTCACTATTCACGACGACATATTTCAGCGTCCGTTCGAACTGAAAATATTTATGTGGGCTTAGAACATTTCCAATACCCACTAAAATAATTTTCAACGCGTTCCGAAACAATTCTGGTTTAGTGATTTTCATCTGCGAAAAGCATCTGAAGCGGTTCCGGCAGCTCCGGAACATTTCCGGTTTTCATCCCGGAAAATTCCAGAAAGTTTCCAGAACGATTCTGGCACCCTTCAAGAATTATCAGGCATGTGCCGAAACCAATTTGACTTTATGGTATACTCCGAAACAACTTTTCGGTTTAGTGATTTTCATCTATGAAAAGCAACTAAAGCGGTTCCGGCAGTCCGGAACATTTCCGGTTTTTGTCTCTGAAAAATCTCAGAAGTTACCGGAACAATTCTGGTACCTTCCAATAATTTCCAGGCATGTGCCGAAACCAATTTGACTTTATGGTACACTCCGAAACAACTTTTCGGTTTTACCGAAACTCTTTCGGTGTTCTCTCTCCGGAACTCTTCCGTTGTCTCCGAAACTTTTTCGGTGAATTTCTCTCAGACTCCCTGTCTAGTATTCAACAGATAGATGACCCTTAAGCGTGTGACCCTATAGGTTCGGTGAAGCATAGACATGACCCGGAACCCCTTCCGATCAATGATCAACATCGGAGCCGTGGACACCCATATTGACCCCTATACCCACACGAATGAATATTCGAGTGAACCTCCAGTTGCCGTGTGCTATTCCTGTTGCTTCGCGATATGTTACAAATACCCGAGGTGAGACATGTTGGCATCCCCGTGGATCAACAACTTGTCCACTATGTCAGTTACCTCGTTACCAGTATTGTTCTCTTTTCTCGTTCCCGTGTTCCGGCATCCCCGTGATCAAATCACAAAGTGTCTGGCCAGACGATGATGGATACCGAAACACTGAGAGGGCCCAGAGATATCTCTCCATCGTCGGAGGAGCAAATCCCAATCTTGAGCTATCAAGTTACTTGACATACTTTTCCATGAACCCGTAAGCCGCCGTAATAGCCACCCATTTACGGATGACGTTTAACAAACCCCAAAGTTCATGAAGCAAGCATGAAGAAACTCGATACTCTCATGGTCTAAGGAATCATGCAAACGTAAACCATCTCTGTGTTATTAACCATTAACTTGTGACGAATGTATCTCATAGCATAACATCAATTTGGGTCGATTCAACACAAATGTTCTTCTAACATTGTGCCCTCGAAATTGCCGGCATAGCCATGCCCATGATCAGGAAAACAAGATCATCATGCAATACTTGAGCCAGTCTTAGAGGCAAGACTAGGAATACATTTTACCGTTTATTATACCACACGTGCATATGAGTCTTCCTTCGAGCCTCGTGGTTATTGCAGACTCGAGAACCATAGCAGTTATAGCATGGAACATAAACATAATTATGAACTTGGAGATAAATAATATCATTTATTATTGCCTCTAGGGCATATCTCCTACAGACTCCCACTTGCACTAGAGTCAATAATCTAGTCAATGCTAATGCACTTTACACCTATGGCACACTCGTGTAAAATATGCTTCGCATGTGGTATAGCCTGATGTCCAACGGATCTAACGACTTTAGCTCCGTGTGTAACTTTGCATATCCTTGCGTTTTCACGCTTTCAAAAAATTCATATTTTGTGTGGACTTGGCTTTGCATATGTGTGAATCATTGGTCGAAACCTGATTCCTCAGACTGAGCTATGGAGCAACTATCTGCAATAGTGTCCCATAGACCAAAGCCATCTTGGAACCTTACTAAGTTCATGAATGAACTATATGATTCAACAACTTCTTTGTCGCTTCTAAAGCGTCAACATACTTAGCCTTTGTTATAGAATTCGCCACAGTATCTTGTTTGGAACAATTTCCAACTACCGTGCCACCATATTGTGTATTAGAAAAAACCCTTAACTTAAATCGAAAATCGCATGGAGCATTGATGAAGACTGTATCGATGTAATTACTTACAATGAGCACTTCATAATCTCTGCTTGCGAGAAAACATGTCATTAATACTACTCTAGTACTCAATGACATCTTTCACTGTTGTCCTATGATCAGTACTTTGATCACATTGGTATCCATACTCGCAACAACTTTGGAGTATCGAACATATCTGGTTGTTTTACATACCATGATTAATCCAAACACAAGAGTGTGTGGAATCTCCATCATGTATTTCACTCATCAGTGTTTTGGGACACTGAGTCTTGCAAAAACTCTTTCCATGTGACTTCAGCAAGAATCACTCCTTGGCGTTTTAAATGCTAAAAGGTTTTAGCATCTTGTCAATATGTATTCATTGCTTAGCCCTATTAGGTAAATCTATCTCCATAGATCATCATGCCTAATATTGAGGCTATTTAGCCCAAGCACTTCATCGAAAAACTATTTTCAAATGAAGTCCTAATTCGTGTCAAGAAATTTATTTCCAATTAACAATGTGTGAAGCACACAAGGTTTTTAGAAATATTATTATGCTCCCACTTATTTTCTTGAATCACAAGCATCTTCGATACCCATTTGATGAAGTCAAAATCTTTTGACCATTTCATCAAAAACGAAGATTCCAACTCCATTTTGCTCTCTTCTGTCCATTGTTGGAACTTTGAAGTTTGCATACTTACTAGCATCCTCTGGACTGACAAAATACCTTGGACTGTAACACATGCAAGTCCTTGGTTTCATTTCCATCAGATGGAAATCCTTTCGTCATCCTTGTTTCATATCTCATGATTGAAATATGTGTTAATTGCTAGTTCAACCCGAGCCGACTTTAAGCATCGCTACGGTGAGACAATCTCATCGTAGTCAACTCCTTGAACTTGTTATTGCAACAAGTCGAGCTTTATGGATAAAACATTTTTTTTCCGTATCAGTTTTAGTTCCATAAATATTCGTTAGACTCTAAGTCTTCCGAAAGGTGTATCAAGATTTTAATCTTGAATCACTTATATGGAAACTATCTCGGATTGTATTGGCATTTAGCCAATTTCGGAGTCAGGGCCCATCAACGCTTCCTTGTGTATTGTAGGTATACTGTTGTCTAACAACAATATCTCGTTTGCGCACCTGATAGGTTTGCACGAGCTTTGCCTACGTGGTTCAGCTGCAAGTTCGACCGAAGTCCATACATTTTATTGTAGAGACTTCCGTATCAGTCGCAGTAGGAAACTCCGGAATCACTTCCAAGGTTTCTTTCCTTTGATCTGATGACGAAGATACTGGTTATCTTGTCGAGTTGCACTGTCCTCCCACTCACCTTTTGTAAGAACTATTCTCTTTAAAAGCATACCATTTTGTGGCAAAATCCTTTGCCTCGGTATAGTGGTGGGGGAATACCCAATGACTTGGGATAACCTACAAAGTAGCACTTGTCTGATTTGGAATAGGTTTGTAACCTTTTACACAAGCCCCATATTCCAAATGTTAAGAAAAGATATAGCATGGTTGGGCATACCATACCATGTCGTCATTTCAACAGACCCGATGGAGCTCTTTTCAGTGTAAAAGCCACAGTCTCTAAAGCATCACCTTAAAAGGGATAATGGCAAATTTATTTATGTCATCTTTGATCTTACCATGTCATAAATGGTTCGATTACATCTTCACGGACTTTCCACTTGCAGTGGTGTTCCGGGAGGTGCAAGTTATGAAACTCTTTTCACAACTCATCAGACATTCGCTAAACTTGTAACTCAAATATTCCTTTCCGCAATCAAATTGCAGAAACATAATTTTCTTGTTACAATAACTTCTACTTCATTTTTGAAAATCTTATGAATGAATTCAAAAGATCCAGACTTACGTCTCAACAAGTAAATATCCATATATCTACTTGAGTCATTTCTGAAGATAGATAAATCCACTACTTGCAACAACATTTATTGGACTACACACATCATAATGTATGATCACCAATATGTTCTTTGCTCATTCCTTATGGCCTGTGAACGGTATTTTAGTCACTTCACCTTTTGAAGGAAAGTCGCAAGTGTCAGATGATTCAAAATCAAACGACTTCAAAATCCATCATAATGGAATTTTCCATGCGGGTTTCTCCAATGTGACCAAATGCAGTGCCACACACATGTGGAATTCTTTTAGTCTTGAGACATTTAGCGTCAGTGTTATGGATGTATCATATTTCCATCAATATTCATAACATACATCCCATCTTTGATGGAAGCATGGCCCTTCATGTTATTCATAATACTGAACAACAATTGTTGTTTTATGAACAACTCTTTTGCAACAATCATTGTGCAATGGGCTAGAGTGTATGAAACTCTAAAATGAATTATGAAAGTAAACCCAGAGGTAATGTATTAATATCAATATTCATAACATACGTCTCATTCTTAATGAAAGTATGGCCCTTATGTTATTCATAACACCGAACATCAAAAGTTCTCTTATGAACAACCTTCTTGCAAGATACCTTATGCAAAGGGCTAGAGTGTGAAACTCTAAAATGAATTATGAAAGTAAATACATAGGGAATACACCGATGGAAGGCATAGTAACATTTACTATGTTCCCTGCGTGTATCTAAACCTCATTCCTGGCTAGTCTTTCAGGCCATAATAGTTCTTACATCGAGTTGCAACAGAATGCAATCGAGCGGGTATCTTTGTGATTTACTCACAATACCCAAGAATTAGTGATTAACATGTTTAACCATAATTCCCAAGAACTATATTTTTGACCAGCCTTCTATACATCAAAAACTTGTATGACATTCATACATGAGCTGGATATTCCAGTCTTCATCCCTTTTGCCTTTATACTTCTAACAGTTTAACTTTCAGTATTTCTCCTACTCTCAGAAGAAGCACCCAACTTAAGAGTGGCGTTAGCCCCGGACTTCCTAGGCGTGAAAGTTTCACTAACACCCTTCGGACACTTCCTTTCTCTTTAAGTTGTTGTTTTATTCACCATCATCATATGACAGGCGTTCTTCTGGATCCCTCTCTTATCAGTCAAATGCATAGTAAACACTTTACTAATGTTTTGCAAACAAACATTGCTTTGGATATTTCATATCTTTTAGCCTTTGTCTGTCTCTGAAAATGATTTTCAGATTCCATGAATATCACATAACTATCCAAACTTTCAAAGTTCGGGTCT
This sequence comes from Elymus sibiricus, assembly GCA_039707655.1. NCBI lineage: Eukaryota > Viridiplantae > Streptophyta > Magnoliopsida > Poales > Poaceae > Elymus > Elymus sibiricus. Next base: position 258,362,628 of record CM077675.1, on the reverse strand, counting down.
CATGGAAGCAAACATATTTCACTTGACCGTAATGGAATTTTAGCTTTTGGATCGAAGGACGAGAGTCATATCATCCATAGCATTAGCGGGAGAATACCGAAAGTATGCGATAGGACAAAGTCCTTCTCGGCACTCTTGAGGACAATCCTCACATTACGTTACCAACCGTAAAGTTTTAACCAGATATTTAACAGCTATTCAATTTTAACAGGGAAGGTGGAAATGCGAGCCATTATTCTACAACTATTTTGCAAATCACACTTAGACAGTGTTCAAAATTAATTGCACTGAGAATTAAAAGAAGTTAATTCAATAGTGCGCTCCCACTCAAATCAATATCTCTCATAATTGATTGTGAGTGATACAAGATCCGCATTTCAATTCGACGCCATTGACGGGTTCATCACTGATGACGTGAATTTCAATCGGTAGGCCAACTTGCCAATCACATCTCTATGTGACTCTTGTTCATCTTTCGATGCGTGTGTTCCGAGCTCAGGACTGTCCTGACTGAACGTCAAGACAACCAAGTGATCTCGATGCGAGGTCTGACCTCACCCGCCTCACACATCCCTAATCGTTCGTACTCATGTGTACATGTCGTACCCCGAAAAGTTAGGTGCCGTGACGGTGCTACACTTGGGAGAACACTAACTACTTGATATTTTTGTGAGAGATCACCCTAATAAAAAGCGACTACCGCGCAATCAAGAAGGGTGCATCATAAGGGATAAACATCTCAAGCAATTCATAATTAGCATGACATGGTATAGCCCCTTCTGACGGAGAAGTCAAACATTTCTTCGTCTTCGGCATTCGCGTTGGTGTTCACCTTCGCGAAGATTGCCACCACCTTGTCGATGCACCAGATAATATTGCTATCTCTATAGCTAATAAAATAAGTGCATTACTTAAGGTTGACACGCAGGTCATTAAAGTGACAATCATATGGCTCCAGCCATCATGCCGAATCATGACACGCAGGTCATGTTAATATTACATCATATAGTCATCTCATACATAATCAAATTAATATGAGCACTGCTATACCACATCATATGCACATGCAAACCATCCTGCAAAACCAAGTTAGACGTCTCTAAAAGGTTCATGCAAAAACTTGTTTTACGTGGCTTCTAAGGTTTCGAAACAAACCGAAGCTACCAACGTCCATCATCAAGCATGATAATCCAAGTCGCTAGATTAACATTACGGGGTGTATGAAACACGAGATAATAAAATCTTGAGCCCCATACTAAACTTCGTCATACGCATGACCCCCGTGCAGATCATATCTGCATTGCCCTTTCGTCTGCGAAATTTCATCTTTCTTTTTAACTACGGTGGAATTCAATGAACTGTTAGCACTTCGTTGATCAATCAGGATCGCGGATTGCCAGAACATTGAAACTCCACCATGCTGTTATCAAGATCAGAAATATGCAAATTCCAGGGAAGCAACAAGAACATCGGGTAACAGATTTCATCTGCTACCCGCACAAATAATTTTTAGTAATAGAACTCATCTACTACCTAATTATATTGTGCAACACCCATACATCTCTATGTATTCTAGATCGCAACCTGCATCTACGCATAGCACGGCTCATGATGCCACTGTAGGGTAACGCAGCAGGAAAAAAAAATTCCGACCTACGCACCAGCCCAGGACCACTATGGAGACTGCATACAAGGTTTGATCTTTTTCGTTACCGACTCGTAGCGCAGCGGAAGTAGAGTCGATGACGATCGGCGGTGCAGATCCCCGCAGCTAGGATTTACAACCTCCCAACCGCGAGGATGTATACCCTCATCCGCCCCTCGGACAGCCCTCCGGGAGGCGGTCGGACAGTCCCCCGGACGGTGTCATGGACAGCCCTTCGGGAGGACCATCGAAACTCGGACAGTCACTCGGACAGCCCTTCGGGAGGACCCTCGAACTAAGACCGAAACTACGATCTCTTTACAGAGTTGCACACATACGGTGTCATCTATCCGGCAGGGCTTCGCCGTCCAGAACTAGTTCCCACCGGAACCCAGACAGCCTTTCGGCTCTACGAAACTATTTCGCTGGGAGGGAGAGAGAAAGCCAGATCATGCATGGCACTTGTATGTGAGAAAGAGTGAGAGTGGAGAGTGCATCTCCACCTCTATTTATAGGAAAACCCAAGGGGTAGGGTGACACTTGAAATACCCAAAATGCCCTTCACAAGGGCACAAAGGTAAAAGCAAGTGGGCAGCCCATATCCTTCCATGTCATCCCTAGAGATATTTGTGAGTAAAGCCCCAAAAGGTGGCTTTTCATAAAGTAATCCAAAAAGCACTTTCACTATTCACGACGACATATTTCAGCGTCCGTTCGAACTGAAAATATTTATGTGGGCTTAGAACATTTCCAATACCCACTAAAATAATTTTCAACGCGTTCCGAAACAATTCTGGTTTAGTGATTTTCATCTGCGAAAAGCATCTGAAGCGGTTCCGGCAGCTCCGGAACATTTCCGGTTTTCATCCCGGAAAATTCCAGAAAGTTTCCAGAACGATTCTGGCACCCTTCAAGAATTATCAGGCATGTGCCGAAACCAATTTGACTTTATGGTGTACTCCGAAACAACTTTTCGGTTTAGTGATTTTCATCTGTGAAAAGCAACTAAAGCGGTTCCGGCAGTCCGGAACATTTCCGGTTTTTGTCTCTGAAAAATCTCAGAAGTTACCGGAACAATTCTGGTACCTTCCAATAATTTCCAGGCATGTGCCGAAACCAATTTGACTTTATGGTACACTCCGAAACAACTTTTCGGTTTTACCGAAACTCTTCCGGTGTTCTCTCTCCGGAACTCTTCCGTTGTCTCCGAAACTTTTTTGGTGAATTTCTCTCAGACTCCCTGTCTAGTATTCAACAGATAGATGACCCTTAAGCGTGTGACCCTATAGGTTCGGTGAAGCATAGACATGACCCGGAACCCCTTCCGATCAATGATCAACATCGGAGCCGTGGACACCCATATTGACCCCTATACCCACACGAATGAATATTCGAGTGAACCTCCAGTTGCCGTGTGCTATTCCTGTTGCTTCGCGATATGTTACAAATACCCGAGGTGAGACATGTTGGCATCCCCGTGGATCAACAACTTGTCCACTATGCCAGTTACCTCGTTACCAGTATTGTTCTCTTTTCTCGTTCCCGTGTTCCGGCATCCCCGTGATCAAATCACAAAGTGTCTGGCCAGACGATGATGGATACCGAAACACCGAGAGGGCCCAGAGATATCTCTCCATCGTCAGAGGAGCAAATCCCAATCTTGAGCTATCAAGTTACTTGACATACTTTTCCATGAACCCGTAAGCCGCCGTAATAGCCACCCATTTACGGATGACGTTTAACAAACCCCAAAGTTCATGAAGCAAGCATGAAGAAACTCGATACTCTCATGGTCTAAGGAATCATGCAAACGTAAACCATCTCTGTGTTATTAACCATTAACTTGTGACGAATGTATCTCATAGCATAACATCAATTCGGGTCGATTCAACACAAATGTTCTTCTAACATTGTGCCCTCAAAATTGCCGGCATAGCCATGCCCATGATCAGGAAAACAAGATCATCATGCAATACTTGAGCCTGTCTTAGAGGCAAGACTAGGAATACATTTTACCGTTTATTATACCACACGTGCATATGAGTCTTCCTTCGAGCCTCGTGGTTATTGCAGACTCGAGAACCATAGCAGTTATAGCATGGAACATAAACATAATTATGAACTTGGAGATAAATAATATCATTTATTATTGCCTCTAGGGAATATCTCCTACACTCTCCAAGGCTGGTCATGAAGTCTTGTACCCGGTCAGCCATCATTTCCTAGAATTTGTCATGGAGCTCCTTGTTGGTCATAACCTCCCATTCGACCTCATCGGCTTGTGATCCTGGCATGGTTAGCAGTAATAGGAACACACAAGAATATGAACCTACAGACTACGAGGAAGTGGTGGTGGTGGTGGTGTGTCACAAATCCGTCAAGCAAATCTCAATTTCTTACCAGTTCTTACCCAACAGCAGGTGGTGATCGGCAACCATTGTAGTCAAAACTCTCAAAGCTTGGATAGAGCGATTGTAAGGTGGTGTCAAACACATGACGTAGATGTAAATTGATGGATGGTGGTGGGCGAATGCAGAAGGGATGATGATGCAGCGGCGGCGTGACTACTGTGAACAGAACTTGAAACTCTAAAGGAACTAGACACTAAGACCAGCAACTCGACACGACGATGCAACCGATAATTCAACTATGCAAGTATTGAAACAAAAAATTGCAAAGGCTCAGACTCGCTTGGACAAAGGATGAATAGATCTAACTTTTTTGGTGGCTTTTTTTTGGGAAATAGGTAAGAAAAAGAAATCTAATCTATGGATATCTGGAAAATTCTCACCGAGCAACCTGAAAACTGATACCACTTGATAGAGGCGAAGTTGTCCCTATCTTTCGATGAGATGGTGGCTATCGTTTTCGGTAGAGTAGACTTTGACGATCCGACTACGAACGTGCGAGGACGTCGCGCCTTAGCAATCGCTAAACCAACTTCGAGAGGTTATTGACCACGCCGGAGCACGATCAACCTGACCACGAGGGTCTGTTTCCTACAAGCAAACGAAGAACAAGCAAGAATATGATAATGCAATCTGAATATTGCGAATATAGATGAAGTATTGATAATGGTGGGACACAAACGAAGAACGCGAAGTTGCAGCTATGGCTAACTTTCAATCTAAACAAAACCCAATTCTAAACGGCGCCCTAAGGGCTGTATATATGGGGGAACAGGGGGGGGGATTTCATAACCCCTTGGAGGAGGGGTCCGAAACCAACCCTAACTCCGTTTCCCCACACATACGGACTCTAAAAACAGCCTAATAAGTGGTATTTCGAAATTACATGGGCCTGGCCCAAACATAAGGTGACGCAGCACCTATATTAGCCTATGGACGAAATTTATGAAGTAGCATCTTGTATATTTCGTCCAAGCCTTCATACTGTCCTTATGGTGGCTTCAAAGTGCGAAAATCACATCTGGAAACTCCATTGTTTTTTCCCGCGTGCGCACCTTCTCGTCCATGCTTGATCCCGCTCCAATGGCCATCCTTCTTGTCCATGCTAGGTCCTTCATTCATAAGTAAAACAAATGTATCTAATTTAGGCAGCATCATATGTTCATGAACATTAGAAGGTTTTCCAAGAAACGAAAGTACCTGATAATTAAGTTACGTGCGCGGGCTCTAGTAACTGGTCCAATATGTGTAACTGGTGTGGATGTGGGTGTAACATTAGTAGGGATGTCCTCATCACATAGTGTATTAAAAAATAAATGAGAGTGATCATTGTGGAAATGTTGAGTTGAATGAGGGACTTTAAAACGGGATAGCTTAACGAAGTTAGAGATTTCATTGCCACAACAAATGATTGACGGACTCAAAATCAAGGATTGACGGAAGAAGCTTTAAAATTAGGGAGCATAGTGTATTAAAAAATGAATGAGAGAGCTCATTGTGAAATTGTTGACTCGGCCAAAATTGAATGACCCAACTCCAAATTGAGACCTCGATTGATTGTGAGGCATTAAAAAAATAAGAAGCTTAGTGTTATAGAGGATTAAAATAATTGAGTGAAAAAATATTGACCCGGTCAAAATCGGTAACTCAATTCCAAATTGATGACCTCAATTGAATGAGAGGCCTCCAATTCTAGAGGGATTAGTGATATAGTATATATATTTCCCTCCCGCACCACCAAGGTCATGTGATTTCCTTCCACATGGCGAAAGAGTCTTGTAAAAGAAGTTGCATGCTTCATCAAATCAACAATGGATTGGATAGTATAAGGTGTATTTTTCTTCTTCTTCCATTTGCTCTGGTGTGCAAGTACTCAATGTTGGCATTCCTTTATAGGAGCCATCTTTCGCTAGATTTGTTATGACAGTATATTTCCTTTTCGAAATACATGTGCAATAACATAGTTTCAACACTCCCATTCTTTTACTCTAAAAAACACTTCCATTCTTTTTGGCAATTTGATCAACCGACAAAACTTGAATCTCTTCCAACAACTCAAGATCTTCTAATTCATCCATCAAATCTTTCTTTTATCGAATAGAGCATCATGTCCAACATTCACATCCACGCTTTTGAGCTTCTTAAGTGTCAACAAAAACCTATTGATATTTTTATCAGTATTCACATGCGAATTGTATTTAGCTGTCACTGGTCATAAACTCAGAACGAGTGAGCCGACTTTTCCCAAATTTGAAATCCCTAATAAGTCTGGCCTAAAGAGCTTCAAGAATATTCACAATCGAACGGTTATAGTGTGACAGGATCCTGGGTATTCTTTTGCAATAATCCTAGACGTGCAAGCCCGTAATTGCCTGTATGTGTAACATTACTCATTCTTTTGAGCCTGGTTGTTATAGGGATTGAGTAAGTAATTTTGCGATATCACAATAGTCGAAAGGCCGTTTCGCAAAATTCGCAAAATCCCCAATCACTCGAAACCCTAGCCGCGACCCGCATCTAATAGCCCGGTTCTACCCCCCCCCTCCCGTCTTCTCCACGCACGACCACCGGCGACATCTCGCCGGAGACGCCGCCGACAACTCGACGGAACCGACGCCTTCCATCGCCTACGCGAACCTTACCGTCGCGCGATCCAGGGTTCGATGGCCGCGTCGTCTCCGGCCTCCAGCGGCAAGGCGGCGAGCGACTCCTCCGCCCCTCCTCCGGCCCCTTCCCCCGTGGTATCCAATGGCAATGGGACGCCGCAGAAGCCGCCGCCCACCGCCGGATTCGACATGCCCAAGCCCAACCTCCGCGGCCTCAACAAGCCCAAGTGCATCCAGTGTGGCAACGTCGCCCGCTCCCGGTAAGAGGACCAGGACTTGTCTTAAGCAGGATTTGTTTCTCGCGCAGGCGCTTATCTCTGTGTCTGTCTGGGTTCGTGAAATTTGTGCATTGGTTGGCTTTTCAGGTGCCCGTTCCAGTGTTGCAAGAGCTGCTGCTACAAAGCTCAGAACCCTTGCCACATTCATGGTATGCCTAATAATCCTACCAACTGGTAGCTGATAATAGATTGCATTTTTCGTTGTTAGCCACACCGGAGCAGTCTTTTTTTTTTTCGCGAATACACAAAAAAATTGCATACAATTTCATCGACGTGTGTGTGTGTGTGTGGGGGGGGTGGGGGGGGTGGGGGGGGGGGGGGAAGGTCCAATACATGACAATCATATATGACACGTGCACATGAGCATACATGGGAGCAGCCCTAATGGCTACAAGCCAAGGAAATGGGTACATCTCCGGGATTATGTTAGCCAAAGCAGTAGCTCCAGCGCGCGCCCACGAACAAGCCTCGTCTCTGGTGATTTGAGTTAGACAGGTGAGTGTGGGTTGTTCGCCGTTGAAGATGCTGGTGTTACGCGTCTTCCACAGCCACCGCGTGGTGAGGATAATCGGCCATTTGAGCAGTTAGCAATGCTGCTTTCCAAGTATATGCAGAGACACTAATTTAGCCCAGCCTGCCTGGAATAATTTCCCATGGCGACCTCCTTTTGGTTTTAGGGCATGTTTGGTTTTAGCCCCAACTAGCCCAACCAAAATTTTGGCATGACCAAAAATTTGGTAAGTTGTTGTTTGGACTATAGCCATTGTACCTGCCAAGATTTTGGCAAACTTTCTAGGCATCCATTTGGAGCTAGCATAAGTTTGGCAACTTGGATTGATTAGTGCTTGGTTTTAAAAAGTGAGGCACATAAAGGATTATAGGGCCAGCCGGCCAAGTCCGAGGCATTGAAAGTGCAAGTAGGAAACAAATCACATCAATTAAGAGGGGAGGAGGCCTCCAAAGCATGCAGCCAATACACGTGTTAGTAAATTGGGCATGGAGCGAGTCTCACGCAAAAAATCTGCAGCTAATTATAGGAGGCAAACGGCCAAGCAATTTAATTAGGTAAGATGTGGGTGACCACGTCACGCTTTGGATTCAGTTAGCTTTAGTTTAGTAGGACAATCTGCCTGTCTTTTAACAGCACCAAACGTATTCACGTATGGAAGAGCTGGCACCGCACTCGCCAGCCTTTTGGCGAGCTTTTTCCGTGCCCTCTGCGCACCAACAATTGGCGAAAATAGCTCGGGGACGTCCAGGCTGCAATGGGCGAGCCAAAGTTTTGGCCTCAGTCAAACGGCAGCCAGATATTACGGGCAAGCTAATTTTTGTGTGTGATCAGTATAGGTTGTCAACCAAACACACCCTTAGCTTCTCGTCATTCAGCCACACCTGTTTGATGGTCATAATTCAGGTTTTGTTTGGATGCTTAGCCAATATGCACCGTATGACTGTACCTTAGCTGGCCTAGCTGCTTCTTCACTATTCAGCCTCCCTTGTTTGATGGTCATAGTTCACTATTTGTGTGGTTCAGTAGCCAAGTCGAGGTCGTTCTATCTTAGCTAGGCTAGCTAGCCATTATTAGCCAATTCATCTTTCCTGGGGATAACGTTTTGTTATTTTACACTTGATGGCAATGGGCAACTTCCAAATGTCCATTCGTTTGGTTAAAAACTGAGGTTATGTTTGGGTCTCTCCCAAACTTGCTATGAAAGGTGTTTGGTATCAGTATCATAATAGAAGTCTCACTTTGCTCAGCAATATAGGAAGCAACTAACTCCAACGAGAAGAAGAGGGTTACTGATCTGGCCTTGCATTAGAATATAGTGGAACCAGAACAGGAGCAATGCCCTTCTTGATCTAATGAAGGATGGAGGAAGAGGACGGTTAAGACAACCAAAGAGAAGTCCTGAGGCTCTTGCATGAATCTTATTAGAAAGATGCGAATGTATTAGAGAGAAGGTGCTAATAGAGACGGAGAGTAAATGATCTTCCCCCATTCCGTAGATAAAAAATCTTGTAGCTGAGAGTGGCATCAGCAAGTTTTTTACAGTTTCAAAAGCCTAGTCTAGCCAGCCAAGCATATAAGAGATCTTTGCTTTAGGCCTTGAGAATTTAGGTTCAGAACGCTGCCTCATTTTTTATGGCAGGCTTAGCAGTTATTATGGGAGAACACTTGCTTGTGTCTGTTCGTATTTTATTTATGGTACATACTATTAGTGATCTTAAACGTCTTATATTAGTTTACAGAGGGAGTACTTTCTTTTACATTGTTTTGGTGCAGCATCATGTCTGCATTAAATATATTAGTAGTTTATCTTTAAACTCTTTATTTTTGAAAAATGGCACTAATCTTTTCTTGCTCCACTTATCACTGCAGTTCTCAAACAGAACAACACATTGCCAGAGAAGACACCACCAGCTCCTATCCCTTTGTCAGACCAACCATCAACCAATTCACCTTTAACCGGGTAATCTTCAGAAACCTCACTAGTAAAAAATCATCATTATGCAAGAAAGGGTCCTTGTTTCTAATGCTTGCTTGTCATTTCTTGTAGTTCTTCGTCAAGGCTGTCTTCCCTACAAAAGCTTCCCCACCATTTTCTGAATTCAATCCGAACAAGAAAGTCCCTTGCCAAGAAGGTTCTTGGTTGTTCCACCCTGTTTGATTATTTAGAGTAGTTTTATACTCTCGTGGTTAATAACTTGCAGTACTTGTGCTGTAGGACATTGCAAGCATAAACAAGTGGAGGTTTATGAAGCTAAAGGAACATATGCAAGGAGATATCGATGTTGAAAATGAAGCATATTATAGGTACACACAGAATATTGGATTGCTGGAGGAAACGTTCTATCTCAAAGAAGATTCTGCTGGTGAACATGAAACTGAAGCAACTTCCTCAGAAGAAATGATGGAAATAATGGTCTCTGAGGCAAAGGTGAGGTTAAAATCTGATTGTGCAAATGCAGCTGGCTTTAAAGAGAGGATTGCCACTGTCTTGGACCAGAAGCTGAAGAAACTGCAAGAGAGGAACAGTGCCTACGAGGATGACAACTCCTCTGACCAAAATCCTGATGACCATAAGAAGCCGGTGAAGTTCAACATAAAACAGCAAACAGTGAGAAACGCGAAAACAAACGAGCTGCTTGGTAAGTTGACAAAAGCACAGAGTGAAGATGATTTGAAGCCTTGCCTCAGTATCATGGCGCAGCTGGTCGGAAAGGAGATTGCTTCCTCCATGAGCACATCAAACAAGTCAAGCGACCAAGAATCAACCCCCGCAATTGCGTCCTCTTATTCATTTCCAAAGCTCACAACTAGGCTGGAGGTAGACAAGAACATAATATCCAAGATCAACGAGTTATCTTCTTTGAGTCAGGTTGTTCAGCTATAATCTGGGACCTGGACTGGTCCTATGCTTCCAAACCCCCGAGTCATGTCGTGAATACAAAATGTGGACTGGTTTCTTGCTGTCTGATAACGTCAAAACGTAACCAGTACTGTTTATCTAGCGTTTCCGTGCTGTCTTGAAAAATGTGATGAACTGTTTCCAACGAAGTAAAAAAAAAACCCACCATGCGATCAATGAAATTGTTTTTTAACGTGTGGCGCACTTTATTCAAATCGAATAATGGTTACATCATTGACAAGTTCAGCTAGGATAAACTGTGGAGGGTCATCATCCCATAAAATTACATGATTTGAATATGAATTCCTAGCTAACTTGTGTGCCACCTTGTTTGTCTCCCTTGGACAATGACCGGGCTGTCCTCTCGGATGTATGGAGGGGATTGGCTGTAGATGTATGTTCTAAAAGCAACTCCAATCGGGCGACCCATTTCGTCCGTGCACGTCCATTTGGGTCGTCCCGGACAGAGAACACGTCCCAACGCGTCGACCCAAACGGGCGCGCGTCCGTTTTTCGTCCGCCCGCGACCCATTCCAGGCCTATTTTTGGGCCGCTTTTGTGTTGGCGCGGACACGAAGCGGACACACGCGACACCCGCCTTTTCTTCCCTTTAGCCCGCCAGTCGGTGACTCCTATGCCAGTCGTCTCTTGGTCCTCGCCTCCAAATCACCCGCCCCCCGTCTCCCACCCCCCGCCGCCCACTTCAGTCGTCGTCCCCGGCCATCCGGCCACTTCCGCCGTCACCGTCGGCCATCCGCCCGCGTACTCATTCTCCTCACCTGCCGCCGCCGCCCAGCTCCGCCAGTACCTCAGGCTCCTCTGGCCGGAGTCTTCCACAAACGCCCGCAAGGTGTTCGACGCTTTGCCCAAGGTACCAATGGACTCTGATGATGAGTATTTTTTCTACAACGTTTTTTTGGAATCAGATGATTCTTCATCTAACGATGAGGAGACGGTGGCGGCTGCGTTGGTCGTCAATGACCACGTAAATATGGAGCGGCCGTAGTTTAGGGGCTGCATACCGGCCCACATGCCGACGCTGAATCACAACCGGGAGAGTGGCCATTTCCTACTCTGGAAAGACTACTTCGATACCCGAAGTCCTCTCTTCAAACATCAACTGTTTCGTCGCCGTTTTCGGATGGCTAGACATGTTTTCAACCGTATTCGAGAGGGGGTGGTTGCGTACGATAAGTATTTCGAGTGCAAGCCGGATGCCCTTGGAAAGATTGGCTTCTCCTCTTATCAGAAATGCACTGCTGCCATTCGGATGCTTGCATATGGAGTACCCGACGATCTCATTGATGAGTATGTCCGGATGAGTGAGTCCACCTGCCTTGAGTCCATGTATAGATTCTGTAGGGCTGTCATACATGTGTTTGGTCCGGAGTACTTGAGAGAGCCAACAACTGCCGATACAGCACGGTTGTTGTCGAGGAATGCCAGTAGGGGGTTCCCGGGGATGCTTGGTAGCGTAGATTGTATGCACTGGAAGTGGAAAAACTGCCCTTCTGCTTGGCAAGGGCAGTATAAGGGCCATGTTGAAAGCACATTTGCTCCCTTGGTGGTTTTGGTAATTAATAACAACATATATGTCATTGAACTAATGTTTCCACTAAGCATATTTCAGGAAAAGTTCAATGATAGGGATGGCAAAAGGATTGTGGATAACCCCAAGATGCAAGGAAATGGATTGGCAAAGCTTCAAGCAAGAGGACTCTACATTTTACTTTGTGAGAAATCACTTTGAGTCCATAGGAAAGCCAATACTATTAAAAGGGGGTAAGGTACTGTTGGTGAACAAAATGCTCATACGTGCACAAGTGATAGTCACCAAAAACACCCACAAGCTCTTCCACAAAAGTCTGTCCAAAGTCAAATATCCAAAATCGGTGCAACCAACACTTTCCACTCGGTGCCACCGATTCCCAAACTCAGACAGACCCATGCCAAACCCTAGCACATCGGTGCAACCGATTCCACTTCGGTGCCACCGAGTTTGGGTTGCCAACTTTCTGTTACCTCGTTTCACAAAATCGGTACCACCGAGTTGCGCAATCTGACCGTTGGTCACCTTATCGGTACCACCGAGAATTATATATCGGTCTCACCGAGATTCAAAAGTTGTCACCTTTTGGTCACTTCGGTACCACCGAGATTCACACATCGGTGTCACCGAGTTGGTCACTTTAGGTATAACGGTTGGATTTTTGGGGATGCCTATATATACCCCTTCACCACCACCCACTCGAAAGAGAAGCACTCAGAACTATTCCATACTTGCCCCATCATATTTTCTGAGAGAGAGCCACCTACTCATGTGTTGAGATCATGCCATTCCATTCCAACCATATGAATCTTGAGCTCTAGCCTCCCCAAGTTGCTTTCCACCAAATCAATCTCTTTCACCATAGCCAAATCTGTGAGAGAGTTATTGTGTGTTGAGGAGTCTATCATCTTGAAGCACAAGAGCAAGGAGTTCATCGACATTGCCGAGCCTATTACCTTTTGGAGGGTGGTGCCTCCTAGATTGGTTAGGTGTCGCTTGGGAGCCTCCTACTTCGTGTTGTGGAGTTGAACCAAGAAGTTTGTACGGGCAAGGAGATCGCCTACTTCGTGAAGATCTACCCATAGTGAGGCTAGTCCTTCGTGGATGGAAGCCGTTATGGAATAGTCAAGGTTGCTACTTCGTGGACCCTTATGGGTGGAGCCCTCCGTGGACTCTCGTGACCGTTACCCTCCGTGGGTTGAAGACTCCATAAACGTGGACGTACGATAGCACCACCTATCGGAACCACGGGAAAAATCTTCGTGTCTACAAATTGCGTTTGATCTTCCTTCCTACCCCTACTACATATGCTTGTTGTTACTTTCCGCTGCTATACTCTTAGACATGCATGTGTATGGTGTACTTGACTTGCTATCATTGCTAAAATCTGCCAACACTTAAAATTGGGAAAAGGTAGGATTTTTATTTGGTCAAGTAGTCTAATCACCCCCCCTCTAGACATACTTTCAGTCCTACAAGTGGTATCAGAGCTTTGGTCTCCATTGCATTGGTCTCACAACCTAGGAGAGTATGGCGTCTAGTGAAGGAAATTATCACCGTAGAGGTCCGTACTTTGATGGCACTAATTTTGCTTGTTGGAAGCACAAAATGAAAATGCATATTCTTGGTCATAACCCCGTCGTATGGGCTGTTGTTCGTGTTGGCTTGCAAGGTGAATTCTTTGGTGATGGAAAGGAACCGGATCGTGAAGCGACCGCGGATGAGTTGAAGATGTTACAATACAACGCTCAAGCATGTGACATTCTCTTCAACTGCCTATGCCCCAAAGAATTCAACAAAATCAGCCGTCTTGAGAATGCAAAAGAGATTTGGGATACTTTGGTTGATATGCACGAAGGAACCGAGTCCGTGAGAGAATCCAAGTTGGATGTTCTTCAAAGTCAGCTTGACAAGTTCAAGATGAAGGATGGTGAAGGAGTCGCGGAGATGTACTCTAGGCTAGCTCTCATCACCAATGAGATTGCCGGCTTAGGAAGCGAAGAAATGACCGACAAATTCATCATCAAGAAGATACTTCGAGCTTTCGATGAGAGATACGACACCGTGTGCACATTGATCCAAATGATGCCCAACTACAAAGACTCAAGCCTACGGAAGTCATTGGAAGGATTGTTGCTCATGAGATGACACTCAAAGACAAAGAAGAGCTTCACAACAAGTCTAGCGGTGCTTACAAAGCCACAAGTGATGCTCCCGCAACTTCAAGCGACAACCTTGTCATCAATGAAGAGATAAGCCTCATGGTCAAGAAATTCAACAAGTTCTACAAGAATAGAGGCAAAGAACGAAGCTCCAACTCAAGATATGAAGAGAAGCGTTCGTTAAGTCATGACCGCAACTGCTACAATTGTGGGAAGCCCGGACACTACTCCAATGAGTGCACGGCTCCCTACAAACGAAGAGAAGAGTCACCTAGAAAACGAAGCTCAAGGAATGAATCACCTCTAAGAGAGAGAAGGATTAGAGATGATCGTTATGAACGAAGACCCTCAAGGAGAAGTAGGGATTCGGAGAAGAAGGACAAGTACACCAAGAGCTACACAAGAAGAAGACATCAAGCTCATGTTGGTGAATGGGTTTCCGGCTCCGACTTCGACAACAACTCCGAGAGAAGCTATCACTCCAACTCCGACTATAGTCAAGATGAAGGTGTTGCCGAACTTGCACTAGTGACTACCAACTCCTATGATCTATTTGATTCACCAAATGAAGGGAGTGGGAGTTGCTTCATGGCTAAAGGCCCCAAGGTATCACACCCCGAGTATCTTGATTTCAATAGTGATGAAGATGATTTACTTTGTGATAATGACTTGCACTTTGATGAAACTAGTGATGTTAGTCAAAATGAACTTGATAATTCTCATGCTAGTCAAGATAAGTCATTTGATGATGATAAGATGAAAATAGAACAACTAACTAAAGAACTAAACACTCTTAAGTTAGCCCATGAATCTACTCTCGAAGATCATAGAGAGCTTGTAAGGACTCATGAGAAGCTACGCTTCGAGAAGCTCACCTTGGAGCAAGAGCATGAGTTTCTTAAAGCTATCAATGATGATCTCCGAAAGAAGACTTCATCTTATCTAGCCAAACGACTACTCTTGTCTACATCCATGCCACAAGTTAAATCTAGACAAACTAGTAACAAAGGCAAGAAAGGTTCTTCATCTAGTAGCAACAATAAAAGTGCTAAATCTAATGATGTTGCTTCTAGTAGTTCTATTGATTCCACTAATGATGATTCTCTTAGCCAAGTTACACTTGAGCAAGAAAATGCTTTATTGAAAGGAATTATAGATAAAGGTATCTACAAGAGTCTTGCCGGGTGTAAGCAATTTGAGGAAATTGTACGCAAGCACGGAGGATACCGGAAGAACCATGCCATTGGCTACTTCAACGCTAATGGAGTTGAATGGGAAGAAGGTCAATACCCCAAGCCCAAGTTTGTTCCTCAAAAGGAGAAGTATGAAAATGCTCCTCCCAAAGGAACAAACACTCAAGATGACCTTCCACCACAAGACCACAAGCTCAAGGGCAAGGACAAGCTTCAAGAGGACATTGACTCATATGAAGATGAATCCCAAGCTTTGGTGGAGTGGGTTCCCAAGGCTACTCAAAGCTCAACTTCAACACCAAGGATCCCCATCAAGTTGATGTGGGTCCCCAAGAAGAAGAACTAGAGAGTTCTTGAGGGGTGACTCCGCCAATGAAATTCACTCACATTCATTATTGGCAAGAACTATTTGCAATCAACATCAACTCTATGCAATAGTTCAAGGAGTCACACATTCCCTCAAAGGTAAGCAAGGGACAAGGTAATCAACAAATCAATGGACATCATCACACATGCTTTGCACTCCATGTCCATAGATATCCTTGTATTTGTCTCTTGTGTGTTGGGACTAACCCATGTAGGTGAGAAGAGTAAGGAAACAACAAGGATGCTCCCAACTCATGGTGATCTTCATCAACCTTGAGCATCCACCACTACCTCACCAGCATGAAGTCTTCTACGACAAAACCCAAGGTTAGTTTATCCCTCCTATGGGGGGATGTCACATCAAGGGGGAGCTTTACTCTAAGACTTGAGTCAAAGCATCTCTTGGTATGTGACAACATTAAATGCTTTATGTAAAAGTGGTAACCCCACTTGTGCTTAAACGATGAGTATGACCTATGATCAAGTATTCTTACTTGGCTCCTAAGTCAATATACTCATATATAGATGACTCCGTCATCGCCAAAATGCTTGATAGATGCTAGTGTGTATGTGCATGTTTACCATGATTTCATTTGACATCTTATTGTGTGAGCATGTTGGTCTGCATTTATTTATCCATTCGAGGACATCCAATTGTTGCTATTTGGTTTTTTGATTTTTCTTTTGCCAATTGGATGGACAAGAATGCCTAGGACCACTCTCTAGCTATCTATGCTTTCTCACCTCATATTCTATTCTTGCTGCATCACAAAACTTGAACAAGCACTTCTCGATCCCTCTGTGTGAGATGCACTCGGAGTTCCGTGTCGAAAAGGGCTGCACTCCAAAACCTCCCAAGTGCATCTCGGTGGAACCAACCAAAATTCTCGGTCTCACCGAATGCCTAGGGTTGATCTGGTTTTCCAATCTCGGTAACACCGATTCCTCATTCTCGGTTACACCGAGTTTCCCTGTCAGCTGACAGTTGAGAAACTCGGTGACACCGAAAATTTCGAACCGGTGTCACCGACAGCAAGGGGTATATATGCTCTGGACCCGACGCTTTGAAATTCACTCCTCAAACCGTCGCGCTCCAAAATCCTAAGCTGCCAAAAGGGACCCCCCGATCGTCGCCCTTGTCTCCCCGTGCTCCTCCGCCGCTAGGATCCTCGCCGTCGATGGGCATCTTCGCCGCCGTCTTCGCCGTAGCGGACCGTCACCAAGCTAGGGTACGGATCCGAGCCTCTCTTGCACTCCATCGTCTAATTCTTACGCATTGAGAAGTTCTTATCTATAAGCCACTGTGTGCAATCCTCTCTATCCACCAGAGTTCCCGTAGATTAGCGAACATCGAAAATTTTAGGGTTAGCTGTCCGCAGATTGCATCTCGGTACCACCGAGTTGAAAAAATCGGTTCCACCGATTGTGTTTTAGGGTTACCGAGAACCATATCGGTGAGACCGAAGCAAAATTTTCGGTTCCACCGAAAAGGCTGCCAAGTCTCTGTTGATGCATATGGTCAGTCTCGGTGACTCCGAAAAATACCACTCGGTGACACCGAAATACCTTCTGCAGAAAGCTAAAACTAATGTCTTCCTTGTTCAAATTTTTGAAAATATCTGTGTTTTGTGATGACTCAACCCCTCTGCTCCTCTATATTCTTTTCACAGGGTCAGAGATGTCTGCTTCAGATGACAGTGAGAACAATTTCAGAGAAGAGAATATTGTCATGAGTTCAGGCACTAGTCCTGAGGAGAGTTTTGATGATGTGCCTAGTTCTCCTGATTTGCCCAAGGCTGCTACAAGGACTAGGAGGAAGCTCAATTCTGATGAGGAGGATGAGGACTTCATCCCTGAGGAGCTGCCTAAGAAAGATGTTGTTGCCACTTCTTCCAAGAAGAAGAAAGCTGTCAGAAAGGAGTATGCTAGCTCTGAGACAGTGAGAGCACCAGAGAGCTCCAGAGCAACCATGACTGTTGTGCCTCCCAAGAAATCTATGCCTAAGAAGGCAGGGGAGAAGAAGAAATCCAGGAAGAGGATTATCCATGTTGTTGGCAGGCCTACCTCTATGTTTGAGGATCCAGAGGAGGTTGCTGCTGAAGAGGAGGAGGTAGAGCCAGCTGCAAAGGCCTCTCCCAAGAAGAAGAAGAAGCTTATGGCAGATGCTATGCCTAAGGCTACCACTTCCAAGAGCACCAAATCTGCTCCAAAGAAGGCTGCTGCTACTGACAAACCCAAGAGGTTCTCCAGAGAGATTCCAGCTTCTTCCAAGAACAAGACCTCCACTTTCAGGGAAGCTGAGGATGATAATGACTTTTCTGCTTTGATGAAGCTCAGACCACACCTTCCAGAGCACAATGCCAGCCACCTGCTTGCTGAAGATATGAAGAAGAGGAAGGATTCTGGTTTGAGGGCATAGAGAGCAATTGATCCATATGCCCAGAGGAGAAAGACAGCTGTGGATTATAGGTTCTACACCAAGGAGCAACAAGATTTTTATGAGACAATATTGCTTGACAAGAGCCCAGCTGTGAGTGATATGATATACGTTGACTGGAAGTACATCAAGGAGAATGAAGATCACTTTCCAAATGTTCAAGACAATTTTCATTGCATTGCCCTAGATGAATTTGTTGGCAAAGAATTCACTGCATGGAACGACGAGATGATCATGCAATTCTACTCCACTGCTCACTTCTATGGAGATGGTAGGATTGTGTGGATGACTGAAGGAGCAAGATATGAGTTTACTGTTGATGAATGGGCTGCCATCTTAGGAGTCCCAGAGGTGCAAGATGGTGACTTGGATGTCTATTCTGAATCCAAGGAGAGCCATGATTCCATGAAGGACATGTACAATGCTATCCCTACTGCTAACTTGAAATCTCACAAGTTAGGATCCATTTACTTCCTCCAGGCTGGCCTCCGCACCATGAACACTATCTTGAGGCACACATTGATGCCTAAGTCTGGAGATGAGAAGATGATTCGAGGCTATTCCATCAACATGTTGATCCATCTTGATAGACACACCAGGATACGAGTGATGGACTTGATAGTAGAGACTGTGAAGAGGGTTGCTGCTGATCAGAAGCGCTCATGCTGCTATGCACCCTACATTCAGATGCTCATCAACTCCAAGCTGGAGATGCACATTTTTGCTCTTGACATGCCCCTACATCCAGATCTTGAGGACAACGTTGTGGTGATGGATCCAGATCATCCCACATCAGCTGCAGCACAGGCAGAGGCAGAGGCAGCTAGAGCCACTAGTGCTCAAGTCCCTAGATCCAGGAACGAGCAAATGGATCTCTTGATCACTACCGTTCAGGGCATGTAGAAGGACATCAAGGACATATTGGAGAATCAAAACAGTCTTGTGAGGATCTTTGAGAATAGGATCAAGATCCTCAATGAGAAAGTGGATGGGCTGACAAAGACAGTGAATGAGCTGAAGAAGGAAGTTGACAGCGTGCCCAGTCCCGACACTTCAGATGATGAGGATGACTCTCCTCTCAGGCCAGGCACTCACTTCACTACCCAGGCCAGATCAGCCACAGTGCCAGTTCCAGAGTTGAGGCCTTCTTCATCAGCACCTGCTACAGCTTCCTCAGCTCCAGTTCCTCCAGTTGCCACTCCAACTCCATCCATGACATCAGCAGAGGTCTTCGCCGACGCAGTTCTCTCGACTCCTTCATCGACAACCGGAGGAGATCAGCCCAAGAACGATTAGATATATACCTTTGAACTTTTTGGTAACTTGTTGCCAAAGGGGGAGAAGTGTATATAGATCTTTAGGCTTCGAGTGAGAGAGCGTTTGGTTTTTATCACTTTTTCAAAAACATTTGATCTTTTGGTTTGGATGTGTTGAACTATGTGGTGTTTGATCATACGCTTAATGTGTGTTGCTACTATTTCCTATCATTATGATGCTTATGAGATGATCATTCACCTTTGCTTGATTGTGTTGTGCTATGATGTTCATTCTTATTATTCTCGCACACCACCAAGTTGTATGTGACATGATAGAGTGCCCTATGTACCTAATCGATTGTGCATTTGCATTCAAACAAAAATTTAAAATAATGCACAAATTTAGGGGGATCTCTTGCTTATCACATACTTCTCAAAGCGACGATTATATTCATTGATTATATCATATGTCGAAGCTTTGATCTATATGTTGTCATCAATTACCAAAAAGGGGAGATTGAAAGCACATTTGCTCCCTTGGTGGTTTTGGTAATTAATAACAACATATATGTCATTGAACTAATATTTCCACTAAGCATATTTCAGGAAAAGTTCAATGATAGGGATGGAAAAAGGATTGTGGATAACCCCAAGATGCAAGGAAATGGATTGGCAAAGCTTCAAGCAAGAGGACTCTACATTTTACTTTATGAGAAATCACTTTGAGTCCATAGGAAAGCCAATACTATGAAAAGGGGGTAAGGTACTGTTGGTGAACAAAATGCTCATACGTGCACAAGTGATAGTCACCAAAAACACCCACAAGCTCTTCCACAAAATTTTGTCCAAAGTCAAATATCCAAAATCGGTGCAACCAACACTTTCCACTCGGTGCCACCGATTCCCAAACTCAGACAGACCCATGCCAAACCCTAGCACATCGGTGCAACCGATTCCACTTCGGTGCCACCGAGTTTGGGTTGCCAACTTTCTGTTACCACGATTCACAAAATCGGTACCACCGAGTTTGTTGGATCGGCGTCACCGAGTTGCGCAATCTGACCGTTGGTCACCTTATCGGTACCACCGAGAATTATATATCGGTCTCACCGAGATTCAAAAGTTGTCACCTTTTGGTCACTTCGGTACCACCGAGATTCACACATCGGTGTCACCGAGTTGGTCACTTTAGGTGTAATGGTTGAATTTTTGGGGATGCCTATATATACCCCTTCACCACCACCCACTCGAAAGAGAAGCACTCAGAACTATTCCATACTTGCCCCATCATATTTTCTGAGAGAGAGCCACCTACTCATGTGTTGAGATAATGCCATTCCATTCCAACCCTATGAATCTTGATCTCTAGCCTCCCCAAGTTGCTTTCCACCAAATCAATCTCTTCCACCATAGCCAAATCTGTGAGAGAGTTATTGTGTGTTGAGGAGTCTATCATCTTGAAGCACAAGAGCAAGGAGTTCATCGACATTGTCGAGCCTATTACCTTTTGGAGGGTGGTGCCTCCTAGATTGGTTATGTGTCGCTTGGGAGCCTCCTACTTCGTGTTGTGGAGTTGAACCAAGAAGTTTGTACGGGCAAGGAGATCGCCTACTTCGTGAAGATCTACCCATAGTGAGGCTAGTCCTTCGTGGACGGAAGCCGTTATGGAATAGTCAAGGTTGCTACTTTGTGGACCCTTATGGGTGGATCCCTCCGTGGACTCTCGCGACCGTTACCCTCCGTGGGTTGAAGACTCCATAAACGTGGACGTACGATAGCACCACCTATCGGAACCACGGAGAAAAATCTTCGTGTCTACAAATTGCGTTTGATCTTCCTTCCTACCCCCTACTACATATGCTTGTTGTTACTTTCCGGTGCTATACTCTTAGACATGCATGTGTAGGGTGTACTTGACTTGCTATCATTGCTAAAATCTGCCAACACTTAAAATTGGGAAAAGGTAGGATTTTTATTTGGTCAAGTAGTCTAATCACCCGCCCTCTAGACATACTTTCGGTCCTACACATGTCCGAGCTTGCGCTGTCATACTTGAGGCCGTTGCTTCCCAAGATCTCTGGATTTGGCACGCTTTCTTCGGCATGGCCGGATCTCACAACGATATCAATGTGCTCTAGCAATCTCTGGTATTTGCTAGGATGGCAGAAGGCAATTGCCGAGAGGTCAATGTTGAGATCAATGGCCACCAATACACCAATGGATACTATCTAGCTGACGGTATCTATCCACAGTGGTCTACTCTTGTGAAGACAATCTCCAATCATGTAGGAGAGAAGACAAAGAGATTTGCCCAAGAGCAAGAGAGTTTTAGAAAAGATGTAGAGCGTGCCTTTGGCATTCTTCAATCTCGATGGGGCATCGTTCGGTATCCTGCTAGAACTTGGAGCATCAAAAAGTTATGGGAGGAGATGACAACTTGTGTGATCATGCACAACATGATCGTAGAGGATGAGCGCCCAGAACGTCTCTGTGATCAAGGGTTTGAGTTTCAGGGTGACAATGTTGTGCCTGAGCATGGAGGAGAGACAACGTTTGCAGAGTTCATTGAGTTTCATCATAAGATGCGGGATTGGAATACTCACATGCAACTGCAAAATGATTTGGTTGAGCATATGTGGATGCATGTCGGCAACCAGTAGATGTATCGCCAACCTTTTCTTTTAAATGTATTTGAGACAATTTAATGTTAAACTATGAGATATTTTTTATACTTCTCAAACTATGTAATGTTTTGTATCGAACGTTTAATCTAGAAATAAAATTTAGTTTCTGTGATATTTTTATCAAAGCGATCCGTGCGGACGAAAAATGGGTCGGCGCGTTGGGCGCACAGCCGACCCATTTACAAAAGGGGGCGGACATGCCGACCCAAATGGACAAAACGCAGACAAAGCGCGCATCCGTTTGGGTCGCGCGGTTGGAGTTGCTCTAAGAGCAACTCCAACTGGGCAGAGCTGGTCAAACGGGCTGGCCCGGCCCATCATGGCACGACCCATGCTAATCGTGCCATGCACGGCCCGGCCCATAGGGGCACGTTTAGTAACTGGACCGTGCCATTCCGATTCGTGTGCTTCGCCTCTAGGCCTAGGCACGACCTAGTTAGTAAACGGGCGACATGTTGGCCCGTTTAGCATGCTGGGCAGCACATTTTCAGTCTGCTGGCCTTATTTTTGGGCCTATTGGGCCGTATTTTAGGTATATATATTAAAAAAAAAATATGAAATACATATATAAAATATTAAACGAGTCGTGTCGTGCTGGCCAGTCTGCCCAGCCTCTAGGCCCAAGCACGGCCTGAGGTGTGCCGCATGCCGGGCCCGTCTCGTTTAGCACGTGTCGTGCCTGGCCCATGGCGGGCTATGCCGGCATGCTCGGAGGCTGGCTTGGTTGCCTTAGCTCGTTTGGCCAGCTTTGCAACCGGGCGACCCAAACGGACGAACGTCGTCGTCCGTTTTTAAGTTTGGGTCGGCGCGTGCATCCAACGCAGGCCAGACGCATTTTTTGCGTGCGGACTTGAAATAAAAAACACCTTCAAATTTAACATAATTAAACATTAAACGTTGGTCAAAGTCCACTTAAACATTAATAAAACATAAAAAAGTTGGCGCCTCCTTGCGCGCTGCCCTAGCTGGTGTCGTCGTCCGGGCCGATGAGATCAACCAACTCCGGCACCAGGCCAGTCGAGGGGAATGCCGCCTCCCAGGCCCAGGCCGCGTCCTGCGCTGCCGGCTCCATTGCTACGCCGCAGGCGCGGTCCTCCTCCTCCCTCTCCCGGCGCTCCTCCTCCCCCTCCCGTGCCCAGCGGCGCTACAGCTCCATCCGCCTCTCGCCGTCCTCGTGCTCCTCCGCCAGCGCGCACCTTCCATTGGTTGAGGTACGCCGCCTCTTGCTTTGGCGTTGCGATGAACCACATGGGCAGCGCACTGACCCATTCGCAGACCATGCTGGTCCACTCATATCATGCAGCTGGCTCCCGTGGCGGCGACTCCACCTTCGGCGCGGGCGGCCCGGGCGGGGGAACGACGCAGTCCCCGACCGCAGACAGGGCAATGGCCTCCACCAGCCTCGCCTAGTACGTCGCCTCCTCCTCCACCACATTGGGGCATTCCTCCTTGATGGAGCGCTACATGACCACCTCCAAGGCGGCTTCATAGGTGCGCTCCTCCTCCCCCTCAAGCCTGACCTCCAGGGGCGACAGGGGTACGTCGCGGTTGTGCTGGACGCCATGATGGCGTTCCTCCTCATGCTCGAATGCGAACCAGATCTCCCAATTGGGGGGAGTCCGACGAGTAGGCAGGAAGATGGTGCTGCGCCAGCGTCAGGAGCTCGCGGCGGCGGCGTACATCCTCGGGGTGATCCCGCGCCAACCGCGACACCACCAGCACCGGGATCCGTGACGGATCCAGGTGCCACCCGTGGGGTAGGTTCACATCTGGGTACGACAGCGGATGGCAATACTCCCAATGCTAGCGCGTTTGGTGCAACGGAATGTAGAGTCGGTCCCGTTGGGCGGTGCCGCACGGGGCTGCCGACGGTGACGACGACATACGAGCGCGAGAGGAGCTGGCATCGGGGGTGGCCTTCTACTTTCCCTTGAAGAAGCCCATGGCGAGCGGGCTAGGAGAGCGGCTAGGGTTTGGCTAGTGTTTGGTCGCCGGCGAGGAAGCAAGCATGGCCAGATGTGGACGGGGGAGGGAAGTGGATGAGACCGCCCCAACGCTCGCATTAAAAAGGACGTACACGCAGTGCTTCCACCCACTGCCAGGCGGGCCTGAGTTAGGTGGCCGCATTTAGTGTGACCATGGGCGGTGGTTGGGCGGCCGATAGATGGGGCTGCGGCGGACACCGAGAGAACGCACGCCTTGTCCTTTCCGTGTCTGCGTGGACGTAAACCAGGCACAAATTTGGGCCTGAAATGCATCCAGCGGACGTGGTTTGGGCTTGAATCCGCGCGTTGGGCCGACACTTTTGTCCGTTTAAACCCAAACGAACACGCACACACAAAATGGGACGCCGGGTT
Organism: Elymus sibiricus; assembly: GCA_039707655.1. NCBI lineage: Eukaryota > Viridiplantae > Streptophyta > Magnoliopsida > Poales > Poaceae > Elymus > Elymus sibiricus. Next base: position 258,338,277 of record CM077675.1, on the reverse strand, counting down.
AGAGTTGCTCAAAATGAGACTGAGCTAATTCTATGCGCCAAGTGAAAATACTCATCCAACGCCAATGAACTATTTGTTTTTTTCTTTTCTATGGAAACTAAACTACATCAAGATGGAATAATCGTATTTTCTCAGTTTCTCTTATCCAGAAATATGTTGAACACGTTGAAGATTTATACTTGTTTCTTGAAGTCAATGTGCTAAATCTAAAGGATGCTATATTCAGCCCTTAAAGACGTGATCAATTTTTCTTACTCCCTCGGTCCAGTTGTATAGGGCATCTATTTGGTAAATCTAAGGAACTGCATCGCAACGTTGGTGCATGAAGCCAAAAATCGATGGCAACAATGGCTTTTATTTGGCCCGCTTGAAAAAATTGGGAGTCAAACACGACAATGGTTTCCCATGTCATTAATCCCTAAAGAGTAGCACACAAATTATATTTAATGCGTCAGCCAATGAAACTAGTAAGCTAGAAATTAATGATCACATGAAATGAGTAGCTTCTTCTATGCATGGTGATTCATATATTTGAAATTCCAAATTTTCATTAGACGCCCTATGCACTTGGATGGAGGGAGTACGTAGGTTTTGAGAACAATGATTGGTTTTCTTGCCAGGATTATATACATATCAAGTCATGATCATTTTAGTCATCCCCCAATTTTACGCTAAATTGATGGCTCCTAAATGTCTCTGCGCATGGTCGAACCGGTGTAGATCAACCAATCAACTTTCATTGGTGGCCCATGAATTCATGACCAATTGGTTGCGATGAAATTGCATAAGGACAAGGTGAAAGGAGTGTTACTCAAATTTCATATCTCGTGTGCCTTTGACTCCATCGTTGGGCCCTTTCTCTTTGAAGTTTTATGCGTGAAAGGATTCTCGAATGTCTGTACCTTAGTAGCCAATTTATTCACGACAACATCTCTTGAGTTGTCGTCAACGACTGTGTGGCTCTAATTTCATGCATGCTGGAGGGTTGCGTCAAGGTGACCCGCTGTCGCCACTTCTATTCGTAATTGTCAGGGATGTTCTCACTCCAATGATAGTAAAGGCGCAAGATTTTGGAGCTATTAGTGCAATGCCAAGATGCACTTGTCGGTGTCAAAACCGGCGGATCTTGGGTAGGGGGTCCCGAGTTGTGAGACTAGGATCGATGGTAACAAGGGGACGAAGGAGACGATGTTTACCCAGGTTCGGGCCCTCCTATGGAGGTAAAACCCTACGTCCTGCTCGATTATATTGATGGTATGAAGGTTACAGAGTTGATCTACCTCGAGATCGACTAGCTAAAACCCTAGATGAGTTTCTCTGTCCTACATTCTAAAACCCTCCCGGTTTATATAGACACCGGGGGGGGGGGTACCTAGGGTTTACACATGAAAGGTCTCCTACCAAGGATGGGAATGCCGATCTCCTCATCTTGACTTGGAGTGCACGACGCGCCTTCGAGGCTTCCTTCTGGAACGTGGGGTCTTCGATACATTCGGCCCTTCCCATGATGGCCAGAGAGCGGCCCATCGAACCGGCCTATTGGGAGATAGGACAGCGGCCCGAGGACCCCCTAGTCCAGGACTCCCTCAGTAGCCCCCGAACTAGCCCCGAACGCCAAAAAGTCTCAGCTCCAGCAGCTTCTGTGACTGGAGTCTTCGGCTTGCGGGGTGAGTTCTTCTTCCCGTAAATGATCGGCCGAGTCCAACCCGGCTCCCGATGACATGTCTTCCATCCGATCATATGATCGTCCAAACACCATGAATAGCTTAGCCCCGAAGGCCAATCGTCAGAGTGTAAACAGTGTTTTCTGACGCTCCCTTCTGACGAAGGGTCGTGGCCTACCACGACCGCTGAACCAGTTATGACAACTCGATTCGCGGTTCGAGGCTATTTTCACATTGACACGACCCATCAATGTATAGATTGTGCTCCGTTTCATACGGGGTGTAATCATAACTCCGGGCTTATTTTGTGCGTTTATAACGACACACACGCCTTGGGAAGCGGAGAGACTCGCGGCGCGGTAAAGGGAGGCTAATCGGCGTGGCGCCTCATAAAAGGGAGAAAAACCCCAAGGATTGCTCACGCTTTCTCATTCGCCTCCTCTGCTTTCCTAATCTTCCCAAGCTCCAAGAGCCCAGATCTAGTGTCTCCTCAACTTCCCCTCCGAGCTTAGTCATGGCGGGTTCAGGCTCCATGGGCAAGTGGGAGGCCTCCACGGTCACCGACCAGGATATCCGGGAGCTAAAGCTCGCCGGCTACCTCCCCGCCAACGTCTTCCACCGCGCCCCAGAGGCGAAACAAGTCGTCCCCACCCCCAAGCCAGGCGAAAGGGTAGTCTTTGTCCCCCATTTCATCCGGGGACTGAGCTTCCCACTCCACCCCTTCGTCAGGGGCCTTATGTTCTTCTACGGGTTGGACTTCCACGATCTTCCTCCGAATTCTTTTATGCATATTTCGGCTTTCATCATCCTCTGCGAAGCCTTTCTGCGGGTCGAGCCGCACTTCGGCCTGTGGCTCAAGGTCTTCAATGTCAAGCCGAAGACCGTGGCAGGCGAGCACGCAGACTGCGGAGCGGCGGTAATCAGCAAGCTCCCCCACGTCGAGTGGCCAACCGACACCTTCATCGACACAATCAAGATCTGGTAGAAGGAGTGGTTCTACATCACCGAGCCAAGGGACGAGAGCTGGGCGGTGCCTACCGAGTTCAGATCCGGACCCCCCGCGAGGTTGACCTCGTGGCTTGGGAAGGGCCTTGACTGGGGGTCGGATGCTGAGGTGAAGCTGCTGCAGAAGCGCATTACCTCGATGATCGAGGCCAAGGTGGAGCTGGTTAACGTAGTCCAGGTTATGCTCCACCGCCGTATTCTTCCTTGCCAGCGCCGGGCTTCCCCCATGTGGGCTTACCGGCCTGACGACGAGCCTACCGTGCGCCAACTCTTCCGTACCACCCCTGAGAAGTTGTGGAAGGCTTTGTTCAAGCCTCGGAAAAGCTGGTCGACCAAGGAAGAGGATTCGGGACTAAGCACCGATAACCCCCCCCCCCCACCAAGGTATGGCATAATTTTAATCCGCTGACTCTGCTTCTTCGACCAAAAGACTGAACGCCTTCTTCCTTACTTTTGCATAAGTGGTTGAGCAAAGCCGCGAGAGTTAACTGCCCGGCTCCACAACCCAAAGACCCCAGGTCGGAGTTGCTAACGGCGATGCTCGTTGTGGCGCCGTACTCGGCGCCCGAGAAGAAGGAGAAGAAAAAGAAGGCCAGAGAGGGTCTCCGCATAAAGGACCAGTTGGACGCCGCGTCCGAGGAAACCTATGCCTCCTCTAGTCATGAGGAAGAGCATGAAGACGGGGGGGAAGGCGTTTCCCCCCTCACAAGAAAGAGGGCGGCATCATCGGGCGCCGCGGAGGATGCAGCTCCTCCTGCACTGAAGAGGGCGCGCCGGGCGAGGTTGATCCTGCCCGACGACAGCTCGGATTCTGACGCAGAATCCGAGGAATTTGAGAGGGTTCCCCGAAGGAACTTAAGGGTCAAGCCCCCCGCTCAAAGGTATGAATCCGAAGACTCCCGGGTTATTTATGCAAAGTTTTCAATGTTTTAAATACAAGAACGTCTTTTAATCTGCAGCCCACCGCGTGTTCTCCCTACCGACCAAATATCGGATGGGGAGTCTCCACCCGCCGAGCTGGCGAAGAGTGGGACTGCATCGCACCCTGATACGTCTCCAACGCATCTATAATTTATGAAGTATTCATGCCATGTTTACAATAATTTTATATGATTTTGGTATGATTTGATTAGAACTAACCCGGACTGACGCTGTTTTCAGCAGAGCTACCGTGGTGTTGTTTTTGTGCAGAAATAAAAGTTCTCGGAATGAGCTAAAAATTTACGGAGAATATTTTTGGAAAATATAAAAAATACTGGAGCAAAAAGATACCGGAGAGGAGTCCCGAGGAGGCCACAAGCCTAGGGGGCGCCCCCCTAGGGCGCGCCCCCTGGCTTGTGGCTCCCTCGAGCACCCCCCTGACTTGATCCCAATGCTACTTCTTGAGCATGCGTTGGTTTTCCCTTGAAGAGGAAAGGGTGATGCAGCAAAGTAGATAAGTATTTCCCTCAGTTGTTGAGAACCAAGGTATCAATCCAGTAGGAGATACAAGCAAGTCCCCAATAGATGTACCTACACAAATAATCAAACACTTGCACCCAACGCTATAAAGGGGTTGTCAATCCCTTCACGGTTACTTGCAAGGATGAGATCTGATAGAGACAGATAGATAGGATTGCTAAAACGAAAAGTAAAACAAAAGTAAAAAGATTGCAACAAAGTATTTTTGGTATTTTTGGTTTATAGATCTGAAAGTATAATGTGGAAAATAGACCCGGGGCCATAGGTTTCACTAGAGGCTTCTCTCATGAAGGAAAATAATACGGTGGGTGAACAAATTACTGTCGAGCAATTGATAGAAAAGCGAATAATTATGAAGATATCCAAGGCAATGATTATGCATATAGGCATCACGTCCGTGTCAAGTAGACCGAAACAATTCTGCATCTACTACTATTACTCCACACATCGACCGACTCCTGCCTGCATCTAGAGTATTAAGTTCATGAAGAACAGAGTAACGCATTAGGTAAGATGACATGATGTAGAGGGATAAACTCAAGCAATATGATGAAAACCCCATCTTTTTATCCTCGATGGCAACAATACAATGCGTGCCTCGCTACCCCTACTTTGTCACTTGGTGAGGACACCGCAAGATTGAACCCAAAACTAAGCACTTCTCCCATTGCAAGAATTACCAATCTAGTTGGCCAAACCAAACCAATAACTCGAAGAGACTTGCAAAGATATGAAATCATGCATATAAGAATTCAGAGAAGATTCAAATAATATTCATAGATAATCTGAACATAAACCCACAATTCATCGGATCTCGACAAACACACCGCAAAAGAGTATTACATCGGATAGATCTCCATGAAGATCATGAAGAACATGGTATTGAAGAACAAAGAGAGAGAAGAAGCCATCTAGCTACTAGCTATGGACCCGAAGGTCTGTGGTAAACTACTCACGCATCATCGGAGGGGCAATGGAGTTGATGTAGATGCCCTTCGTGATCGAATCCCCCTCCGGCAGATTACCGGAAAAGGCTCCAAGATTGGATCTCACTGGAACAGAGGCTTCCGGCGGTGGAAAAGTATTTTCGTGGCTCTTTTTGGTATCCAGGGAATATTTGGGAATTTATAGGCCGAAGAATAGGGTTAGGAGGGCTGTCGTGGGGCCACAAGCCAGGGGGGCGCACCCCCCCTAGGGCGCGCCCTGGTGGCTTGTGACGCCACGGCAGGTCTCCTGCCTTCATCTCCAAGTTTGCTGGGTTTCTTCTGGTCCAAGAAAAATCATTCCGAAGATTTTATTTCGTTTGGACTCCGTTTAATATTCCTTATCTGCAATACTCAAAAACAAGGAAAAAATAGAAACTGGCACTAGGCTCTAGATTAATAGGTTAGTCCCAAAAATAATATAAAATAGCATATTAATGCATATAAAACATCCAAAACAGATAATATAATAGCATGGAACAATCAAAAATTATAGATACGTTGGAGACGTATCACCCAACGCCAAGTACTCCTATAAATCGAGAAACCTCCAGAAAGAAACCTAGATCGGGAGTTCCGCCGCCGCAAGCCTCTGTAGCCACGAAAAACCAATCGGGAGCCCGTTCTGGCACCCTGTCGGAGGGGGAAACCATCACCGGAGGCCATCTTCATCATCCTGACGGTCTCCATGACGAGGAGGGAGTAGTTCACCCTCGGGGCTGAGGGTATGTACCAGTAGCTATGTGTTTGATCTCTCTCTCTCTCGTGTTCTTGAGATGGCACGATCTTGATGTACCGCGAGCTTTATTAATATAGATGAATCATATGGAGTTTTCCCCTCTCTATCTTCTTGTGATGAATTGAGTTTTCCCTTTGAAGTTTTCTTATCGGATTGAGTCTTTAAGGATTTGAGAACACTTGATGTATTTCTTGCGATGCGATATCCGTGGTGACAATGGGATGTTCTATTGATCCACTTGATGTATGTTTTGGTGATCAACTTGCGGGTTCCGTGACCTTGGGAATCTATGCATAGGAGTTGGCACATGTTTTCGTCTTGACTCTCCGGTAGAAACTTTGGGGCACTCTTTGAAGTTCTTTGTGTTGGATTGAACATGATGAATCTGAAACTGTGTGATGCATATCGTATAATCAAGCCCATGGGTACTCGTGGTGACATTGGAGTATCTAGGTGACATTAGGGTTTTGGTTGATGTGTATCTTAAGGTGTTATTTTAGTACGAACTCTAGGGCTGTTCGTGACACTTATAGGGATAGCTCATAAGATTGATCGGAAAAGATAACTTTGAGGTGGTTTCGTACCCTACAATAATTTCTTCGTTTGTTCTCCGCTATTTGTGACTTTGGAGTGAACTCTTTGTCGCACGTGAGGGATTTACATATGATTCAACTATGTCAGTATTGTTGAGAGAACTTGCACTAGTGAAAGTATGAACCCTAGGCCTTGTTTTCAAGCATTGCAATACCGTTTTTGCTCACTTTGTTACTTGCTACCTTGCTGTTTTTATATTTTCAGATTACAAAAACCTATATCTACCATCCATATTACACCTGTATCACCATCTCTTCGACGAACTAGTGCACCTATACAATTTACCATTGTATTGGGTGTGTTGGGGACACAAGAGACTCTTTGTTATTTGGTTGCAGGGTTGTTTGAGAGAGACCATCTTCATCCTACGCCTCCCACGGATTGATAAACCTTAGGTCATCCACTTGAGGGAAATTTGCTACTGTCCTACAAAACTCTGCGCTTGGAGGCCCAACACGAGTCTACAAGAAGAAGGTTGCGTAGTAGACATCACACCCCACACCTCCAGGGGCCGCGAAGGATGCCGCGGAGGTGTCATCCAGCCAGGCTCCGTTGGAGCCAAACACGGGCGGTGGGGGTGACCATGCCATGGCCGAGGTTGATGCCGCGGCCGCCGAAGGCCAGGGAGAGGAAACTGCCCAGGCTGCTGAGGACCAGGGGGAGAATATTCCCCTGGCCACCGAAGAGGAAGGGCGAATAGATGTCCAGTCCCCTCCGAGGACGTCTCCGGAGCACGCTGTGCCTCCGGAGCTACCGGCTCAGTCCCCGGTCAGAGATCGGACTGTCCGGTCACCACCGATGCCACCGACGGCTGGGTCGCCGGTTATGGAGGAGGTGCTAGCAAGCGCCCCCATCTCCGAGGATCACCGCACTCTTATGGGTGCGGTTTTACAAGGAATTCAGTCCATTGATATCGGACTAAAAGAGGCCTTCAACGGTCTCTTGGCGGGATTCAAGGTGAGTCACGTAATACCCTTTTCCCGAACAACGTTAATTTTAAGTTTGTGCTATCTTTATATATGTAGTAGCCCCCGAGCCCCGGATGGGTTTGCAAAAACGCATCCGGGGGTCAAATAATAAGGAATGAACAATGATGCACAAGGCACCATTTAGTCCTGCAATGCTCTAAAAGCCCTTAAAAGGACCGAACAAAGAGTCATATCCATGACAGTTCGGAGGTTGGAATGCACATAACTGGATGCATATTTTTTGTTTTTGTAGGCCTCGTCATCGGCGGCAGCCGTTAATGCCGCTGAGCTGACCGAGCTAAATCGGAAGCTCAAGATCTCCGAAGAGGAGCTTGATAGCCTGAACAAGAGGTTCGACGAGGCACAAGGTAAGCCGAATTCTAATATCCGGGCTGTTTAATGATCCGTACTGGTGACCCAGTGTAATTAGTTAGTTATTGCTTCTACAACTTCCGCTTTGGAGGTTGAAAAACTCAAGGCCGAGCTCCAGAAAATGAAGCAAGAGGCCGCGGATGAGAAGGCGGACGCCGAACAAGCAGCAGCCGCGCTTTCCGCTTTGAAGGCTGCAAGTGCCAAGCATGAGGCCTGGGTGGAGGAGGTGCAGCAAGAGCTCAAGGATGCCGGCACGAAGTGCAAGGCCCTTGAGCAGAAAGGCAAAGAAAAAACCACCGAGCTAGCCGCGCTAAAATCCGAGCTCCAGAAGGAGCGGGTGGGTAGGCGGTCTTTTGAAGAGGAGGTTCGCCAAGTCAAGGCTATCACAGATGGTAAGCCGTATTCACTACAATGCGCCTTTGGTGGTAGCAGGTTTGCTTTGCTCACCCAGGTGTGGCGTTCCTCAGGCGTCTTTGCGGATCTCCAGAAGAGTGCAGCGGACGCGAACAGGTTCTATGCTTCGCGGGAGGAGGAGGATCAGGCTCGGCTGTTCTGGGCACAATTTGAGTCCCCCGAGCGCTCTCCTCTCCTCATCGAGCAAATGAAGCAACTGATGGAGCTGCACAGGATGGCGGAGCCGACCATGAAGGACCTTTGCATCCGGCTATGGCCTGGGGAGCCGTTGCCGAGCAGCTACTTTGGCCTGGTGCAGAAACTATGCGATGCTGCACCTCGGGTTGATGTGCTGAAGCGCTCTACATGCATCGAGGGAGCTCGGATGGCCTTTGCAAAGACCATGGTGCACTGGCCGAAGCTCCAGCCGACCAAGATGGCCACCGCACCTCCGCCTCCTGACAAGGGGCATAGGCGCCCCGAGCTATACTTCCCCGCAGTGATGGAGGGTGCTCGGGAAATAGAGGCCCAATGCTCCAAAGATGTTTTGTATGAATGAGCGTGTTGTAATATGTCCGAGGACTTGAACGCCTTATAATCAGTGTTGCATGGTTTATCATGTCTTATAAGTATTTAACTTTTATTTTGACTCCTATGTGGCCGGTTTAACTGAAAGTTGCGAGTCGTCGGCTTCAGCCCCCGCATAGATACTACGCGGGGTGTCTCTGTATCCGCACTGAGACCCTTAGCCGAGGTATCGGTGCCCGAAGGAGGTAGTGCGAGGGAGACAAGGCAATCGGACTATGATGCTTTATCGCTTTCACTTAGCCGTGGGAGCGTAGGAAAAAATGCGGGGGCTGATGACCAGCCCCCAGTGTGGTGTGATGTTCGGATGTACCGGGGCCGAAGCCAGCATCACATGGTTTGTACAAGAACGAAACCCATCGTATAACACGGCATAACCTCTATCGATCTTTTAGTATGACACTTATGCTCGGATTTGCAGACCGGTTCTCGCTTACTATGACGGTCAGTTTTCAGCTTTCTCCCCTAAGGTGCTTGACCAGGTGAACTAGAAACACAATCGCAGTGGTTCTCCCTTTGCCCCTTTAGCCGAACGAGCGGAACGTAAGGGGGCAATCACATGAGCCGGGCAACCCAACTATTGACCCAAGACATAGTTCGGATCCGATGCATATAAAGCGATATCCAAGACGCCGAGCACACGACCCGCTGTGTTGGGGTGATGCTCAGGGCGATTTTTTAATTTCAAGTCCCCGGTCTATTAGCCGGTTGCCTCATGATGTATACCGAACAGTTGTCGCAAGAAGAGTTGATGAAGGAAGAACAGAAGAAATATAAAATACAACAAAGTAGCCATGTATTGTCTTGTATTTGCTCAATAATTCTTATAGCTCCGTTTGCCGAAGCAACTGTTTACAGGTATTTGAGGGTGAAATATAAAATTTACAGAGGGGAGGTTGTACCAGGGGTCTTCGATTGGTGGCATGACGTCCTCGATGTGCCCTGTCGCCTGTCCGTTCATATTCCTCTATGGGGGTTGCATCCCTTTAAGGGTGATGCTATCGCCAAGCGGACCTTGGGAAGAAGGTCTTGAGAAGTCGCCGAAGTGTGGATGAGCTTTACGCTTTAGCAGGTCCTTGATGGTACCTGTGTTTTGTCCGAGGACGTGTACTGGTAATGGTTCGGTCCGGCCGAACACTTACCCTTTGATGGTTGTTCCCCACTGCTGCCCATGGAATCTTGAGTGCGAAGTTGTGCCTTCTTGGCACATGTTTGACGGTCGTTAGGGCTGTGCAATGGGGGGCGTGTCCCTATTTCTGGGGAGAAGAAGAATCTAGGAGTTCGGATTGAAACCGAACTCGTTTGTCGACCTTACGGGCCTTTATGGCAGATTTAGGTGTTGCCGACCGTCCTCATAATGGAATTTGGCCGCCAGGGCCAATGCATGTTCCTCAGTTCGGAGGGAACGCTCTGTGTTGCCGTTGATGGTGATGACCCCCTTGGGCCCAGGCATCTTGAGCTTGAGGTATGCGTAGTGTGGGACGGCATTAAAGCGAGCGAACGCTGTACGGCCCAGCAGGGCATGATAGCCGCTGCGGAAAGGTACGATGTCGAAGATCAAGTCCTCGCTATGGAAGTTATCGGGCGAGCCGAACACCACTTCCAGGCTCACAGAGCTCGTGCACCGGGCCTCGGCGCTTGGGATCACTCCTTTAAAGGTAGTGTTGCTGGGTTTGATCCTTGATGGATCTATACCCATCTTTTGCACCGTATCTGAGTAAATCAGATTTAGGCTACTTCCTCCGTCCATTAGGACTTTAGTGAGGTGATACCCATCGATAATGGGGTCTAAGACGAGGGTCGCCGAACCTCCATGACGGATACTGGTCGGGTGATCTCGTCGATCAAAAGTGATCGGGTAGGCCGACCATGGGTTAAACTTCGGGGCTACAAGCTCTACGGCATAGACCTCTCGAAGGGCGCGCTTCCTCTCCTTTTTCGGTATATGAGTGGCGTATATCATGTTCACAGTTTTTACCTCTGGAGGGAATTGCTTCTGACCTCCATTGCTCGGACCGCGGGGCTCCTCGTCGTCCTCGCTGCGTGGGCCTTTGCCCTACTCCTCGGCTGCGAGTTTGCCGGCCTGTTTGAACACCCAATAGTTACGGTTGGTGTGGTTGGCGGGCTTGTCTGAAGTGCCATGGATCTGGCAAGGCCTCTCCATGATTTTGTCCAGCGGGGTGGGTCCGTCATGGTTGCCTTTAGGAGGCTTCTTCCGCTGCCCAGATCGAGGGTTGCGGAAGCCGGCGTTAACGACCGTGTCGTCGGCGTCGCTAGTGCTGTGTCGGCGTTTGTTTTTGTTGCGTCGTGGTTTCCCGTTTCCATCCCGAACTTCGGAGGTGCCGGGGTCTTCGGGGTTGTGGCTTCGTCTTGCTAGCCAGTTATCCTCGCCCGCGTAAAAGCGGGTCATGAGTGATGTAAGGGCGGACATGGTCCTAGGTTTATCCTGACCGAGCTGGCGAGCCAGCCATTCGTCCCGAATATTGTGCCTGAAGGGGGCTATAGCCTCGGCATCTGGGCAATTGACGATCTGGTTTTTCTTGGTCAAGAACCGATTCCAGAATTGTCGAGCGGACTCTCCTGCCTTTTGGACGACATTGCTTAGGTCGGAGGAGTCCGGAGGCCGCACATAGGTTCCCTGGAAGTTAGATCGGAATGCATCCTCGAGGTCCTCCCAGCTCCCGATAGAATTTTCGAGGAGACTGTTTAACCAGTGCCGAGCTGGTCCCTTAAGTTTAAGGGGGAGGTACTTGATGGCGTGGAGATCATCTCCTCGTGCCATGTGAGTGTGGAGGAGGAAATCCTCGATCCACACTGCTGGGTCAGTTGCGCCGTCGTATTGCTCGATGTTCACGGGTTTGAACCCTTCCGGGAACTGATGCTGCATCACCTCGTCGGTGAAGCACAGTGGGTGGGCAGCGCCTCTGACCCGGGCTATATCACGCCGGTAGTCGGCGTCTGTTCTGGCCCGGTTTTGGTCCCGAACTCTATTGTTTCGGTCGAGCCAGGGCCGGTACTCGTCCCGTCTATCGGGGGAGTACCCTCTAGATCCGTAGATGGATCTCGTGCGGCCTGTTCTATAATCCAGGTCGCGTCACAGGTAGTACCTGTCCTCAGGCTCCATTGGCTCCTTTCCCCTTCTGCGGGGTATCGCCGGCCTATAACCGGCATCGCCAGCCATCCTATCTCGTCCTCGGGGAGGGCGGTCTGGCTGGTCGTATGGAGCGTGCTTGGGGGACGGCGTATTAGGGAGCTCGTCATTGAATTGTGGCAGCAGCCGCCGGCGTGGATAGCTCTTGGGTTGGTCCAATAGACCGGCGCCGTATTCTTCCTCGGCTGATAGGACCCTTGTCCATCTGCCATTGAGGGTCTCTTGTTCGGCCTTGAGCTGCCGTGCTTTTGCCTTTAGGCTTCGGGCAGTGGCTAAAAGCTGCTGTCTAAACCGTTCCTGATCCTCAATGTTTTCGGGGACAGTGAAGTCTTCATCTTCCGGGCTATCCTCCTCCTCTACAGGGGGAGGTAGTTGTCATCCTCGGAGTCATTCGGGTCTTCGGGGTCGCGCTGGTCCTCCGGTCTTTCCTGGTCCTCTAACGAATACTCGGGGATATCGGGATCGCCGAGGTCGTCCGGGGTATCGTTTTCTGCGGTGCCAGCAATAGCTTCCCTTCCCTTTTTTGTCTTTGATCGCTTACGCGGTTTCCGGCGCCTTGACGACGCCTCACCCGATTCATCACCATTATTTGCGGGTGTGCGCTCGCCGTTATCGGCTGGAGTATCCACCATGTAGACGTCGTAGGTGGAGGTGGCAGTCCATCGCCCGGTGTTGACGGGGGTGGGAGCGCGATCCTCTTCCTCCATGTCTTCTGCCTCCTCGGAGGCGTAGTCCAACATATCGGTTAAGTCTTCGATAGTGGCTACGAAGTGGGTGGTGGGTGGGACGAAAAATTCTTCTTGACCCGCCTCAAGGCCGATCTGAGCGTGGATCGGGGTTGGGTCGTCAGTAATTTTCATCGATAAGATCCGATCTAGAGCTTCGTCGAGTGTCGAGAGCTCGGTCGGGTCAATCTGCCCAGCGCGTTCGGAGTTAACCTCCGATGCGTCCGCACGAGAAGTGTATTCGGCAGGAGTTGATGCCCGGCAATCTGGCGCTATAGCCGGATCCGGATTGAAGTCCAGATCATCATCGGGGCGGGTCCCGTGGACGGGATCGGAAGTGAAATCCGAGGTTGAGGCCTCAGAGTCCTCGGGCACGTCGGGTAAGACTACGAGCAAGGTGAGCGAAAGATCGCCCCGAGAGTCTACGGAGAACTCTAGGTTCCCGAATCTGACCCCTTGATTGGGGGCGAAACTCCCGACCCGGCCCAGACGGCCGGTCGGGTCAGCGTGCAGCACAATGCTACCGAAAGCAAAGATCTGTCCAGGGACAAAGGAGTCCATGCTACGGACTTCTTCGTTGATGACAACACGAGCCATCGATTCCTTTGGTGATCACAGCGGAACTCTCAATGAAAGCACCAATGTCGGTGTCAAAACCGGCAGATCTCGGGTAGGGGGTCCCGAGCTGTGAGACTAGGATCGATGGTAACAAGGGGACGAAGGAGACGATGTTTACCCAGGTTCGGGCCCTCCTATGGAGGTAAAACCCTACGTCCTGCTCGATTATATTGATGGTATGAAGGTTACAGAGTTGATCTACCTCGAGATCGACTAGCTAAAACCCTAGATGAGTTTCTCTGTCCTACATTCTAAAACCCTCCCGGTTTATATAGACATCGGGGGGGTACCTAGGGTTTACACATGAAAGGTCTCCTACCGAGGATGGGAATGCCGATCTCCTCATCTTGACTTGGAGTGCACGACGCGCCTTCGAGGCTTCCTTCTGGAACGTGGGGTCTTCGATACATTCGGCCCTTCCCATGATGGCCAGAGAGCGGCCCATCGAACCGGCCTATTGGGAGATAGGCCAGCGGCCCGAGGACCCCCTAGTCCAGGACTCCCTCAGCACTCCTCTACAACGACTGTTGATTTACGCAGATGACGTGGTTCTCTTCATGAGGCCTACCATATCGGACATGAGCTTCGTCAGGAAACTCTCAACATTTTTGGCATGTCACGCCTTCGAGTCAAATTTGCGAAATGTTCTGCATTATGATTCATGGGGAGGGGAGGGCCAAACATACAGTCGCAATAGCCCTTTCGTATGGAATGCTTTCCTTGCAAGCACCTTGGACTTCAGCTAACTATCAATCAGTTAACTCGCTCTAAGTGGCATGGCAGATGCTGTCCTGCGAGATGACAAAGGAAAATTCACTGGTAGCAGAAACTGAAAGATCGATCGGTGCGCTGATGTTCTTGTCGGAGATGTGTTTGTGCTAGGGTACACCCTCCAAAACCCTGCTTCGAACTCTGGGGCCTTTTGTCCAGCTACCTCTCAACCCGACGGTGACCTTGGCGAGGCTACGGACGAGCGGTGCTTCGCGCAAACACACAGACACACACACACACACACACATGCACACACACACACACACACACAGGGAACGACATGGACACGAGGAGTTACCCAGGTTCGGGCCACCAAGCGGTGTAAAACCCTACTCCTACTTGTCTGCATTGCTCTTGGGGAAGCACACAGGTGTTACAAGGTAGAAGAAGGTGAAAATGGCCGATGGTCCAACTCCCTTCCAAGGTAGCAGCACTGCCCCTCTTGTAGTTGCCTTGGTCCTCTTTGCCAAAAATATCGGCGGGAAAGGGTAGCCACATGGCGGCAATTCAAAGGGGGACAGGCGCTCAGTCTTATCTTGACAAAAGGTGGTCTTCGCCTGCAAAGGTGCCTTCCATGACGCGTTGGTGGGCTCGGTGATGACCTCCGTCCTGGCGAGTCGCGTCATCGTGGTCGTCTTTCACCTGAATGACAAGCTTCGGGAACCTGCTTTGGGGGAGGCAGCGGGTGCTGCACTTTAATCACCAAATAGGAATTCCTCCCTATCCCCGCTTGCTGGCACGACCTCTGTTGTCCTTGACTATGCGGGCGCGTCACCCACGTGGTGGGCACGCAGCCGCGTGACCAGCGCGACCCGGCCCCTCCAAGCGGAAGGCCTCGCGAGAAGCTGCCTCACGAGGAATGCCTCATGAGGCCACCTGTGGCTGAAGGTGAACGTCTTGAAGAGCCTCGCCTCGCGGGGAGGGGCCTCGCGAGGTCCGACCCTCGCGAGGTGCTTTGCCTGTGGAGATCCTGAGTGGGCCACCTCCCGGGCCCTTCGTCAGGTGTCGCTTCCTGGGCCGGAGGTAGAAGGGCCATGGTACCCTGATTTCCACTGGACCAACAGTAGCCCCCGGGCCCGCGGTGCGCACGTTCTGCCTGTTGAGAACGAAACGGTGCGGGGTGAAACGACGCGGGGTGAAACGACGCGGGGCCTTAGTGGACTGCCGTGCCCAGGCAGGGACGCGTGGTAGCATGATGGGACGGGGACGCTCCCACTTCCCCCATGACGTCTTGGTAACTGCCCAACCTGACATAAAAGCCGGTCTGCGCGCGGCGCGCGCGCAGTCATTGCCTCCTCTGCACTATTCGCCTCCCTCGCACGCCGCCTCTTGCTTCTCCTTCCTCTCGCTCCCAAGCTTTCTCCGCCTCCATGGCTCCCCCCCGCTAGGAAGAACAAGGAGCCCGCGCAGGAGCCATCCCTACAGTGGTCCATCGTCCTCAACCAAGAGGCGCTAGATAAGGTGATCCCGATGACGGCCTGCACCCACAACGAGTGGGGGGCCACAAAGATCTGGCCGACGGCGCGCGCGGCCCGCGAGATGGAGGCCACAACCTTCTCCTTATTCATTGACTCCATCTACGTTGGCATGGTGCCGCCCATCTCCGACTTCTTCACCGCCATCCTCGCCCATTACCAGATCCACGCACTCCATCTTCAACCCAACTCCATCTTCCTCATCGCCATCTTCGCCTACCTCTGTGAAGGCTTCCTGGGGGTGATGCCCTCGATGGCCCTCTTCAGGACCTTCTGCAGCCTGCGACTGACTGCATCGAACCAGCGCTCGGGGTGCGCTTCGTTCCGCGTCGTCGATGGGATGGACTTCAAGATTGTCAACCCGAAGATCCCGAAGAAAGTGGAGGGCTTCAGGGCGCACTAGGTATACATGGACGCAGGCAAGTATAACCCCCTCTTTCTGGTCCCAGATGCGCTCGTTGAGAAGAGCTCCGGATGGGAGCATGACAAGATCGCCGAGCCAGGGCTGAAGCCGCTCACGGCGAGGATCAGGGCCATGCGGGAAGCCAGCCTCACAGGGCTTACGATCACCAGGGAGTTCGTGCGCCGGTGCATCGTCCCTCTCCAAAAGCGCCCGCGCCCGGTGTCATGAAGGTCTTGTTCACCTCACGAGGATTTAGGTTACATTGGTGATCCTTTTACTTGGATTAGAGGTGAAATCAAGAGCGTATTAACTGGGTTGTTTGCAATATATAGTGGGCACATAAATTTCCTCGTGCAACGGTGATTAATGAAAAACAAGTTCATTCTGACCATCGTCCACTGGTCCTGGACATGGATTATCTGGATGAAAATATCTTCAGGCGCCCAAGGGGGCGTGTGAAATAATTTGAAGCTAGGTGGTTGAAGGAAGAGTCTGTCGCTGAAATTGTGAGGGCATCTTGGGAAAAACCAAGTTAGCAGGTATTGGACCATCACTTCCTGATCGTACAAGAGATGTGCATGCCGACCTGCATTCTTGGGATCGTGAAACTCTCAAGGGACTGATACGTCTCCAACGTATCGATAATTTATGAAGTACTCATGCCATATTTACCTATGTTTACAATATTTTTATATGGTTTTGATGCACTTTACATGATTTAATTGGAACTAACCGGACTGATGCTGTTTTCAGCAGAATTACCGTGGTGTTGTTTTTGTGCAGAAAATAAAAGTTCTCGGAATCGCCCGAAACTTTTTGATGATTTTTTTGGAACATATGAGAAATACTGGAGCGAAGAACCACCGGAGGGGGGCCACCAGGTGCCCCCAAGGCAAGAGGACGCCACCCCCATAGGGCACCCTGTTGCCTTGGGACCACCCCGTGGCTCCGTTTGACGTGATTCCAACGCTAAAAAGTCCTATAAATCCCCAAACCCCTAGAAGTTAACCTAGAACTTCCGCTCCGCCGCCGCAACTCTCTGTATCGAAGAAAACTCGTCCAGAGCCCTTTTCGGTACCTTGCCGGAGGTGGAAATCATCACAGGAGGCCATCTTCATCATCCCGACGGTCTCCATGTCAAAGGAGAGGGTAGTTCACCCTTGGGGCTGAGGGTATGTACCAGTAGCTATGTGATCTCTCTCTCTCTCCCTCTCTCTCTCTCTCTCTCTCTCTCTCGTGTTCTTGAGATGTTACGATCATGATGTATCATGAGCTTTGTTAATATAGTTGGATCATATGGTGTTCTTCCCTCTCTATCTTGATGTGATGAATTGAGTCTCTCCCTTTGAGATCTTGTTATGTTGGATTGAATAGTTTGGATTTGAGAACACTTGATATATGTCTTGCATGTGGATACCCGTGGTGACAATGGGGTATTCTATTGATTCACTTGATTTTTTTGGTAATCAACTTGCGGATTCCCGCGGTGACATTGGGGTGATCTATGCATATGGGTTGATACACGTTCTTGTCCTACTTTTTCTGATAGAAATCTTGGGATACTCTTTGAAGTTCTTTGTGTTGGATTGAATATGATGAATCTGAAATTGTTTGATGCATGTCGAATAATTAACCCACAGATACTTGTGGTGACATTGGAGTATCTAGGTGACATTATGGTTGATTGATGTGTATCATAGCGTTATTCTAGTACGAACTCTAGGGCTATTTGTAACACTTATAGGTATGGCTCAATAGATTGATTGGAAAGGATAACTTTGAGGTGGTCTTGCTGCCTACAACAATTTCTTCTTATGTTCTCTGCTAGATAGGAACTTTGGAGTGATTCTTTGTCGCACGTTGAGGGATGGTTATATGATTTAATTATGTTAGCATTGTTGATAGATTGCATGCGAAAGTATGAACCCTAGGCCTTATTTCCAAGCATTTATATAACATTTTGCTTGTTGTTTCTCACTTGCTACCCTGCTGTTTTTATATTTTCAGATTACAAAAACATGTATCTACTATCCATATTGCACTTTTATCATCATCTCTTCGCCGAACTAGTGCACCTATACAATTTGCCATTGTATTGGGTGTGTTGGGGACACAAGAGATTTCCTGTATTTGATTGCAGGGTTGTTTGAGAGAGACCATCTTCATCCTACACCTCCCACGGATTGATAAACCTTAGGTCATCCACTTGAGGGAAAATTGCTATTGTCCTACAAAACTCTGCGCTTGGTGGCCCAACACGAGTCTACAAGAGTAAAGTTGTGTAGTAGACATCAGGGACCGAAGAGGAGGATTAATAAATTAAAAAAAGATAGAAAAATTGAGGCATGGTCCATCGAATGCTGATTCCCGCTCCCGACAGAAGGATCAAGACGAAACCTTCTAGCTACAGAGAGGTCATGCAAACTGGTTGATGCATGGGGATCGTAATACTTCATTCTTCCATAACGCTTGAATGACCAGGAAAAAGGAAATAATATAAAGAAACTTCTTGATGAGTCTGGTATTTTGGAGAAAAGATAAGGAACTGAAGGATCACATAACTGATTATTTTTCAAAGCTCTTTACGTCGGAGGTTCTGCACCCAAATCAAGAAGTTTTATCCCTTGTTCATAGGAGAGTGCACGCTGAAATGAACAATGCCCTTCTCGCTCCTTATACTGCTAAAGATGTTCGTAAGGCTTTGTTCGATATTGGGGATTTAAAAGCTCTAGGGCCAAACGGACACCATGCTATTTTCTATAAAAGATTTTGGCCCATGCTAGGGGATGACCTAATTGAGGAGATCCTGCAAGCTATCAATACATGCACTATCCCAGATGGATGGAATGATACTGCGATTGTGATGATCCCTAAGGTTAATACACCAGAAAAGGTTACCCAATTTAGGCCGATCAGCTTATGCAATGTGGTTTATATGATAATTGCAAAAATGGTGGGCTGAAGGTTTTTTTACCAGATATTATTAGCCCAACGCAGAGTCCATTTGTGCCTGGTAGATTTACAGATAACATTTTAGTGGCTTGTGAGTGTTTTCACACAATAAAAAATAAGAGAGAAGGTAAATAGGGTTTGTGTGCAATAAAGCTCGATATGCACAAATCTTATGACAGAGTTGAGTGGCCTTTTCTGAAGGAGATTATGTTGAGACTGGGCTTCTGTCAAGATTGGGTGAACCTTATTATGCAATGCGTTTCGACTGTTGAATACAGGGTGTGGATTAATGGGGAGGAAAGTGAGAGTATTTGGCCTACAAGGGGATTGAGGAAAGGTGATCCGTTATCACCTTATCTATTCTTGTTATGCAAGAGGGATTGAATGCTTTACTAGCACATGCGGAGGAAAATGAAAATATTTCGGGAGTGAAAGTCTGTAGAGATGCCCCACCCATTACAAATCTTCTCTTTGCGGATGATTCGTTGATCCTTATGAAAGCCAACAACCATAGTGCGGAAGCTCTGAAATCTGCGCTAAATTCATACTACGCGACATCGAGACAATTGGTAAGCGTTGAAAAATCTATTATTTTTTTCAGCCCTAAGACGAAGGTGGAGATTAGGGAACAAATGTGTAATACTCTGAGTATAATGACCGAGGCCCTCAATGATAAATATTTGGGCTTGCCAGCAAATGTGGGATTAGATAAAATGGACTTTTTTCAGTTTCTGATTGAGCGAATAGTTAAGAAAATTAGTGGTTGGAAGGAAAAATTACTATCTGCCAGAGGGAAGGAGATCCTGCTCAAGGTTGTTATCCAAGCTATACCCACCTATGCAATGTCGGTCTTTAAAATTCCTAATTTTGTTTGTAAAGGAATCATTGACGCGATAGCGCATTTCTGGTGGGGAGACAAGAAGAACCAGAGGAGGATGCATTGGATGGCCCGGTGGAAAATGTGCAGCCCTAAAAACCAAGGAGGAATGGGATTTCGTGATATTCACTGTTTTAATTTGGCAATGCTCATCAAACAGGCGTGGCGTCTTCTTGACAATCCAGATTCATTGTGTGCTACTACTATAAGGGCCAAGTACTATCCTGATGGTGATCTGTTGAACACTAAACTAAAGAAAGACTCTTCTTTTACCTTGCAAAGTATTATGGCAGGCACGAATTCTCTCAAACATGGTTATATTTGGCGAGTGGGTAATGGACAAAATATCAATATTTGGGATGACGCTTGGATTCCAAATTGTGCAATAGGAAAATTGTAACACCGAGGGGAGTACAATTGTTATCAAAAGTGGCTGACTTGATTGATCATATTTCCAGTAATTGAGATGAAGACCTGATTAGACAGACTATGTGGCATATTGATGTACAACGGATCCTTTCAATCCCACTATCACGACATGTGGTTTGCTTACTCCGCGGAGTGGGACCACCAATATGGAAGTAAACTCAGACATTCTAATGGGTTGGGACGAACCACAGTTAACCCTATTTGGAGTAAGTTATGGAGGTTATCTTGTCCGGCAAAGGTTAAAAAATTTATCTGGCGTACACTACATGGCACTCTTCCATGCCGTGTAATGCTTGCAAATAGACATATGAAAATTTCGCCCATTTGTTCTACTTGCTCTGAGGGTCTAGAAGATACAAAGCACATGTTTTTTTTGTGTACCAAAGCAAATGAGGTTTGGAAAAGGTTGGGGATGGATGACATTATTGATAAAGCTTGTGAGGTTGATCGTGCTGGAGAGGCGGTGTTGGAGTACTTACTTCTTCTACCAGACCAAGAATTGAGGATTATGGGACACCACAATGTGCGTGAACGGATTCTATTTCATCATGGTATCTATGGCGGGAAAGACGAAAAATGGTGCAAAAGGAGTCAACTCAGAACGCACATCTGATATCTATGGGAATTCTAGCCCTTACGACAAATTTCGTTAATGCATCATCCCGAAAGGCTTCTATGAAAAGGGAGGGCTGGTCTTCCCCCCCAAGGGGCTTCGTGAAGCTTAACGTTGATGCTTTTTTTACCATGATCTGCTCAGGGCACGATGGGGGCAGTTCTTAGAGACGGCAAAGGCAGACGAATTGGAAGAATGATTATTGCGCGAATGTCTTGATGGCTGAAGCCCTGACTCTCAAATTTGGTCTAACACTGACGCAGGGCGGGATGTAATCGCCTCATTATTAACTCGGTCAATATGGAGGTGATTGATATCATGAAGGATGGAGGACGATCGGCGGGTGCAGCGGCGACAATCTTCAATGATTGTTTCCATTATGTGTGTGATTTTATTATTACTAGAGTCAAACATTGTAATAAAAAAGCAAATAAAGTTGCTCATGAGCTTGCTAGACCAAGATTTTTCCTCACTTCTGAATTGTAATGATCCTCATAAACGCTATTTCTAATGAATAAAGCTTCCGTTTAATTTCAAAAAACAAAACAAATTACTACTCAAATTAGTACTACCTCCGATCGGAAAAAAAATGTCTTGATAGGAGGGAGTACTATTTAGGAACATATAGGGGTATCTTGCTGGTGCAAATAAAGGTCATATATTGTAGTGTTGCATTTGTATATCACCTAAACATCTTTGTTTTCACCTCTTTGGAACGGTTGGTAACCTTCCTTGCTTCTTCTTCTCAGAGGAGCAGGAAAGGAAAGGAAAGGAGAAACCGATGTCAGGGAAAAGCCATGAACTCGGCGCAAGCTTCACTCAGCTTCTTGAAGCCGTGTCGGTCGGCCATGGCCAGCGTGTCTGCCACGGTCTCGACGTCGAGGCTCTTGCACAGAACACGCTCGCAGATCGCCCTCAGCCTGCCCATGCCGTACCGCTCGGCGGCGATAAGGAGATGTCGGATCATCGCCTTGTGACCGGCGCCATCAAGGCCACCCACGACGGGCAGGGCGTCCGTGTAGGCGAACTGGACCAGCGCCTTGACCGACGGTGTCGGCATGTCTCCGCCGTCCACGGATATCTGTACCTTCCCGTCACTGCGCGTCGTCGCCGTGTGGATGTGGCGCTTGAGAAAGCCCGGCGCCCGAGCGTCGAGGATGCAGTAGTGCGCGGCGATCGTCTGTCCTTCGACTTCGATGATCACGTCCGGCTCCCCCTTGCCGTAGCCGGCTTGCTGGAGGAGCGGCAGGCCAGAGGACGGTGTTGGTGGCGGGTCGTCGAAGGTGAGGAGGTCGCCGCAGACGTCGATGGCGCACTCGATCTTGAGGCGGTCACCGAGGACGTACCGCGAGCCGGCATGGAGGTGGCTCCTCCTGGCGAGCTCGCCGGTGCCCCAGGTGCACGTGTCCTCGCTGCTGGCGTCGAACAGGATCGGGTCCTTCTCGCGGAACAACGGCACCGTCTCGCCGGTGGTCTGGTCGACCAGCCCGAATCCGACGCGCGCCCAAGCCGCGGCGCCCTCGGTCACTAGCTCGACGAAGGCGGCCACGTGGTCCGACCGCTCCGAGTTGCCGCCGGCATTGTGGTTATCGCCGTCGGGGTAGTAGCGGACGGCCCAGTCGAGGCCGCCGACGGTGAAGGTCGGCGAGTACAGAAAGCCATCTGCGTCACATTGTTTCTTCCTCACGCCGCTGAAGCCGTTGATGTCGAGGACGTGCGTCCCACGGGCCGTCTTCGTCAGAGTCGTCGCCACCATGGCGATCAACGCCGGCGCGGTTGCAAGATCGCAACAGATAAAACGGAGTTTTGGTTTGATGCGTTGCTACATCCGTATATATAGGGAGGCAGGTACAGGGTTGGTAGTGTCCGGACTCTAGAGAAGATATGTGGACCAGATAAGAATAACTACTTTTGAATTTAAATGTTCAATTGTCATAACCGCGCGGACTGCAGACGTTGACAAAAACTATTTTATCTTCTTTCGTGGTCATGTTTTTTTTTTGACCACTTAATAAAGTTAAAAACATGAAAATAAAATAAAAATATTACATCTTTCACTAGTAGATAGAGGTACTACAATAGGGGGAGGAGGATCATGGATGTCTTCGAATTTCGTAATACTACTAGTAGCAAGCTCATGGGGTATTGATTCAGCTTCTCTGAGCTCATGTGCAAAACTTACTTTAGCAAAACTCTCTAGATATACAATAGAAATCGTTAAACACTGTCGTTGCAGTCCCCGATGGTGAGGTATCAGAAGGAGGATGGAAATAATTGCCCCACTTGTATTACTCAGAGTTATCAGTACATATATAGAAAGGAGCCGTACAATCCCTACATGCAGGGATCTGATCTTGGGCGCCGTAGGACTAGCGATCACCTTCCCTAGACTAGCCTTGCCGTTACAACAACCTGGCACGCACATGTACATGGAAACAAATGTAACAACTCAACACCCCCACCCCCACCCCCCCGCCCCCCCGGCGCAGTCCGAACTAGGCAAGACGTTGAGACTGGCTCGAAACTCGTGAAACACTGACGAAGGCAGTCCCTTTGTGAAGATGTCGGCGAACTGTGAGGTAATCGGAACATGGAGAACCTTGGCTTCTCCAAGGGCAACACGATCACGAACAAAGTGAAGATCGATTTCCACATGCTTCGTTCGTTGATGTTGAACAGGGTTCGACGAGAGGTACACCGCGCTAACGTTGTCACAATATACCACAGTAGCTCGGTGAGGTGGGTGATATAGCTCGGTGAGAAGCTGCCGAAGCCAGCAAGACTCGGCGACACAGTTAGCCACGACACGGTACTCAGCATCGGCGTTGGAGCGTGAGACTGTCTGCTATTGCTTGGACGACCAGGAGATCAAGTTAGGCCCCAGAAAGACACAAAAGCCGGACGTGGATTTGCGAGTATCGGGACGCCCGACCCAATCGGCATCGCTATAGGTGATAAGATCATGCTGCGAGGAGCGGTAGAGCTGTAGACCGTAATGCATAGTGCCACGGAGATACCGGACCCTCTTGACTAGCTAAAAGTGGGAGTCGAGAGGGGCATGCATGAACAAGCAAATCTGCTAAACGGCATAAGTGAGATCCGGTCTAGTGAGAGTGAGGTACTGAAGGGCTCCGGCAAGACTGCGATATTTGGACGGATCAGAAAAACGGGTGCCATCCGAACTGGAGAGCTTAGATCGAGTGTCGATGGGTGTGGAGTTGGGGTGGCAGTTGAGCATATTAGCACACTCCAAAATCTCCAAGGCCTACTGCTCCTGAGACAAGAAGAGAACGTCGGTGTTACGATGCACATTGATGCCGAGAAAGTGGTGGATGTCGCTAAGATCACTCATGGAGAACTCGTGCGTGAGGGACGAGATGAGTGAGGTGAGGCGCATGATGGTGCTGGCAGTCAGGATGATGTCATTGAACATATAAATGTGGCTGGGTTCGTAGGCAGAAGGAAGGCATCCACGTCGCCCCCTATCGCGCTATGAATAGTGCTCTCGCGCCACCGCCTGTAAATTTCGTGCCCCACCGGGGGCATTTTTGTCATTTCACGCGTAGACATATAAAAGCCAGCCCCCAATCCACAGCACCCCACCCCCTCCCTCCTCCCTACATCCCTCGTCCGCCGCCACGCTCCCTCCCTCCCTCCTCCTCCCTCATCGCCACCTCCTCCTCCTCCTCCTCCTCCCCTCCCCTCCCCTCCTTCTCCCCCTGCATCTCCTTCCAGTCCACCGTTCCTCCTCTCCTCCCATCTGCCTCTCCGACCCGGGGGACCCAGGCTCGGATCCGCTCGGCGACGCGCCGCAGGACCCGCACGGCCTCGCCGCCCGCCGCCCTGGTCCCCTCTTGCCACCGGCGGCTCCTCTCCTCTCCCGTCGGCGCGAGCGCGCAGGTCCCGGGCGTGAGGAGAGCGAGGAGAGGGAGGGGACAGATGCGTGAGGAGGAGGAGGCTGTGGCCGAGCTCCCTCCCGCGCCCTCCTCCTTCCTCTCCCCGACGGCGCCAGTGAGATCCATTCCGTGCCTTCCCTCCCGTCGCGTCCCCAACCCCACAGCGGCCCGCCCTGTCGATGGAATCCATCTCTCCTGCCTTCTTCTTTTGACAGTTGGTGAAAAAGTTACATTTTTGCATCATTGTGAATCTTAGGTCTTGCAGGATCTTGTGACTTATCGCGAAAGGATCCTGTGAGCCTGCACGTTGCTCAACCACAAATATTGCATCATCACTCACAACTTTTCCACCTCCTTTTTGTAAAGAAGAATTAAATCAATCATGAGCCTGCACTATATATTTATTTTAGCACCAGAAATATTGTATGGAACTGATATTAGTTTAAAAGTTATTGTGTTCTCCATCTCTTCTTCTACTTGATTTGTACTACATTTTTGTGCTGCCATAAAAAAGTTTCTCTGCTATTTAATTAGGCTCAGTTAGTGATTTGTCTCGGGCATTTTCAACAAGCAGGAGCACTTGTGAGCGGCTACCACGAGGTGACCAGTACACGAGCAGCTGCATACCACAAGAGGAGGTGCACACAGATGACGTAATATTCAGGTTGACCCGTCCATCTCAACCTTTTGCAAGGTCTGATTCTTATGCGGACTTCTCTTGCAATGTGCAGCAGCCTAGCCAATTCATTACTGCTGATCCATTTAGTATGTAGTATTAGCTGGAAATACTTGCTTGTGTGATGATAAAGAAATTGTTGTAGCATATTCTACATATTCTCTTTAGCCTTGCGGCTCATAGCATTCGCTTGATTCAGCTATATCAGAACAGATAAATATGCACAGCAATTTGGTTACTTTAAACCCTCGGATTACATGCATTATATTGCGTGAACACGACAAGACAATTTTGTAAAAAAAGCGATCAGATCTGAAGCCTATATGCTATCAACAGAGTGACTTTTCCGACCTCAGAAACCTGTAGTTGGTTCCATCTCTCCAATATGTTTTGTCATCAAGAGATTGAACATATAAATGTGGCTGGGTTCGTAGGCAGAAGGAAGGCATCCACGTCGCCCCCTATAGCGCTATGAATAGTGCTCTTGCGTCACCGCCTGTAAATTCCGTGCCCCACCGGGGGCATTTTTGTCATTTCACGCGTAGACGTATAAAAGCCAGCCCCCAATCCACAGGATTTTTTTTCAAAACTATGACGTATTTCATAGCAAATTTGAAAACTATAGGGCCGAACGCAAAAAATTCAGAAATATGACCCCGTCGGCCTGCGGTGGGCCGAAGAGTGACCCGTCGGCCTGCGGTGGGCCGAAGAGAGGCCCGTCGGCCTGCAGTAGGCCGAAGAGCGCCCGTCGGCCTCCAGGCGACCGAAGAGGGGCCTGTCGGCCTCCCGTTGGCCGAAGAGTGTCAGGGGCGCAAAACGTAATTAAGATGGCCTCAAATGAAAAAGTTATCAACATGAAAAATCTTCGTCTCGTCGAAACGGTTGATTTTGATATAAAAATCGTCTTAATCCGAGGTCGTATGCAACCTGTAGAGCCAAAACAAGGTCAGGGGCAGAAGCTGCAGAGTTACTTCGGACAGACCGAATGGATGTCAGAAAATTTGTCACGGGACACCCGGTGCACTCGGTGAGACCGTATGGAATATAGAAGAGTACACAAGTTTGGTCACGTTCACTCGGTGAGACCGAACCAAACCACTCGGAGGCTCCGAATGGATCCGAAAAATTGCCAAAGATTTTTGTACGTGTTTGAAGTCATGCATGAATGCATGCATGCATGTAGATGGAGTGTCTCTTTTCTCTTACATAGACTTGGTAAGAGTATTTGATTTTATAGTCAAATATTAACATACATGTGGTAATGGTATATCTATTTCTGTTGATTTGGAAAAGGGCTGAAAATATTCATTTTTTCAAAAGAAAATTATTAAAGTATATACATACATGTGAAAAATGGTAGCTCGTCATGCACCCCAAGGCTTCCATTATAATGCATGATTCTTGAACATTTTTGTAGTCGCGAGTCTTGACTATTCCGAGATCTACCCGTTTATAACTCATCTAACAAAATCTAGCACCAGCGGCAGCGCAAAGTGTAGGTACTCGCATGATATAAAATTGACTATCACAAATAAAGATGTGATTGACCAAAAATCCAAAAATGGCAAGCGCAACTACACGAAAGAAAATGTTGTATATGTTCTTGTATCAACTGAAAACAAAATACTGTAAAAGTTTATAAATAGACATGCATGTGTTGTTGGAGGTGGTACATGAGTCGTCAACTTTGCGATGATGCAAGCTAGGCACGCACGTTATAATAAAAGTTGTGACATGTGGCTATTCAACTGAGGTTGGAATGAATATATTCATTATCATATGTGTATTTGTTTATATCCAAGAAATATATACAGCTCACTAGAACATCTCATGTCATTTGGGATATATATGAAAATAGGTTCGAAAACAGGCTAGGATTTCTGTTAAAACAATTGTCGAGTTTATTTGTGCAAGAATGTTCTATTTGTCTAGAAATCAACCTGCAACATGTGCTACCACACACTATTATCTTATTGCACACGAAATAATAGATCACATAACATTTTGTAGTTGTGAGTCATGAACATTAAAAAAGGGTCCTTTGGGGTAGTTGAACTAGTGTATTTAGTATATGTTGGCCATGTAGGGACTCTCAATAAAATCCATAGTCTCAATTGGTTATTTTCTTTCTCTTTCATTTCTTTTTTCAGATATTCAGTCGAGACCTATGTGTTCCTTCGTCCGACGCGGGACATGCACCTCTCCTCTACACCTTGTAATGCATGTAGCGTAGGAACGTATAGGTAAATCAGAGAGTCATGCTACGGGTGACATCATGTTTTGTCCAGATGTGTGTCATGTTCGGCACATATGTCAATCCATGCAAAGAAATGAGAAAACCTGAAAGTGTTACAAGTTATTGTGGACCAAAATATATCCTCTCTTCGAGCTATAGGGTTTAGCTATTTATAGCATGTTCGGACAGTGACCCCATCGCATCTGATTTACAACAACAAAACAATTTTGTCTAATGGGGTCCACTTTTCATTAACTTCCAACCAATTAAGCTAAAGACTAGGTCCCATTGGTTAGGAGTGGTTAGAAACGATGTGTGGACTCTCATGAAAAAAATGTCAATCTCTACCAATGGTCCTTGCCCACACACACACATCACCACCGCGCATGGTGTTTGACCTTTGTTGTCACCGATAGTGGCGACAACAAAAAGCATTCAATCCATATTAGCTTTGATGAAGGAGGCTATCCTAGTTGGTGTTACATATGAACTATGAATAACGATTTACATTAGATGATGTGTAAAATTTAGGTTTGCAAGTGGATCACTGATGTATAAGATGCTTCCCTAATTATCCGAGATTTCTAAATCAGAGAGTTGTAGTATGTGTGGAATTGTGTTGGGTCCGATCTCATGTCTTGTTGGACACCGGTGCCAATCCATATAAGGCACACACAAAAAACACAATACGATGCAAGTTATTGTCATGCTGAAATCTATTTTTCTTCGAGTTATAGGTTTCATCATGTTGTCGCATGTGTTATTATCATGGTGTTAATATTGCTTGTGGAGGTCAATAATATGATCATATTGATCTTAAAAGTATGAGATTTTTTAGTCAAATATATACATGCACGTGATAATGGTAGCTCCGTCATGCACCCCAAGGCTTCCGCTATTCGAATTAGAAATACATGTCTTGTTGGAGGCGGTATATGAGTCATCAACTTTGCGGTCGATGCAAGCTAGGCTTGCAAGTCATAATAAAGATTATCGCATGTGGCTATTCAATTAAGGTTGGAACAGAGATGTTCACTATTACAATGTATTTCTTTTTATCTCCGGCACATACGTGTCACTAGAACATAATCATGTCATTTGGGACACTATATATTTTTTAGTCTCTCTTTTTGAAAAATACATATATGACAATTGCTTGTGGTTAAAATGTATATTACGGTTTGAAAACATGATAGGATTTTTATTAAAACAATTATCAAATTTACACATGCAAGAAAGTTCTTTTTGTCAAGAATCAACCTAAATAATTGCAACATGCGCCACACCACTACTATCTTATTGCACATAAAATAATAGATCATAGTTTGAACGGTTTGCATTTGTTGTCTTGAACATTCAAAAGGATCCTTTGGAGGAGAGAGAACTCGCGAGCCCGGCACCGACGGTGGAAAACGGCAAATGAACATGCGAGAGAAAAGGGGCAGAAAACACATGGTGGAAAATATCTGCGGGAAATGAAATAAGGGAGAAAAAGAGTGTAATTTTTCTAGATAAAAACATAGATGGGGATACTAAGGGGGAAAAGGTGGGATAAATCAGTGGTAATAGGGTGGGGGGGAGTTTGCATTAAAGCAAGGCAGGTTATATTAGAGGAGATTAAAAGAGGGAGAATCCGGAGGTAGAAGTCGCCGAAGAAAAGGGCGGGAAAACATGGCGGGATGTATTGATGGGAAAGAAAAGACGGAGGTGGTGGGGGTGGGGGGTGTCGGCGAGAAACAACCCTCCCCCCTCCCCTCGATGACAAACTCTCATGAGATATTTCTGGTAGAACAGCTGGGCTCCTAGCCTCGACGCATGACCTCAACGGAACACATGGCGTGCCACCATCCCTATTCCCTATAATCCCGATGCCGACGCCAACCATATGGACGATGGTCATGAGCAGGCTCTGTGACGACCGGGTGTTGATGTGTTTTGCGTGTGGGATATAATTTGATTTAATCAAAGTCGGTCGGGGTGTGGTTTGCAACTTTGCATGTTCATGTACGTGTTTCAAGTCATGCATGCATGCATGCATGTAGATGACGTACGTTGGCAAGATGAATTCATGGGGTGTTTATATTCTCTTAACGAATTGCTGATTAGATAATTAGGATGACAGGCCGATCCTTGCTTTGAGATGCACATCATACATGTAATATGTATGCATACCAATTAATATTCATGACTAATCTAAAAGAAAAATTGATAATAATATACCATAGATTGATATATAGGATTGATTTGATCGATTCCGTCAAGAGAATGGAAACGAAAAAAGATGGATTTGATTTCATCGGTGCACGCACGTACTATTTGCCAAGAGGAAATAAAAAAAATCATGCAGCACGACACGACGGGGCATGACGGAGCTACAAGGAATTTTCTGGGCGGGCCAACCTAAAACTTTTATCCTTGTAACCTAGTTTTACCCTTATACTTTAGTGGTTTGGGCTCATGCTGGAAGGGCCATGGCACTGTTTTCCTACTACGTAGCTCCGTCGGTGTGACGGGGAGAACGAGAAAATTAGGAATGATGTATGACGGGCATACAATACACACGGCGCCGAACCCGTGGAGACCGCACGGATAGCCGACGGCTAGACGCATTACAAAAATCTTTGGCAATTTTTCGGATCCATTCGGAGCCTCCGAGTGGTTTGGTTCGGTCTCACCGAGTGAACATGACCAAACTTGTGTACTCTTCTATATTCCACACGGTCTCACCGAGTGCACCGGGTGTCCCGTGACAAATTTTCTGACATCCATTCGGTCTGTCCGAAGTAACTCTGCAGCTTCTGCCCCTGACCTTGTTTTGGCTCTACAGGTCGCATACGACCTTGGATTAAGACGATTTTTATATCAAAATCAACCGTTTCGACGAGACGAAGATTTTTCATGTTGATAACTTTTTCATTTGAGGCCATCTTAATTACGTTTTGTGTCCCTGACACTCTTCGGCCAACGGGAGGCCGACAGGCCCCTCTTCGGTCGCCTGGAGGCCGACAGGCCCCTCTTCGGCCCACCGCAGGCCGACGGGCCCCTCTTCGGCCCACCGCAGGCCGACGGGGTCATATTTCTGAATTTTTTGCGTTCGGCCCTATAGTTTTCAAATTTGCTATAAAATACGTCATAGTTTTGAAAAAAAATCAATCCACAGCACCCCACCCCCTCCCTCCTCCCTCCATCCCTCGTCCGCCGCCACGCTCCCTCCCTCCCTCCTCCTCCCTCATCGCCACCTCCTCCTCCTCCTCCTCTCCCCTCCTTCTCCCCCTGCATCTCCTTCCAGTCCATCGTTCCTCCTCTCCTCCCATCTGCCTCTCCGACCCGGGGGACCCCGGCCCGGATCCGCTCGGCGACGCGCCGCAGGACCCGCACGGCCTCGCCGCCCGCCGCCGCCGGCGGGGCTGCCGCGACCCTGGTCCCCTCTTGCCACCGGCGGCTCCTCTCCTCTCCCCGTCGGCGCGAGCGCGCAGGTCCCGGGCGTGAGGAGAGCGAGGAGAGGGATGGGACAGATGCGTGAGGAGGAGGAGGCTGTGGCCGAGCTCCCTCCCGCGCCCTCCTCCTTCCTCTCCCCGACGGCGCCAGTGAGATCCATTCCGTGCCTTCCCTCGCCGCGTCCCCAACCCCACAGCGGCCCGCCCTGTCGATGGAATCCATCTCTCCTGCCCTCTTCTTTTGACAGTTGGTGAAAAAGTTACATTTTTGCATCATTGTTAATCTTAGGTCTTGCAGGATCTTGTGACTTATCACGAAAGGATCCTGTGAGCCTGCACTTTGCTCAACCACAAATATTGCATCATCACTCACAACTTTTCCACCTCCTTTTTGTAAAGAAGAATTAAATCAATCATGAGCCTGCACTATATATTTATTTTAGCACCAGAAATATTGTATGGAACTGATATTAGTTTAAAAGTTATTGTGTTCTCCATCTCTTCTTCTACTTGATTTGTGCTACATTTTTGTGCTGCCATAAAAAAGTTTCTCTGCTATTTAATTAGGCTCAGTTAGTGAGTTGTCTCGGGCATTTTCAACAAGCAGGAGCACTTGTGAGCGGCTACCACGAGGTGACCAGTACACGAGCAGCTGCATACCACAAGAGGAGGTGCACACAGATGACGTAATATTCAGGTTGACCCGTCCATCTCAACCTTTTGCAAGGTCTGATTCTTATGCGGACTTCTCTTGCAATGTGCAGCAGCCTAGCCAATTCATTACTGCTGATCCATTTAGTATGTAGTATTAGCTGGAAATACTTGCTTGTGTGATGATAAAGAAATTGTTGTAGCATATTCAGCATATTCTCTTTAGCCTTGCGGCTCATAGCATTCGCTTGATTCAGCTATATCAGAACAGATAAATATGCACAGCAATTTGGTTACTTTAAACCCTCGGATTACATGCATTATATTGCGTGAACACGACAAGACAATTTTGTAAAAAAGTGATCAGATCTGAAGCCTATATGCTATCAACGGAGTGATTTTTCCGACCTCAGAAACCTGTAGTTGGTTCCATCTCTCCAATATGCTTTGTCATCAAGAGATTTGCTAAAGAACTAAATGGTTCACTTTGTTCTTTTTATGGATCGCCAGCCTACTGCATGCAGCCACAAATTGGATCAGTTAATAGAGAAAGCACGAGTTTATGTTGCCTTTGATGTGACTGTTGTACGAGCCTATATTACTGTCTTCTCTCCTATATACTCCCTCCGTTCCTAAATATTTGTCTTTTTAAAGATTCAACTACGGACTACATACGGAGCAAAATGAATGAATCTACACTCTAAATTATGTCTATATACATCCGTATGTAGTCTGTAGTGAAATCTCTACAAAGACAAATATTTAGGAACGGAGGGAGTAGTTGGTAGGAATAGAACACCCCCCCCCCCCCCCCCCCCACCCCCCCTCCCGCCTCTCCCAATTTAGCAGGGCTACTCTTTTTTACTTCTGATCAGAGAATAGATAACTTTAGCCTTCTATGTGTTGAGAAAATGGTGAACACCTTGCTGCATAATACCAACAACCTATGATTTTTATTTTCTGTACTACCAACCCACCAGAAGTTCTTTTTTTACATAAATACAAGGTTTTAATGTTCTTCCAGCCCAATGCATTGAAGATGTAAGTAGCAGTAATATGGTGAACAAATACTGGTAAAAGTCATAATTTATCTTCATAACACGTTATTCCCAGAGTGCTAGCAAAATTATTCTGTGTGTGATTCCTATGGTTGAATCTGAGTGAAGCCGTGTGTATGTTTTATTTTCAGTTCTGTACCCCCGCATATCAAATATTATTTAGTGTGTTATTCACTGAGTTGAATTTTAGTGAGGCCATCCGTATATTTTACTTTCAGTTTTATTGGGGCTGCCGCGCGCACCGCCAGCTCGACGTCGCCGGGGACGTGCGCCAGCACCTCCACACCGTCCCGTCGCCCGCCGCCGCCAGCTCGACGCTTTTCCCCGGGCAGCCGCCGCCTCTCCCCATCTCGAGCAGCCCTCCGAGGAACCCATCCCAGCCCCGCGCCAGAGTTCAGCGGCAGGGGAAGAGAGATTGATGATGGCGATGGGAGATCGAGGACCAAACTGTTGCAGAGGAGAGGGGAGACGAGGGTGGGCGGCTCATCTCCGCCCCGATCCACCTGCCACACACTCCGCCACGGGGTAGTGGCCGTGGCGCCAGTCAAGGGAGAGGGGGCGTGCACCTCCTGGTTGAGGTGCCTGTTCGATTGGCGTAGTTGATTTTCTCAGTTTCTTTCGGTTTGGTCGGGTGTCTCACATTGGATTTCGATGTAGGTCCGTTGTAGCTATCGTTTGTTCCGTTCGTCGAGGCTTCGGTCAGCCTGCCACCTGCTGCTGTGTCGAGAGGTTGCAAGATTTCGGGTTGGTGAGCTCTTCCTTTACTTCATGTCTATGTGCGACTCCAGTATTTGTTTTGGCCGTGTTGTCTGCTTGGATCCGGGTAAAAAAATTGGATGCAGAAGTCAGTTTGGACTTCTTTGGATGGATTAGGGGATCTGCTTGGATCCCTGGTTTTTTTGTTGCTTTGGCGGAGGCTCGGCCGCATGCTGAGATTCGTGGCCCTTTTTTTGTTGTCTTTCTTAATTTGTCTGTTGTTAGATTCTATTAGTTTATAAGATATTTCGTCGGTCTGACTGTTGGTTTGGGTTAGTCCCAGATTTAGGTGTTTCCCTTCAGGTTTAATTATTGGATTACATTAGGTTAAAATATGACTCCAGACGGAAAAGGTTAAGCACCTAGCATAAGCCTCTCATTTCCTTAATCTTTCAACTCTGACACTTAAATTGTCTGTCCTGATGTTTTCAGAATCTTTTTTTTTTTGAAGGAACATGGCAGTAGTTCTGTCTTTTCATATTAGAAGAGGGAAAGGAACCAAGGTTCCAGGTGTTGTACAGAGCGGCCAGAGCCCACACACACTTAAAAGAAAAACCAACTCAGGAAACCCAAAAAATAGGAAAAAAAATGCACTAAACAGTAGCCTCCTTGAACATTGCTACTTCATCTCTAGCCATAGCAGCGACAGTCTCGGGGGAGCATCTCTTCCCTTCAAAAGTCCGCCTATTTCTCTCTTTCCAAAGATTCCAAGCAACGTATCGGCCGAGGTGACCTGCATACGTGTAGTTGGATTGCTGCGCAGCTTCCAGATCCTCCTCCACCAACCCTTGATCGTCATCGAGGTTGAAGCAACAGTAGAAGCCTCAGGGTCACTTTGCAGGAAGGAAAACCAAACCTCCCGGGCAAAAGGGCAAGTCAAAGTAAGATGAGCAGCCGACTCGATGATCTGATCGCAGAACGTGCACTTCTCGTCGTGTGGCCATCCCCTTGTTGCAAGCCGATCCGCCGTCCAGATTTTGTTTTGGAGCAATAACCATATGTGAAACTTGACCTTCGGTTCAGCCTTGCTCTTCCAAACAGTGTGTAGTTGCGGTTCAGCCGTGCGACCCAAGAACTGAGCCTTGTAGGCGGTAGCAGCGGAGTAGCAGCCATCAGCAGAGAACTTCCACATAATAGAATCTGGGATATCCGAGAGCACAATGGGATGTAGCAACTCCCACAACCTGACAAATTGGTCAAGAAGCTCCTCCGAGGAAATCCTCTCCAGGCCCTTCATCCAGCGGCCACGATCCAGAGCCTCCTTCACGGTTAAAGTTTTCCTCCGCGCCAAAACGAACAAGTCAGGAGCAATATTGACCGGAGCCATACCATCCAACGAACGATCCTGCCAGAAACGTGTGCTCTGCCCATTCCCCAGAGAGATCTCAGTGCAAGCCGAGAATAGCAACCTATCAGTGCGGTCACAAGGGATGTGACTGCCCAGCCAAGGCCTAGGGGTGGGGCTCCATTCAAGCCAAGCCCAACGCAACCGCAGTGCCCTGCCAAAACAAACAATATCTTTGATTCCGAGGCCACCCAGTTCCTTAGGGGAGCACACCCTCTTCCAGTTTACTAAACATTTGGCCCCGCAGCACTCGTCATCCCCGTTCCAAAGGAAGTTGTGCATAATCTTCTCCATTCTCTTTACCGCCCATTTGTCAATCGCAAAACTCGTAAGGAAATATGTTGCCATGGACGTAAGCACGGAATTTATTAGCGTGAGCCTGCCTGGTTTTGCCATCAGTTTGCCTTTCCATCCCTTGAGTCTGCCAGCCATGCCCTCAATGAGTGGGAGGATCTCAATTCTCCTGAGCTTGCGGTAGCTAAGCGGGAGACCAAGGTAGCGACCCGGGAGAGATCCCGTCGTCCCTCCAAAGTCCTGAATGATATCCTGGAGGTCAAAACCCTCACATCTAACCGGGTAGGCAACGCATTTCAGGGCAGGCAACGCATTTCAGGGCGTTGATCCTTAGTCCAGAGGCCTCCCCAAATCTGTCCAAAATTGCTCTGACCGCTCGCACCTCCTCCTTAACAGGGTTGATAAATAGAGCCACATCATCAGCATACATGCTAGTACGCAGTCTGGCAGCCTTGGTCCCAAGCCGAGATAAAATACCCCTCTCAGTCGCAAGATCGAACAGCTTCCGAAGCGGCTCCATGACAAGAATGAATAGCATTGGGGACAGGGGGTCTCCCTGTCGCAGGCCGCACCTGTGCTTGAAAGGCATGCCAGGGGTGCCATTTAGCAATATCCTTGATGAGGTGGAGCTCAGAATGGCAGAAACAATATTTCTCCAACGCTGTCCGAAGCCAAAGGCAGACAACGTCTCCAGCAAGAAACCCCAACCCACTGAGTCAAATGCTTTCGCAATGTCAAGCTTCAGGAAGATTAGTGGCTTCTTTTTGGTGTAGGCCTCTCTGATAACATTATGCACATAAAGGAAGTTATCTTGAATGCATCTCTTTTTAATAAAGGCACCCTGGGAGTGAGAAACCAGAGAGTCGAGTTCCGGGGCCAATCTGTTGGCAAGCAACTTGCAGACGATCTTGGCAATGCTGTGCATCAAACTGATCGGCCTATAGTCCAAAGGGCTACCGGGGGCATCCTTCTTAGGTAGTAGCACAATATGAGCTGAGTTCAGGAGATGCCAATGGTCAGTTCTGAGAGAGTGAACCAGTTCAATAGCCCTCATGAGATCGATCTTCAGAATATCCCAACAACTCTTGAAGAATAACCCAGGGAAGCCATCAGGGCCAGGCGCCTTCTCAGACTGCATTGAATCAATCACCTCCTTTAGCTCCTCCATGGTGAAGTCAGCATCGAGATGTCGCAGGTCATGGCGTGGTAGCTGCAGGAATTCCCAATTTAACTTGTGATTGGCCTTGAAAGGCACGCCCAAAAGGCCCTTAAAATGTTGCAGTAGGATCTCTGCCTTCTCCTCGTGGATATTGGTCTCTGTTCCACATGGCCTTTTGAGGGTAGGAATGTGATTTTTACGATGTCTGCCATTGGCACGCAGGTGGAATAGCCTCGTGTTTGCATCGCTAACTCTAATTGTAGTCAATCTGGATTTTTGCCTCCATCTCGCTCGGTCAATGGCCGCCAACCCCAACAGTCTAGCCTTTAACAGACGCCTCAAATTCAGCTCATCATCGGACAAAACTCTTTCATCTTGTGCCACATCCAAATGGAAAATGACATCGTTGGCGATGGCCTCCTGTAGCCTTAACTCGGACATGCGAGCTCTGCTCCACTTCTTGAGGGCGGCAGCCGTGCGACAAAGCTTGGTGTGTAGAACTCTGAAAGCGTCCAGGGAACGCACATCCCTGCTCCAGGCCTCCTGAACAATCTCCCTAAAACCAGGCATAGAGACCCAAAAAGCTTCAAATCTGAAACCAGAGTAGCGCTTCAATATCATCTTCTTGAGCAGCAGGGGACTATGATCCGAAATGGCCGTGGAGACAGGCATCAGATTGTATTGGGGGAACCGCAGTTCCCAATCCCGAGTCATGAAAATACGATCCAGTTTGGAGCAGGTGCGATGGCTACTGTCACTGGCCCAAGTGAAATGTCTTCCAGTCAATTGGAACTCTCTAAGCTCAAGATCCTCGATGACGCTTCTAAACCGGCCCATCATACGAATGTTTACGTTGGAGTTGCTCTTCTCGCTTGCACTCGCAATAAGATTGAAGTCACCAGTAATAAGCCATCCATTTTGCACTAAACACTTGATGTCACGGATCTCCTGAAGAAACACAATCTTGTCTTGATCATCTTGTGGTCCATACACAACAGTCAGTGTCCACGAGGAGCCATCTGATCTATCGGTCACAATGGCAGACAGAGAGAAAGAATTCGGCGCGGCTGGCAATGGTGTAATTGCAAAATCAGCAGTGCAGGCAATCAGGATGCCACCGCGTGTGCCATCAGCCCCCTTAAACAAGTAATTATCTCCAAATCTCGGTCCCAAAGTTTTCACCACCAAGTTCCTCGAGAGATCAGCGACTTTGGTCTCTTGTAGACACACGAAGTTACAGTGCCAGCCATTGCACAAACTCTGAACTGCACGACGCCGCGCCGGGTTATTCAGGCCCCTGACATTCCAATTCAGAAGGTTTAAATCCATTGGGAAACTAGGAGCAACACATGCACACCCTTCCTCATGGAGCAACAGCAGAGCAGACATCCAATAGACACAAACAACAGAACGTCCAAGAATTCAGACAGCAAAATCAGCACAATATCATAGCAGCAGCAACCTCGAGCAAACATCTCCGAGCAAGAGCACACACCCAGCCAATTCAACAGTCGTACTAACATGGGGGGAACAAATTGACCCAGATACACTTCAAAAACAGAACAATCATCAGGCGTACGCCACCTGATCCCTAGCCGCCTTGTACTTGGACAGAGAAGAAGTAGCAGCAACCAGCTCCGTGACCGCCTGGATGAAGGAGCCCGGCAGCTGCTTGGAGTACAGCATCCTGTAGCGTTGTAGCTCCTCGGCCTCTGGTGGCCCGTCATGGAGCACAATGCCGCCCCTCTTTAGAAGCACTAGCCTCGCCCTCTCCTCGGCAGAGAGACCGCGGTTGGGCTTGGCCGCTAGCCTGCCGCTGCAGCGAGGGCCCCCCGCTTCCGCGGACGCGGCGCCGGTGCGTGGGAGCGGCGCGGCCACCGCGCCGGCCTGGGGAGGAGTAGGCGCGAGCTGGGGATCTGACACCGGCAGCGGCAGTAGAGCAGGGGAGGAAAGCAGCGAAGTGAAATGTGCAACATGATGTCTCTTGATCTTAAGAAGACATTATATGAAGTTCATCCCAGCTTTGTTGAATTGGAAAGAATCAAAGCCATGAGTATAAGTGATAGCACGCTTGATAGGCTTGCATGAAAAGTTCATGCACTAAACCAAGAAAAGAAACAGAGGCTCCGGAAGGTACTGATGTTCACTGTTCATGGTATAGTCATTTTAATAAAAGTATGGGTCTATGTGTATCTTTAATGTATTCACCTTAGTGTATATTTTTTACTGTTGACCTCCAGTATGGGCCTGGCATTTGATTTGAGTACTTGACCTGATAATGTGATTCAGCTTAGCAAATCATCTCAAGATTTTTTTCCTGAAACTGTTGAATATCTTGTCTTGGCTGTCACTCTGATTCAATGTATTTAATAAAAGCATGAGTCTGCATGTATCTTACTTCAAAGCTTTCACCTTGGTGTATATTGCTTTACTACTTGACCTCCAGTATACCAGGCATTGAATTTGAGACTTGACATTATAATGCGATTCAGCTTATCAAAGCATATCATGATTTTTTCTGAACCTTTTGTGGTACAATTTCTTTGGTTTTGTGTACATACACTATACATGGCATGGTTTGCCATATATCTATTTGTTTATTGGGCAGCGCGTAAAATCTTCAATAAATCATTCATTCATACTGTAATTGCCATCCTAATTCAGCTTTTATTCCTGGCCAGTGTATGGTTTACCGACTTTACTGTTTA
This sequence comes from Elymus sibiricus, assembly GCA_039707655.1. NCBI lineage: Eukaryota > Viridiplantae > Streptophyta > Magnoliopsida > Poales > Poaceae > Elymus > Elymus sibiricus. The sequence continues at coordinate 258,299,283 of CM077675.1, read as the reverse complement.
TTTGATTTCTCACAATAACGTAAGATGTGCTTGTGCATTTTAGCATGCTTTCCTTTGCACTTCTGCTAAATATTGTTCCATATTTATTTGTATCAAAGATCCACATTGTTGAAATTTGCATTATCTATTGCAGCTACAAGATCTTGGAAGCACACTCATTGAGTTATGGAGTCTAATGGACACACCATTAGATGAACAGAAATGCTTTGACCATGTTACTTCGTTGATTTCAGTCTCACCCAATACAGTGACTCCCCAAGGATGCCTTGCACATGACCTTATTGAGAAGGTTACAATTGATTGTCTGTTTATTTCCTTTGGATTCTCATCAAGCTAATTTGTTTAAATTATATTAATTTCATGTAAAATTCCTTTACCCCCCTAATTTAGGTAGAGGTTGAGGTTAAGAGACTGAAGCATTTGAAAGCTAGCAAAATGAAAGAGCTTGTCTTAAAGAAAATGACTGAGCTTGAAGAAATCTACAGAAGTGTTCACATGGATATTGACAGCGATCATGAGTGGCGGATTCTCACCGAACTTATTGATTCTGGTTCACTTCTTTCCCATACCTTTCATCCTGAAAATACACAACTGAAGTTATTATATGCAGTTTTTGTTTCCATTAAGTCCTACCTGATGCATGATTTAAGTGGTGTTCCTTAGTTATATTATGTAGCCATTTCTGTCTCACCTTAAAATTCTAAATTCCATAGTTAAATGCAATGGTAGGTTCTGCAAGCTCTGGAAATGGCCAGCGATCGTTCCTATGGGCCCACGTCGTTGTAATTTTTGTGTTGTAGTTAGTCGAAACATTTCCGGTCTCAGCTCATCAAATTCTAAGGGGACCAGGGCTATTAATTCGACTTCCTGCACTATTAATTTTGTTGTACGTTTGGAATATTGTCTACACAAATAGAATTTGTATGTTCCCAACGCAAGAGGTGAAGCAAGTCAAACGAAAGCAGTTTGAATCCTACGAGTTAAACAAGGCATTGCGCCTAACCATCATGGTTAAACCAAAGGGTAAATAACAGCCTTGGGCTCTTTGAGATACCGAAGAGACTGCCACTGCTTTAATCTTCTGACGCTGGACATTGCTTTGCTTCAATCTTCTGGCCAAACATATAGTTTGAGATATGTATAAGTAAAACTTCAGCTTAGTAGCAATCTGATTCATGCTGCACATTGGTGCTCTAGACGTTTTGATGTACGAGTGGCAGTGTTCCTGCCTGGTTCCACACAAAAAAAAGAAGAAAGTGTTAAATTGAGAAGTCATAACTTTAGGTTTCATGTGCATTTTCATGTTGTTTGTGATCATATATATCATCAAATGAAACCTTTTGGTCTTCTATTGTCTATGGGACCGTATCTTGTCATACATTGACAATAGCAGCATTGGGGATTCTGCAGCTACAAGGAACCGACTTGACAGGTTGATGGTCAGGACAAATGAGCGGCTTCCCAGTGCCGTACTGCGAGCTCAGGCACGTGTTCTCGAGAGACTGAGAGGCGTTTCTATCGGATCATCTACCTCTAGGCCATCCATCACATTGGATGAATTTTCAGCTACGGATGTGTTTAGAATCATCGACTTTGGGAGCAGAGAAGCCCCATACGAGGAAATTTGTATTTGTATCTATAAATCGGCCAGCCTACCTATAACATTCAGATGTTGTATCTGCTCGTTTCTAGGTCAATTTTTTTTTACTTTGTCCTACAGGCTTCTATGGTTCTGCATGTACATTGTTTATTCGATGTTTTCTGTCTTATTTTCTCTTTGGGTTTCTACAGAGGAGAAATGTCTATGGAGCTTGTGAACAATATCTTGGGTTGGAGCGGACTGATACTGCAATAAAAGGACCTATACAGCCTATCAGGTATGCAGTTGTCTTGCTGGGAGGTGAACATATCTAACTTTCGGATTTCAAGTTTTACCTTTACCTATGCTTGGGATTAGATATGTCGTACCTATGCTTTGTTGTCTATGTACCAGAGCTTCAATTTCTTTTACAAGGTTTTCTGTAGGCTTTGCGTTTTTTCAGACAGTAATGAATATATCATTGCTCTGTTCTGGTGGTTTTATGTGCCTGCAGAACATCACGCGCATGAGAAGACGATGACTTCAAGCAAACCCCTGGTGCAACAAACAAACCCCTGGCGCAGCAAACAAATACTTGGTAACCCAGTCAACAGTCCCATTGCCTGATTGGAGTGAGGGCGATTATCAAGTTTCAGAGCATATACGATAAGATCATTCCTATACATTACTTTGACACTGCCATGCTTCAGACTAAACTAACTATGCCTCAATGCTACTATCAAGCTCTAAGTGTATATTTAGACGATGTACACTGAAAGATCCATGTGGTCGTAGTTTTATTTTCTTGTAGATTCTTATGCAGATTTTGATTGGTGCAAATATTTAATATGAATTATGATTGATTGTCTCTGGAAGTTCCTACTTTTGTCTATTTTTGTATGAGCTACATGTGACCATCATCATGTTCTTTCTTTTTGTGTATAGACAATATTTTCTTCCAAGATTAATGATGTTTTCACTCTTTTAACGTTTTTTGCTGAACTTTGTTGCACCTACTCTTACAGTGCATCATGTTGAATGGTGCAACAGCCAGAACAGGAGACCACAGTCGAGCGATAGCTAATGCCAAGGTGGTCCATTACTCTTTTATGTTAAAAATTGCTTCACTCGGTAATCTCCGTGGACGTTAGGTCGTCATGCTTGAGGCTGTTTATGCCCCACCCCTGGTTTATTACTTTTTCTGATCGGTGCTATGCTTGCTTGCGGTACTATGCTGCCGTTGGCTGGTTTGACAACTCTTAACTGATCGAGCGATAGTTATCTGGTTATTGTTTAGTTTTAAATACTTTTTCATGCCTCAAGATCTATGTAAGACTGAGGCTATAAACCTGTAGATGAATCTTGATAGAACTTTGGGATCACCTAAAAGTTACAAAAGGCATGCTTCCTGATTTGTTCCGATGATACAAAATCATAAATTGTTTTTATCATTGTCGAATGTAGGCAGCTATACTGTTGCAACATTCAAGAGGGAAGTCTGCACTCATTTTCTGTTCTACAAGTAAAGGTGCACAAGAAGCAGCACAGTGCCTCTCAAAAACTGCAGAGTCTCTTGGCTATTGAACAAATCCATTCATGAAATCGATGCAGCAGTATGAAGATCTATGAGAGGCTTCCTTAACCTGTAGTTGTTCATTGCTTCATACCACCTATATAGTGTATCTCTTCCTATCTACTTTACCTTCGTATCACATTGTAACTAAGCATCTATTGTTGGGGAACGTTGCATGAGAAACAAAAAATTTCCTACGCACACGCAAGATCTATCCATGGTGATGAGCATCTACGAGAGGGAGAGTGGATCTACATACCCTTGTAGATCGCTAAGCGGGAAGCGTTAAGAAACGCGGTTGATGTAGTCGAACGTCTTCGCGATCCAATCACGATCTAGTGCCGAACGGACGGCACCTCCGCGTTCAGCACACGTACAGCTCGATGACGATCTCCGCTTTCTTGATCCAGCAAGAGGGAGCAGAGAGGTAGATGAGTTCTCCGGCGGCGCGGCGGCGGTGGTGGTGAAACTATTCCAGCAGGGCTTCGTCTAAGCACTGCTGAAAACTAGAGGACTTGATCTATCGGGGAGAGAGGGCTGCACTGTGGCTTAGGGTTTTCTGGTGCGGCTGCCCTCTCTCCCCTCCAATATATATAGGAGGAAGGGGAGGGAGGCCGGCACCCCTAGGGCTGCCCCTAGGTGCGGCCAAAGTGGGGAGGTGGAGGAGTCCAACTCCAATCCTACTAGGAGTAGGATTCCTCCCCCACTTGGTTTTTCTTTCTTCCACTTGGACTTTCCCACCCCTAGCCGCATGGGCCTTAGTGGGGGGTTCGGCTAGCCCACTAGGGGCTGGTTTGACTCCTCCCACAGCCCATGAGACCCTTTGGGGCGAGAGGCCCCTCCCGATGGTCCCCCGGTACCCTCCTGGCACTCCCGGTACACTATCGAAATACCCGAAACTTTTCCGGTGACCAAAACGGGACTTCCTATATATCAATCTTTACCTCCGGACCATTCCGGAGCTCCTCGTGACGTCCGGGATCTCATCCGGGACTCCGAACAACCTTCGGTCACCAACATACATAACTCAACTATATCGAAACGTCACCGAACCTTAAGTGTGCAGACCCTGCGGGTTCGAGAACTATGTAGACATGACCGAGACACCTCTACAGTCAATAACCAATAGCGGGACCTGGATGCCCATATTGGTTCCTACATATTCTACGAAGATCTTTATCGGTTGAACCTCTATGTCAAGGATTCAGTTAATCCCGTATGTTGTTCCCTTTGTTCTTCGGTATGTTACTTGCCCGAGATTCGATCGTTGGTATCTCTATACCTAGTTCCATCTCGTTACCGGCAAGTCTCTTTACTCGTTCCATAATACAAAATCCCGTGACTAACACTTTAGTCACATTGCTTGCAAGGCTTGTTGTGATGTTGTATTACCGAGTGGGCCCTGAGATACCTCTCCGTCACACGGAGTAACAAATCCCAGTCTTGATCCATGCCCACTCAACAGACACCCTCGGAGATACCTGTAGAGCATCTTTATAGTCACCCAGTTACGTTGCGATGTTTGATACACACAAGGTACTCCTCCGGTGTCAGTGAGTTGCATGATCTCATGGTCATAGGAACAGATACTTGACATGCAGAAAACTATAGCAATAAACTGACACGATCATATGCTACGTTCATAGTTTGGGTCTTGTCCATCACATCATTCTCCTAATGATGTGATCCTGTTATCAACTCATGTCTATGGCTAGGAAACATTGACCATCTTTGATCAACAAGCTAGTCTACTAGAGGCATACTAGGGACACAGTGTTGTCTATGTATCCACACATGCAATGTGTTTCCAATCAATACAATTATAGCATGGATAATAGACGATTATCATGAACAAGGAAATATAATAATAACTACTTTTATTATTGCCTCTAGGGCATATTTCCAACAGTCTCCCACTTGCACTAGAGTCAATAATCTAGCTCACATCACTATGTGATTTACATTGTAATGAATCTAACACCCATACAGTTCTGGTGTTGATCATGTTTAGCCCTTGGAAGAGGTTTAGTCATCGGATCTGCAATATTCAGATCCGTGTGCACTTTGCAAATATTTATGTCGTCCTCCTTGATGTAATCGTGGATGGAATTGAAACGTCGCTTTATGTGTCTGGTCCTCTTGTGAAACCTTGGTTCCTTGGCTAGAGCAATGGCACCAGTGTTGTCACAGAACAGAGTCATTGGGTTCAGTGCACTAGGCACTACTCCAAGATTTGTCATGAACTCCTTCATCCAGACACCTTCCTTCGCCGCCTCCGAGGCAGCGATGTACTCCGCTTCGCATGTAGAATCAGCTACCACGCTCTGTTTGGAACTGCACCAGCTTACCGCACCCCCATTAAGAATAAATACGTATCCGATTTGAGACTTGGAGTCATCCGGATCAGTGTCAAAGCTTGCATTGATGTAACCCTTTACGACGAGCTCTTGATCACCTCCATAAACGAGAAACATGTCCTTAGTCCTTTTCAGGTACTTCAGGATATTCTTGACCGCCGTCCAGTGTTCCATTCCTGGATCACTTTGAAACCTTCCGGCCATACTTATAGCAAGGCTGACATCGGGTCTTGTGCACAGCATTGCATACATGATAGAGCCTATGGCTGAAGCATAGGGGACGATACTCATCTTTTCTCTATCTTCTGCAGTCACTGGGCATTGAGTCTTACTCAACTTCACACCTTGCAATACAGGCAAGAACCCCTTCTTGGACTGATCCATTTTGAACTTCTTCAAAACTTTGTCAAGGTATGTGCTCTGTGAAAGTCCTATTAAGCGTCTCGATCTATCTCTATAGATCTTGATCCCTAATATGAAAGCAGCTTCTCCTAGGTCCTTCATTGAAAAACTCTTGTTCAAATATTCCTTCACGCTTTCTAACATTTCTATATTGTTTCCAATCAGCAATATGTCATCCACATATAATATTAGAAACGCTATAGAGCTCCCACTCACTTTCTTGTAAATACAAGCTTCTCCGTAAACTTGTATAAACCCGAACGCTTTGATCACCTCATCAAAGCGAAGATTCCAACTCCGAGATGCTTGCACCAGTCCATAAATGGATCGCCGGAGTTTGCAAACTTTGTCAGCATTCTCTGGATCGACAAAACCTTCTGGTTGCATCATATACAACTCTTCCTTAAGGAAACCGTTAAGGAACGCTGTTTTGACATCCATCTGCCAAATTTCATAATCGAAAAATGCAGCTATTGCCAACTTGATTCTGACGGACTTAAGCATCGCTACGGGTGAGAAGGTCTCATCATAGTCAACTCCTTGAACTTGTGAAAAACCCTTCGCCACAAGTCGAGCTTTATAGACGGTGACATTACCGTCCACGTCCGTCTTCCTCTTAAAGATCCATTTGTTCTGAATGGCCTTTCGCCCTTCAGGTAATAATTCCAAAGCCCATATTTTGTTTTCATACATGGATCCCATCTCAGATTTCATGGCCTCTAACCATTTCTCGGAATCCGGGTCCATCATCGCTTCTTCATAGCTCGTAGGTTCATCATTGTCCAGCAACATGACCTCTAAGACAGGGTTGACGTACCACTCAGGAGCAGTACGCGTCCTTGTCGACCTACGAGGTTCGATAGCAACTTGATCCGAAGCTTCATGATCATCATCATTAACTTCCTCTTCAACTGATGTAGGCTCTACAGAAACATCTTTCTGTGCTGCGCTACTCTCTAGTTAAAGTAAAGGTTCAACAACCTCATCAAGTTCTATCTTCCTCCCACTCAATTCTTTCGAGAGAAACTCTTTCTCAAGAAATGTTCCGTTTTTAGCGACAAACACTTAGAAGGTATACCCAACTGTCTCTTTTGGGTATCCTATGAAGACGCATTTCTCCGCTTTGGGTTCCATCTTTTCAGGCTGAAGCTTTTTGACATAAGCATCACATCCCCAAACTTTTAGAAATGACAACTTTGGCTTCTTGCCAAACCACAGTTCATATGGTGTCGTCTCAACGGATTTCGATGGTGCCCTATTTAAAGTGAATGCAGTTGTCTCTAATGCATAACCCCAAAACGATAGTGGCAAATCGACAAGAGACATCATAGATCGCACCATATCCAATAAGGTTCGATTACGACGTTCAGACACACCATTACGCTGTGACGTTCCAGGCGGTGTCAATTGTGAAACAATTCCACACTGTCTTAAGTGACTGCCAAACTCATAACTCAGATATTCTCCTCCTCGATCAGATCATAGGAATTTAATCTTCTTGTTACGATGATTCTCAACTTCACTCTGAAATTGCTTGAACTTTTCAAACGTTTCAGACTTGTGTTTCATTAAGTAAATATACCCATATCTACTTAAGTCATCAGTGAAGGTGAGAAAATAACGATATCCACCGCGCGCCTCAATGCTCATCGGACCGCACACATCAGTATGTATGATCTCCAACAAGTCACTTGCCCGTTCCATTGTTCCAGAGAACGGGGTCTTAGTCATCTTGCCCATGAGGCATGGTTCACATGTGTCAAGTGATTCAAAATCAAGTGACTCCAAAAGTCCATCAACATGGAGCTTCTTCATGCGTTTTACACCAATATGACCTAAGCGGCAGTGCCACAAGAAAGTGGTGCTATCATTATCAACTCTACATCTTTTGGCATCAATGTTATGAACATGTGTATCATCACTATCGAGATTCAATAAGAATAAACCCCTCACATTGGGTGCATGACCATAAAAGATATTACTCATATAAATAGAACAACCATTATTCTCCGATTTAAATGAGTAACCGTCTCGCAATAAACAAGATCCAGATATAATGTTCATGCTTAACGCAGGCACTAAATAACAATTATTCAGGTTCATCACTAATCCCGATGGTAATCGAAGAGCGAGCGTGCCGACGGCGATCACATCAACCTTGGAACCATTTCCCACGCGCATCGTCACTTCGTCCTTTGCCAGCCTCCGTCTATTCCGCAGTTCCTGTTTTGAGTTGCAAATGTGAGCAACCGCACCGGTATCAAATACCCATGCACTACAACGAGAGTTGGTAAGGTACACATCAATAACATGTATATCATATATACCTTGTTTGTTGTTGGCCGCCTTCTTGTCAGCCAAATACTTGGGGCAGTTCCGCTTCCAGTGACCAGTTCCCTTGCAATGAAAGCACTCAGTTTCTGGCTTGGGTCCAGCCTTGGGTTTCTTCACGGGAGGGGCAACTGCTTTGCCACTCTTCTTGGAGTTACCCTTCTTACCCTTGCCATTCTTCTTGAAACTAGTGGTTTTATTGACCATCAATACTTGATGCTCCTTCTGAATCTCAGACTCAGCGACTTTCAACATCGCAAACAGCTCGGCGACTGACTTGTTCATCCCGTGCATGTTATAGTTCAACACGAAGCTCTTGTAGCTAGGTGGCAATGATTGAAGAACTCTGTCAGTGATCGCCTTTGCTGGAAGGGGCATCCCCAATTCAGCCAGACGGGTGGAATACCCAGACATTTTGAGTATGTGTTCACTGACAGACCCGTTCTCCTCCATCTTGCAGGCATGGAACTTATCGGAGGTCTCATACCTCTCGATCCGGGCATTCTTCTGAAAGATAAACTTCAACTCTAGGAACATATCATATGCTCCATGACGTTCAAAACGTCTTTGAAGTCCCGGTTCTAAGCCATACAACATTGCACATTGAACCATTGAGTAATTATCAGAACGAGCCTGCCAGGCGTTCGCAACGTCTGGAGACTCTACTGGAGCCGGTGGATCACCAAGCGGTGCATCAAGGACATAAGCCTTTTGGGAAGCCGTAAGGATAATCCTTAGATTACGGGCCCAGTCCACAAAGTTACTTCCATCATCTTTCAAGTTAGCTTTCTCTAGGAACGCATTAAAATTCAGGGGTGCTACTGCGCGAGCCATTGATCTACAACATAAATTTTGCAAAGACAACTTAGACTATTGTTCAAGATAATGAGTTTAGTTAATCATATTACTTAAAAAACTCCCACTCAAATTGACATCCCTCTGGTCATTCGAGTGTCACATGATCCAAATTCACCAACTCAAGTCCGATCATCACGTGAGTTGAGGTGGTTTCAATGGTGAACATCTTCATGTTGATCATATCTACTATATGACTCATGGTCGACCTTTCAGTCTCTTGTGTTCCGAGGCCATGTCTGTACATGCTAGGCTCATCAAGTTTAACCCGAGTGTTCCACATGTGCAACACTGGCTTGCACCCGTTGTATGTGAACGTAGAGTCTATCACACCCGATCTGTTGGAAATATGCCCTAGAGGCAATAATAAATTGGTTATTATTATATTTCCTTGTTAATGATAATCGTTTATTATCCATGCTATAATTGTATTGATTGGAAACTCAAATACATGTGTGGGTACATAGACAACACTGTGTCCCTAGTAAGCCTCTAGTTGACTAGCTCGTTGATCAAAGATGGTTAAGGTTTCCTAGCCATTGACATGAGATGTCATTTGATAACGGGATCACATCATTAGGAGAATGATGTGATGGACAAGACCCAAACTGTAAACGTAGCATTTGATCGTGTCAGTTTATTGCTATTGTTTTCTGCATGTCAAGTATCTGTTCCTTTGACCATGAGATCATGCAACTCACTAACACCGGAGGAATACCTTGTGTGTATCAAACGTCGCAACGTAACTGGGTGACTATAAAGGTGCTCTACAGGTATCTCCGAGGGTGTCTGTTGGGTTGGCATGGATCAAGACTGGGATTTGTTACTCCGTATGACGGAGAGGTATCTCAGGGCCCACTCGGTAATACAACATCACAATGAGCCTTGCAAGCAATGTGACTAAAGTGTTAGCCACGAGATCTTGTATTACGGAACGAGTAAAGAGACTTGCCGGTAACGAGATTGAACTAGGTATAGTGATACCGACGATCGAATCTCGGGCAAGTAACATACCGAAGAACAAAGGGAACAGCATACGGGATTAACTGAATCCTTGACATAGAGGTTCGACCGATAAAGATCTTCGTAGAATATGTAGGAGCCAATATGGGCATCCAGGTCCCGCTATTGGTTATTGGCCGTAGAGGTGTCTCGGTCATGTCTACATAGTTCTCGAACCCGCAGGGTCTACACACTTAACGTTTGGTGACGATTAGTATAATTGAGTTATTATGTTGGTGACCGAAAGTTGTTCGGAGTCCCGGATAAGATCCCGGACATGACGAGGATCTCCGGAATAGTCCGGAGGTAAAGATTGATATATGTGATAATAGTGTTTTGATCTCTGGAAGGGTTCCGGAGTTCACCGGAAGGGGTTCCGGATGTTTACCGAAGTGTTCGGGTGCAGCAACACTTTATATGAGCCAAAGGGATAAAGCCCACAAGGTATTGGAAAGTGCAAAAGTAGTTTTGCTGCCGCGTAAGCGGTACTACCGCTTGGTGAAGCGGTACTACCGCCGGAGCGGTACTACCGCTTGTGTGAAGCGGTACTACCGCCCGAGCGGTACTACCGCTTGTGTGAAGCGGTACTACCGCCCAAGCGGTACTACCGCTTGTGTGAAGCGGTACTACCGCTTGTGCGCGGCTGTACACGGTTCGGCAGGGATCCGAGTTGGACTCTTTCCCTGCGGGCCAAACCGACCTTGTGCGGGCAAAACCGACCCGGAGGAGGCTTTTACTCCAAGTTTAGACCCCAAGGCTCAACATATAAATAGAGGGGCAGGGCTAGCACACAGGACACATCAGGATTTCCCAAGCCGTGTGCCGGCAACCCTAGCCCTCTAGTTCCTCCGTCATAATCTCCGTAGTGCTTGGCGAAGCCCTGCAGAGATTGTTCCTCACCACCGCCGTCGTGCTGCTGGAACTCAACCACTACTTCACCATCGCTCGCTGGATCGAGGAGGTGAAGGCGTCATCAAGCCGTACGTGTGTTGAACGCGGAGGTGCCGTCCGTTCGGCACTAGATCGGAAGGATCGTGATTGGATCGCGGGACGCTCGGCGATTTGGATCGCGAAGACGTTCGACTACATCAACCGCGTTTATTAACGCTTCCGCTTAGCGATCTACAAGGGTATGTAGATTCACTCTCCCTCTCGTAGATGCTCATCACCATGGATAGATCTTATGTGTGCGTAGGAAAATTTTTGTTTCCCATGCAACGTTCCCCAACAGTGGCATCATGAGCTAGGTCTATGCGTAGATGAGATCTCGAGTAGAACACAAACGAGTTGTGGGCGTGGGTGTATACATATTGCTTGCCGTTACTAGTTGATACTTGATTCAGCGGTATTGTGAGATGAAGCGGCCCGGACCGACATTACGCGTACGCTTACGCGAGACTGGTTTTACCGCTGCGTGCACTTGTTGCATAAAGGTGACTGGCGGGTGTCTGTCTCTCTCACTTTAGTTGAATCGGTTCAATGAAGAGGGTTCTTTTAGAAGATCAAAAAGCAATCACTACACCACGTTGTGGTTTTGCGTAGGTAAGAACGGTTCTTGCAAACCCGTAGCAGCCACGTAAAATTTGCAACAACAATTAGAGGACGTCTAACTTGTTTTTGCAGGGTATGTTGTGATGTGATATGGCCAATTACATGATGAGATATATGTGATGTATGAGATGATCATGTGTTGTATAGAATATCACGACTTGCATGTCGATGAGTACGGCAACTGGCAGGAGCCATAGAGTTGTCTTTAATTATTGTATGACCTGCGTGTCAATCATTAAGCGCTATGTAATGCTTTACTTTATCGCTAAACGTTAGCAATAGTCGTGGAAGCAACAGTCGGCGCGACAACCTCATGGCGACACGTTGATGGAGATCAAGATGATGGAGATCATGGTGTCATGCCGGTGACGATGGAGATCATGCCGGTGCTTTGGAGATGGAGATCAAAAGCACGAGTTCATGGCCATATCATGTCACTTATGATTTGCATGTGATGTTAATCCTTTTATGCATCTTATTTTGCTTAGGACGACGGTAGCATTATAAGGTGATCCCTCACTTAAATTTCAAGATAAAATTGTGTTCTCCCCAAGTGTGCACCGTTGCGAAAGTTCGTCGTTTCGAGACACGCCGTGATGATCGGGTGTGATAGACTCTACGTTCGCATACAACGGGTGTAAGCCATGTTACACGTGCGGAACACTCGGGTTAAACTTGACGAGCCTAGCATGTACAGACATGGCCTCGGAACACAAGAGACCGAAAGGTCGAACATGAGTCATATAGTAGATATGATCAACATGAAGATGTTTACCATTGAAACCACCTCAACTCACGTGATGATCGGACTTGAGTTGGTGGATTTGGATCATGTTACACTCGAATGATCGGAGGGATGTCAATTTGAGTGGGAGTTTTTTAAATATGATTAACTAAACTCATTATCTAAGAACAATAGTCTAAGTTGTCTTTGCTATATTTATGTTGTAGATCATGGCTCGCGCAGTAGCACCCCTGAATTTTAATGCGTTCCTAGAGAAAGCTAAGTTGAAAGATGATGGAAGTAACTTTGTGGACTGGGCCCGTAATCTAAGGATTATCCTTACGGCTTCCCAGAAGGCTTATGTCCTTGATGCACCGCTTGGTGATCCACCCGCTCCAGTTGAGTCTCTAGACGTTGTGAACGCCTGGCAGGCTCGTTCTGATGATTACTCAATAGTTCAATGTGCAATGTTGTATGGCTTAGAACCGGGACTTCAAAGACGTTTTGAACGTCATGGAGCATATGAGATGTTCCAGGAGTTGAAGTTTATCTTTCAGAAGAATGCCCGGATCGAGAGATATGAGATCTCCGATAAGTTCTATGCTTGCAAGATGGAGGAGAACGGGTCTATCAGTGATCACGTGCTCAGAATGTCTGGGTACTCCACCCGTCTGGCTGAGTTAGGGATGCCCCTTCCGCCAGAGGCTATCACTGACAGAGTTCTTCAATCATTGCCACCTAGCTACAAGAGCTTCGTGTTGAACTATAACATGCACGGGATGAACAAGTCAGTCGCCGAGCTGTTTGCGATGCTGAAAGCCGCTGAGTCTGAAATTCAGAAGGAGCATCAAGTGTTGATGGTCAATAAAACCACTAGTTTCAAGAAAAATGGCAAGGGTAAGAAGGGTAACTCCAAGAAGAGTGGCAAAGCAGTTGCTCCTCTCGTGAAGAAACCCAAGGCTGGACCCAAACCAGAAACTGTGTGTTTTCATTGCAAGGGAACTGGACACTGGAAGCGGAATTGCCCCAAGTATTTGGCTGACAAGAAGGCGGCCAACAACAAACAAGGTATATATGATATACATGTTATTGATGTGTACCTTACCAACTCTCGTTGTAGTGCCTGGGTATTTGATACCGGTGCGGTTGCTCATATTTGCAACTCAAAACAGGAACTGCGGAATAGACGGAGGCTGGCAAAGGACGAAGTGACGATGCGCGTGGGAAATGGTTCCAAGGTTGATGTGATCGCCGTCGGCACGCTCGCTCTTCGATTACCGTCGGGATTAGTGATGAACCTAAATAAGTGTTATTTGGTGCCTGCGTTAAGCATGAACATTATATCTGGATCTTGTTTATTGCGAGACGGTTACTCATTTAAATCAGAGAATAATGGTTGTTCTATTTATATGAGTAATATCTTTTATGGTCATGCACCCGATGTGAGGGGTTTATTCTTATTGAATCTCGATAGTAATGATACACATGTTCATAACATTGATGCCAAAAGATGTAGAATTGATAATGATAATACCACTTTCTTGTGGCACTGCCGTTTAGGTCATATTGGCGTAAAACGCATGAGGAAGCTCCATACTGATGGACTTTTGGAGTCACTTGATTTTGAATCACTTGACACATGTGAGCCATGCCTCATGGGCAAGATGACTAAAACGCCGTTCTCTGGAACAATGGAACGGGCAACTGACTTATTGGAAATCATACATACTGATGTGTGCGGTCCGATGAGTATTGAGGCGCGCGGTGGTTATCGTTACTTTCTCACCTTCACTGATGACTTAAGTAGATATGGGTATATTTACTTAATGAAACACAAGTCTGAAACATTTGAAAAGTTCAAACAATTTCAGAGTGAAGTTGAGAATCATCGTAACAAGAAGATTAAATTCCTACGATCTGATCGAGGAGGAGAATATCTGAGTTATGAGTTTGGCAGTCACTTAAGACAATGTGGAATTGTTTCACAACTGACACCGCCTGGAACACCACAGCGTAATGGTGTGTCCGAACGTCGTAATCGAACCTTATTGGATATGGTGCGATCTATGATGTCTCTTGCCGATTTGCCACTATCGTTTTGGGGTTATGCATTAGAGACAGCTGCATTCACTTTAAATAGGGCACCATCGAAATCCGTTGAGACGACGCCATATGAACTTTGGTTTGGCAAGAAGCCAAAGCTGTCGTTTCTTAAAGTTTGGGGATGTGATGCTTATGTCAAAAAGCTTCAGCCTGAAAAGCTGGAACCCAAAGCGGAGAAATGCGTCTTCATAGGATACCCAAAAGAGACAGTTGGGTATACCTTCTACCTCAGATCCGAAGGCAAAGTGTTTGTCGCTAAAAACGGAACATTTCTTGAGAAAGAGTTTCTCTCGAAAGAATTGAGTGGGAGGAAGATAGAACTTGATGAGGTTGTTGAACCTTTACTTCAACCTGAGAGTAGCGCAGCGCAGAAAGTTGTTTCTGTGCAGCCTACATTAGCTGAAGAGGAAGTTAATGATGATGATCATGAAGCTTTGGATCAAGTTGCTATCGAACCTCGTAGGTCGACAAGGACGCGTACTGCTCCTGAGTGGTACGGCAACCCTGTCTTAGAGGTCATGTTGTTAAACAACGATGAACCTACGAGCTATGGAGAAGCGATGATGGGCCCGGATTCCGAGAAGTGGTTAGAGGCCATGAAATCCGAGATGGGATCCATGTATGAAAACAAAGTATGGACTTTGGAAGTATTACCTGAAGGGCGTAAGGCCATTCAGAACAAATGGATCTTTAAGAGGAAGACGGACGCGGACGGTAATGTCACCGTCTATAAAGCTCGACTTGTGGCAAAGGGTTTTTCACAAGTTCAAGGAGTTGACTACGATGAGACCTTCTCACCCGTAGCGATGCTTAAGTCCGTCAGAATCATGTTAGCAATAGCTGCCTTTTTCGATTATGAAATTTGGCAGATGGATGTCAAAACAGCGTTCCTTAACGGTTTCCTTAAGGAAGAGTTGTATATGATGCAACCAGAAGGTTTTGTCGATCCAGAAAATGCTGACAAAGTTTGCAAACTCCAGCGATCCATTTATGGACTGGTGCAAGCATCTCGGAGTTGGAATCTTCGTTTTGATGAGGTGATCAAAGCGTTCGAGTTTATACAAGTTTACGGAGAAGCTTGTATTTACAAGAAAGTGAGTGGGAGCTCTATAGCGTTTCTAATATTATATGTGGATGACATATTGCTGATTGGAAACAATATAGAAATACTGGAAAGCGTAAAGGAATATTTGAACAAGAGTTTTTCAATGAAGGACCTAGGAGAAGCTGCTTTCATATTAGGCATCAAGATCTATAGAGATAGATCAAGACGCTTAATAGGACTTTCACAAAGCACATACCTTGATAAGATTTTGAAGAAGTTCAAAATGGATCAGTCCAAGAAGGGGTTCTTGCCTGTTTTGCAAGGTGTGAAGTTGAGTAAGACTCAATGCCCAGTGACTGCAGAAGATAGAGAAAAGATGAGTGTCATCCCCTATGCTTCGGCCATAGGCTCTATCATGTATGCAATGCTGTGCACAAGACCCGATGTCAGCCTTGCCATAAGTATGGTCGGAAGGTTTCAAAGTGATCCAGGAATGGAACACTGGACGGCGGTCAAGAATATCCTGAAGTACCTGAAAAGGACTAAGGACATGTTTCTCGTTTATGGAGGTGATCAAGAGCTCGTCGTAAAGGGTTACGTCGATGCAAGCTTTGACACTGATCCGGATGACTCTAAGTCGCAAACCGGATACGTATTTATTCTTAATGGGGGTGCGGTTAGCTGGTGCAGTTCCAAGCAAAGCGTGGTAGCAGATTCTACATGCGAAGCGGAGTACATCGCTGCCTCGGAGGCGGCGAAGGAAGGTGTCTGGATGAAGGAGTTCATGACAGATCTTGGAGTAGTGCCTAGTGCACTTAACCCAATGACTCTGTTTTGTGATAATACTGGTGCCATTGCTCTAGCCAAGGAACCAAGATTTCACAAGAGGACCAGACACATAAAGCGACGTTTCAATTCCATCCGCGATTACATCAAGGAGGACGACATAAATATTTGCAAAGTACACACGGATCTAAATGTTGCAGATCCGATGACTAAACCTCTTCCAAGGGCTAAACATGAACAACACCAGAACTGCATGGGTGTTCGATTCATTACAATGTAAATCACATAGTGATGTGAACTAGATTATTGACTCTAGTGCAAGTGGGAGACTGTTGGAAATATGCCCTAGAGGCAATAATAAATTGGTTATTATTATATTTCCTTGTTAATGATAATCGTTTATTATCCATGCTATAATTGTATTGATTGGAAACTCAAATACATGTGTGGGTACATAGACAACACTGTGTCCCTAGTAAGCCTCTAGTTGACTAGCTCGTTGATCAAAGATGGTTAAGGTTTCCTAGCCATTGACATGAGATGTCATTTGATAACGGGATCACATCATTAGGAGAATGATGTGATGGACAAGACCCAAACTGTAAACGTAGCATTTGATCGTGTCAGTTTATTGCTATTGTTTTCTGCATGTCAAGTATCTGTTCCTTTGACCATGAGATCATGCAACTCACTAACACCGGAGGAATACCTTGTGTGTATCAAACGTCGCAACGTAACTGGGTGACTATAAAGGTGCTCTACAGGTATCTCCGAGGGTGTCTGTTGGGTTGGCATGGATCAAGACTGGGATTTGTTACTCCGTATGACGGAGAGGTATCTCAGGGCCCACTCGGTAATACAACATCACAATGAGCCTTGCAAGCAATGTGACTAAAGTGTTAGCCACGAGATCTTGTATTACGGAACGAGTAAAGAGACTTGCCGGTAACGAGATTGAACTAGGTATAGTGATACCGACGATCGAATCTCGGGCAAGTAACATACCGAAGAACAAAGGGAACAGCATACGGGATTAACTGAATCCTTGACATAGAGGTTCGACCGATAAAGATCTTCGTAGAATATGTAGGAGCCAATATGGGCATCCAGGTCCCGCTATTGGTTATTGGCCGTAGAGGTGTCTCGGTCATGTCTACATAGTTCTCGAACCCGCAGGGTCTACACACTTAACGTTTGGTGACGATTAGTATAATTGAGTTATTATGTTGGTGACCGAAAGTTGTTCGGAGTCCCGGATAAGATCCCGGACATGACGAGGATCTCCGGAATAGTCCGGAGGTAAAGATTGATATATGTGATAATAGTGTTTTGATCTCTGGAAGGGTTCCGGAGTTCACCGGAAGGGGTTCCGGATGTTTACCGAAGTGTTCGGGTGCAGCAACACTTTATATGAGCCAAAGGGATAAAGCCCACAAGGTATTGGAAAGTGCAAAAGTAGTTTTGCTGCCGCGTAAGCGGTACTACCGCTTGGTGAAGCGGTACTACCGCCGGAGCGGTACTACCGCTTGTGTGAAGCGGTACTACCGCCCGAGCGGTACTACCGCTTGTGTGAAGCGGTACTACCGCCCAAGCGGTACTACCGCTTGTGTGAAGCGGTACTACCGCTTGTGCGCGGCTGTACACGGTTCGGCAGGGATCCGAGTTGGACTCTTTCCCTGCGGGCCAAACCGACCTTGTGCGGGCAAAACCGACCCGGAGGAGGCTTTTACTCCAAGTTTAGACCCCAAGGCTCAACATATAAATAGAGGGGCAGGGCTAGCACACGGGACACATCAGGATTTCCCAAGCCGTGTGCCGGCAACCCTAGCCCTCTAGTTCCTCCGTCATAATCTCCGTAGTGCTTGGCGAAGCCCTGCAGAGATTGTTCCTCACCACCGCCGTCGTGCTGCTGGAACTCAACCACTACTTCACCATCGCTCGCTGGATCGAGGAGGTGAAGGCGTCATCAAGCCGTACGTGTGTTGAACGCGGAGGTGCCGTCCGTTCGGCACTAGATCGGAAGGATCGTGATTGGATCGCGGGACGCTCGGCGATTTGGATCGCGAAGACGTTCGACTACATCAACCGCGTTTATTAACGCTTCCGCTTAGCGATCTACAAGGGTATGTAGATTCACTCTCCCTCTCGTAGATGCTCATCACCATGGATAGATCTTATGTGTGCGTAGGAAAATTTTTGTTTCCCATGCAACGTTCCCCAACACGATCGTCACGTGGTGTCTCGAAACGACGAACTTTCGCAACGGTGCACACTCGGGGAGAACACAATTTTATCTTGAAATTTAAGTGAGGGATCACCTTATAATGTTACCGTCGTCCTAAGCAAAATAAGATGCATAAAAGGATTAACATCACATGCAAATCATAAGTGACATGATATGGCCATGAACTTGTGCTTTTGATCTCCATCTCCAAAGCACCGGCATGATCTCCATCATCACCGGCATGACACCATGATCTCCATCAACGTGTCGCCATGAGGTGTCGCGCCGACTGTTGCTCTACGACTATTGCTAACTCGTAGCGATAAAGTGAAGCAAAAACAGCGAAAATAAATTAAAGACAACCCTATGGCTCCTGCCGGTTGCCGTACTCATCGACATGCAAGTCGTGATATTCTACAAAATACATGATCATCTCATACATCACATATATCTTATCATGTAATTGGCCATATCACATCACAACATACCCTGCAAAAACAAGTTAGACGTCCTCTAATTGTTGTTGCAAGTTTTACGTGGCTGCTACGGGTATCTAGCAAGAACAATACTTACCTACGCAAAAACCACAACGGTGATACACAAATTGCTATTCAACCTTCTCAAGGACCGCCTTTGTCGAATCCGATCCAACTAAAGTGGGAGAAACAGACACCCGCCAACCATCTTTATGCAACGAAGTTACATGTCAGTTGATGGAACCGGTCTCTCGTAAGCGTACGAGTAATGTTGGTCCGGGCCGCTTCATCCCACAATACCGCTGAATCAAGAAAATACAAAGGGATGAAGCAATCTGAATATCAACGCCCACAAACTCCTTTGTGTTCTACTCGTGATCTCATCTACACATAGACCTGGCTCATGATGCCACAGTTGGGGAACGTTGCATGGGAAACAAAAAATTTCCTACGCACACGCAAGATCTATCCATGGTGATGAGCATCTACGAGAGGGAGAATGGATCTACATACCCTTGTAGATCGCTAAGCGGGAAGCGTTAAGAAACGCGGTTGATGTAGTCGAACGTCTTCGCGATCCAAATCGCCGAGCGTCCCGCGATCCAATCACGATCTAGAGCCGAACGGACGGCACCTCCGCGTTCAGCACACGTATAGCTCGATGACGATCTCCGCCTTCTTGATCCAGCAAGAGGGAGTGGAGAGGTAGATGAGTTCTCCGGCAGCGCGACGGCGCGGCGGCGGCGGTGGTGGAACTATTCCAGCAGGGCTTCGCCTAAGCACTGCTGAAAACTAGAGGACTTGATCTATCGGGGAGAGAGGGCTGCACCGTGGCTTAGGGTTTTCTGGTGCGGCTACCCTCTCTCCCCTCCAGTATATATAGGAGGAAGGGGAGGGAGGCCAGCGCCCCTAGGGCTGCCCCTAGGTGCGGCCGAAGTGGGGAGGTGGAGGAGTCCAACTCCAATCCTACTAGGAGTAGGATTCCTCCCCCACTTAGTTTTCCTTTCTTCCACTTGGACTTTCCCACCCCTAGCCGCATGGACCTTAGTGGGGGGTTCGGCCAGCCCACTAGGGGCTGGTTTGACTCCTCCCACAGCCCATGAGACCCTTTGGGGCGAGAGGCCCCTCCCGATGGTCCCCCGGTACCCTCCCGGCACTCCCGGTACACTACCGAAATACCCGAAACTTTTCCGGTGACCAAAACGGGACTTCCTATATATCAATCTTTACCTCCGGACCATTCCGAAGCTCCTCGTGATGTCCGGGATCTCATCCGGGACTCCGAATAACCTTCGGTCACCAACATACATAACTCAACTATACCGAAACGTCACCGAACCTTAAGTGTGCAGACCCTGCGGGTTCGAGAACTATGTAGACATGACCGAGACACCTCTATGGTCAATAACCAATAGCGGGACCTGGATGCCCATATTGGTTCCTACATATTCTACGAAGATCTTTATCGGTTGAACCTCTATGTCAAGGATTCTGTTAATCCCGTATGTTGTTCCCTTTGTTCTTCGGTATGTTACTTGCCCGAGATTCGATCGTCGGTATCTCTATACCTAGTTCAATCTCGTTACCGGCAAGTCTCTTTACTCGTTCCGTAATACAAAATCCCGTGACTAAGACTTTAGTCACATTTCTTGCAAGGCTTGTTGTGATGTTGTATTACCGAGTGGGCCCTGAGATACCTCTCCGTCACACGGAGTAACAAATCCCAGTCTTGATCCATGCCCACTCAACAGACACCCTCGGAGATACCTGTAGAGCATCTTTATAGTCACCCAGTTACATTGCGACGTTTGATACACACAAGGTACTCCTCCGGTGTCAGTGAGTTGCATGATCTCATGGTCATAGGAACAGATACTTGACATGCAGAAAACTATAGCAATAAACTGACACGATCATATGCTACGTTCATAGTTTGGGTCTTGTCCATCACATCATTCTCCTAATGATGTGATCCTGTTACCAAATGACATCTCATGTCTATGGCTAGGAAACATTGACCATCTTTGATCAACAAGCTAGTCTACTAGAGGCATACTAGGGACATAGTGTTTTCTATGTATCCACACATGCAATGTGTTTCCAATCAATACAATTATAGCATGGATAATAGACGATTATCATGAACAAGGAAATATAAAAATATCTACTTTTATTATTGCCTCTTGGGCATATTTCCAACATCTATGTAGCAGCAGTAAAGACTTGGGTGTCTGAATATTCTCACAATACTTGGCCCCCTCTTTCCCTTTGCGCCATTGACGCAACGGGCCATCTAGTCGACATAAAGGAGCAGGTATGCCATAGAGGTGTCTCGACGAAGGATGAAGAGCGAGGTATTGCACTTAGAGGAGACAAACCCAAGGGTGTGAAGGAAGCGCGTAAAGCGAAGGAACCATGTCCGGCGAGCCTGTTTGAGGCCGTACAGGGATTTGTTGAGACGACACACATGCGTAGGGTGAGCGGCATCAACGAAACCGGACGGTTGCTGAGAGTAGACCGTCTCGGCTAGGTCACTATGGAGAAAAGCGTTCTTGACATCCATTTGTCGAACGGGCCAACTGTGTGTTGTGGCAAGAGTGAGGACGACGCGGATCATGGCGGGTTTGACAACGGGGCTAAAGGTCTCCCCATAGTCAACCCCGGGCTGCTGTGTGAAACCACGGACCACCCATCGTGCCTTGTAGCGCGCCAAGGAACCATCGGGGTGAAGCTTATGGTGGAAGATCCACTTTCCCGTCACCACGTTAACACCTGCAGGACAAGGCACCAAAGACCAAGTGTCATTTCTAATTAGCGCATTAAACTCATCTAACATCGCATCATGCCAATGGGGATCTTTGAGAGCGGCGCGGTACGAGGAAGGAAGGGGTGAGGGCGAGGTGGTGACGGACAAATCAAAGGTCTTCTTGGGCATGGCAAAACCAGTTTTACCGCGTGTAACCATCTGATGTGGATTATGACGAGGAGTAATGGGGATGGCGTGAGGGGGAAGTTGTGTGTTTGATGGAGACAAGAACAAATGTGCGTCGGGAGAGGCTGGCCCCGAAGGTGAGACAGGCGAGGAGCCCGAAGTAGATCGGATCCAAGTGGATCGCGAGGTGGACCGGGTGGGCGAGGCTACCCCAGAGGCAGATCCCGCGCGGGGCGTGAGGGCGGGCGAGACGCTAGACGTGCGTGCATGGGAGGCATGACGTTCGTGGATTGGTGATGCATGGGTGGCGGGCCTCGGCGATCATGGGCTGGTGGGCATGTATGCGGAAGTGGCTGACCCCGCGGAGACGGGAGATGCGGCTAGCTGGATGGGAGAGGCTGGCGCGGGCGGACGTGGTGGGCTGCGAGTGGCCAGCGGCTGGGCGTTGTTATGCATGTGCAACAGGTGGGGCATGTATGAGGTTAGCGGCTCTATGCAAATCTCGCCAGATACGGCAGGTGCGGCAGGGCGGGCAGGATTTTCTATGCCAGCTGAGTTATCTGCAATAGATGCATAGGGAAAGCAATTTTCATCAAAGATTACATGGCGAGAAATTATTATTTTTTGCGAGGCTAGATCGAAGCAACGATATCCCTTTTGCTCTCAAGGATAACCAATAAAAATGCAGCGGGCTGAGCGTGGCGAAAGCTTGTGAGCGGTGGTGGCAGAGAGGTTTGGAAAGCACAATCAACCAAACGTCCGGAGATGATCATAAGTGGGGTGAACACCATAAAGAAGAAAATGAGGGGTGAAGTGGTGTATGGCGCGGGACAGTCGGATGTTGAGGAGGCTAGTCGCGGTGTGCAAAGCTTCAACCCAAAATGCGGGAGGGGGGAGATGCGCTTGGAACAAAAGCATGTGAACTACATCGTTGGTGGTGCGGATGTACCGCTCCGCCTTGCCGTTTTGTGGTGAGGTGTGAGGGCACGTGAGACGAAAGGAAATACCATTGGAAGAGAAGAAGTCACGGAGTGTAGTGGTAAGGAACTCACCGCCATTGTCACACTGCAAACATTGCACAAGAACATGAAATTGGGTAAGAACAAAGGAGAAGAAACATGCAACGTGGAGCTTGTGTCAGATTTTGCATGCAATGGAAATGTCCAAGAATAGCGAGTGTAATCATCCAAAATGACAAGGTAATATTTATAGTCCGAGAAACTAATTATTGGAGAGGTCCACAAGTCGCAGTGTAAAAGTTGAAATGGCGCGGTGGTATACGAGGTGGAGGTACGGAAGGGAAGACGGGTGCTTTTGCCCAATTGGCAAGCGACACATAGAGGCGACTTTGAAATCTTATTATATTCGGAGGGAACATCAAAAGGGAAAGAAGCTAGTGACGAGGCGGCGGGGTGCCCAAGCCGTTTATGCCAAAGATCCGAAGAGTTGACGGTGTAAGCCGTCGGAGTGGTGCTGCCATGGTCGCTGGAGAAGCGGTAGAGGTCACCCGAGCTATTGCACCTCAGAAGAACCTCCTTGGTGTGAAGATCCTTCACGAAAAAACCAAGAGGGTCAAACTCCACAAAACATAAATTATCAATGGTAAACTTGCGAATAGAGATGAGGTTTGAACTATATTGGGTGACACTAAGATATGAGTGAGGTAGAATGGGCGGGGAGGGAGGCGAGTGTTACCGATGGCGACGACGGGAAGGCGAGCCCCATTACCGACGATAATGTGTCAGAGAGTTATGCGCTAATAAGGGATGAGACTCGAGCAAAGTACTTGGGTCCCGGTGGATGCTCCGGTATCCATGATCCACTCGCCGTGTGCAGGGAGGCCCGAGCCATGGCTGGGCGCAGTATGATACATGGCGCTGGCGTCCCACGAGTAAGGCGCGGGGTAAGGGACGGGTGGTGCAGCAGTGTACGGGGTGGCTGGTGCAGTGGCATGCAGAACCGGGTAGGCTCGATGCGGGGTGCCAGGACGAGATCCACGGATGATGGAGGAGTTCGGAGGGATCCATGGAACGCGCTGGGGTGGGTAGGGCAGCCCCATGGGGGCGAAATACCCGAGCCATGGCTGTTGCGAACCACGGCCACTGCCTGCAGGAACGTCGCCGTGACCTCGGCCACGACCACGGCCGCGTCCGCCGCGCCCACCAGCGCGGCCACCGCCGTTGCCTCCGTTGGGCGGTCCTCCACGGGCACCATCGGCATTGGGATCGCGGTCGCCGCCACCTGGGGGAGCCCGGTCGCCACGCCCGCCGGCGCGGTCACCGGCGCGCTCATCATGGACAGCCAGTACATGTGCGCCGTCGGTGCGTGCCCGCTTGTCGATGGCGATCTCGGCGAGCACAAGGCGGGAGCGGGCTTGCGCGAAGGTCGGGAGCGGCACCGTGGACTGGATGATGGCAGCCTGAAGCTCAAACTTCTTGCCGAGGCCGTCCAGCATCTGCAAGGTTAGCGTGCGATCGCTGACCGTCTCCCGGACGTCGGCGAGGGCGGAGTCGATACCTTGAAGATGGCGACAATATTTGTTGATGGAGCGGTCGTTGCGCACGGCCGGCCGGAACTCTTGGCCGAGATGCATGGCATGTTTGGCTTCATTGTCGAGGAAGTATTCATGGAGCCGCGTCTAGATGGTGAAGGCGGTGGAGCCGGCTGGTGCGACGATGTCGAGGAGGTCGCCGGCGATGGTGGAGTAAAACCACAGGACAATGGTATTGTCGTCATCACGCCACGCCGGATCAGAGAGACGAGAGGCGGCGTCGGCCCGCACGTGGTTCTCGACGTGGAACCGAGCGAACAGGAGGTTGAGGTAGTTGCGCCACCGGGCGAAGTTCGTGCCGTCTAACGCGAGCTTGAAGGCGACGACGCCGGTGATGCTAGCGGGCAGGCCGGCGGGCGGTGCAACAACGACACGGGCCGAGAGAGGGAGCTGCTGGAGTGGGTTGGGTAGGCTTGACGCGAGGGGCAGGTCGCCGGAGCTGGAGAGGTCAGGCGTGGGTGCAGCCCGAGGGCGCTCAACAGTGGCGGCTGCAGCGCCGGTGTTGGCAGCCAGTTCATCAGCGGTAGGAAAGTGGACAGCGCCGGTGTTGCCGGTGTCAGCGAGAGGGGGGGGGGGGGGGGGGGGGGGAGCTGGTCGACATCACAGAGGAAAGGATCGTGGTGGATAGAAATAGTTGTCCCAGGATTAGAATAGTTATTCTGATCCCGGCTCACCTTATATAGGGCGCGACAAAGATCTTCCTGAACTCCGCGACCCGCAGCAAAACGAAAGGAAAAAGCCCAAACAAAAAAACAAATCCACCCCCGAAGCCCCACGTTCCCCACCTCTCCCCGCCGGTTCCAGCCGCCGCCATCCCCGCCGCCGCGCGCCTCCCCCTCCTCCCACCGGCCGGCGCCCCCCCCCCCCCCCCCCCCCACACACACACTCCTCTGAACGGCCGGCGCGCCTCCACCTTCATCCCATCTTCCCAGGCGTGCTGTCGCCGGGCCATGGATCCCGAGCGCCGCCGCCGGGCGCTGGATCCCACGCGCTGCCGCCGCCTCCCGAGGCCACAACGCGCCACCTGGTGTCCCCCGCCGGAGACCCCCTTCTTCCTTCCTCCCCGCGTCGGGCGGGTGGTGCAGCACCGGAGCGCCGTCGGGCACAGCCGGACACCCCTCCTGGCTCCTTCCTCCGCAGGGCTCCTCTTTCGGCGACGCCCCGTCCCAGCATCCAGCCACGCGAAGCCGCCTCCAGGCGACGCGCCGGCGATGTGGCTGGCGGCGCGCCTGCCCAGTCACTGTGCGAAGGGCCATACGCACATCCCCACGGGACGTCGTCCACTTCTCCACCACGCGGGAGTGCCGCTCCAAATCTGCGCCAGAGTCATGGCGTCCTCCGCGACCCAGTCGTCCCGCCCTTGCCGTCAGCTGAGGCTACTGGCTCGACTTCGCGCATAGATGCAAGCTAGCCATGGGTTGCCATCCTTGGATCTTGACCTGCATGGGCATCTCTTGCCGGCCTTCAATGGCGCATGTCATCGACCTTCCCCCGGCATCTCTGACTGCAGCCGCGCATGGCACTCCGTGGCTTCCCTGACCATGGGTCAACCGCCCGCTCATCTCCTACCTTCCGGATGTGCGCCAGGAGCACGAGCACATGCGTGCTTGTATCCATCCTGGTAAGTTCGGCCGGTGAGCCTGGGCAGTCCGACGGCACATGCATGCTTGTATCAGTTCGCGTCCACAGGGTGTCCCTAGTGGTGTTGGCGTGCACACGACAGCCACATGCAGTGTGAGGAGAAGCCAAGCTACAAGCAGAAAACACTATCTTAACACGTTTGTGCACGCAAGAGAAACACACTGAGAAAAGTGGTCTGGTGGCTCTCGTCAATGTTATGGTGCAGCCGTGGCAGCAGCAACGGCAAACGACACCGCGATGCGACGCTCTTGGTGCTCCACTAACTCTGCTGACTTGCTTGCTGCGGTGCCACTACTTCTGCGGATATGTACTAAGGACACTACCCCATCTCTATCTTCTCAAGTGGTTCTTGTTTGACAAATTGGAGGTACATGCCGCTCTGAAAATCTACATCGTTCGTGTTGTTCTTCAGAAGTTCAGATAACTAGGCTGTTGACTATGTAAAAAAATGACGACGGTGACCACCGGTGCACTCGCAGCCGCGTTTGGACTGCAGCGACGACCGAATCAGACCTTCCCCGGCATCAGCAATCTTCCTTCTCTTCCTGTTCATCAACGCTCGCCGCCGTCCACTTGTGACGCTCCAGGTGGAGAGTTAAAAGATAAACAGTATTGTACAGGAGAAGTTCATGTATTACTGCTCATGGGAAAGTTCATCTAAGTTCACGCAAAAAAGTTGTTTTGTTTAAAGTATAGACAAAGTTCGATTGTTTACAAAACATCTACGTCTTTTCCCTATGCCTATGACACTGAAACCTTTTTCATTTTAGGTGAGCCAATTTTTTTTGTGGATGTGCTGTGCATGTGCTTGTGCGTAGTACACTGAATAGAAAAAAAACTATTATGGGTGCCCTCTAAATGTTTGTCCTATTGCTTATGAGAATTGACCCCAATTTTCCTATTGTTTTTGCAGACCTTGGATTCAAGAGAAAATGTGTATAAAAAAGGTGTTATTTCGAAAGTTCAGGTGTAACGAACATCGAAGTTCAAACCAAAAAAATGTAAACAAAAAAATCATGGAACTCAAAGAATAAAAACTATGGAGTTTCATGAAAAAAAATTAATAGCACGCGAAGTTCATGTTTCAGAAATTCTAAAGTTCACGTGTACTACGTATAGAAGAAAAATCATCAAATGAAAAAAGGGACCGCCTAGGCCATTTCACCGAAAAGCAAAAAATGCATAAAATGTCGTGACAAAATTCTATAAGAAGTTCAAATTTAAAAACCGAAGCAGGTCAACGTTAAAAAAATGAAGTTTTTAATATCTAAAAGACAAATTTGGAAGTTCAAAAAATTTGAGCAAGAAGTTCAACAAAAAAGTACTTCAAAAATCTTTATAACGGATTTTCCCCGTTTGTACAAAAATTAGAGAAGTTCAAATTAAAAAGAGGAGCATTTCAAAAGATTGTATAAAAAATGATTTTCCCCATTCTATAAAAACTAGAAGTTCAAATTAAAATAACGGTGTGGTATCATTGTTTATATAAAAAAGCATTTTCCCGGTTACTAACCAATAAAACTAAGAAGTTCAAATTTAAAAAATGGTGAAGTTCGATGTCTATAAAAAATTCGGATTTTTCACATTATTAAAAAAATAAAACCAAGAAGTTCAAAATTTTAAAACAAAGAAGTTCAAAAAACTCAATTTTCTTCGTTACTAAAGAATAAAACTAAGAAGTTCAAAAAACTCAATTTTCTTTATTTGTGCAACTCCGATGAATGGGTGAGAAATTACGAACAAAAATACGTGGTAGAAGTTCAAAGTGAAAACACCGGGAAGTTCAACTACTACACGGAATGCATTTCAAATGAGAATAAAACG
Source organism: Elymus sibiricus (assembly GCA_039707655.1). Lineage (NCBI taxonomy): Eukaryota > Viridiplantae > Streptophyta > Magnoliopsida > Poales > Poaceae > Elymus > Elymus sibiricus. The sequence continues at coordinate 258,271,327 of CM077675.1, read as the reverse complement.
AATAAAAAACTAAAAGCCTAAAAGATTTGTTGCAAGAAGTTCACGTGCTCCTCCCGGTGCAGTTCGAGATCTCTAGCGCGAGTATGCTAAAAGACAAATGGGTGAGAAATTACAAACAAAAATACGCGACAAAAGTTCAACGTGGAAACAACAGGAAGTTCAACTACTACGCTAAATGAATTTCGGATGAAAATCTTTTAAACCGTCGCGAGTATGAAAAAAATGACCAAGACGGAAAAGTTGCGTGTTTACAGCAGCTTTCCATCGGTATAACACTTGCTCAATTCCGGTGAGTGGATGGAGAGCTACGAGCAAAAAACAGCACGTGAAGAGACAGAGTGAAGTTCAGGTAGACGTGCCGATGAAGTTCAAGTTCTTCACGCGGTGCATTTTCGAAGACCCTGTTTCGCGATAAAAGGCAGAACACATCATCTCGCTGTTTTCGAAATTGCGTGAAAACGGCTAGGAATTAGAGAAAACCATCTACATGAAAAAGTTGCGCATTTTCCGTAGCTTTTCAACGGTATATTATTTTTATTTAACCCATTCCGATAAAATTTCTAGAAATTACGGCCAAAATACGTTTTCAGCCATTTTGGAAATTGACTTAAAACCGTAAAGAATTGGAAAAAACAATCTACATTGGAAAAACCAAAGGTGCCAGCACACAACCGCCATCAATTCGGTTGATGACACCTGCCCCATAACTGGCGATTGGAACTGATGTGTCGAAATACGTAGTAATTTCAGCGTTCCCTGCCCTTCCCTTGATCGGATCATCTAAACCGTGTTTCCAAACCATCTTACCCTTGGACATTTAAACAACATTATGTTTTGTATCCTCAGCACCCCTAACACAAACCAGACATTGACCAGTGACCTTCAAGTCTCTATTTCAAAGGTTAAAATGACAGGGCATGATTCCTTGCATAATTCTCCACATATACATATATATTTTGAACTTCGCTCAAAACTTTCAGTTTCCAAATAGTGGCCCATACTGGATCTGGGTTTGTTCCTTCCGCAAGTACCCTTTGGTTTATTTTCTGCCCATATGAGCCTCCAATTCAACATGGTAAGTCGACTTCACCAAGAACACGCGTGATCTAGTAACAACTAACAAGATCCTCAATTCTTCCATTTGATAATCAGCTAGCGGATAGAGAGGATTATGTGCACATCAACAAGCCAGAACATGAGTAACAACTAACAAGATCCTCACCCCGCTGGTTTGTGTTTGGATTAATCAAATCTTTCACATTCGCAAAATGTTTTGTGTAAAGAGCGAAAAGCAAACAATAGACATCCCCATGTTAAAATTTTCACATGAGCGGTCGGTCAAAACAGAAAATGCACTCTGGATAATGAAACAGGAAAACAACATATTGCTTGAAGTTATTGACAGCTTAGACAGAGATAGCAGGTCAATTTAAAATTAAAGTAATGAAGTGATACAATAAATAAATTTGTAGTGCATCTGTAAAAGGAGGGAAATGGCACCAATCAGCTTATATCAGTAGGATGCATCTCTCCGGATAGTTTTGGCAGTTATACTTCATCCTTCATGGTCCAATGCCTTCAGAACTGTTAGCACCCTGTAACTTAAATGGTACTCCAATAATGAGCTAACATTATCCATCTTATTTATCATACATGGAGTATCCACTAAAACAGCAGAAGTCAATATGCATTGAGCAGTCAGCACAGTCATGTGACAGCAGATGTCCTGAGCGACAAGCATAATCCATCTTTTATATGAAGAGATCAACAGTGGTAAGCTGAACCGTGAGTTGCAAATCAGCGGGAAGGACCAAAGCAATTCAAAAAGTGCGAGTAAGATGGACAAAATCAAAACAAGCTGCAAATCAACAGATCACACATCATTCGGAACACATTAGCTGGAGCATATCCGCTAAATCAACATATAAATTGACCCACAAATACATCCAAAGATCAACATTTCACAGCTACAACTGCATGACCAACATGACATTAATAGTTTCTAGCAAAAAGCTAAAGAGCTACCAGGGGGGTGCTTAGGTGATTTCTCAAAGCATAGGATTTAGATAAGCATAATACATTCTGCTGACATCATACCAGTCATTCTGCTGACAGAAGCACACATAATCTAGCATTGTAGCTTTTGGATGTGCTCTAAAGAAAGCTTTGGCGAGCACGGCTCCTCTTCTCCCACACATCTGCTAATGGAGAGGGAGAAGTTCTTTTCAGAAGCTGGTACCCTTCGCTTGCCACCACAGCATCAACTCTGTTGGAAGGGGCCATAAAATTGACGCAAGCTTCTTTAAGCTTCTGGCAATCGTACTTATCAGCTAGCCATAGTGCACTAGCCACATTCTCCACATTAAGGTTCATAACCAAGGTGCGTGCACACATAAGCTTCAACCTCTCTAATTCATACTGATCAGCAGCTGCAAGTAGATGCTGGGAAACAGCATTGCTTTCAGCTTTATTGAGATCATCCATTGCAGGCAAGGAATCGGTGTAAATGAAATGGAGCAGAGCCTTGAAAACCACCGGTTCCATGGAATTGATGGTTATGCGGCTCATCTTCTTCTCCTTCATGGGTTCGCTGAACTTCTTTTGGAAGACAGGTGACCGCGCAGCAAGCACCGCCTTGTGGGCAGCAAATGTTTGTTGTTCAACGTAGAAGGTCACATCTGCTGCAGATGTATCCTCCAACATCTTGCCAAAATGTCGTAGTGCGTTAGGGGGAGGCACATCAATTTCACACAATGATTTGGTTTCAGACACCCTTAATTGGCCTAAAACAGTGATGACACATTCAATCACAAGGCAGTTATCTCGGACATACACTGAATCATCCAATGCCTCCCTTCTTATACACCTCTCCTTACCCCAGGTAACCTCTGCGAAGCTGTCAGAATTGAACCGAAACGGCTCCTCATCCTCTTCAAAGAAAACACTTGACAATAGCGAATAGGGCTTTCTAGTGACTTGATTAATCAGTCTTATGTCGACGACCGTTGGCGCCTCCCCATACTTGCTCATTAACTCAACAAAAACTGATATGAATCCCTCACTGTCGTCGCCGTAACCCTCTGGGTAGTACAAGATAGCCCAGTCGAATCCCCCAACCCTGAAGGTGCTGGAGCGGATGAAACCATCAGCATTGACGTCCATGCCAACAATCCCGTGACTGAACTGACAGATCTTCAATCGGTGTATGCCCTGCACCGTCTGATATGCGCATGAAGACATGGTGGTCGATGCCATTACTCTCTGCTTTGTGTGCTGCGGTGCCCCTGCAACATTTGCAAATGCGTGTATGTTAAATATATCTATCTACAAGAAATCAATTGCTGATTGGTACTAGATTGAACAAGTAAAGTTCCATACGAAAAGAGAAGATGCAATGCCTGATTCCAGCTCTAGGTGGAATCTAAGAATGGATCCACATTTCACCCAATCGCCTAAAAAACCAATCCCTGTTCTAAGAGGGATCAAGAAATCACACGCATTGGTCCCAATAATCCAAAGGATCCAAAAGAAGACGGTGAATGTCGGATTGAAGCAACCTGGACGGGGGGTTCCTTACCTTCAATGTAGCCGGCGGCGGACCTACAGCGTGGTGCGTGGCGGCGGCCGTGCCTTTCGCTCTTCGCTATGGAGCAGAGGTGCCCAAACCCCAGCACACGCGTAAACGGGCCTGGCATGGCACGGCACGCGGAAGCCTGTTTTAAGTGGGCCGTATCATTCTGAGAAGCGGGCCTCGTCTCCATGCCAGGCATGACCCATTAATTAAACAGGCCGGCCCAATACGGAGCAGAATGTGTGCCGGCCTCCCGCGTGCTTTTCAGCTTTTTTTTACTGTTTCGGGGCCTCTTCTTTTTTTTAGCAAAAGAAAAGCTTTCCTCCTCCGATTTCCATTACTAGAAACCAAGTTCGAGCTACATGCTAAGGAAATATGTACAAACTACTAGAACCAGCAGTTCAACTAAGCATCATCCCAAGAGCAGCTCCCCCAGGACATGGAGGAGACTGTCTCCACCAGCAGCCAAACATCAAGTTCACATCGAAAGAGAGGAAAGATCAGACCACGCACGGCCGCGGCCGACCGCCGCTCCTACCCTACACCCAGTGCTAGGGTTTCTTCTGCCTCCCGCCGGCGCCGTCGTCGGTCTATCACGTCTCCTGTGGTCTTAGTACCATGGAGGCTTGGTGGATTCCGGCCCTTGCCGGCGGGAGGGCTCCGTTTTCTGATGCTTTTTTGAGTTTTGTTAGGGTTTGTGTCCCACTCAGAGATGCGAGGCGGAGGCGGCTCTCTGCAGATGGAATAAGGTCCTCCCTGCCTAACGCCCGTTCCGGTGGTGTTTCTAGCATCGTCGGAGGGCGAGTGGAGGTTTGTCTCCGGCGGATCTCATGGGATTCGGTCGGCGTTTGTCTTCGATGGATCCACGTCGATCCGGTCTTTGTTCGTCTGTGTTCGTGTGTCTACAAGTTGGATACTTCCAATCTACGCTTCTCTTCATCTGCGGCGGTTGCTGTTCTGGTGTGCTGGTCCTATGGGGCCTTGGCACGACGACTTCCCGACTGTCTACTACAACAAGGTTTGCCCGGCTCCGGAGAGGGAGGGGCGATGACGGCGACGCGCCATCGGCTCGCTCCAGTGCTTGTAGTCATCGCTAGATGGTCTACGAACCTGGATGTAATTTTTACTTCTGGTGTTCGTTGTACTATCTTGACAGTTGATAAATAGAATGGAAATTTTCCTCACAAAAGAAAGAAATAACGGATAAAAGTAGCACTGGAAACATAAAAGCCACAGCTACATGACACCTCCAAAAGAATACCTAGCGAAGACTACCAGACATACAACAAAGACATCAACTTCAGCCTTGTAGACGCAGCACAACAAATCTCCAGCCCTGGGACGAAGTATAGATCTCACTTGCTGCATGTTCGAGTAGCCTTGTGAGGGATCACTAGAAGAGTGTCTAGAGGGGGGTTGAATAGACTACTAGCAGGAATTTAAAACTTAACCTTTTCCCAAGTTAATTGGTTGGCAGATTTTAACAGTTATAGCAAGTCTAGCAAGTCTAACAGCCCTACACATGCATGTCAACAAATATGGCAGCGGAAAGTAAAGACATTGCACATGAAGTAAAGAGTAGAGATATGGAGATCAAACACAATTGGAGACGCAAGGATTTTTCCCGTGGTTCCGATAGGTGGTGCTATCGTACGTCCACGTTTATGGAGTCTTCAACCCATGGAGGGTAACGGTCGCGAGAGTTCACGGAGGGCTCCACCCATAAGGGTCCACGAAGTAGCAACCTTGACTATTCCATAACGGCTTCCGTCCACGAAGGACTAGCCTCACTATGGGTAGATCTTCACGAAGTAGGCGATCTCCTTGCCCTTACAAACTTCTTGGTTCAACTCCACAACACGAAGTAGGAGGCTCCCAAGCGACATGTAACCAATCTAGGAGGCACCACCCTCCAAAAGGTAATAGGCTCGGTAATGTCGATGAACTCCTTGCTCTTGTGCTTCAAGATGATAGACTCCTCAACACACAATCACTCTCTCACAGATTTGGCTTGGTGGAAGAGATGGGATTGGTGGAAAGCAACTTGGGGAGGCTAGAAATCAAGATCCATATGGTTGGAGTGGAAGATCTTGACCTCAACACAAGAATAGGTGGTTCTCTCTCAGAAAACTGGATGGGGCAAGTATGGAATAGTTCTGAGTGCTTCTCTTTCGAGTAGGTGGTGGTGAAGGGGTATATATAGGCATCCCCAAAAATCCAACCGTTACACACAAAATGAGCAACTCGGTGACACCGATGTGTAAATCTCGGTGGTACCGAAGTGACCAAAAGGTGGCAACTTTTGAATCTCGGTGAGACCGATATAGGAAACTCGGTTGCACCGATAAGGTGACCAACGGTCAGATTGACAATCTCGGTGACGCCGATCCAACAATCTCGGTGGTACCGATATTGTGAATTTGCGTAATAGAGAGTTGGCAACCTAAACTCGGTGGCACCGGGATAGAATCGGTTGCACCGAAGTGGCTAGGGTTTGGCTGAGTCTGTCTGAGGTTTAGAATCGGTGGCACCGGGATGGAACTGTTGGTTGCACCGATTTTGAGTATATGGCTTTGGACAGACTTTGGTGGGAGAGCTTGTGGGTGTTTTTGGTGACTATCACTTGTGCACGTATGAGCATTTTGTTCACCAACAAAACCTTACTTCCTTTTAATAGTATTGGCTTTCCTATGGACTCAAAGTAATTTCTCACAAATGTAAAATGTAGAGTCCTCTTCCTTGAAGCTTTGCCAACCCATTTCCTTGCATCTTGGGGTATTTCCACAATCTCCACAATCGTTTTGCCAACCCTCTCTGTGGACTTTATCTGAAATACACTAGGTAAAAGTATTAGTCCAAGAGACAATGTATGTTGTCATGAATTATCAAAACCACCAAGGGAGCATGTTGTGCTTTCAATCTCCCCCTTTTTGGTAATTGATGACAACATACAATCAAAGCTTCAAATAAAGATATGCATGGATATAATGAAGACTTTGAGAGACACATGACTTAGATTTGCTCCCCCTAAATGTGTGCAGTCCTTTAAAGGATAGTTGCTTTTGAATGCATGGGCACACAAGTAGTAGAAGGGATATAATGAGTCATGTGTATCTTGGCCATATGCATCAAACATATATGAATGAGATGTATTCTTGTTCAAGGCTTCACTCTTGCAAACAATATGTGCAAGAAGCAAGAGATCATCTTGATCAAGGGTATGATGCATATACTTACCTTGAGTTCTTGAGCATTCTATTAGTAGAAACACACTTGAGAAAACAATGTTAGGAAACACAAGAGTATTCTACCAATCAAAGGCAATAGAACTCAACAGTACCAAGATATGGAGAACATATAGAAGATAGCATTTCTTAAGATTGATATGTCTCCGAAATTATTTGTTTCTCCCCTTAGATATGACAATAGTAGAACATCCTCTCCCCCTGAATCTCAGCATGTAGATATTGGGATTGGATAGGGTGAGAAGGGTAAACTTCCAAATTTGTCTTCTCCCCCTACTTTGATATTCTCCCCTTGTTTAAGTGAGTATGAATATTGATATTGGCTCTCCCCCTTGATCATATCTCCCCCTTTGCATAAGCATGTATCTCCCCTTTAGCGTGAAGCTTTGTTCTTCTCCCCCTTTGGCATTAATTTCCAAAAAGGTCAAAAACAGGGATAGATACAGGGATCATTGACTGAGAAGGGATCCTTGAGAACAAGGATCACTGAATGTAGGGTTCATAGAAATGAAAGCTGAGGGAATCATGGAAAATAGTTTCTCTCCCTTTGAGATGTTGTAAGATTTTGTTATTCTCCCCCTTCTTCCGTTAAGGTAGGGATCCTTGAATAAAGAAATTCTCTCCCTAAGATTATCTTTTGTTATTCTCCCCCGATTTTTTTAATGGGATCATCGAAGTAACAGAAGTATTGCTTGTAGGATTGCAAAAGAAACATAGATTTAAAAAAAACAAATTAGAAAAAAATCGGTGACTCCGAGACAGATCAATCGGTGGTACCGAAGTTTTGTAGTGCATTTTATCTGCAATTTCGGTAGAACCGAGAAATATGTATCGGCGGCTCCGAAGCTAAAACAGCAACAAAAATAAGGGACCAAGTTTCTGTTTTCAAGGCGTCAACAGAGAACCTTTTTCAATGGGAATGCAAAAGTTTTTACAGAAAAATATCAACTAGAGAAGATTTGAGTGGTTTCAAGAAATCTTTGCAAAATAGAGAATGAACCAAACAAGATACTTAACTAGATGATGGGCGGTGACTAGGTCACCTATATTGGAGTATATTGACTTAGGAGCCAAGTTAGAATACTTGATCATAGGTCATACTCTACGTTAAGCTCAAAATGGGGTTACCATTTTTTGATTAAGCATTTTAATGTCTTCATATCACTTGAGTTGCTTTAGCTCATGACTTGGAGCAAAGCCTTTTCAAGGATATGAGTACATACCTTTGAGTGATGTTGATGACGTTGCTCGTAGGTGAACTTGTTGAGGATGCTCGAGGTTGATGAAGATCATCTTGAGTTGGGAGCAATCCTTCTCTTTTTAGTACACTTGTCACCTACAAAGGTTAGTCATGCAAGGAAGGGCAATAGATATATCCATTTGACATGATACCAAATTAAGAATTATAAAAGTATGTCAAGGATATGGTTGAGGTGTCTTCTTCCTTCCATCATCAAGAGGAGTTGTAGATACTTGATAATGACAAGATTGCTTAAGAGTTGAATTGATGGCAATCTTGTGGAATGAGATTCTCCCAAGTACCTACAAAAGGGTTAGATGCAATACAAGGGAGCATAGAATTCCATGGCATAAGATAACAAGTTAGAAATATCATGGAAGTATCAAGAAAGCTCATGCCCTTGCACGCAACCGAGTGAGACTAGCTCAAGTTTGAAGCATCAATGATGTTCAACTCACTCCTCAAATAACAAAATGTTTTCTCATCAAGTGGCTTGGTAAAGATATCGGCCAATTGCTTGTTAGTGCGAACATGCTTAAGATTAATATCTCCTTTGGCAACATGATCACGAATGAAATGATGTCGAACTTGAATATATTTTGTTCGAGAATGTTGCACAGGATTATGACCAATTTTAATAGCACTTTCATTGTCACAAAGTAATGGAACATTTTTAACATGGATTCCATAATCCTTAAGCGTTTGTGTCATCCATAGTAATTGTGCACAACAAGATCCAGCAGCAATATATTCTGCTTCGGCAGTAGATAGAGATACCGGGTTTTGTTTCTTGGAGGACCAAGATACAAGAGATCTGCCCAAAAATTGACAAGTACCCGAGGTGGATTTTCTATCAACCTTGTCACCGGCATAATCCGAATCGGAATAGCCAACAAGGTTAAAGGAAGATCCTTTGGGATACCAAATGCCAAAGTTTGGTGTCTGTATCAAATATCTCACAATACGTTTCATGGCCAAAAGATGACACTCTTTAGGTGCAGCTTGATACCTAGCACATATGCAAACACTAAGCATAATATCAGGACGAGAGGCACATAGATATAGCAATGAACCAATCATAGATCGATAAACCTTTTGATCAACCGGTTCATCCGCCTTGGTAAGATCAACATGTCCGCTAGTAGGCATGGGGGTTTTCATACCTTTGCACTCTTGCATGTTGAACTTCTTGATCAAGTCCTTGGTATACTTAGTTTGAGAGATGAAAGTTCCTTCTTTCATTTGCTTGATTTTCAAACCAAGAAAGAATTTCAGCTCACACATCATAGACATCTCATACTTCTCGGACATCAACCTTCCAAATCTTTCACTAAATTGTGGGTTAGTAGATCCAAAGATAATATCATCCACATAGATTTGGCACACAAATAATTCACCATTAACTCTCTTAGTGAATAAGGTTGCGTCAATTTTACCAATCTCAAAACCTTTTTCAATGAGGAACTTCGTTAAGCATTTGTACCAAGCACGAGGGGCTTGCTTAAGACCATAAAGGGCTTTACGAAGCTTGTAGACATGATTAGGTTTCTTAGGATTCACAAAACCAGGTGGTTGCTTAACATAGACTTCTTCTTCAATCTCACCATTCAAAAAGGCACTTTTAATGTCCATTTGATAAAGCGTGATATCATGGTGATTAGCATAGGCAAGAAGAATGCGAATAGCTTCAAGTCTAGCAACGGGGGCATAGGTCTCACCGTAGTCCATACCTTCGACTTGCGTATATCCTTGGGCTATGAGACGAGCCTTGTTGCGCATGACTTGACCGTCTTCGTCTTGCTTGTTCCGAAACACCCATTTGGTTCCGATGATGTTTTGCTCATCCTTGGGCTTCTCCACGAGTGTCCACACTTCATTCCTCTCGAAGTTGTGAAGCTCTTCATGCATCGCGTTCACCCAATCCGCGTCTTCAAGAGCTTGTTCTACCTTCAAGGGCTAAATGCTAGAGATGAAAGAATAATGCTCACAAAAGTTAGCTAGACGAGTTTTAGAGCGAGTGATTCTCCCGTTTTGGATGTCACCAAAGATTTGGTTTAGGGGATGGTTCTTGGTCACTTGTGCTCGAACTCGGGGTAGCTTGGGCTTGTTAGATGGTGGAGCTTCTTCTTCTTCATCATCATCTCCTTCATCTTCGTTGTTGTTGATGGTGTCGTTCCCTTGAGGTGGTGGTGAAGGTGGTTGTGGTGGATCTTCATGATGCACTTCCTCCTCTTCATCATCTTGTCGTGTACCGCTTGTGGATGCCTCCATGTCATGTTGTGGTTCACCTTGACGTGAAGTAGGGGCTTCCACTTGTGTTGATGAAGTACTTTCCTTCACCTCCATGAGACGAATCTTGCCGATGGGCAAATCTTGGATAGCTTCCGAAGGGTCCTTATCACCTAGATCATTTGGCAATTGTTCGACTTGCGAACCATTAGATTCATCAAACTTCACATCTACCGTCTCTTCAACTTTTCGAGTGAAGTTGTTGTAGACACGGTAAGTATGAGAGTTCGATCCGTAACCAAGTAGGAATCCGAGAAGCTTGTGCAAGTAAAGTCGGTTTGTGGCATGACATGCTGTTTCCACGGCTTCTGCCCAAAAGTGTCTTGGCGTCTTGTATTCGTCAAGCATCGTTCTTGCCATCTCGATGAGCGTCCGGTTCTTCCTCTCAACAACTCCATTTTGTTGAGGCGTGTACGTAGCCGAGAACTCATGTGAGACACCTTCTTCGTCAAGGAAGGTATCCACATGGGTGTTCTTGAACTCCGATCCGTTATCGCTCCGAACCTTCTTGATCTTCACTTCAAACTGATTTTGCGCTTTGCGAGCGAAGTTCTTGAAGATCTTTTGAACCTGCGACTTATCATCAAGAAAGAATACCCACGTAAATCTGGAAAAATCATCAACTATAACTAGACCATAGGAATTTCCACCGAGACTCTTGTAAGCGTTGGGACCAAACAGATCCATGTGAAGTAACTCGAGAGGTCTCCTAGTAGTCATGATATTCTTAACGGGATGACTTCCACCTACTTGCTTTCCAGCTTGACAAGCACTACAAAGTCTATCTTTGTCAAAGATAACATCTTTAACACCAAGTATATGATCACCTTTGATAAGCTTGTCTAAATTACGCATGCCAACATGTCCTAGTCTTCTATGCCAAAGCCAACCTTTAGAGGATTTAGCAATTAAACAAGTGTGAGGTTTGGATCTCTTAGTGAAGTCAACAATGTATAGATCACCTCTACGGAAACCGGTAAAGACCATTTTATGATTATCTTGACGAAACACTTGGCAATCTACTTTCGTGAATAGCACATTAAAACTAAAGTCAGCAAGTCTAGATACGGAAAGAAGATTGTAGCCAAGAGATTCAACAAGCATAACATTTTGGATAGAGCTATCATGGGATATGGCCACCTTACCAAGACCAAGTACCTTACCCTTGGAGTTGTCTCCAAACGTTACGTACCTTCGTGGTCCATGGTTTGGTGTGATCTCTTCAAACATCTCTCTATCTCCGGTCATATGATCGGTACATCCGCTATCGAGAATCCACTCTTTTCCTCCGGACATGTAATCCTTGAAGTTTGCCATGAGACTTAGATTCTTCATGATCTTCTCATACTCGATGTCGAACAGCTCATCTTCATCATAGTAGCCATGTTCCACATTGTCATCATCAAGTGGGAAATCCTCGTCATAAAGAACAAGAGATTCGTTAGGATGGTGATCATGACAATGTTCAAGTTTATGAATGCGAAGGACTTCTATAATGATATTGTTGATAGTTGTGACATCTCCTTTAACACGCATGAGGTCTCTAAGCTCAAATAGACAATCATCAATTTAGGATCACTAGGCGTCATTTTGTGGAAGGCAATAGTTTTATGAAGAATTTCATCAAGATTACTCAATGAATAACTTGGATATAGTTTCTCCAAGTCATTCCACAAAGTGTAAGCACATACAAAATTCTTCATTTGATTGAGCACATTTCTAGGCAAAGCTCTAACAATGAGATTAACAGTTCTAAGATTGCATAGCATATCAACTTCCTCTTCGTGTGTGGGATGCAAGGGATCAATGGGAGGCACATAGGGGCTCTTAACAAATTTGCTCAATTTAAATTCATTAAACAGCTCAAGCATCAAAGTTTTCCATTGACTATAGTGCTCTCCATCAAGAATAGGCACTCTACAACTCAAACTCCCTATACTAGACACATGCATCTTCATCCTCGGTGATTAGACCGAAGCAATGGAGACCAAAGCTCTGATACCAATTGAGGGATCACTAGAAGAGTGTCTAGAGGGGGGGGGGTGAATAGACTACTAGCAGGAATTTAAAACCTAACCTTTTCCCAAGTTAATTGGTTGGCAGATTCTAACAGTTATAGCAAGTCTAGCAAGTTTAACAGCCCTACACATGCATGTCAACAAATATGGCAGCAGAAAGTAAAGACATTGCACATGAAGTAAAGAGTAGAGATATGGAGATCAAACACAATTGGAGACGCAAGGATTTTTCCCGTGGTTCCGATAGGTGGTGCTATCGTACGTCCACGTTTATGGAGTCTTCAACCCACGGAGGGTAACGGTCGCGAGAGTCCACGGAGGGCTCCACCCATAAGGGTCCACGAAGTAGCAACCTTGACTATTCCATAACGGCTTCCGTCCACGAAGGACTAGCCTCACTATGGGTAGATCTTCACGAAGTAGGCGATCTCCTTGCCCTTACAAACTTCTTGGTTCAGATCCACAACACGAAGTAGGAGGCTCCCAAGCGACACGTAACCAATCTAGGAGGCACCACCCTCCAAAAGGTAATAGGCTCAGTAATGTCGATGAACTCCTTGCTCTTGCGCTTCAAGATGATAGACTCCTCAACACACAATCACTCTCTCACAGATTTGGCTTGGTGGAAGAGATGGGATTGGTGGAAAGCAACTTGGGGAGGCTAGAAATCAAGATCCATATGGTTGGAGTGGAAGATCTTGACCTCAACACAAGAATAGGTGGTTCTCTCTCAGAAAACTGGATGGGGCAAGTATGGAATAGTTCTGAGTGCTTCTCTTTCGAGTAGGTGGTGGTGAAGGGGTATATATAGGCATCCCCAAAAATCCAACCGTTACACACAAAATGAGCAACTCGGTGACACCGATGTGTAAATCTCGGTGGTACCGAAGTGACCAAAAGGTGGCAACTTTTGAATCTCGGTGAGACCGATATAGGAAACTCGGTTGCACCGATAAGGTGACCAACGGTCAGATTGACAATCTCGGTGACGCCGATCCAACAATCTCGGTGGTACCGATATTGTGAATTTGCGTAACAGAGAGTTGGCAACCTAAACTCGGTGGCACCGGGATAGAATCGGTTGCACCGAAGTGGCTAGGGTTTGGCTGAGTCTGTCTGAGGTTTAGAATCGGTGGCACCGGGATGGAACTGTTGGTTGCACCGATTTTGAGTATATGGCTTTGGACAGACTTTGTTGGGAGAGCTTGTGGGTGTTTTTGGTGACTATCACTTGTGCACGTATGAGCATTTTGTTCACCAACAAAACCTTACCCCCTTTTAATAGTATTGGCTTTCCTATGGACTCAAAGTAATTTCTCACAAATGTAAAATGTAGAGTCCTCTTCCTTGAAGCTTTGCCAACCCATTTCCTTGCATCTTGGGGTATTTCCACAATCTCCACAATCCTTTTGCCAACCCTCTCTATGGACTTTATCTGAAATACACTAGGTAAAAGTATTAGTCCAAGAGACAATGTATGTTGTCATGAATTATCAAAACCACCAGGGGAGCATGTTGTGCTTTCACCTTGCTCCCAGCTCCAGCAACTTTTTGTCTGGGGCCTTTATCTGCAATATAGACCAAGCTACGATCAAGTGACAAGTAACTTTAATCAATATCACTAGATCATTTATAAATTTCTTTTCAATGATAATAGCATTTCTGTTTTTCTAAATAGACCAAAACAAGGCAAGAGTCCCAACCAGGACCAAATTTGTATCTTTCTTATTAAAAGTTCTGACCATCTCCCCCATACAATCATTCATGGAGGTAGGGATAGTTATCAAACTAAAGGCACATTTGACTAGGTTCCATAGAAGAGAAGCAGCGGAGCATGCAAAAAACAAATGATCAATAGTTTCATCTGTCCCACAGAACACACATCTCTTTTCTCCTTTCCATCCTCTTTTAGATAGAGAATCTCTGGTCGGGATGGATTTTCTATTGGGAAAGCCAGGCAAAGATTTTCATTTTAGCAGGTACTTTAATTTTCCACATAAATTTCTAGGGAAATTTAAATTTATCAACTACTAGTTCTCTATATAGAGATTTAACAGTAAACCGTTTATCATCATTGAGAGTCCACTCAACTTTGTCCTTGCCATGTCCCATTTCTACATTCTCACATCTCCCTCTCAGGGCCCTCCACAGTTCTAATGTTTCTCCATGCAAGGTTCTTCTGAACTTAAATCCTCTCCACCCCATCTGGAGAGCTTCAGCTACTGTAATATTATGATCAAAGCTTAAGCCATAAAGTCTGGGGTATTACTCTTTAAGGGCTTTATCATCTACCTAGATATCTTCTCAAAATATGGTGTTTTTGCCATCTCCCAATTTTTTTCTTGGCAAATTTGTAGAACAATTCCTTCACCTTAAGCAAGCCAGCCCAGAATTGGGAGTCCCCTGGTTGTTTCCTAGTTCTAGAAATGCATCCATCTGTGACATATTTTTCCAACAAGATAGATTGCCACAGACCATATTCAGTTTCCAACTACCAAAACCATTTGGCCAGCGGAGCTTTATTCATATTTTCTAGATTTAAAATGCCCAGTCCTCCGTAGTCTTTAGGAGTACAGCATTGTTTCCAGTTTACTAGATGGTTTTTTTTCATTTTCATCCTCTTGCCATACCAGTCTAGCTCTATAAAAATCAGCTTTTTTGACAATACCAGTAGGGATTGGATAGAAGGACATCATGAACATGTGCATATTTGTCAAACATGACTGAACCAAGGTAATTCTCCCTGCAATGGACCCTAGTAATCTGTCTTGACAACATCCACATCTTTTTTCAACTTTTTCAACCACACCCTTCCAGTCTTTATTTCTAATCTTGTTCTTGGACACAGGGAGTCCCAAATATTTGATAGGGATCTCCCCCATCTTAGAAGTTAGGATTTCTTGATATATGGATTGTTTTTAAGTGGCCTCCCCAAAAAGCATCGGCTCACTTTTGTGGAAATTGATTTTAAGCCCTAACATTTGTTCAAATGTGCATAGAATCAACTTCAAGTTTCTAGCACTTTCAGTGTCATCATCTAAAAGAAAAATAGTAGCATATGCATATTGCAACATGTTAACCCCATTGTTTAAGTTCTCATACATGACCCCCCTCACCAGCCCCTGATCCTTGGCTTTATTCATAATACAGCCATTGCATCAGCTGCCACATCAAATAGCAAAGGGGAGAGGGAGTCTCCTTGTAACTCTAATCCCTACATGTTTGCCCCTCATGGTTTGCATGACCCAATCGCACCATTTATCAGGAAAACCTTTCATTTTTAGCATCTTAATCACAGAAGGTCATTTAATCTTATCATAAGCTTTCTCAAAATCAACCTTGAACAGTGTTGGAAATATGCCCTAGAGGCAATAATAAATTGGTTATTATCATATTTCCCTGTTCATGATAAATGTCTATTATCCATGCTAGAATTGTATTGATCGGAAACTCATATACATGTGTGGATACATAGACAACACTGTGTCCCTAGTGAGCCTCTACTAGACTAGCTCGTTGATCAAAGATGGTTAAGATTTTCTAACCATAGACATGAGTTGTCATTTGATAACGGGGTCACATCATTAGGAGAATGATGTGATGTACAAGACCCAATAGTAAACATAGCATTTGATCGTATAGTTTATTGCTACTGCTTTCTTCATGTCAATTATCTGTTCCTAAGACCATGAGATCATGCAACTCCCTGACACCGGAGGAATGCCTTGTGTGTATCAAAATTCACTTCGTAACTGGGTGATCATAAAGATGCTCTACAGGTATCTCTGAGGGTGTCTGTTGGGTTGGCATGGATCAAGACTGGGATTTGTCACTCCGTTTAACGGAGAAGTATCTCTGGGCCCTCTCGGTAATACAACATCACAAGAAGATTGCAAGCAATGTGACTAAGGAGTTAGTCACAGGATCTTGTATTATGAAAAGAGTAAATAGACTTGCCGGTAACGAGATTGAACTAGGTATGGAGATACCAACGATCGAATCTCGGGCAAGTAACATACCGATGGACAAAGGGAACTACATACGGGATTAACTGAATCCTTGACATCGTGGTTCCACCGATGAAGATATTTGTGGAATATGTAAGAACCACTATGGGCATCCAGGTCCCGCTATTGGTTATTGTCCAGAGAGGTGTCTCGGTCATGTCTACATGATTCTCGAACCCGCAGGGTCCGCACGCTTAATGTTCGGTGTCGCTAGAGTAGTATTGGGATATGTACGTTGGTGACCGAATGTTGTTTGGAGTCCTGGATGAGATCTCGGATGTCACGAGGAGTTTTGGTCACCGGAAAGGTTTCGGACATTACCGGTAGTGTACCCGGGTGCCGAAAAGGGTTCCTGGGGTCCACCGGAGGGTCCACCTGCCTCGGGGGCCCACATGGGCCATAGGGGGTGCGCCCTATACATATTGGGCTAGGTGCATCAGCCGCTAGAGGCGAATTAGGCTTGGAGGCAAGAGTCCCAAAGGGACAAGGCACCCCGGAGGTGCCTTGGAGGAAGGGGACTCCTCCCTTCCTTGTGAAGGGAGGACTCCTTCCTTGACCGTCGGCCCCTCCCTTGGAGGAGGGGTCAAGGTTGTGCCTCCCCTCTCCCCCTTGCCTCTATAGTGGAGGGGAGGGGAGGGCTGCACACACCAATCCCTACGCCCCGGTGACAGCCCTCCCTCTCCCGTTACTCCGTTTTCTCCTCAGATCACGTCTACGGTAGCGCTTGGCGAAGCCCTGCCGGGATTGCTCCACCACGCCGTAGTGTTGGTTGAGATCCCATCTACTTCTCCTCCCTCACTTGATGGATCAAGAAGGAGGAGACATCATCGAGGCGCACGTGTGCTGAACGTAGAGGTGTCGTATGTTCGGTGCTAGATCGGATTGGATCGCGATTGGATCGTGAAGAGTACGACTATATCAACAGCGTTATATACCTTCGTCTTAGCGATCTACAAGGGTATGTAGATACACTCCCCCTCTCGTAACTATGCAACTCCATGGATAGATCTTGGGTGTTCGTAGGAAAAAAATTGTTTCCCACGCAACGTTCCCCAACAGTGGCATCATGAGCTAGGTCTATGCGTAGATGATATGCACGAGTAGAACACAAAGTGTTTGTGGGAGTTGATGTTTAAATTGCTTACCTCCTTAGTATTATTTTGATTCGGTGGTATTGTGGGATGAAGCGGCTCAGACCAACCTTACTTGTCCTCGCACAAGAGGTCGGTTCCAGCGACTGACATGTAACTTGGTTGCATAAAGGTGGCCGGCGGGTGTCTATCTCTCCCACTTTAGTTTAATCGGATTCGACGGAGGCGGTCCTTGTAGAAGGTTAAAAGGAAACTTGAATATCACCATTGTGGCTTTGCGTAGGTAAGAACGGTTCTTACTAGTTGCCCATAGCAGCCACGTAAAACTTGCAACAACAAAGTAAAGGACGTCTAACTTGTTTTGCAGGGCATGTTTGTGATGTGATATGGCCAAAACGTGATATGATATATGTGATGTATGAGATGATCATGTTTTGTATAGTTATCATGACTTGCATGTCGATGAGTACGACAACCCGCAGGAGCCATAGGGTTGTCTTTAATTTTATTTGTGCCATTTGCTTTACTTTATCGCTATGAGTTAGCAATAGTTGGAGAGACAACCACATGACGACATGATGATGGAGATCACGGTGTCATGCCGGTGATGATGGAGATCATGCCGGTGCTTTGGAGATGGAGATCAAAAGCACAAGATGATGATCGCCATACCATATCATGTCACTTATTAAGGATTATATTGATGGGTTGTGTTTTGCTACTACACATGATGATTTTGATGATTATAATATGCATGTGCTTGCTGATCCTACTTGCAATTATTATGAGAGAGGAACCAAATCTTCACCTCTCTATGTTTCCAATACTATGAATTTGCAAGAAACTGTTTATACTATGCATTGGCCTTTACTTAATGTGCATGAATTGTTCTTGTATGACATGCCGATGCATAGGAAGAGAGTTAGACTTCGTTGTCACATGATATATATATCACTTTGTGCTCACTACTAAATTACAAATCATTGTTAATTAAAATTGGCTTTGATATACCTTGGGATCCGAGTGGATCCATTACTTGAGCACTTTATGCCTAGCTTAATGGCTTTAAATAAAGCGGCCAGGGAGACAACCTGGAAGTTTTAGAGAGTCATTTTATTCTGTTGTGTGCTTTTATAAAGTTTAAAAACAAAAAATATATAGAGGGGAACCTAAAACTTCACAAAAGGAAAGGTGAAAGTGAGAGAGATGATGAACATCGTTGAAGTGGGGGATATCCTTGAACTTTGTTCATGCCCATGGAAACTTTGTGAGTCTTGAATCACGGAAACTTTCCAATAAAAATAATTATCCCCTTGTACAAATCCATTGTATTATAAAAATAATGTGCCAAGATTTGCCTTTAGGACGATTCGATTGCTTGTTGCTATGTGCGGTGTAAAAACAGATACTTTGGATGTAGTGCGTGAATTTTCATTTTTTACTGGGGCATCAAAAGTTTCTGAAATTTTTACACAGTATTGCTATACAAAATATTTATTTCGTACTAATTTTTCAGTATTTTTGGAGTTACAGAAGTATGGTCAAAGTTCAGATTACTACAGACTGTCCTGTTTAAGATAGATTCTGTTTTTGATGCATTGTTTTGCTTGTTTTGATGAAACTATCGATTTATCGGTGGTGTAAGCCATAGGAAGTGTTATAATACAGCAGGGATAATGCAAATATAAAATATGAATGGGTTTGCAACTGTACCTAAAGTAGGAATTTGCTTTATTATACTAACAGATCTCACCAGTCTTCTGTTAAGTTTTGTGTGGATGAAGTGTTCGAACATCGAGGAGGTCTCGATATGAGGAGAAGGAGGAGAGGCAAGAGTTCAAGCTTGGGGATGCCCAAGGCACACCAAGTAAATATCCAAGGAGACTCAAGCGTCTAAGCTTGGGGATGCCCCGGAAGGCATCCCATCTTTCTTCAACAAGTATCGGTATGTTTTCGTTTTCGTTTCGTTCATGTGATATGTGTAAATCTTGGAGCGTCTTTTGTGTTTAGTTTTCACTTTTCTTTTATGCACCATGCTGGTATGATATAGTCCATGGTTTATTTATAGAATGATCATTGCACTTCACTTATATCTTTTGAGTATGGCTTTATAGAATGCTTCATGTGCTTCACTTATATCATTTCAAGTTTGGATTGCCTGTTTCTCTTCACATAGAAAACCGTTATTCGTAAAATGCTCTTTTTCTTCACTTATATTTATTAGAGCATGGTCTTTTGTAGAAAGAATTAAACTCTCTTGCTTCACTTATATCTATTTAGAGAGTCAACAGGAATTGGTCATTTGCATGGTTAGTCATAAAATCCTACATAAAACTTAGGGATCACTGAATATGATATGCTTGATTCCTTGCAATAGTTTTGCGATATAGAGATGATAATATGTGGGAGGTACTAGTGGATGATCGTGTTTAGTAAGATATTGGTGTTAAGGTTTTTGATTCCCGAAGCATGCACGTATAGTCTCCCGTTATGCTAGGAATTTGGAGCACAATTTATTCTTTATTGTCTATCTTTGTGTGAAGGTCGGGGGCGCGCGATGGTTAACTCCTACCAACCTCCCCCCTAGGATCATGCGTAGTAATACTTTGCTTCGAGGGCTAATAAACTTTTGCAATAAGTATGTGAGTTCTTTATGACTAATGTGAGTCCATGGATTATACGCACTCTTATCTTTCCGCAATTTGCTAGCCTCTACGGTACCGTGCATTGCCCTTTCTCACCCCGAGAGTCGGTGCAAACTTCACCGGTGCATCCAAACCCCGTGATATGATACGCTCTATCACACATATGCCTTATTATATCTTCCTCAAAATAGCCACCATACCTACCTATTATGGCATTTCCATAGCCATTCCAAGATATATTGCCATGCAACTTCCACCGCCTCCGTTTTGATGACTTGAGCATTCATTGTCATATTGCATTACATGATCGTAAGATAGCTAGCATGATGTTTTCATGGCTTTTCCGTTTTTTGATATCTTTGCTACGCTAGATCATTGCATTCATATAGAGTCATACTTTGTTCTACTATCATTGTAGTATTGAGTTGTAAGTAAATAGAAGTGTGATGATCATCATTAGTCATTATTAGAGCATGTCCCAGTGATGAAAGGATGATGGAAACTATGATTCCCCCACAAGCAGGGATGAGGCTCCGGACAAAGAAAAAAAAGAAAAAGAAAAAAAAGAAAAAAAAGAAAGAAAGAAAAAGGGGCATGCTAATTCCACACTTGTGCTTCAAAGTAGCACCGTGTTTTTCATATAGAGAGTCTCCTATGTTGTCACTTTCATATACTAGTGGGAATTTTTCATTGTAGAGTTAGATGCACACCCGCTTAGTTTTCATATTGAGCTTTCATACACTTATAGCTCTTAGTGCATCCATTGCATGGCAATCCCTACTCCTCGCATTGATATCTATTGATGGGCATCTCCATAGCCCGTTGATACGCTGAGTTGATGCGAGACTTACTTCTCCAGTTTTACCCCTTTGAAACCTACCACCATATTCTATTCCACCCATAGTGCTATATCCATGGCTTGCGCTCATGTATTGCGTGAGAGTTGAAAATGCTGAAGCGCGTTAAAAAGTATGAACCAATTGCTTGGCTGACACCAGGGTAGTACATGATTTATACTTTGTGTTAAGAAGATAGAGCATGACAAGGCTATATGATTTTGTAGGGATAGCGTTCTTTAACCTTGATATTTTGAAAGACATGATTGTTTGGTGGGATGCCTGAGTATTAATGTCTTTATGTCAAAACTAGACTATTGCTTTGAATCACTCGTGTCTTAATATTCATGCCATGATTAGATATATGATCAAGATTATGCTAGGTAGCATTCCACATCAAAAATTATATTTTTTATCATTTACCTACTCGAGGACGAGCAGGAATTAAGCTTGGGGATGCTGATACGTCTCCGTCGTATCTATAATTTTTTATTGTTTCATGCCAATATTATACAACTTTCACATATTTTTGGCAACATTTTATATGAATTATTGGACTAACATATTGATCCAGTACCCGGTGCCAGTTCCTATTTGTTGCATGTTTTTTATTTTGCAGAATATCCATATCAAACGAAGTCCAAACGTGATAAAAATTTACGAAGATTTTTTTGGAATATTTGTGAATTTTGAGAAGTGGAATCAACGCAAACGGAGGCCCACAGCCCCCAAGATACACCACGGCGCACCCAGGGGGCCCAAACGCGTGGTGGTGGGTTGTGCCCACCTCTTACGTCGGTTGGAGATCTCCTTAGGGCGCAAGGAAGCTAATTTTTGGATAAAAATCCCCTCAAAATTTCAGCCCGATCGGAGTTACGGATCTCCGGGAATATAAGAAACGGTTTTCGGCCAGAAAACAGGAACGCAAAACAGAAGAGAACAGAGAGGGAGATCCAATCTTGGAGGGGCTCCTGCCCCTCCGCCGCCATGGAGGCCATGGACCAGAGGGGGAACTCTCCTCCCATCTTGGGGGGAGGCCAAGGAAGAAGAAGAAGGAGGGGTCTCTCTCCCCCTCTCTCCCGGTGGCGCCGGAACGCCGCCGGGGCAATCATCGTGACGTCGATCTACACCAACAACTTCGCCGCCGTCAACACCAACTCTCCCCCCTCTATGCAGCGGTGTAACACCTCTCTTCCCCGCTGTAATCTCTACTTAAACATGATGCTCAACTCCATATATTATTTCCCAATGATATTTGGCTATCCTATGATGTTTGAGTAGATCTCTTTTGTCCTATGGGTTAATTGTGGTATGATGTTATGGATGTGAGTTGTATGTTGATATGGTGCTGTCCTATGGTGCCCTCCGTGTCGCGCAAACGTGAGGGATTCCCGTTGTAGGGTGTTGCAATATGTTCATGATTTGCCTATGGTGGGTTGCTTGAGTAACAGAAGCATAAACCCGAGTAGGTGGGTTGTTGCGTATGGGAGTAAAGGGGACTTGATACTTAATGCTATGGTTGGGTTTTACCTTAATGAACTTTGGTAGTTGCGGATGCTTGCTAGAGTTCCAATCATAAGTGCATGTGATCCAAGGACGGAAAGTGTGTTAGCGTATGCCTCTCCCTCATTGCATATGACAAGTATCTATCATATTATATTCAATTGCCAGGGACAATCTTTCTCTTGCGTTACACAAAAAGCTTTCTACTAAGTTATTTACTTTTATTGTTCTTTTATTAAAACAGCACCTAACTTTTATTTCCACGTTCTTTATTATCTTGCAAAGTACTTCTAGTTTTATTCCCGCAAAGTAGTTTCATACTTGTTCTAGGTAAAGCAAGCATTAGCGTGCGTAGAGTTGTATCGGTGGTCGATAGAACTTGAGGGAATATTTGTTCTACCTTTAGCTCCTTGTTGGGTTCGACACTCTTACTTATCGAAAAAGGCTACAAACAATCCCCTACACTTGTGGGTTATCAGCCACCTGGAACACCACAGTGTAATGGTGTGTCCGAACATCGTAACCGTACTCTATTGGATATGGTGCATTCTATGATGTCTCTTATCGTTTTGCCACTATCATTTTTGGGTTATGCATTAGAGACAAGTACATTCACTTTAAATAGGGCACCATCTAAATCCGTTGATACGACACCGTATGAATTATGGTTTGGCAAGAAACCTAAGCTGTCATTTCTTAAGGTTTGGGGTTACGAGGCGTATGGGAAAAGGCTTCAGCCTGATAAGCTCGAACCCAAAGCGGAGAAGTGTGTCTTCATAGGATACCCTAAGGAAACAATTGGGTACATCTTCTATCTCATATCCGAAGGCAAGGTCTTTGTTGCCAAGAATGGATCCTTTCCGGAGAAGGAGGTTCTCTCGAAAGAAATGAGTGGGTGGAAGGTAGAACTTGATAAGGTTATCAAACCGTCACTTGAATTGGAAAGTAGCGCAACGCAGAAAAGTGTTCCTGTGATGCGTACACCAATTGAAGAGGAAGCTAATGATGATGATCATGAAACTTCGGATCAAGTTACTACCGAGCCTCGTAGGTCGACAAGGACTCGTATCGCCCCTGAGTGGTACGACAATCCTGTCTTGGAGGTCATGTTGTTAGACAACAGTGAACCTATGAGCTATGAAGAAGCGATGGTGGGCCCGTATTCCAACAAATGACTAGGAGCCATGAATTTCGAGATAGGATCCATGTATGAAAACCAAGTATGGACTTTGGTAGACTTGCCCGATGACCGGCAGGCCATTAAGTACAAATGGATATTTAAGAAGAAGTCAGACGCTGATGGTAATGTCACCATTTATAAAGCTCGACTTGTCGCAAAGAGTTTTCCAACAAGTTCAAGGAGTTGACTACGATGTGACTTTCTCACCCGTAGCGATGCTAAAATCTGTTGGGATTATGTTAGCAGTTGCTGCATTTTTCGATTACGAAATATGGCAGATGGATGTCAAAACAGAGTTTCCTTAACGGTTTCCGTGAGGAAAGGTTGTATGTGATACAACTGGAAGGTTTTGTCGATCCTAAGGATGCTAAAAGGCATGCAAGCTCCAGCGATCCCTCTATGCACTGGTGCAAGCATCTCAGAGTTGGAATATACGCTTTGATGAGGAGATCAAAGTTTTTGGGTTTATGCAAAGTTTATGAAGAAACTTGTATTTACAAGAAAGTGAGTGGGAGCATGAAAGCACAACTTATCCCTAGGTGGTTTTGGTAATTAATAACAACATATATTTCATTGGACTGATGTCTCCACCAAGTGTATCTCAGGAAAAAGTTCAATGATGGGATGGCTAAAGGATTGTGTGGAGAACCTCCCCAAGGAAAGGAAGGAATTGGATTGGCCATGCTTCAAGCTACAAGACTCAACATTTCATATTTTGTGAGAAATCACTTTTGAGTCCATAGGAAAGCCAATACTATTAAAAGGGGATGAGGTATTTATGATGATCTGGTTGCTCAAGTGCTTAGAGATTAGCCACCAAAAATACTCACCATTCTCCCACAAATATTCTCTGTCCAAATCCTAAAGTCCAAAATCGGTGACACCAACCTTTCCCATTCAGTCCCACCGAGTTTTGCCTCAAACAGAACCTATGTGAAACCCTAGCATCTCGGTGACACCAAGTTTCCATTCGGTGCAACCGAAAACAGTGACCAAGTTTCTGTTATATCATTTTCCAGAATCGGAATTTTCGAGTTTGGAAAATCGGTCGCACCAAGTCTTGGTAACTGCCCAGGACACCCATATCGGTACCACCGAGATTCATATATCGGTCTCACCGAAAAGGCCAAAGTTTCCGCATTTTGCACTAGTCTGTGCAACCGAGTTTTCACTTCGGTTTCACCGAGTTGGGCAATACTGTTGTAACAGTTGGATTTTTGGAGATGCCTATATATACCCCTCCACCACCTCTCATTCGCAGAGGAAGCACTCAGAACACATAACCATTTGCCATCTCCAATTTTCTGAGAGAGAGCCACCTACTCATGTGTTGAGATCAAGATCATCCACTCCAACCATATGGATCTTGATTTCTAGCCTCCCCAAGTTGCTTTCCACCCAATCAATATCTTCTACCCATTCCAAATCTGTGAAAGAGTGATTGAGTGTTGAGGAAACTATCTTTTGAAGCACAAGAGCAAGGATTTCATCATACTACCACATCTATTACCTTTTGGAGGGTGATGCCTCCTAGATTGGTTAGGTGTCGCTTGGGAGCCTCCTTCTTCGTGAATGTGGAGTTGAACCAAGAAGTTTGTAAGGTCAAGGAGATCGCCTACTTCGTGAAGATCTACCCCGAGTAAGGCTAGTCCTACGTGGATGTAGGCCATCATGGAATAAACAAGGTTGCTACTTCGTGGACCCTTCATGGGTGGAGCCCTACATGGACTCCCGCGACCGTTACCCTCCGTGGGTTGAAGTCTCCATAAACGTGGACGTACGATAGCACCACATATCGGAACCATGGGAAAAAATCTTTGCGTCCCCCGTTGCGTTTGATCTTCCTTCCCTATCCTTTACTTACATGTGCTTGTATTTACGCTCCGCTGCTATACTCGTAGACATTCATGTGTAAGGTGAACTTGACTTGCAATAATTGCTAAAATATGCCTAGAACTAAAATTGGGAAAAGGTTAGGTTTTTATTTTTCAAGTAGTCTAATCAGCCCCCCCTCTAGACATACTTTCGATCCTACAAGTGGTATCAGAGCCTTGGTCTCCATTGCATTGGTCTCACAACCTAGGAGAGTATGGTGTCTAGTGAGGGAAATTATCATCGTAGAGGTCCATATTTTGATGGTACAAACTTTGCTAGTTGGAAGCATAAGATAAAAATGCATATTCTTGGTCATAACCTCACTGTATGGGTTGTTGTTCGTATTGGCTTGCAAGGTGAATTCTTTGGTGATGGAAAGGAACCGGATCGGGAAGCGACCGCGGAAGAATTGAAGATGTTGCAATACAATGCTCAAGCCTGTGACAATCTATTCAACTACCTATGGCCTGAAGAATTCAACAAGATAAGCCGTCTTGAGAATGCAAAGGAAATTTGGGATACTTTGGTTGATATGTACGAAGGTATCGAATCCGTCAGGGAATCTAAGTTGGATGTGCTACAGAGTCAACTTGACAAGTTCAAGATGAAGGATGGTGAAGGAGTCGCAGAAATGTACTATAGGCTTGCTCTCATCACCAATGAGATTGTTGGCTTAGGAGGAGAAGAGATGACCAACAAATTCATCATCAAGAAGATCCTTAGAGCCTTGGATGGGAAGTACGACACCGTGTGCACATTGATCCAAATGATGCCAAACTACAAAGGTCTCAAGCCCACGGAAGTCATTGGAAGGATTGTTGCTCATGAGATGTCACTCAAAGATAAGGAAGAGCTCCACAACAAGTCAAGCAGCACTTACAAACCTTCAAGTGACACTCCCCCCACGTCAAGTGACAACCTTGTAACCAATTAAGAGATAAGCCCCATGGTCAAGAAATTCAACAACTTCTACAAGAGTAGAGGCAAAGAGAGAATCTCCAACTCAAGATATGAAGAGAAGCGTTCATCTAGTCGTGACCGAAATTGCTACAATTGTGGAAGTCCCGGACACTACTCCAAGGAGTGCACGACCCCCACAAAAGAAGAGAAGAGTCACCTATAAGAAAGAACTCAAGAGATGAGTCACCTTGGAGAGAGAGAGAAGGAGTAGAGATGATCGTTGTGAACGAAGACCCTCCCGGAAAAGTAGAGACTCGGAGAAGAAGGACAAGTACACCAAGAGCTACACAAGAATAAGACATCAAGCTCATGTTGGTGAATGGGTTTCCGGCTCCGAATCCGACAACCACTCCAAGAGAAGCTATCACTCCGACTCCGACTATAGTCAAGATGAAGGTGTTGCCGGACTTGCACTCGTTTCCTCCAACTCCTATGACATATTTGATTCACCAAATGAAGGGAGTGGAAGTTGCTTCATGGCTAAAGGCCCCAAGGTATCACACCCCGAATACATTGACTTTAATAGTGATGAGCATGACTTACTTGGAGATGATGACTTGCTATTTGACAAAACTAGTGATATTAGTCAAAATGCACTTGATAATAGTCATGCTAGTCAAGATAAGTCGTGTGATGACGATAAGAACGAAATAGAGCAACTAACTAAAGAATTAAACACTCTTAAGTTAGCCCATGAATCTACTCTAGAAGATCATAGAGAGCTTGTAAGAACTCATGAGAAGCTACGCTTCGAGAAGCTCAATTTAGAGCAAGAACATGAATTTCTTAAAGCTATCAATGACGATCTTTGAAAGAAGACTTCCTCTTATCTAGCCAAACGACTACTCTTGTCTACATTCATTCCACAAGTTAAAACTAAGCAAACTAGTAACAAAGGCAAGAAAGGTTCTTCATCTAGTTGCAACAATAAAAATGATAAATCCAATGGTGTTGCTTCTAGTAGTTCTATTGATTCCACAAATGATTCTCTTAGCCAAGTTACACTTGAGTAAGAAAATGATCTATTGAAAGGGATTATAGAAAAGGGTGTCTACAAAAGTCTTGCCGGATGTAAGCAATTCGAGGAAATTGTACGCAAGCATGGAGGATACCGGAAGAACCATGGCATTGGCTACTTCAACGCAAATGGAGTTGAATGGGAAGAAGGTCAATGCCCCAAGCCGAAGTTTGTTCCCCAAAAGAAGAAGTATGAACATACTCTTCCCAAGGGAACAAAAGCTCAAGATGACCTTCCACCACAAGACCACAAGCTCAAGGGCAAGGACAAGCTTCAAGGATAGATTGACACATATGAAGATGAGTCCCAAGCCATGGTCAAGTGGGTTCCCAAAGCTACTACAAGCTCGACCTAAACAAGTGCTACTTCAACTCCAAGGATCCCTATCAAGTTGATGTGGGTCCGAAAGAAGAAGAACTAGAGAACTTCTTTGAGGGGTGACTCTGCCAATTCACTTATATTCATATTTGGCAAGGACTATTTGCAATCAACTTCAACCTTATGCAATAGTTCAAGGAGTCACACATTCCCTCATAGGTAAGCAAGGGACAAGGTAATGAATGAATCAATGGACATCATCATATATGCATCTCACTCAATGTCCATAGATATCCTTATATTTGTCTCTTGTGTGGGACTAACCCATGTAGGTGAGAAGAGTAAGAAACAACAAGGGTTTCTCCCAAATCAAGATGATCTTCATCAACAATGAGCATCCACTACTACATCACCCACATGAAGTCTTCTACGACAAAACTCAAGGTTAGTTTATCCCTCTTTGGGGGGGATGTCACATCAAGGGGGATCTTTATTCTAAGACTTGAGTTAAAGCATCTCTTAAAGATGTGAATACATTAAATGCTTTATGTAAAAGTGGTAACCCCACTTGTGCTTAAACGATGAGTATGACCTATGATCAAGTATTCTTACTTGGCTCCAAAGTCAATATACTCATATATAGATGACTCCGTCATCGCCAAAGTGCTTGGTAGATACTAGAGTGATTGTGCATGTTTGCCATATTTCATTTGAAATTTTATCATGTGAACATGTAGGTATGCATATCTTTTCTCATTCGAGGATATCCAATTGTTGTTATTTGGCTTTCATTTTCTTTGCCCAATTGGATATACAAGAATGCCTAAGTACCTCTCTCTAGCTATCTATGCTTTCTCGTCTCAAATTCTATTCATGCTTCATCACAAAATTTGAGCAAGCACTTTTCGAACCCTCTGTGTGAGGAGCACTCGGAGTTCCGTTTCGACAAGAGCTGACTTCCAAAACCTCCCAAGTGCAACTCGGTGTAACCAACTTCAAAAATTCAATTCCACGAAGCACTGGGTTGATCTGGTTTTATCACCTCGGTGCAACCGATCCCTAAATCTTGGCCTCACCAAGTTTCCCTGTCACCTGATAGTTCAGAAACTCGGTGGCACCCAAATTTCTGAATCGGTGTCACCGACAGCTAGGGGATATATATTCTACGTGGACCCAAGTTTTGTAATTCAATCCTCAAACGTCGCCGCCCGCACCCCCCTAGCTGCCGAGCTCGTATCTCCGGACATCGCCCTTGCCTCCCGTGTGCCCTCGCCGCAGGATTCCTCCGCCATCGGCGGCAATCTCCACCGCCGTCGCCGCCGTAGCGGAACCTTCACCGAACTAGGGCAAGGTTTCGGCCCCTCTTTGCGCTCCCAAATCTGATTCTCGCGCAATAGGTTAAGTTCATCTCTAATCCACATTTTGCAACACCCCTATCCAGAAGAAATATCCACTAGATTAGGGAACAATTTTTTTAGGTTTAACCGTCCGCCAAGTGAATGTCAGTGTCACCGAGTCGGAAAAATCACTCTTACCGATTTGTGTTTTTGGACTACAAAGAACATTCTCGGTGAAACGGAGTTGCTCTTTTCGGTGAAACCGAATAGGCTGCCAAGTTTCTGTTAATTAGTTTGTTTGTCTCGGTAGCTCCAAAATTGTTGACTCGGTGGAACCGAAATCCACTTTGCAGAAAGTTAAACTTAAGACTTTGAGTTCAAATTTGCAAAAACCTTCTGAACTTTTGTGATGCTTATCCCCTCTGCTCCTCTATATTCTATTCACAGGGTTAGCATGTCAGGATCAGATGACAGTCAGAATGATTTCAGAGAAAGGGATGTTGACATGAGTTCAGGGACTAGTCCAGAAGCGTTCCTCATCTTCAGAGGATCCAGGTACCCCCAAGCTCTCATGATTTTCCCAAGGCTGCCACCCGGGCAAGAAGGAAGTTAAACTCTGATGAAGAGGACTCAGACTTTGTGCATGAGGAAGTCCTTGCCAAGAAGCTACAAGACAAGAAGGAGAAGGCTGCTAAGAAATCTACCACTGAGGCCACTTCTGCTAAGAGGCCAGTGAGGAAAGAATATGCCAGTTCTGAGGCAATGAGAGCACCTGAGAGTGCTAAGGCTGGGATTACTCTTACTCTTGAGTCCCCAAAGACTTCAAAGTCTATGCCTAAGAAGGCAGGAGAGAACAAAAGACCCAAAAAGAGGATTGTTCGTGTCATTGGCAGACCTACCTCTATGTTTGAAGACCGAGCTGAGGTTGAGGAAGAGGAAGAGGAGGAAGAGCCACCTGCCAAAGCTCCTCCCTCCAAGAAGAAGAAGTTGCTTGCAGATGCTATGCCTGACCAAGCTCCATCCAAGAGCAAGCAAGTAGCTACAAAGAAGCCTGCAACACCCAAGCCCAAGAGAACTACCAGGGACATTTGTCTAGCTGCAAAGAACAAGGGTTCCACTTCCAGAGATGCTGAGGAAGAAGATTTGACAGTATTGAGGAAACTCAGACCTCATCTGCTAGAACATAATGATGCTCATCCTGTTGCTGAGGATATGAAGAAGAGGAAGGATTCATGGCTGAGGAGATGGAGAGCACATGACCCATATGCCTCCAGGAGAAAGACTGATGTTGATGAAAGGTTCTACACTAAGGAACAACAAGATTTCTATGAGACTGTCCTATTGGACAAGAGCCCAGCAGTCAGTGACATGAGATATGTTGACTGGGCCTACATCAAGGAACATGAGGACTACTTTCCCAATGTGTAGGACAACTTCAGATGCATAGACATTGAGAACTTTGTTGGGAGAGAGTTCACAGGTTGGAATGATGAGATGATCATGCAGTTCTATTCCACAGCACACTTCTATCCAGATGGCAGGATAGTTTGGATGACTGAAGGTACAAGGTACCAATCCAAAGTTGATGAGTGGGCTACCATCTTAGGAGCCCCACAGGTACAAGAGGGATATCTAGATGTCTACACTTAGGCCAAGATGAGTCCCAACTCAATGGGCAACATGTATAAGGAAATTCCTGCCACTCATGTGCATTCACACAAGTTTGGATCTGTCTATTTCCTCCAGGCTGGACTACCCACTACCAACACCATCTTGAGGCACACATTGATGCCTAAGTCTGGGGATGACAGGATGATCCAAGGATACTCCATCAACATGCTGCATCACATAGACCTCCATACCAGATTCAGAGTCATGGACTTGATCGTAGAGACAATCAAGAGGGCAGCTCCTGATCAGAAGAGATCTTGTGGATATGCTCCATATATTCAGATGCTTATCAACTCTAAAGTTGGGAATAGCCTCTATGCACTTGATCGTCCTCACATGCCACTTCAACCAGATTGTGAAGACAATATTGTGGTGATGGACCCCAGACATCCCACTTCATCTACTACACAGGTAGAAGCAGAAGCAGCTAGAGCCACTAGTGCTCAGGTTCCCAAGACAAAGAGTGAGAAAATGGCATACCTTATCAGCACCGTCCAAGGGGTGGAGAAGAACATCAAATACATCTTGCTAAATCAAGGAAGCCTTGAGAGGATTGTGGAAGATAGGTTCACTACTTTGAACAACAAGGTGGATGAGCCGACGAAGACTTTGACTGAGCTCAAGAAGGAAGTGGGTGCAGTGCCTAGCCCTCATTCCACGGATGATGATGATGATGATAGCCCTCCTCTCAAAACCCACACTTAGTTCAAGACTCAGGCCATGACACCTATTGTGACAGCTCCAAAGTTGAGGCCTACTTCATCAGCACCTACCACAACTCCATCAGTTCCTCCAGCACCTCCGGTGTCTACTCCACCACCTTAGAGGACTTCAGCCAAAGCATTTGCGGATGCTCTTCTCTCGACTCCTTCGACAGCTACAGGAGCTGCTTCATCATCTCATGGAGGATACTGTGCCCGGAGCGACGATTAGCTCTATAGCTTTGAACTTTTTTGGTAACTTGTTGCCAAAGGGGGAGAAGTTATAGGTCGTAGGGCTTCAAGAGAGAGTTTGTTGCATTTTGGTTGCTCTTTGCATTTTGAAAACATTTGGTTTATCACTCGTTTGTTTAAAACTCCGTCCGTGTTTAATCATATACTCTTTGTGTGATGCTACTACTTGCTATCCTTGAGATTTCTATATGATGAACATTTACTATTGTTTGGTGTGATGTGCATTTGTAATTCACTCATATTAATTCTTGCGCACAACCAAGTTATATGTGACATGGAAGAGTGACTCATGATCCTAATCGATTATGCATTTGCATTCAAACGCAAATTTAAAATAGTGCACAAGTTTAGGGGGGGTGGGCTCTTGCTTATCACATACAGATAACCCACAAATATAGGGGATCGCAACAGTTTTTGAGGGTAGAGTATTCAACCCAAATTTATAGATTCGACACAAGGGGAGCCAAAGAATATTTGAGAGTATTAGCAGCTGAGTTGTCAATTCAACCACACCTGAAGATTAAATATCTGCAGCAGAGTGATCAGTAGCACAGTAGTATGATAGTTTTGATAGCAGTAGCAACAGTAAGAGTAACGGTAACAGTGATAGCAATAGTTTTGTAGCAAGTGTAACAGTAGCAGTAGCAATAGTAACTTAGCAAGAACAATATGTGGAAAACTCGTAGGCACTGGATCGGTGAACTCGTTGGATGATATTCATCATATAACAGCCATAACCTAGGGCGACACAGAACTAGCTCCAGTTCATAAATGTAATGTAGGCATGTATTCCGTAAATAGTCATACATGCTTATGGAAAAGAACTTGCATGACATCTTTTGTCCTACCCTCCCGTGGCAGCGGGGTCCATAAGAAAACTAAGGGATATTAAGGCCTCCTTTTAATAGAGAACCGGAACAAAGCATTAACACATAGTGAATACATGAACTCCTCAAACTACGGTCATCACCGGAAAGTATCCCGACTATTGTCACTCCGGGGTTTACGGATCATAACACGTAATAGGT
Source organism: Elymus sibiricus (assembly GCA_039707655.1). Classification (NCBI taxonomy): domain Eukaryota; kingdom Viridiplantae; phylum Streptophyta; class Magnoliopsida; order Poales; family Poaceae; genus Elymus; species Elymus sibiricus. Next base: position 258,238,542 of record CM077675.1, on the reverse strand, counting down.
GCGTATGACTAGCAAGATCGGATCAAGAACATAGATATAATGGTGATAACATAAATGGTTCAGATCTGAAATCATGGCACTCGGGCCCTAGTGGCAAGCATTAAGCATGGCAAAGTCATAGCAACATCAATCTCAGAACATAGTGGATACTAGGGATCAAGCCCTAACAAAACTAACTCGATTACATGATGAATCTCATCCAACTCCTCACCAACCAGTGAGCCTACGAAGGAATTACTCACTCCCGGTGGGGAGCATCATGGAATTGGCAATGGAGAAGGGTTGATGATGATGAAGACCGAAGATTCCCCTCTCCGGAGCCCCAAACGGGCTCCAGATCTGGCCTCCCGAGGAAGAACAGGAGGTGGCGGCGGCTCTGTATCGTAAAACGCGATGAAACTTTCTCTCTGTTTTTTTTCTTCGAAAATAGGATTTTATAGCGTCGGAATTAGGGTCAGTGGGGCCCCGAGGTGGGCACAACCCACCAGGACGCGCCTGGAGGGGGTGGCGTGCCCTGGTGTATCGTGCCCAGCCAGGGCTCCCCCTCCGGTGGTTCTTGGCTCCAGTATTTTTTATTTATTGTAAAATAAATCTCCAAAAAGTTTCGTCCAGTTCCGAGAACTTTTGTTTCTGCACAAAAACAACACCATGGCAGTTCTGCTGAAAACAGCGTCAGTCCGGGTTAGTTTCATTCAAATCATGCAAATTAGAGTCCAAAACAAGAGCAAAAGCATGAGGAAAAGTAGATACGACGGAGACGTATCAACTCCCCCAAGCTTAACCCATTGCTTGTCCTTAAGCAATTCAATTGACAAACTAAAAGTGATAAAGAAAAACTTTTACAAACTCTTTTGTTCTTGTTTACATATATATGCTTAAGTAACACCCAAGTTTTCAGCAAAGATTATGACTAACCATGTCAGCAATAACTCTTAAACAATATATTAACTCATATCAATGACATAAGCAACTAGCGAGCAAGAACAAAATATCTCAAGCGCCAACACTTTGTCAAAACAATCATGATATAATATGACAACAGTGGTATCTCGCTAGCCCTTTCTGAGACCGCAAAACATAAATGCAGAGCACCTCCAAAGTTCAAGCAGCGACTAAACATTGTAATTCATGGTAGAAAAGATCCAGTCATGCTGCACCCAACATTAACTATACACAATGCAGGAGGATGACAATAGTGCTCTTAGGTCTGGCGCTAATTTGAGAAGGTGATGAGTCAACATACAAGTAAATAGATAGTCCCTTCGCAGAGGGAAGCAGGGATTTGCAGAGGTGCCAGAGCTCAAAGCTTAAAACAGAGATAGATATAATTTTGGGAAGTGCACCCTTCCTGTCAACGTTACGACCAAGAGTTATCAATATCTTCCATGCTAAACACATTAGCGGCGGTTCCAAAACAGTAAAAGTAAAGGTTTACTCCCCCTCCACCAACAATCACACTCCACGGCTAGCCGAATCCACGAGTACCGTCCATACCAACAACATTCCTGGGGGAGTTTTGTTTCATTATTTGTAATTATTTTTAATTTCGGGACTGGGAATCCCTATTACCGCCCCTCTCGTGCAAGGACGAGTGAATAAACACTCATCATGAGAATAACCCGCTTAACATGGAAGATACTGACCACCCCCTGTCGCTCCATGAGCGGTCCAGGCACACAAAACAGATGTTCATTTGAATTTTTTAGAGGTGGCACATGCAATTTACTTTGGAACGGCAGGGTAATACCGCATTTTGGTAGATATAGTGGACTCATCTGGAATAACTTGGTTTAAGGATTTTGATGCACAAGCAGTATTCCCGCTTAGTACAGGTGAAGGCTAGCAAATAGGTTGAGAAGTGGCAGCTAGAGAGCGAAAACGGTCATGAACATGCATTATGAATAATCAACATTGAATACTAGCATGACTAGGATATGGACACCATGAACATAAATATCATGAAGGCTATGTTGGTTTTGATTCAACTACATGCGTGAACATGTGCCAACTCAAGCCACTTGAAACATTTTAGGAGGATACCATATCATCATACCACATCACAATCATTTTAATGCATGTTGACATCCAAGATAAATCATTATCCACTCCTAGCTACTTAAGCATGGCATGGGCAACTATAATCTCTAATTGTCATTGCAAACATGTTTGATCATAATATGCTGAATCAAGGATACTAGGCTAAACATATTTACAAAAACAAAAACAAGTTGAGTTCATACCCGCTTTTCTCTGCCACAGTCACTTCATCAAATATCGTCATTATTGCCTTTCACTTGCACGACCGAATGATAAGAAAATAATAATAGAGCAGGAGTGTCGTGGACTAAGCTGGAATCTGCAAACATTTTATTCAAGAGGAGAAGACAAAGTAACATAGATTAACAATGATGCATATGAGAGCCACTCAACATTTTCATCGTCGTCTTCTCCTTGGTACGACTCAAATAAAAGAAAAAAATCAGAGAAACACACTGAAATATTTTTGGAGTGTTTGGTTTTCCTAGAAGAAAGCAAATTAACGAGGGAAAAACAAAAACGAGGAAAACTATTTACACCGGAAAGCTCCCAACAAGTAAAAGAAGAAGCGAGAAATGTTTTTGGGTTTTCTTTTGATAATACAATTAATTTAAGCTAGAAAGAAAAGCCGAAAAGAAGTAGGAAATATTTTTGGGTTTTCTCAAAGTTTTTCAAACACACAAGAAGAAAGCGAGAAAATAAATCTAGCATGGGTAGTACAATGAAAAAGTGTAGACACCGACAACTGGAATGAAACGTGTAAACATGAATATAATGTCGGTGGATATACGTACTCCCCCAAGCTTAGGCTTTTGGCCTAGCTTGGTAATCACCATCTGTAGTAACCATCCGGTCCTAAATCGAAGTGAGGTGGAGGCGGCACCTGAGCGTCCCACTCCCGGGGATCCTCCTCAACCGCTGCTAGGTTGTTCCGGTAGGCTGTAATGTACTCTGGCATGATCCTCCGTTCCTGGCAATAGAATCAAACAGAGCAGGCGCAGGCAACGAGATAACATCACGGGTTTCGACGCTAAATACTAAGTTGTAACAAATGTGATGAAAAGAATCAGTTGCCTCAGTAAATTGGTGATGCTGCAACGCCTTGTGAGCTAGATAAACTTGGGACAAGGGATAATCATGTGGGCGAATCTTGACATTAAAGTGTCTCGCTAAGCGAGTAGCATAAATACCACCATGTATCTTTCTCTTAGTCCTGTTAAGGTGTAAGCGATGTGCAATAATAGCCCCCATGCAAAAGGTGTGATCATTGTGAAATGCACGGCATAAAATGGCAAAGTCGGGAGCACTGAGTGCACCAACCTTCTCCCTAGCGGTTAAACACTTCGCGATGAATAAAGCAAGTAGTGCACAGAAGGAAACTACAAACTGGTAGCAGTGACTTTTGACACGCCTCTATCTTCACCCACTGTTAAAGTGAGGAGAAAGTCCTCAAACTCCCCTTGTGTAGGCTCTCTTAATTCCCCATCAGAAGGGATCAAGCATATGTCACAAAAGTCAGTGAGCGGTATCTTGTGAGTTTCAGCGTACAGCTTAAACTGCACCTCAGGAGGATTATTCCTACTCAGAAAATGAAAACTTTGCACAAAGGAATTTGTAAGGATGTGGTGTTGGTCACATTTAGCTGCGAGGAACTCAGTCAGCCCAGCATTTGCAACGAATTGGGCAAACTCTTGATGGAACCCGGCCACCTCCATGAAGGCATCATGCGGCCATTCGCACGGCCGCACCTCCACCATTCTCGGAGTGTGGAGGTCATTGTCCGATGATTACCCAATTACTCCCTTGGCATTTTTCTTGGAGGAAAACTTCCTAAAGAAATCCATCTTATTCCTATAATAAAAATTCTGAAAATTTTAGCCTACAAAAAAATTGTCAACAAAACTCCGTAAGATTGATAGCAACTACTCCTAAGGATGCATAGAGGCCATATCAAGCATTCAAACTACTTAGAACTCTAAGAATTCAACATGCAAGCTCATCTACAGCAGCACCAAGAGTGGCTAGTTATTCTAAAAATAACCCACTAAATCAAAAACTAATTGGAGCAATGGAGGGGTCACATACCAAGTAGCAATCCCCCAAAACAGTTTCGGAAACGGAGCTTCGAGCAAAGAGATCGAAATCCGCAAGTTTGAGAGCAAGAACACGGGAATGAGAGCAATGGTGATTTTTTTCTGGAGGTAGGGGATGGCATGGGCTAAAGGGATAAGTGAGGGGACCCACGTGGGGGCCACAACCCACCAGGGCGCGCCTGGGGTTGCTGACGCGCCCTGGTGTCTTGTGGGCACCAGGTGCACCCCCCCCCCTCTGATGTTATTTGCACCAGAAATTCAGAAATATTCAGAAAAAAATCGTATTAGATTTTCAGGACATTCTGCGAACTTTTATTTTTGGGTCATTTTTTTATTGCACGGAGAAAACAGAAAATAGGATATACATCACATTTTATTTTATTTGACTAACTAAAACAGAAAACAAAAGGTGGGAGCAGAGAGTTGTGCTTACTAGATTCATCAACTTCATACCTCTAAAAAATGATCCATTAATAAGGTTGATCAAGTCTTATTAAGAACCACTTCCGATTAGCATGAAACCGAAGAACTTTCGTAAAACACTAAGTTACCTCAATGGGGATATGCATATCCCCAACAATAAGTATATCATATTTCTTTTTGGCAGTAGGTAGAGGTAGTTGAAAACTTCCAATAGTGATTGTCGGAGATTCTTCAATAACATTTATACCATTCACTTGGAATTGTTTCTTTGGAAAGTGCGCCGTATGCTCATTGCCCTTGATATGAAAAGTGACTTTGCTTTTATTGCAATCAATAACAACCCCTGCAGTATTCAAAAAGGGTCTACCAAGGATAATCAACATGTTGTCGTCCTCGGGCATTTCAAGAATAACAAAGTCCATTAAGATAGTAACATTTGCAACAACAACGGGCACATCCTCACAAATACCGATAGGTATGGCAGTTGACTTGTCAGCAATTTGCAATGATATTTCAGTAGGTGTGAGTTTATTCAAATCAAGTCTTTTATATAAGGAGAAAGGCATAACACTAACACCATCTCTCAAATCACACAAAGCAGTTTTGACATAATTTCTTTTAATGGAGCAAGGTATAGTTGGTATTCCCAGGTCTCCAAGTTATTTAGGTACTCCATCCTTAAAAGAATAATTAGCAAGCATGGTGGAGATTTCAGCTTCAGGTATCTTTCTTTTATTAGTGATGATGTCTTTCATATATTTTGCATAAGGGGCCATCTTTAGGATATCAGTTAAGCGGGTACGCAAAAATACTGGCCTAATCATTTCAGCAAAGCGTTCAAATTCTTCATCATCCTTTTTCTTAGATGGTTTAGGTGGAAAGGGCATGGGTTTCTGAACCCATGGCTCTCTTTCTTTACCATGTTTTCTAGCCACAAAGTCTCTTTTATCATATCGTTTATTTTTAGGTTGTGGGTTATCAAGATCAACACGAGACTCTATTTCAACATCATTATCTGGTTCTTTATCATTGTTGGGTTGAGCATCCCCATGAACATTATCATTATCATTTTCATTATCACTAGGTGGATGTTCATTACCAGACTGAGTTTCAGCATCCGAAATAGAGACATCATTATTATCAGGAGGTTTTTGTATCTCGGGTTCACTAGAGGTAGGCAAAGTCCTATCATTTTTCTTTTTCTTTTTCTTCTTAGAAGGACTAGGTGCCTCAGTATTAATTCTTTGAGAGTCTTGTTCGATTCTTTTAGGATGACCTTCAAGATACAGAGGTTCTTGGGTCATTCTACCTCCTCTAGTTACTACTCTAGCAACAAAATCATTCATATTATTATTCATTTCATCAAGCAATTCCTTTTGAGATTTAGCAACTTGTTCTAACTGGGTTTGAACCATAGAGGCATGTTTTCCTACACCTCTAACATCATTACTGGTTCTAAATAACAAGTCACTCAAGCGAGCAATCATATCAGAGTTATATTTCAATTGTTTCAGAACATTTGCATTGAAGTGATCTTGTTTCATAATGTAGTTATCAAACTCATATAAGCATTGACTAGGATGTTTATTATAAGGGTTATCACCTTCATCGAACTTTAATAGAGAATTTACCTCTACCACCTGTGGAGGTGGTGGTGTGTCAATGCCATGTATTTCTTCAATAGGTGGTAAATTCTTAACATCCTCAACTTTAATACATTTTTCCTTCATACATTTCTTTGCCTCTTGCATATCTTCCGGACTGAGAAATAAGATATCCCTCTTCTTCGGAGTGGGTTTAAGTGGTGGTTCAGGAAGAGTCCAATCATCATAATTCTTCAATATATTATTCAATAGTTCCTCAGCTTGTTCAACCATTCGTACCCTGAAAACACAACCAGCACAACTATCTAGGAAATCCCTAGAAGCATCAGTTAGTCCATTGTAGAAGATATCAAGTATTTCATTTTTCTTAAGAGGGTGATTAGGCAAAGCATTAAGAAACTGGAGAAGCCTCCCCCAAGGTTGTGGGAGACTCACTTCTTCAATTTGCACAAAGTTAAATATTTCCTGTAAGGCAGCTTGTTTCTTATGGGCAGGAAAATATTTTTCAGAGAAGTAGTAAATCATATCTTGGGGACTACGCACACAACCAGGAGCAAGAGTATTGTACCAAATCTTAGCATCACCCTTTAATGAGAACGGAAATAATTTGAGAATATAGTAGTAGCGAATCTTCTCATCATGAGTAAAGAGGGTGGCTATATCATTCAGCTTAGTAAGATGTGCCACCACAGTTTCAGTTTCATAGACATGGAAACGATCAGATTCAACCAAAGTAATTAACTCTGGGTCGACAGAGAATTCATAATCCTTATCAGTGACAAAGATAGGTGAAGTAGCAAACTTAGGATCACACTTCATTCTAGCATTCAAAGTCTTTTCCTTATACTTGCGTAGTAATTTCTTAAGATCATCTCTATCCTTACAAGAAAGGATTTCTCTAGTTATCTCCTCATCCATAACATAACCCTCAGGTATCTTAGGCATTTCAAATCTAGGAGAGCTAGGTCTACTAGGTATTTCATAGTCATCAGTTTCAAAGGCTTCATCAGTTTCAGCAATCTCATCAATTTCAGTAATTTCATTCTCTTTAGCTCTAGCAATTTGTTCATCTAGAAATTCACCTAGTGGCACATTATCATCAAGCATGGTACTAGCATCATCATAAGCATCATTCATAGCAGAGGTAGCATCATCAATAACTTGCGACATATCAGGATTAATAGCATGTGGTGGTGTTGCAAACTTACTCATAACCGGAGGTGAATCAAATGCAGAGCTAGATGGCAGTTCCTTACCTCCCCTCGTCTTAGAGGGGAAAATCTTGGTTTTTGGATCCTTTAGATTCTTCATAGTGATCAATTGATATAAATCCCAAGTGGCTCAACAAATATAGCTATGCTCCCCGGCAACGGCACAAGAAAAAGGCCTTGATAACCCACAAGTATAGGGGATCGCAACAGTTTTTGAGGGTAGAGTATTCAACCCAAATTTATAAATTTGACACAAGGGGAGCCAAAGAATATTTGAGAGTATTAGCAGCTGAGTTGTCAATTCAACCACACCTGGAGATTAAATATCCGCAGCAGAGGGATCAGTAGCACAGTAGTATGATAGTTTTGATAGCAGTAGCAACAGTAACAGTAACGGTAACAGTGATAGCAATAGTTTTGTAGCAAGTGTAACAGTAGCCGTAGCAATAGTAACTTAGCAAGAACAATATGTGGAAAACTCGTAGGCACTGGATCGGTGAACTCGTTGGATGATATTCATCATATAACATTCATAACCTAGGGCGACACAGAACTAGCTCCAGTTCATAAATGTAATGTAGGCATTTATTCCGTAAATATTCATACGTGCTTATGGAAAAGAACTTGCATGACATCTGTTGTCCTACCCTCCCGTGGCAGCGGGGTCCATAAGAAAACTAAGGGATATGGCCTCCTTTTAATAGAGAACCGGAATAAAGCATTAACACATAGTGAATACATGAACTCCTAAAACTACGGTCATCACCGGAAAGTATCCCGACTATTGTCACTCCGGGGTTTACGGATCATAACACATAATAGGTGCGTATGACTAGCAAGATCGGATCAAGAACATAGATATAATGGTGATAACATAAACGGTTCAGATCTAAAATCATGGCACTCGGGCCCTAGTGGCAAGCATTAAGCATGGCAAAGTCATAGCAACATCAATCTCAGAACATAGTGGATACTAGGGATCAAGCCCTAACAAAACTAACTCGATTACATGATGAATCTCATCCAACACCTCACCGACCAGCGAGCCTACGAAGGAATTACTCACTCCCGGTGGGGAGCATCATGGAATTGGCGATGGAGAAGGGTTGATGATGACGAAGACCGAAGATTCCCCTCTCCGAAGCCCCAAACGGGCTCCAGATCTGGCCTCCCAAGGAAGAACAGGAGGTGGTGGCGGCTCCGTATCGTAAAACGCGATGAAACTTTCTCTTTGATTTTTTTCTCCGAAATAGGATTTTATAGCGTCGGAATTAGGGTCAGTGGGGCCTCGAGGTGGGCACAACCCACCAGGGCGCGACTGGAGGGGGTGGCGCGCCCTGGTGTATCGTGCCCAGCCAGGGCTCCCCCTCCGGTGGTTCTTGCTCCGGTATTTTTTATTTATTGTAAAATAAATCTCCAAAAAGTTTCGTCCAGTTCTGACAACTTTTATTTTTGCATAAAAATAACACCATGGTAGTTCTGTTGAAAACAGCGTCAGTCCGGGTTAGTTTCATTCAAATCATGCAAATTAGAGTCCAAAACAAGAGCAAAAGCGTGAGGAAACGTAGATACGACGGAGACGTATCACATACCGCTCAAAGCGACGATGCTATTCATTGTTTTATATCTTATCGAAGCTTTGATCTATATGTTGTCATCAATTACCAAAAAGGGGGAGATTGAAAGCACAGCTTCTCCCTAGGTGGTAATTAATAACAACATATATTTCATTGGACTAATGTTTCCACCAAGTGTATCTCAGGAAAAAGTTCAATGATGGGATGGCCAAAGGATTGTGTGGAGAATCTCCCCAAGGAAAGGAAGGAATTGGATTGGCCATGCTTCAAGCTACAAGACTCAACATTTCATATTTTGTGAGAAATCACTTTTGAGTCCATAGGAAATCCAATGCTATTAAAAGGGGATGAGGCATTTGTGATGATCTGGTTGCTCAAGTGCTTAGAGATTAGCCACCAAAAATACTCACCCATTCTCCCACAAATATTCTCTATCCAAAGCCTAAAGTCCAAAATCGGTGACACCAACCTTTCCCATTCGGTCCCACCAAGTTTTTCCTCACACAGAACCTATGCCAAACCCTAGCATCTCGGTGACACCAAGTTTCCATTTGGTGCTACCGAAAACAGTGACAAAGTTTTTGTTATACCATTTTTCAGGATCGGAATTTTTGAGTTTGGAAAATGGGTCTCACCGAGTCTTGGTAACTACCCAGGACACTCATATCGGTACCACCGAGATTCATATATCGGTCTCACCGAAAAGGCCAAAGTTGCCACATTTTGCACTAGTCGGTGCAACCGATTTTTCACTTCGGTTTCACCGAGTTGGGCAATAATGTTGTAACGGTTGGATTTTTGGAGATGCCTATATATACCCCTCCACCACCTCTTACTCATGGAGGAAGCACTCAGAACACACAACCACTTGCCATATCCAATTTTATGAGAGAGCCACCTACTCATGTGTTGAGACCAAGATCATCCACTCCAACCATATGGATCTTGATTTCTAGCCTCCCCAAGTTGCTTTCCAGCTAATCAATCTCTTCTACCCATGCCAAATTTATGAGAGAGTGACTGAGTGTTGAGGAGACTATCTTTTGAAGCACAAGAGCAAGGATTTCATCATACTACCACATCTATTACCTTTTGGAGGGTGGTGCCTCCTATATTGGTTAGGTGTCACTTGGGAGCCTCCTTCTTCGTGATTGTGGAGTTGAACCAAGAAGTTTGTAAGGGCAAGGAGATCGCCTACTTCGTGAAGATCTACCCCGAGTAAGGCTAGTCCTTCGTGGATGTAGGCCATCATGGAATAGACAAGGTTGCTACTTCGTGGACCCTTCGTGGGTGGAGCCCTCCGTGGACTCTCGCGACCGTTACCCTTCGTGGGTTGAAGTCTCCATAAACGTGGACATATGATAGCACCACCTATCAGAACCACAGGAAAAAATCTTTGTGTCCCCCATTGCGTTTGATCTTCCTTCCCTATCCTTTACTTACATATGCTTATCTTTACTCTCTGCTGCTATACTCATAGACATGCATGTGTAGGGTGAACTTGACTTGCAATAATTGCTAAATCTGCCTAGAACTAAAATTGGGAAAAGGTTAGGTTTTATTTGTCAAGTAGTCTAATCACCCCCCTCTAGACATACTTTTGATCCTACAGAGTACTATAGCATTTCTGATAAGTATATTTGGATGATATATTGTTGATTGGAAATGATGTAGAATTTCTGGAAAGCATAAAGGGTTGTTTGAAAGGAGTTTTTCAAAGGAAGACCTAGGTAAAGCTGCTTACATATTGAGCATCAAAATCTATAGAGATAGATCAAGACGCTTGATAATACTTTCACAGAGCACACACCTTGACAAGATTTTGAAGGAGTTCAAAATGGATCATTCAAAGAAGGAGTTCTTGCATGTATTGTAAGGTGTAAAGTTGAGTAAGACTCAAAGCTCGACCACGACAGAAGAAAGAGAAAGGACGAAGGTCGTCCCCTATGCCTCAGCCATAGGCTCTATACTGTATGACATGCTGTGTACCTCATGTGATGTGTGCCTTGCCATAAGTCTAGCAAGGGGATACAAGAGTGATCCAGGAGTGGATCTCTGGACAGCGGCAAAATTATCCTTAGGTACCTAAAGAGTACTAAGGAAATATTTTCTCGGTTATGGAGGTGATAAAGAGTTCGTCGTAAAGGGTTACGTCGATGCAAGCTTTGACATCGATCCGGATGACCCTGAGTCGTAAACCAGATACGTATAGTGGAGAGGTCATTTGGAATAGCTCCAAGTGGAGCGCGATAGTAGCATCTATAGTATGACATATAGATTTGCAAACTACACACGGATGTGAATGTTGCAGACCCGTTGACTAAAACCTCTCTCACAAGCAAAACATTATCAAACCCTAGAACTCATTGGGTGTGAATCACATGGCGATGTGAACTAGATTATTGACTCTAGTGCAAGTGGGAGATTGTTGGAAATATGCCCTAGAGGCAATAATAAATTGGTTATTATCATATTTCCCTGTTCATGATAAACGTCTATTATCCATGCTAGAATTGTATTGATCAGAAACTCAGATACATGTGTGGATACATAGACAACACCGTGTCCCTAGTGAGCCTCTACTAGACTAGCTCGTTGATCAAAGATGGTTAAGGTTTCCTAACCATAGACATGAGTTGTCATTTGATAACGGGGTCACATAATTAGGAGAATGATGTGATGGACAAGACCCAATCGTAAGCATAGAATTTGATCATATAGTTTATTGCTACAGCTTTCTTCATGTCAAGTATCTGTTCCTAAGACCATGGGATCATGCAACTCCCTGACACCAGAGGAATGCCTTGTGTGTATCAAACGTCACTTCGTAACTGGGTGATCATAAAGATGCTCAACAGGTATCTCCGAGGGTTTTTGTTGGGTTGGCATGGATCGAGACTGGGATTTGTCATTCCATTTGACGGAGAGGTATCTCTGGGCCCTCTCGGTAATGCAACATCACAAGAAGCTTGCAAGCAATGTGACTAAGGAGTTAGTCATGGGATCTTGCATTACGGAACGAGTAAAGAGACTTGCCGATAATGAGATTGAACTAGGTATGGAGATACCGATGATCGAATCTCGGGCAAGTAACATACCGATGGACAAAGGGAACTACATACAGGATTAACTCAATCCTTGACATTGTGGTTTGACCGATGAAGATCTTTGTGGAATATGTAGGAACCACTATGGGCATCCAGGTCCCGCTATTGGTTATTGGCCAGAGAGGTGTCTCGGTCATGTCTACATGATTCTCGAACCCACAGGGTCCGCACGCTTAACGTTCGGTGACGCTAGAGTAGTATTGGGATATGTACGTTGGTGACCGAATGTTGTTTGGAGTCCCGAATGAGACACCGGACGTCACGTGAAGTTCCGAAATGGTCCGGAGGTAAAGATTTATATATGAGAAGTCCTATTTTGGTCACCGAAAAGGTTTCGGGCATTACCGGTAGTGTACTAGGGTGCCGAAAAGGGTTCCGGGGGTCCACCGGGGGGTTCACCTGCCCCGGGGGCCCACATGGGACATAGGTGGTGCGCCCTAGCCAGCTTGGGCCAGGTGCATCAGCCCCTAGAGGCAAATTAGGCTTGGGGGCAAGAGTCCCAAAGGTACAAGGCACCCCGGAGGTGCCTTGGAGGAAGGGGACTCCTCCCTTCCTTGTGAAGGGAGGACTCCTCCCTTGGCCGCCGGCCCCTCCCTTGGAGGAGGGGTCAAGGCTGCACCTATCCTCTCCCCCTTGCCTCCTATATATAGTGTAGGGGAGGGGAGGGCTGCACACACCAATCCCTACGCCCCGGTGGCAGCCCTTCCTCTCCCGTTACTCAGTTTTCTCCTCAGATCGTGTCTACGGTAGCGCTTGGCGAAGCCCTGTCGGGATTGCTCCGCCACCATCTCCACCACGCCGTCGTGTTGTTTGAGATCCCATCTACTTCTCCTCCCTCGCTTGCTGGATCAAGAAGGAGGAGACGTCATTGAGCCGCATGTGTGCTGAACGCGGAGGTGTCGTCCGTTCGGCGCTAGATCGGATTGGATCGCGATTGGATCATGAAGAGTATGACTACATCAACTGCGTTATATAAGCTTCCACTTAGCGATCTACAAGGGTATGTAGATACACTCCCCCTCTCATATCTATGCATCTCCATGGATAGATCTTGGGTGTTCGTAGGAAATTTTTTGTTTCCCATGCAACGTTCCCCAACAAACACCAGGGCACTTTGTTTGTTTTAATGGATGGGGTTTAGCGCCTCATGAAGCACATCCAACCCTTCCATAATGTATCTCCCCTTGATGAAAGCAGTTTGGTTGGGACAAATTGTCGGATTTCGGGCTCCGCAAAACCCTTAAGATTTGAACACAGGGGCGTGTGCGAAGATCCCCTGCAGCCTCGCCCAACCTAGCTCGCTACTCGATGAACACAACAATGAACTCGCACGATGACCAGGAAGAAGATGACACGATAGTTTACCCAGGTTCGGGCCGCTGCAAAGCTTAATACCCTACTCCTACTTTGGTGGATTGCCTCTCGAGGAGGTGGGGTGGATGAACTAGTACAGAGTTTCAGGTCCTCATGAGGGTGCTCCTGAGGTGTTTGTGGCCCTCTGTTGGCTCGGTGATGGGTGAGTGGTGGAATGGATTCGGATCCCTCTCTATGGTGCAACCTACCCTCTATATATAGCGGTGGCTCGGGTCCTCTTCCCTTATCGCAATGGCGGGAAGGGATCCCACAACGGCCAATTTCGAAGGGGGACAGGAGTACGTGCCCGCCCTGCCCAAAGGCGGTCTTCGCCTACAAAGTAGCTGTCGACGGCGCAGGGATGGGCTCAGCGATGACATCCGCCCTGCGGGGCTGGTGGTTGCGGTCTTGTTGCACCGGAATGGAAACCTTTGGGGGGTGCTTTTGGAACCCGCGTACGTCCTTGCTCCCTTTGCACCAAAGGGGAAACTGCGCCGTCTGGCGCGCTGGCGCCCGCCTGTCCTTCCTTGCGTCATCTTTGACTCCTGAGGCCGGGCCTTGCATAGGGATCTCCGCAGCTCCGGAGGGGGCCTGGGGAGGCCCATCCCTTGCCGGTCTTGACGCTGCTCCTCCTCGCGAGCCTAGGGCCCTCGCGAGGGCCTTGTCTTGAGTGGGGCCACGCCCGGCTGTGCTTGGTTGATGAAGTGGGCCATGCCCTGGGCCGCAGGCAGGTGGGCCTGGGTACCCCCGTTCCTAGAATGCCGACAGTAGCCCCCGGGCCCAAGGCGCGCTCGAGCTGGCTTATGGGCGAAGCCTTGTGGTCGGCCCGAAGCGCCGCGGGCCCCAGACGTCTGTGGGCCAGGCTTCATATGCGGCAGTCCGAGGAACTGTCGCTCCTTCTCCTCCGCACCGGACCGGCCATTGCCAGGTTTGTCGAGTCATCCGGCATACGCCACCAAGCCGCCTTCGTCTCCCGTCGATTCCGCCGTCTGTTCTCCCTCCCTGCGCGGCTCTCGCCCCTTCCGTCGAGTCCCCGTGCGCGGGCCGCGTCGCTCCCCCCCTTTGCCATGTCTCCGAAGAGGGGGGAAGGCGAAGGCTTGAGGGGGCCGACGACCGCATCGGCGCCTAAGCCCACGCTGGGACAGTCATTGGTGGTGAACTTGGAGGGGTTGGAGAAGGTTCAGCTGGTGGTCGCCGCCGACTCCAATGAGTGGGGGGCACCAAGATCTGGCCAGGTTCGCAGCCTCGGGGCGAGCTGGTGGCCTCTGCCGCCCCCCTTCATATCCATGCCCTTCTGTCGGGCATACTGCCGCCATTCTCAAGCTTCCTCTCCGCTGTGCTTTCGCATTACCAAATCCACGTGCTCCACCTTGACCCTGGTTCCCTTGTCCTCCTCTCGGCCTTCGCGTTCCTGTGTGACGCCTTTGTTTGTGTCTTCCCCTCCGTGGCCTTGTTACGCCACTTCTTCTCCCTTGAGTTGGCTTCGGGGGAACAGTGCTCCGAGTGCGTGTCCTTGAGAACGGCGGGCGCATCGGCCCGGGGGGCCCTCGACGCCGGACTCTCTCCGGAAGCAGAAGGGTTCTAGCGGCAATGGGTGTACGTCGACGCCGCCGGGGCTGAAACTCTGTTTCAACCCCCTCTGACCCCGCAATGCCGAATCGCGGGTGGAGTCACGAGGAGCTTGCCGACCTAGGGCTCGCACCGGTCCTAGCCAGGCTGGCGAGGCTGAAGCAGGCGGGCGTGACGATGGCGATGGTGGTGCGGGAGTTCACACGCCGGCGAATTGATCCTCTTCAGCGCCATTCCCGTCCGATGTGGGCCTTCGCGGGCCCCCGTGATCCAATGAGGATCCAGGTTCCGCCTCTTTCCCCCGACGTGTTGCGCGAGCTCCTCCGCCGCCTGACTGGTGGTGAACCTGACGAGCTTCCCCGGGACGGCCTCCCCTTGTACAACTACAAGGACCGGGAAGCTCTTGTTGCGAAGATGCCGCGCTGCGACGAGAGGGGGTTCCTCCCCCCGGAGGAGGCGCGCCCCCAGGGTGCCTCTTTCTTGGGGGCTCCGGCCTCCAAGAGTTCGGGGGACGCCTCCCCTCCTGGGGCCGAGGTGGGTCGCCCTTCGCTGCCCGTTCATCCGGCCCCCGCCCCGGGTCAGTCCGGGGTCGGAGGTGACGCCCAACCGGTTATGAAGGTCGCCGTCTCTGCCGCTGAGTATCGATCGTCGGTCGTCGGTTCATCGTCCCTCGGCTCCCGCGCCGGCCGGAAGAAGAAGGCGCCCAGGAGCAGCCGTCCCTCGGCGCCGTGGGCTCCGGTGAGGAGGAAGTGGGTCGCCATAGATGAGTAAGTGCCCGCGCCCCCTTCGACCTTCTCTTCATAGCCTTCCTTCCGAGCTTCTGTTTCGCAGGCTCCCCACCGGCAATGGAAGAGACGGGTCGGTGTCGCCCGCTCCTGTGGCCGCCGAGCCGCTCGCGGTCTCTTCTCTTGCTGGCCGCGGGGTTCGGCCCACCGGGGCGCCCACACCCGAGCCTGTTCTACTGTCTGGTGGCCCCGAGCATGAGCCCCCTGCGGTCTTCTTCGCCCACGGCCTCCAGCTCCCCAGAGTGGGGCCGCTTCCCCTGCCCGCGGCCTTCTCCGGGGTCGTGCCGCGCCGCGTCCTCAGGCCCCCTTTGCTCGGCGATGTGGGGCCCCAGGAGGTGCGCCCTTCTTCCGGAGTGCCTGTACGGGAGCCCCCAGCCCCTGAGCGCATGTTTGGGCTGGGAGGCTCCTCGCGCACCTCCCCCGTTCACCTTGGGGAAGGTGGGAGTCCTGGTTGGCCCCTTGAGCCCGCTGTCGACCGGAGCGCCGCGCCGTGGGGTTTGCTCCACACCGCGGTGGACGCGCTAAGGCGCCTGGGGGTGGGGCTCGCCAACAATGATGCCCGCTCGGAGGAGGAGCGTCAGCGCCTTGCGCAGGGATGGCACCAGCTTGAGGTTGCCGTGAATCTCGGCTGTCTGCAGCGCGAGTGCGCCCGCGCAAAGGTCGAGGAGTCTCTTGCCGCGGTGGTGGAGGCCCGCGAACACGCTCTTGCCGAGGCTCAGGAAGCTGATTGCCGGTGCAGGGCCTCCGAGGATCGCCTCAGGGAGCTTCAGGCCTTCAATGCCGACTTTGAAAAGCAGATCCAGATGCGGGGGGCCACACTCAAGGGCCCATCAACCGAGCTCCTCCCCGCCAGCGCGAGCCCCCGAGCGCCTGTCGACTCGTTGGCATTGGAGGCGCTGGAGCAGAGCCTGGAGCAGGAGAGGCTGGAAGTGAGGGAGCGCCAGGCGTCGCTTGCCGAGGAGTCTCTTGCCTCCCGCGAGGCGAAGTTCCAAGAGGAGGTCGACAACAAGGTGGCGGAGGCTTGGCATTCCCTTATCCAGGACTACCGCGCGAAGCTGAAGCTCCAGGAGTCCCATTTCCGCGAGCGTCGCGACCACCTGAAAGGCGAGGTTGATGCCCTCAAGAAAAGGTTAAATCAGGAGGAGGGGCGCCGGCAAGCCGCGATGGACGCCCAGGCTACTGCCGAGGCCGAGCTGGCCTTTCTTTATAAACAAGTCAAAGGCGCTGCTTCCCTGGCAGAAAAGGCTTCTGAAGAGGCGGGCCGTGCTCGCGGCTTCCAGCATGAGCGCTCCCTGATGTTCCGGCCACTCGAGAGGAGGGCTACTCGGGCCCTGAGCGACATCTGTGGCTCGAGCGTCTCGAGCCCCTTGGTTCCAGACGATGCCGGGTATCTGGGCTTCTTTTCCAGGGTCGTGGAGTGCCTTGAGGGGGGCGCGGAGAAGATCCGCGTGCTTGTGGAGGAGAGGCGCCGCGACCTCCTCGAGCGGGCGGCCTTGAACGTCTTCAGCCACCTCCTTCGTCTCGACCCGCACTTTGATTTTGGAGCGGTGCTTGGTCCTGTGCCTGAAGCGGCTCGTGCTGCCCTCGCCGAGCGGGTTAAGGACCATGTGGACGACCTGATAACGGGGCTTGCTTCTGACGAGGCCGAGGGCGGTGCCTGAGCTGGGAAGCGTGAAGCCGTTGCCGGGTAGTGGTGGCGAGGATAATGATGACGGCGCCCCTCCTTGGGTAGCCTTCTTGTTCTCCTGACAGGGTTATGTATGCAGCCTAGCGGCAACTCTTATGTATTTTTGTGAAATGCCTTGAATGTGTCCCTGAATGACGAGGTATGCAGCGCCGCGCTTCATCTTGTCCGGGGTTGCTGCCATTCCGGTTGTCACGCTTGCGGTAGCCTTCGGTGTCGTAGGGGTTAGCCGCAGCGTCTGGGGAGGGTCCGGTCATCCTGGGGGTTTCCCTTTCACGTGAAGGGGATGAGTCGGGAGCCCCTTTCGGCACTCTGTGTCTGCAGGCCCCGGTCCCGCACATTTCCCGACCACCGTAGCATACGACCGGATCACCAGGACGCAGCTACGAGGTCAGGCCTCGGCACCCTTGACACCGACCGGATCACCAAGGACGGCATCAAGGGGCGAGTGTCCTTGTGACCGGTAAGGCTCCTGAGGCTCGATGCTCAGGAGCCCCCTTTGACGCTCAAGCGGCTCTACGTCGGCAGGTCCCAGTCCCGCACATTTCCCTACCACCGCTAGGTACGACCGGATCACCTGGACGCACTTCACGGGGTGGGGCCTCGACACCCTTGATGCCGACCGGATCACCAAGGACGGCTTCAAGGAGCGAGTGGCTATATGACCGGTAAGGCTCCCGAGGCTCGATGCTCAGGAGCCCCCCTTGACGCCCGAGTGACCTCCATTTTATCCTGCGGGATACTGTCTCAGGAGGCCCTGGGGCCTCCCGAGACTCCATGCTGTTGTACCATGCTGCGACCGGAGCCCCCGAGTGGGGGTTGTCTGCCCAAAGATGCATGTTCCCGAGGCGACAGGGCCTGGCTATCCAGCTCCGAGGCGCCTCGGGAAGGGCCGGAGCGCATGGCTTTTCGCAAAACGCAAATCCAGAAAGAGAGAGAGAACTCAAGATTGGTAAAACGAGAGAACAAAGAGAAAAAGTCCCCGCCCTTCTTTTTCTTTTAAAACATAGAGTTACGAAATCCTCGAACTTCTGGCAGGTTCAAGCACAAAAAGGACCATCGAAGGTTGCAACTTGGAATACAAAAAAGAGCGAGAAAACGGCCGCGTCCGGCTTTTTAGGGTAGTCCTCGTCTTCGTCTTCCCCCAGCGCTGAGCGTAGGGCATCCACGTTTCATGGGCATAGCCATTGGTGGGCAGTGTTGACTTCTCCGCCAGCGCGGAGCTGTGGCTGCCACGTAGCGTGGGAGGAACCCCTCTGCGTCCTCGGGGGGCTCCGGGCGTATACAGCCCACTCATTATTACGTGAGAGTGTCACGGGTCGGTGTAGGTCCCGGGGGTGTATAGGGAGCTCCATGCCTCGCGGGCACGAAGCCCGCTCCCAGCCCCCGGGCTCGTCGCGGCGAAGTGGGGTCTGCTCTGGGCGGGCCCTCGAGCGTAGGGGGAGCCCCGTGCGCTCTCTGACTGGAAGGCCTACCCCAGAAGAAGGCCCTGGGTTCCCCGGGCGGTGCCCCAGCGCGCCTCGCTGGGGCCCCCGGGGTTCCCGTGCTGGTACTCGGGGCCCTACCCCCAGGTCAGGCGAGCCGGGCCTGGGGACATGGGCGAGTACATGATCGCCCGCTGGTGATCGAATGAAACCCGACCCGGAGACATGGGCGTATGTTCCACCCTCCGTCTCCAAGCGAGCGTCGCGCGCCCCGGAGACAAGGGCGCATGTTCCACCCTATGCCTCCAGGTTGGGATCGTCTGGCCTAGGGACATGGGCGTGTGTTCCACCCTCCATCCCCAAGCTGGGGCCTCCCGGCCCTGGTACGAGGGCGCATGTTCTACCCTCCGTTCCCAGGCAAGTGACCCCCGGTCCCCAGACCCAGACGCCTGCTCAAGGCAGCTCCCTACCAATGGGTGTGCCTCGCGAGGGTCTCCGCGCCGGGCACCCTCGCGAGGCCAGCCCCGCAAGCCGCCCCGCGAGGTTGCACATACCTGTCCGCGCGGGGGCTGCTCGCGAAGTTGCGTGTGCGCCTCCTGTCGCCGTGGTAGCTGGCGCTGCTCCCTTCGTGGCCCGGGCGCGTGGCAACATGGTCGTTGTTGAGTTGCACGAGCCCCGGGGCATCGGCGTAGTTGAGCCTCCGGTCCTCCTCTCTGGTTCCGCCGAGCGTGCCGGGAGGCGTGAGGCGGCGCCCCTCTCGTGCGGCCGGCACCTGCGCCCCCGGTGTTGAAAATATGCCCTAGAGGCAATAATAAATTGGTTATTATAATATTTCCTTGTTCATGATAATCGTTTATTATCCATGCTATAATTGTATTGATTGGAAACTCAAATACATGTGTGGGTACATAGACAACACTGTGTCCCTAGTAAGCCTCTAGTTGACTAGCTCGTTGATCAAAGATGGTTAAGGTTTCCTAGCCATTGACATGAGATGTCATTTGATAACGGGATCACATCGTTAGGAGAATGATGTGATGGACAAGACCCAAACTATAAACGTAGCATATGATCGTGTCAGTTTATTGCTATTGTTTTCTGCATGTCAAGTATCTGTTCCTATGACCATGAGATCATGCAACTCCCTGACATCGGAGGAGTACCTTGTGTGTATCAAACGTCGCAACGTAACTGGGTGACTATAAAGGTGCTCTACAGGTATCTCCGAGGGTGTCTGTTGGGTTGGCATGGATCAAGACTGGGATTTGTTACTCCGTGTGACGGAGAGGTATCTCAGGGCCCACTCGGTAATACAACATCACAATGAGCCTTGCAAGCAATGTGACTAAAGTGTTAGCCACGAGATCTTGTATTACGGAACGAGTAAAGAGACTTGCTAGTAACGAGATTGAACTAGGTATAGAGATACCGACGATCGAATCTCGGGCAAGTAACATACCGAAGAACAAAGGGAACAGTATACGGGATTAACTGAATCCTTGACATAGAGGTTCGACCGATAAAGATCTTCATAGAATATGTAGGAGCCAATATGGGCATCCAGGTCCCGCTATTGGTTATTGATCGTAGAGGTGTCTCGGTCATGTCTACATAGTTCTCGAACCCGCAGGGTCTACACACTTAACGTTTGGTGACGATTAGTATAGTTGAGTTATTTTGTTGGTGACCGAAGGTTGTTCGGAGTCCCGGATAAGATCCCGGACATGACGAGGATCTCCGAAATAGTCCGGAGGTAAAGATTGATATATGTGATAATAGTGTTTTGATCTCCGGAAGGGTTCCGGAATTCACCGGAAGGGGTTCCGGGTGTTTACCGAAGTGTTCGGGTGCAGCAACACTTTATATGGACCAAAGGGGTAAAGCCCACGAGGTATTGGAAAGTGCAAAAGGAAGTTTTGCTGCTGCCTTAAGCGGTACTACCGCTGGTAAGGCAGTACTACCGCGTAAGCGGTACTACCGCTTGTCTGAAGCGGTACTACCGCTCAAGCGGTACTACCGCTCGTGAGCGGTACTACCGCTTGTGCGCGGTACTGCAGGGATCCGAGTTGGACTCTTTCCCTGCAGGCCAAACCGACCTTGTGCGGGCAAAACCGACCTGGAGGAGGCTTTTACTCCAAGTTTAGACCCCAGGGCTCAACATATAAATAGAGGGGCAGGGCTAGCACACGAGAGACATTAAGATTTCCCAAGCCGTGTGTCGGCAACCCTAACCTTCTAGTTCTCCCGTCATAATCTCCGTAGTGCTTGGCGAAGCCCTGCAGAGATTGTTCCTCACCACCATCACCACGCCGTCGTGCTGCCGGAACTCATCTACTACTTCACCATCGCTCGCTGGATCGAGGAGGTGAAGGCGTCATCAAGCCGTACGTGTGTTGAACACGGAGGTGCCGTTCGTTCGGCACTAGTTCGTGATCGGATCGAGGGACGACTTGCGATTTGGATCGCGGAGACGTTCGACTACATCAACCGCGTTTCTTAACGCTTCCGCTTAGCGATCTACAAGGGTATGTAGATTCACTCTCCCTCTCGTAGATGCTCATCACCATGGATAGATCTTGTGTGTGCGTAGGAAAATTTTTGTTTCCCATGCAACGTTCCCCAGCAGTGGCATCTGAGCTAGGTCTATGCGTAGATGAGATCTCGAGTAGAACACAAACGAGTTGTGGGTGTGGGTGTATACATATTGCTTGCCGTTACTAGTTGATACTTGATTCGGCGGTATTGTGAGATGAAGCGGCCCGGACCGACATTACGCGTACGCTTATGCGAGACAGGTTCCTTCAACTGACATGTAACTTCGTTGCATAAAGATGGCTAGCGGGTGTCTGTCTCTCTCACTTTAGTTGAATCGATTTCAATGAAGAGGGTTCTTTTAGAAGATCAAAAAGCAATCACTACACCACGTTGTGGTTTTGCGTAGGTAAGAACGGTTCTTGCAAACCCGTAGCAGCCACGTAAAACTTGCAACAACAATTAGAGGACGTCTAACTTGTTTTTGCAGGGTATGTTGTGATGTGATATGGCCAAGTACATGATGAGATATATGTGATGTATGAGATGATCATGTGTTGTATAGAATATCACGACTTGCATGTCGATGAGTACGGCAACTGGCAGGAGCCATAGAGTTGTCTTTAATTATTTTCGCCGTTTTGCTTTACTTTATCGCTATGAGTTAGCAATAGTCGTGGAAGCAACAGTCGGCGCGACAACCTCATGGCGACACGTTGATGGAGATCAAGATGATGGAGATCATGGTGTCATGCCGGTGACGATGGAGATCATGCCGGTGCTTTGGAGATGGAGATCAAAAGCACAAGTTCATGGCCATATCATGTCACTTATGATTTGCATGTGATGTTAATCCTTTTATGCATCTTATTTTGCTTAGGACGACGGTAGCATTATAAGGTGATCCCTCACTTAAATTTCAAGATAAAATTGTGTTCTCCCCGAGTGTGCATCGTTGCGAAAGTTCGTCGTTTCGAGACACGCCGTGATGATCGGGTGTGATAGACTCTACGTTCACATACAACGGGTGTAAGCCATGTTGCACGTGCGGAACACTCGGGTTAAACTTGACGAGCCTAGCACGTACAGACATGGCCTCGGAACACAAGAGACCGAAAGGTCGAACATGAGTCATATAGTAGATATGATCAACATGAAGATGTTCACCATTGAAACCACCTCAACTCACGTGATGATCGGACTTGAGTTGGTGGATTTGGATCATGTTACACTCGAATGACCGGAGGGATGTCAATTTGAGTGGGAGTTTTTAAGTAATATGATTAACTAAACTCATTATCTAGAACAATAGTCTAAGTTGTCTTTGCTATATTTATGTTGTAGATCATGGCTCGCGCAGTAGCACCCCTGAATTTTAATGCGTTCCTAGAGAAAGCTAAGTTGAAAGATGATGGAAGTAACTTTGTGGACTGGGCCCGTAATCTAAGGATTATCCTTACGGCTTCCCAGAAGGCTTATGTCCTTGATGCACCGCTTGGTGATCCACCCGCTCCAGTTGAGTCTCTAGACGTTGTGAACGCCTGGCAGGCTCGTTCTGAAGATTACTCAATAGTTCAATGTGCAATATTGTATGGCTTAGAACCGGGACTTCAAAGACGTTTTGAACGTCATGGAGCATATGAGATGTTCCAGGAGTTGAAGTTTATCTTTCAGAAGAATGCCCGGATCGAGAGATATGAGATCTCCGATAAGTTCTATGCTTGCAAGATGGAGGAGAACGGGTCTATCAGTGATCACGTGCTCAGAATGTCTGGGTACTCCACCCGTCTGGCTGAATTGGGGATGCCCCTTCCGCCAGAGGCTATCACTGACAGAGTTCTTCAATCATTGCCACCTAGCTACAAGAGCTTCGTGTTGAACTATAACATGCACGGGATGAACAAGTCAGTCGCCGAGCTATTTGCGATGCTGAAAGCCGCTGAGTCTGAAATTCAGAAGGAGCATCAAGTGTTGATGGTCAATAAAACCACTAGTTTCAAGAAAAATGGCAAGGGTAAGAAGGGTAACTCCAAGAAGAGTGGCAAAGCAGTTGCTCCTCTCGTGAAGAAACCCAAGGCTGGACCCAAACCAGAAACTGTGTGTTTTCATTGCAAGGGAACTGGACACTGGAAGCGGAACTGCCCCAAGTATTTGGCTGACAAGAAGGCGGCCAACAACAAACAAGGTATATATGATATACATGTTATTGATGTGTACCTTACCAACTCTCGTTGTAGTGCCTGGGTATTTGATACCGGTGCGGTTGCTCATATTTGCAACTCAAAACAGGAACTGCGGAATAGACGGAGGCTGGCAAAGGACGAAGTGACGATGCGCGTGGGAAATGGTTCCAAGGTTGATGTGATCGCCGTCGGCACGCTCGCTCTTCGATTACCATCGGGATTAGTGATGAACCTGAATAAATGTTATTTGGTGCCGGCGTTAAGCATGAACATTATATCTGGATCTTGTTTATTGCGAGACGGTTACTCATTTAAATCAGAGAATAATTGTTGTTCTATTTATATGAGTAATATCTTTTATGGTCATGCACCCAATGTGAGGGGTTTATTCTTATTGAATCTCGATAGTAATGATACACATGTTCATAACATTGATGCCAAAAGATGTAGAATTGATAATGATAATACCACTTTCTTGTGGCACTGCCGTTTAGGTCATATTGGCGTAAAACGCATGAGGAAGCTCCATGCTGATGGACTTTTGGAGTCACTTGATTTTGAATCACTTGACACATGTGAGCCATGCCTCATGGGCAAGATGACTAAAACGCCGTTCTCTGGTACAATGGAACTGGCAAGTAACTTATTGGAAATCATACATACTGATGTGTGCGGTCCGATGAGTATTGAGGCGTGCGGTGGTTATCGTTACTTTCTCACCTTCACTGATGACTTAAGTAGATATGGGTATATTTACTTAATGAAACACAAGTCTGAAACATTTGAAAAGTTCAAACAATTTCAGAGTGAAGTTGAGAATCATCGTAACAAGAAGATTAAATTCCTACGATCTGATCGAGGAGAAGAATATCTGAGTTATGAGTTTGGCAGTCACTTAAGACAATGTGGAATTGTTTCACAACTGACACCGCCTGGAACACCACAGCGTAATGGTGTGTCCGAACGTCGTAATCGAACCTTATTGGATATGGTGCGATCTATGATGTCTCTTGCTGATTTGCCACTATCGTTTTGGGGTTATGCATTAGAGACAGCTGCATTCACTTTAAATAGGGCACCATCGAAATCCGTTGAGACGACGCCATATGAACTTTGGTTTGGAAAGAAGCCAAAGTTGTCGTTTCTTAAAGTTTGGGGATGTGATGCTTATGTCAAAAAGCTTCAGCCTGAAAAGCTGGAACCCAAAGCGGAGAAATGCGTCTTCATAGGATACCCAAAAGAGACAGTTGGGTATACCTTCTACCTCAGATCCGAAGGCAAAGTGTTTGTCGCTAAAAACGGAACATTTCTTGAGAAAGAGTTTCTCTCGAAAGAATTGAGTGGGAGGAAGATAGAACTTGATGAGGTTGTTGAACCTTTACTTCAACCTAAAAGTAGCGCAGTGTAGAAAGATGTTTCTGTAGAGCCTACATCAGCTGAAGAGGAAGTTAATGATGATGATCATGAAGCTTTGGATCAAGTTGCTATCGAACCTCGTAGGTCGACAAGGACGCGTACTGCTCCTGAGTGGTACGGCAACCCTGTCTTAGAGGTCATGTTGTTGGACAACGATGAACCTACGAGCTATGGAGAAGCGATGATGGGCCCGGATTCCGAGAAATGGTTAGAGGCCATGAAATCCGAGATGGGATCCATGTATGAAAACAAAGTATGGACTTTGGAAGTATTACCTGAAGGGCGTAAGGCCATTCAGAACAAATGGATCTTTAAGAGGAAGACGGACGCAGACGGTAATGTCACTGTCTATAAAGCTCGACTTGTGGCAAAGGGGTTTTCACAAGTTCAAGGAGTTGACTACGATGAGACCTTCTCACCCGTAGCGATGCTTAAGTCCGTCAGAATCATGTTAGCAATAGCTGCCTTTTTCAATTATGAAATTTGGCAGATGGATGTCAAAACAGCGTTCCTTAACGGTTTCCTTAAGGAAGAGTTGTATATGATGCAACCAGAAGGTTTTGTCGATCCAGAGAATGCTGACAAAGTTTGCAAACTCCAGCGATCCATTTATGGACTGGTGCAAGCATCTCGGAGTTGGAATCTTCGCTTTGATGAGGTGATCAAAGCGTTCGAGTTTATACAAGTTTATGGAGAAGCTTGTATTTACAAGAAAGTGAGTGGGAGCTCTATAGCGTTTCTAATATTATATGTGGATGACATATTGCTGATTGGAAACAATATAGAAATGTTGGAAGGCGTGAAGGAATATTTGAACAAGAGTTTTTCAATGAAGGACCTAGGAGAAGCTGCTTTCATATTAGGCATCAAGATCTATAGAGATAGATCGAGACGCTTAATAGGACTTTCACAAAGCACATACCTTGACAAAGTTTTGAAGAAGTTCAAAATGGATCAGTCCAAGAAGGGGTTCTTGCCTGTTTTGCAAGGTGTGAAGTTGAGTAAGACTCAATGCCCAGTGACTGCAGAAGATAGAGAAAAGATGAGTGTCATCCCCTATGCTTCAGCCATAGGCTCTATCATGTATGCAATGCTGTGCACAAGACCCGATGTCTGCCTTGCCATAAGTATGGTCGGAAGGTTTCAAAGTGATCCAGGAATGGAACACTGGACGGCGGTCAAGAATATCCCGAAGTACCTGAAAAGGACTAAGGACATGTTTCTCGTTTATGGAGGTGATCAAGAGCTCGTCGTAAAGGGTTACGTCGATGCAAGCTTTGACACTGATCCGGATGACTCTAAGTCACAAACCGGATACGTATTTATTCTTAATGGGGGTGCGGTAAGCTGGTGCAGTTCCAAGCAAAGCGTGGTAGCTGATTCTACATGTGAAGCGGAGTACATCGCTGCCTCGGAGGCGGCGAAGGAATGTGTCTGGATGAAGGAGTTCATGACAGATCTTGGAGTAGTGCCTAGTGCGCTTAACCCAATGACTCTGTTTTGTGATAATACTGGTGCCATTGCTCTAGCCAAGGAACCAAGATTTCACAAGAGGACCAGACACATAAAGCGACGTTTCAATTCCATCCGCGATTACATCAAGGAGGACGACATAAATATTTGCAAAGTACACACGGATCTAAATGTTGCAGATCCGATGACTAAACCTCTTCCAAGGGCGAAACATGAACAACACCAGAACTGCATGGGTGTTCGATTCATTACAATGTAAATCACATAGTGATGTGAACTAGATTATTGACTCTAGTGCAAGTGGGAGACTGTTGGAAATATGCCCTAGAGGCAATAATAAATTGGTTATTATTATATTTCCTTGTTCATGATAATCGTTGATTATCCATGCTATAATTGTATTGATTGGAAACTCAAATACATGTGTGGGTACATAGACAACACTGTGTCCCTAGTAAGCCTCTAGTTGACTAGCTCGTTGATCAAAGATGGTTAAGGTTTCCTAGCCATTGACATGAGATGTCATTTGATAACGGGATCACATCGTTAGGAGAATGATGTGATGGACAAGACCCAAACTATAAACGTAGCATATGATCGTGTCAGTTTATTGCTATTGTTTTCTGCATGTCAAGTATCTGTTCCTATGACCATGAGATCATGCAACTCCCTGACATCGGAGGAGTACCTTGTGTGTATCAAACGTCGCAACGTAACTGGGTGACTATAAAGGTGCTCTACAGGTATCTCCGAGGGTGTCTGTTGGGTTCGCATGGATCAAGACTGGGATTTGTTACTCCGTGTGACGGAGAGGTATCTCAGGGCCCACTCGGTAATACAACATCACAATGAGCCTTGCAAGCAATGTGACTAAAGTGTTAGCCACGAGATCTTGTATTACGGATCGAGTAAAGAGACTTGCCA
This sequence comes from Elymus sibiricus, assembly GCA_039707655.1. Taxonomy (NCBI): domain Eukaryota; kingdom Viridiplantae; phylum Streptophyta; class Magnoliopsida; order Poales; family Poaceae; genus Elymus; species Elymus sibiricus. The sequence continues at coordinate 258,211,147 of CM077675.1, read as the reverse complement.
GTAACGAGATTGAACTAGGTATAGAGATACCGACGATCGAATCTCGGGCAAGTAACATACCGAAGAACAAAGGGAACAGTATACGGGATTAACTGAATCCTTGACATAGAGGTTCGACCGATAAAGATCTTCGTAGAATATGTAGGAGCCAATATGGGCATCCAGGTCCCGCTATTGGTTATTGATCGTAGAGGTGTCTCGGTCATGTCTACATAGTTCTCGAACCCGCAGGGTCTACACACTTAACGTTTGGTGACGATTAGTATAGTTGAGTTATTTTGTTGGTGACCGAAGGTTGTTCGGAGTCCCGGATAAGATCCCGGATATGACGAGGATCTCCGGAATAGTCCGGACGTAAAGATTGATATATGTGATAATAGTGTTTTGATCTCCGGAAGGGTTCCGGAATTCACCGGAAGGGGTTCCGGGTGTTTACCGAAGTGTTCGGGTGCAGCAACACTTTATATGGACCAAAGGGGTAAAGCCCATGAGGTATTGGAAAGTGCAAAAGGAAGTTTTGCTGCTGCCTTAAGCGGTACTACCGCTGGTAAGGCAGTACTACCGCGTAAGCGGTACTACCGCTTGTCTGAAGCGGTACTACCGCTCAAGCGGTACTACCGCTTGTGCGCGGTACTGCAGGGATCCGAGTTGGACTCTTTCCCTACGGGCCAAACCGACCTTGTGCGGGCAAAACCGACCTGGAGGAGGCTTTTACTCCAAGTTTAGACCCCAAGGCTCAACATATAAATAGAGGGGCAGGGCTAGCACACGGGAGACATTAAGATTTCCCAAGCCGTGTGTCGGCAACCCTAACCCTCTAGTTCTCCCGTCATAATCTCCGTAGTGCTTGGCGAAGCCCTGCAGAGATTGTTCCTCACCACCATCACCACGCCGTCGTGCTGCCGGAACTCATCTACTACTTCACCATCGCTCGCTGGATCGAGGAGGTGAAGGCGTCATCAAGCCGTACGTGTGTTGAACGCGGAGGTGCCGTCCGTTCGGCACTAGTTCGTGATCGGATCGAGGGACGACTTGCGATTTGGATCGCGGAGACGTTCGACTACATCAACCGCGTTTCTTAACGCTTCCGCTTAGCGATCTACAAGGGTATGTAGATTCACTCTCCCTCTCGTAGATGCTCATCACCATGGATAGATCTTGTGTGTGCGTAGGAAATTTTTTGTTTCCCATGCAACGTTCCCCAACACCCGGCGGCTCGAGCCAGGTCCCTAGCGAGCGAGGACCGCCACGGACGTCCCGAGCGCGCCCGTGTGGTCCAAGCGCCGTGCCCTCCGGTCGTGCGAGTCCACGGGCGCGAGCCCCGCTGAGGTGCACCTGGGTTTCGTCGGCGGCGGTGTCGCGCCCAGGGGCGCGCCTGGCCTCGTCGGTGCGGCGGTCGCGGGCGGTCTGTTGGCGCTGTAGCTGCTGCGCCACGAGGAGCGCGACGAGTCTGTGTGTTGGGTCTTGACAGACTCGGAAGAGTGGCGGCGCGGCGCGAGCGCGGGGGAGGGCCAGGGTGACGGGGGCGTGCCGTGCCGTTGGTGAAGGCGACAGCCCCCAGCGCCCGTTGGGAGTCCGGCCGGTGACGGCGCCCGTTGACGGGGTGGCAGAACGCCGCGGGGCGCCACGGCCCGCCGTCGCCGGCCGCGCCATGCGGGTGGCCCACCGCTTCGCACGGGCTCGACGTCCTTTTGCCATGAGTGCAATGAACGAAGGCAAGGCGAGACCTGAGGAAGATTTCGACACGCCCCCTACCTGGCGCGCCAAATGTCGGATTTCGGGCTCCGCAAAACCCTTAAGATTCGAACACAGCGGCGTGTGCGAAGATCCCTCGCAGCCTTGCCCAACCTAGCTCGCTACTCGATGAACACAGCAATGAACTCGCACAATGACGAGGAACAAGATGACACGATAGTTTACCCAGGTTCGGGCCGCTGCGAAGCGTAATACCCTACTCCTACTTTGGTCGATTGCCTCTCGAGGAGGTGGGGTGGATGAACTAGTACAGAGTTTCAGGGCCTCATGAGGGTGCTCCTGAGGTGTTCGTGGCCCTCTGTTGGCTCGGTGATGGGTGAGTGGTAGAATGGATTCGGATCCCTCTCTACGGTGCAACCTACCCTCTATATATAGAGGTGGCTCGAGTCCTCTTCCCTTATCGCAATGGCGGGAAGGGATCCCACAACGGCCAATTTCGAAGGGGGACAGGAGTACGTGCCCGCCCTGCCCAAAGGCGGTCTTCGCCTGCAAAGTAGCTGTCGACGGCGCAGGGATGGGCTCAGCGATGACATCCGCCCTGCGGGGCTGGTGGTTGCGGTCTTGTTGCACCGGAATGGAAACCTTTGGGGGTGCTTTTGGAACCCGCGTACGTCCTTGCTCCCTTTGCACCAAAGGGGAAACTGCGCCGTCTGGCGCACTGGCGCCTGCCTGTCCTTCCTTGCGTCATCTATGACTCCTGAGGCCGGGCCTTGCATAGGGATCTCCGCAGCTCCGGAGGGGGCCTGGGGAGGTCCATCCCTTGCCGGTCTTGACGCTGCTCCTCCTCGCGAGCTTAGGGCCCTCGCGAGGGCCTTGTCTTGAGTGGGGCCACGCCCGGCTATGCTTGGTTGATGAAGTGGGCCATGCCCTGGGCCGCAGGCAGGCGGGCCTGGGTACCCCCGTTCCCAGAACGCCGACACAAATGATAGGAGACACACATCTAATTAATCTATTCATCAAAACTTTGGTAATTATGTTGAAACTTACATTTAGTAAGCACATTGGTCTAAATTTTTGGATTTGCTTGGCATCATCAGTTTTTGGCACTAGAGTGATGATGCTATATTTCAGACTAGAAATATATATTGAGCCATTGGCAAAATCATCTACTAAATCTTCCAGGTCCATCTTCACCAGCTCCCAGAAATCCTGATAAAAGTCAGCTGGGAACCCATCAGGGCCTGGGCTTTTATTTCTCTCCATCCCAGACACCACCTCTTTTCTCTCCTTGAGGGAGAAAGGGGCAATAAGGTCTTTTATATCAGTATCAGATATTTTTTTAACTCATTCCCAGTCAAAGCTATGTATGCCTCCTCAGGGTGACCAAATAATTTCTTATAGAAATCAGAGATGTATCTCATAAGATTATGTCCACCCCCCTCTATAACTCCCTTTTCTTGTTCTAGGGAAGTAATCCTATTTTTTCCTCCTTCTTCCATTCACTTTGGCTTGGTAATATTTGGTATTTCTGTCTCTATCTTTAACTTCCTTGTCTTTGTATCTTTGGAGCAACTTCATCTCTTCTTGTTTTAACAGTCTATCCAATTGTTCTCTGGGATCTTTCTGCTCCTTCATAACAATAGGAGTAAGTCCCACCCTCTCAACGTTTTTATCAATGTCATCCAATTTTTGAGCGATTTCAACTTTAATTTTTCTATACCAAGCATCAACATTTTTATTCCATCCCTTGATTTTCTTCTTCAGCTCTCTCATCCTAAGTTGCCATCTATCTAAGGTTGATCCCAGGAAATTGCTTTTCCATCTTTTACATACATAATCTTGGAAGCCATCTCTCAGGAACCATGCATTTTCATATCTAAAAATGGGCTCACCTCCACCATGTTCCCCAGAATCTAAAAGAAGTGGAGTATGATCATAGACTTCCCTCACCAAAGCTTGAGGCATACAGAGTGGGTATTTCTCTTCCCATAAAGGACACATCAATACTCTATCTAACTTTTCATAAGTGGGGTCAGGGAGATTTTTTGACCAAGTAAAATTTCTACCATTCACAAGGAGCTCTCTCAATCCGGCATTTTCAATGATGGCATTGAACAAGAAACTCCAGTGTTTATTGCTCACTGGTTTGTTCTTCTCAGTTTCTTTTCTAATAATATTAAAATCTCCCTCCACAAAAAATGGCAGTGGATTATCATGATAGAGCCTGGCTAGCTCAGCTAAGAAACTATCTTTCTTCTCAATTTGGGTATCACCATACACTGCAACCAGGTTCCAATTAAATTTGTTTTTCCTATCTACCACTAGCACCCTAAGAAAATATTCCCCATGTTCAACATTAACAATGTCAAAATAGTCTTTATTTACTCCCACGAAAATCCCCCCAGATGATCCTCTGGGTGAGTTCGAGTGCCAATCAAAGTTCCTGCCACTACACAGATTATGTAATTCACTTTTTGTGAACTGTTTTTTGATAGTTTCCAAAATCACAGCAAAATCCAGCTTATGTTCCCATATTAGCTCCCTAATATATCTCTTTTTAGGATCTTTACCAATGCCTCTTGTATTCCAGAAAATTCCTTTCATTGCTAAAAAACTCTATTTTGTAGGGTTTCTTCCTTCTTTTCTTTTTGTTTCTTAAAATACCCACCCCAACCGATTGCTTCACACAGTTAATCCCTGATGAGCACATCTTTTGCATTTTTCTATTAGAGAACATCCCTCTTGATTTTTGGAATTGCCCATCTTCATTGTCAGCATCATAAACCTCTAGGTCTGAGCATAATTCTTCAGTCATGGCATCCCCAATATCAATATGTACTGGTATACCCTCACACTCATGAGATTTTTCTTGGTTAACAATATTTTGAAGGTAAAAATCCCTTCTAGACTCCATTTTTCTAATGATATCAATATTTTTCTCTACCATATCAGTAGAACATCCCAAATCAATTCCAATCAAGGAAGTCACTTGAAGTAAAGTTGGTTTGGAAACAAAAGGATTAGAACTTTTACCATAGTTATCCCTCTCCTCAACTCTCAACTTGGCCATACCTTCCACCTTTTGGTCTTCCTTCCCTTTGTGTCTTAAACTTGTTCTCAGCATTTCCTATCTATCTTCCTCAGTCATATCTTCTGCACTCACCTCTTGTATAGCAGCTAGCCTCTCCCCAAAGTTCTCAGATTCTTGGCTGGCAGTACAATCAGTAGGTTCATAGTACTTTCCATGCTTGTCAGACTCTTATTTTCCCTCCCCAACCTCAATCTCTTTCTCCTCTTCATCTACTACAAGTTTAGCTAATTCCAACTCATAAGCCTCTCTGTTAGCAGCATCTAAGATCAATTGTTGCACAACCACTTTTTGAGAAGCTAGTTCCTCTTCAAGTTTCCTTTTATCAGCCTCCAAACCCATCATCCTTTCTCCTCTTTGCTCCACAAAGCAGTCTGCCTCATTTTCCCCTCTTTCAACAACTGAATTTTCTTGTACATCAGATACATCTCCCTCTGCATTCTACTTCTATCATGAACCATTTCTTTCATAGCATCTCCCAAGGAAGTTTCCAATGCTTCTTTTAGGCTGTCATTTTTTTTATTAATTTCCTCAATCTATGCCAAAGTCAGACTCCCCAGAGCAATTTTATTCTTGCTAGCTTCTTCCACTCTAGCTTTTCTCCTAGAATCTTCATCATCCATCCCAATCTCCATATATGACTTGTGGTTGTGCTCCTTGTACCAGCCCATTTCCACAACAAAATCAAGTTTAGCTTTAATCCTAAACATCAACACATCAGGGACAGTGATCTCCACATATCCAGGAATTTTCTCAATGGCTCTCACACCACACTTGGCTCTGACGTTTTCCAGATTAATAGTGTCCATATCAATCTCCAGAACAGTTCCCATAGCAACAGCCACCTCACACATGCCAAAAAAAGTGTCTAAAACAGTCACACACCTCACTAAATTTCACCCATACTATATGAAGTTTTCTCACTGCTTGGTGATCCAAGGTCCACCCTTTGACATTAATAACCACACGAGTATCCAGCAAATCAAAATCCTTGAACTTGGCCAGCTCCATCAGTTTAGCTTTGCTTGGGAATCTCATCATAAAACATCTGTCTCCAGCTTCCTTGATTCTCTGTTGCCACCCCAAGCTGAACATTTCTCCAAAGGCTTTAACAAAGTCAGTTTCATTAATTTTCCCAGAACTTATGTACACCACAACAAGTGGTTTGATATGATCAGCCATAAGCACATCTTTGAAACTTTGGACTAAAAGCACACCAAGGCCTTTGGCAGCATATCCTACATACTTTGGGACTGGTTTCATCTGCTTCAACCATGTGCACTTCTCAGTAATGTGATTATCCCTACCACATACCAAACAATGCCCAATTCTACAGTCCTTTGTGCTATGTCCAAATTCTTTACATTTGCCACACATCTTCCCGGGATTTCTATCACTCCCTTTTTGATCATCAAAGCTATTGCTAGATCCACCACTTCTCTGTCCAGTTTTTCTGAAGTCACTGTACTTGCTGCCACCACCTCCATCTAGGTTGCTATCACTGTTCTTCCTTTTCTTGTCCTCCATCAGATTTCCATTATTGTCACCTGTCCACCCACTCAAGTTTTGTAAATTGCCACCCCCAGCAGTCATGGACTGGGCCAGTTGAGAAAGGAGGGCTCCCAACAACTGTTGTTGTTGAAGAGGGGCAGCTAGATGCCCTTCAATCCCCTTAGTCACAGTTGCAGGCCCTTCCTGTTTGTCCAACCCTAGATTATTTGTAGAATTCCCACCAATCTCCAAATGGCCCACCTTGGCTTTCCAAACCTGCTGTCCATCTTGAATCAAACGGCCACCACCAGCCTCCTAAAACTGACCAAACTGATCTCCCATCCCCCCATTTCTATTGTCAAATCCTTCAGATCGAGAGGACGGGTACTAGCTGGAACCTGTCAGAGTTGTAGTTGTTACCTTGAAACTTTCTCTTGGCATCTCTGAATCCATTTCTCCCCCCCCCCTGTTTGAACCTGCCTCCATTGAAACCTCCTCTGTTTCCTCCACTCATCTCTCTCTATGGAGGCTGGGAGGAGGGAAACCCTAGAACAACCGAGCTCTCCTGGCTTGAATCCCACGATGGTTTTTTTATAGGAATGGTGGGGGTGACACACGGGAGGGGCCTCACATGGTCAACAAAAATTGTCTGGCTCAAAGTCCAGCAGCCTCTCCAGGTCCAACCCGACCGAACCCAGCAGGCCCACGCTGACTGCTTTTGCGTTGTCCTGCTGCCCCACATCACACACATTATCCCTAAATAAAAAATTCTCCACATGAGATTAGGGAAGTTCAATTTCTCCAAAATCTACGGTATCTCCAAAAGCTTGTGGAAAACTACGGTTCCAGGGAAGGTGAAAATGTTCCTATGGAGGGTATCCAAGCAATCCTTACCTACTGAAGACGTACGAGCACACAGGCATATGGCAAACAACCCTGTCTGCGGGATGTGTGGAGCCCCGGACTCATGGAGACACTCCTCGATCAGCTACATAACTTCCAGGTGCACTTGGGCACTAGTAGACGATGAGCTTGCTCAAAGTCAGGTAACCACAGTCAAGCCCAACGCCAAGCAATGGCTATTTATGCTCATCGATTTGTTATCGCATGAGAAGTTTGTTTTGCTGGCAGTCACACTTTGGGCCATATGGACAGCTCAACGTAAAGCCATACATGAGCAGATTTTCCAAACCCCTCAAGGCACACATTCTTTCATCGGGAACTTCATTTCGAAGCTAACTATATTATCATATCAGAGGGGTGCTACCACATCGAGAGATGCTGCGATCGCCCAGGTCAAACGACAGAGAGCGCCCCCTCCCGGGTATTTTAATATTCATGTTGATGCTGGGGTTAGAGCTGGGAGAGGAGGATCGGTAGCAACAGTTTGTCGGGATCAACACGGAAACTATATTGGAAGCTCGGCACTTGTCATTGCTGGAATGGAGAATCCTTCGATTCTCGAGAGCATTGCATGCAGGGAGGCTCTAGCACTCACCGAAGACCTCAACTTACAGAATCTGATGATTGTCTCTGAATGCAAACAAGCAATATCATACATTAAGAGAGGAAGTTCAGGGAAGAACGACTCGGTAGTACATGAAATCAAAGCTAGATCAGTTATTTTTCAATCTAACTTTTCGTTTGAAGGTCGTGCATCCAATTTGGAAGCACAAGCTAAGTTTTCCCTTGGTAGAGGTCCGGGGTGCCACGTCTGGTTGGGCCACCCCCATGACCCAAATTGTATCCCACGTTCTATGGTTTTTGATGAATAACACGGTTTTACCCCCTCAAAAAAAGAAAAAATGAGGGTTTTGCAAGAGAAAATCGCCATGGCCCTACGGTTTTCCTGAAATTGGACATATCGCGACATTTGATTTCGAGGTGCTTAGCATCGAAGGATCTGGCGTCAATCCAAGACGTTGGATTGACATCATGTTGTACTCGGCTAGCACAAAACTGCTGGTGAATGGAGTGTCGGAGAGGGTTTTATTTGTTTTAAATGGAGACAAAAACTTTGCCTCATCCATTAAATAAGGGAGAATAGGGTTTGTTACATACAACGCGATTACACAGCATGAGAATTACTCTTGCAATATTATGGACCCAAGTTTTTTTGCACTGGCAATGAACCAGAGGCTGGGCTCAGCTGCGATGGAGGTAAGTAAAACAGAAGGTGGCACGCACTTCTGCTTAAGGACTATTGCATTAGGATCGTTCCAGATAGTCCATGAGACAAGCATAATGAGGGATTCCTTGGCTTGCCTGAATGGCATGGCATCGTCACAAGTATTTGCCCACCAAGCCTCAACCGAGTCAAACAAGGGCCAAGCGTTCATGTCAAGCCCGAGAATGTTGTATTTGCCAATGACCAAATACCATAGCCTTCTAGCGGCACTCGTAGAAGAGGTGAGTCCCACATTCTTGCACCCTCTTGCAAAGAGGGCAAAGATCACAATTGGGCCACCCTCGCTTCACCAATCTATCGACGGTCCAGATTCTATCTTGTAGAGCCAACCAAGCAAAGAACTTGACTTTTGGACGAGCCCAAGCCTTCCAAACCATTCTATCCATGCGTGAGAGAATCATCCTTAGAAATTGTGCCTTGTATGCGGATGCCTGCGAGTAATGTCCGCTAGTCGTGTGCTTCCAAATGATGTCATCCTTGGTTTGCTCATCAAGCTCGACCTCGTGTGAGAAAAACTATGAGACGTGCTCGGCGGAGATGTTGGTGGGTGGTTTCATCTTGAGGATCCACGTGTTATGCTTGAGGGCCTCCTGCACCTTCCAATTCTTTCTTGTGGAAGCCTCATAGATGAGTAGGGCGATGTCCTTTTGCTTGCACCCAAGGAGGCAAGGCGAATTCCAAAAGGGGGTCTTTGCCCCGTCGCCTACGGTGATAGTGGTGGAAGCATAGAAGAAGTTGAGGTCCTCTTCGTCACAGGGGTTTCCCATCCCCACCCACATCATGTTGGGCTCCTTCCATTCATACCACGGTCAGCGCAACTGGAGAGCACGTGTAAACTTGTTAGTGTTAAGAACCCCAAGGCCCTCATACTCACATGGCCGGCAGACAATCTCCCAATTCACCTTGCATTTTGCCCCCATTGTCTTGTCTGAACCGGACCATAATAAAGATCTCTTGAGTTTGTTTACATGCAGAAGGATGGTTAGCGGAATGACCAAAGGTGTGGCGGGGTAGACCAGTTGGGAGGTGATCACGGACTTGACAAGAGCCTTTCGTCCGATGGTTGTGATGTTTTGACCCTCATAAGTAGTTAGCTTGCTTGCAACCTTGTCGACCGAAAACTGGAAATCCACAAGCTTTAGTTTCCAAACGGATAGGGGGGCAAGTAGCGCAAGGGGAAGGACATTCTTGCCGCCGGCAGACTTTGCATTAAGCAATCCAAATCAAGATGGTTGCACCGGATGGGCACGAACGCACTCTTGTGGAAATTGGTGCAAAGGCCCGTGACCTCCCCGAAGCCTCACATAATGTTTGCAAAGTTGTCCACATCTCTTTTTATTGGAGCCAAGAAAACAGTCGCATCGTCCGTGTAAAGAGATGTCATCATCATGGGTCCCCTTCCCCTGATCTTATGGAGGAGACCTTTTTTCGTAGCCACCTCGAGAATTCTTTGTAGTGGGTCAATGGCAATGACGAGTTTTTTTATCATGCTCGACGGTTGCATCGGGGGGGGGTCGATCTCGCCGCTCTTATTCTTGATTGCAATGGAGGCCTTGACTGCCCACCGTTTTCAAAAAGGCAACCGAAGCAGGGTGATCAGCTCATTTCCTGGCCTGTCAACAACATGATTCCTATCTATCTACATTGAGGATGTTGCCCTATTCATACGCCCATGTGCTCATGATCTCGCTTCCATCAAGTGTGTCCTGCTTGCCTTTGGTGACGTTTTCGGTCTATGTGTTAATTTACCGAAAAAGGCTTGCGCCCCGTTTTATATATATAAAGCAACCACCAAACCACAAGGTCCAACAAACTTCACACTGCAAACACACGCACACAACGGCGCACACAAGGTAGCATGCACACGGTACACATAGGTTTTGCGTGTCAAATTCGGGAAATCGATGGCGATCCTAATGCAAGGGGATTATGTTGCTCGTACTAGAGTTACATATATGATTTAGTGTGACTTAGGGGAGTTCCCTTGCAAATATTGGGTCTTCAAATATCTATGAAAAACTCGCCAAGGCTGAGTGGCAACCAATGCTAGACCAAGTCAAGCACTTTGGTCTAGCCTGGCAGTGCGGTTTGGTCGACTAGTGCTTGTAAAATCAGTGGTCATGGCCATCCCTATACACCATCTTATGGTAGTGGATGCTCCAAAATGGGTGTTTGAAGATACGAACATGTGGTTTAGATTCTTCTTCTGGGATAAGGATAATTGCAATGGAGGTTGGTGCCTTCTTGCGTGGGACATGATCTGTAGGTCGAGTCGTTTTGATGGTCTTGGTGTTAAGAACTTGCGACTACAAGGGTTGGTGTTACAGGTGTGTTGGGAATGCTTGTTGAGGACCTACCCCAACATGCCCTGGCAAGGCATCCAATGCTCGATGATCCTGAAGCTCGAGAGGTCTTCGACATCATGGTCTAAATTGAGGCATGGAATGTTCTTCGGGTACTTTTCTCGAGAGATTGATGGATCCATGGGCATGTTGTCGCTGACATTTCCTGCTAGTACTGGAAAGGTGATGATGGTGTAGAAAATCCATAGATCCCTGCAAAGGGTTCCTCATGGGGCAGAGTGCGCATAGAGGATCAGAATAGGTTACACACATGGGACGCGGATTTACCCATGTCCAGACTCTCGTGGTGAGGTAATACACTACATCATGCATGTCATTGTATTGATGTGCCCGGATGCATGGGCATACCCGAGGTGTGCCCGGGCCCATGGGCGTACCCGGTAGGTCCCCGATTGTATGGGCCTAATGTCGAGTGACCGGGCACATGGGCATCCCCGGCAGAGGCGAACATGACAATCAAGTAGCACATAAACTGCGCACACCCAAACAAGCAAGCAGCCACACAGATGATCGGACACAATAATCAACCAACCGGACATGACAATCAAGTAGCACATAAACTGCGCACACCCAAACAAGCAAGCAGCCACACAGATGATCGGACACAATAATCAACCAACCGGGTGCAAGAGGGCGACGAGGCATCTGGCCAGCCCACCCAGCCGCTAGAAATAATCCCGGGCAGGAAAACTGAACAGCTAAAGTGGGTAGATAGCCTAGGCAAGCACCGCTCGAACACGCGAGGCGACACAAGCGATACAAGGACAAAGCCCCGAGCCTTCCGGCACGCGCACATAGAGCCGGGTAGGCTCCATGCACGAGGCTCATGCGAGCAAAGAAGCCCGATAGGGGGCGAAGGACGTCGACATGCCGACTGAGCCTCACCTGGCGCGCGCGAGATTGGCGCATGCAAGCGTGACACAAAGCCCCGCCGGAAGGTGGTCGCGCGCACCCACTACCCATACGTCATGGACCCCCAGGAAAAATACACGGCCTCACAGTCGCGAGCGAGGCATCGCACAAGCCGATGCACGCAAGCGTGACGCAAAACACCGTGGGAAGGTGGCCCCGCGGCCCACGTGTCATGGACCCCCAAGGAAAACCAACCGGGTGTTGGGCGGCCGAGGAGATCAGACGGACGGGAGCGCGCCAGGGAGGCATCGACAAGAGGCACACGCGGAACGGACGGCGCGGAGGGCCCTCTTGCGTGGTGGAGCCCCGATGAGACGAGTACTCCATCATCATATATAGGAGTAATACTGATTTACATTGTACTGAGCTCCTGTCCAAACCTGGTAAGATCTGAATTTCTGTTTTTACCGTGGTACCTCTATATGTGGCTAGCAAACATAATAACAAATGAATATTAAGATAAATATATGCCTTGTATTACAACTCATTAGTATAAAATATTACAACTTGCACAACGCATGGTTGGCTCATAGTACAGTGGAAACATATGTAAAGAATAAATGGGGCTCCATCATCTCCAATTGGCTAGTTAGCGTTTTTTTTTGGTTGGAGTGTTGTTGTTGTTGTTATGGAAACAACTTTCAACTTGGAGTGTCCTTAGACCTAGCAGTGTGGTTAGTGAAATGTAAATACGAGTGTGTACGACAACTTTATGGGGATGGTCGTCATACACTGACAAAATGACATTTTGATGTTCTGTAAACAGGTTTTGCCGTCTCGTGAGAGTACGCTCTACGTCCTATGTGAGGAGAGTCGCTGAGAAAAATACTTGGCCCACAGAACAGTTAAAACATCATCCCCGCAACTCCTAGTGTTACAAGATCCCTCGGACTCTGAAGCTCGGCCTTCTTGAACTTTGATCACAAGTAAGGAGACAGTGGCTCTCCTCTTGAGTTTATTCAAGTGTAAATGAATGAGAATACATGCTCATGTGCAGTCTAAGGGTTCTTGACACATGACCAATAATATCCTTGAGGCCTTGAGGGTGATAAGTTGGAGGATTGCATGGATAAACGATGATCCATTTTTCGATAAAGGGCGCTTTATTAACTCAAAATGTAGCATCGAGTTCATACAAAACAGAAAGAGCAACACCCCGCCTCTGCATAGCTAAGATGCACACAGCCATCAAGCGAACAGTCTCACAAAGATTATAAAAGCGACAAAGTGGCAAAAGTGAAGTCATATGAGACCGAAACTATGCCTATGTCGACGGAGAAGGTGGGCCGATACGGAGATTATGTTGCCACCCATGTTGGATAAAACCCTCCCTGGCCACCCGCTCCAACCGCATACACACCGCCTTGAACAGCGATTGGTATTCCGGTCGATGCAGAGTAGACCACGTACGAAGCCAGTGCGTACAACGGTAAATAGCCTGCATAGGAGAAGATACTTTGCAATTAAAAACACAATCATTTCTACATAGCCAAAGCGATCATAGTAAGGCAGACGCTCCCACCCGTATTAGCGTACTAAACACAGTTGGTATTCCATCAAGCCAGTGGCCATATATATTGACAACACTTGTTGGTGGATACAAATTTGACGCTATTTGGATGACTGACCATGTAGAACGCGCAAACTTGCACTGAAAGAAGAGATGTTTGATTGTCTCGTCATGAGTACAAAAACTACACGTCTTGCTTCCTTTCCAGTTGCGTCGAGCGAGGTTGTCTTTAGTTAGCACAACTCCTCTCCGAAGATACCACATGAAAATCTTAACTTTTAGTGGCATCTTCGCTTTCCAGATTTGTTTATTATTATCCACTGGAATCTCTATGTGCGAGAGCGCACGGTACATAGAGTCAACTGTGAAGGACCCAGTTGTAGTAAGATTCCAGCGAAACACATCCCGCCCTTGTGTCAAGTTAATCGTATCCAGACGGGATAGAAGATGTTGCCATGACATAAGGCGGGGGCCAATCAAATCCCTCCTAAACGATGGTCCATGGGTCTATAAAAAGTTGAAAACTAGTCAAAAGTGGGCTCTCATGAATCATGATGAACCATGTCTTCTCATTCATTCATGAATAGACCATGACTAGCTAAGGGCAGAGATTGTCTGACTTGCAAGAGACAAGTCAGGGGCTGACATAGCCATCGATGGTTGTGATTATTCTCATATCACTGAACAGTGAACACACACAGCAAAAGCTTACTTAGCCATCGATGGTGTGATTATTCTCAGCTCACTAAACACACAAACAAAACTGCTACTCCATTCGTATGGTTAATGTTAGCCTCGGAATTGTATTAGGCTTTGTACTGTATATGTGAATGGAGGGAGTAGCACTTTACGTCTTTAGGGCATCTTCAAGGCGGACACGCAAACCGACTGCATCCGTTTGGACCGTGGAAACCATCTAACAGGGTCCTGTATCGGTCCGTGGAACGGTCTGGACGCAATTTCTCCCGCAAATTGGAAACAAAAATGGGGGATCTTTGCGGGAGTCAAGACACGAGAAACCTCGCTATCCGACGCCCTCAGCCCCCCCCCCCTCCCGGTCCCATTTCCTTGCACTCCGCCCCTTCTACCTCTTGCTTTCCACCCTCCACCTTCGCCGCCACTGCTCCTTGTACGTCTCCGGCCACTAGAGAGGCATTATCGGACGTCCGCAAATAGCACTGACGCGCCCGCTTGCCGTTTACAGCGGAGCTTTCCACCTTGGAGCCGTTTGTACCCAGGTCCACTCCGCCCCTGCCGACGACCTCCATGCCGGACACCATGCCCGGCAGGTGTTCGGTCAAATGCCATTAAGCTTATTTTCAAATGCTATGTCATTTTTTAGAGTTCGAAGGATGGTGAGATACTTGACCATGGAGGATGAATTGTTGTGCGATGCGTGGCTGGCCGTATCCGCGTATTTCGTAAAAAGGACCAGAGGGGAGCCCTTCTGACAGCAAGTGCACGAAATATTTCACGCACGAAAGTACATTGCGCCCTACGACATGTACATCATTCAAGCATGCAATGTGAAGTCGTTGTCGTATCGCTAGCAGACTATCCAGATCAGCGTCATCAAGTTTTGCGACGTGGTTCGTCAGCTCGAGGCAATGTGGCCATTGCACACGGTAGAGGACGGGATCGTAAGTTTTTTGCTTCCTCTTGCTCAACTTGTTGATTGATTCATTCACTCAATATTGGTCTACACGTAGCCCGCACGCGCTGTCGTGGCGTACCACAGGAAAGAGGGACAACCATTTACGTACACACACGATTGGATGAAGCTGAAGGGGCAGTATGTGTGGGAGGACATGATCCCTTAATCAAAAACTTGTTGGACATCTGCTTAACTTGAGACCTTGTTGTACTAGACTTAATTACATGATATGTATGGATGATTTGTGTTATTTCCTATCCAAACTTTGATGAATATCGTATGGTTTGCATGAATTTCGTCCTGTTTGTTAAGATGCGGGCTGAAATATATGCGGCTACGGTTGGATGGCGGCATCCGGCATCTCCGCGGACTGGTCCCCCTGTCCGCGGACAGATGTGAAAGAAAATTTGCAAGTTGCCGTTGAAGATGCCCTTAATGCAAGTTCACATTATTCACCCTTTAGGCTTCCTTTGGTTCATAGGATAGAAATATCATAGGAATAAAAAATCATAGAAATTGAGATGACATTTCATAAGAATTTTTTCCGTTCAGTATAGGCCAATTTTTTTCTTTGAAAATACCATCCCATAGAATAAGTACACAATTTCTACAAACCAAAGGAGGCCTAAATCAAACAAAAAGGACGCCGCGAAACAGCCCAACAACAAAAGTATTTGCAACATTTGTATGACAATAGGAACTGAACAGTCAGCAGTCAGCACTACCACATACTAGCAAATCTCCTGGATCACAAGGATTATCATACCTGATAAACTAAATCACATACTAGTCAACATTCTGGGATGTGTGAGATCGACCTGATAAACTAAATCCATCGCTCCCCAAGTTGCGAATCAGAGCAAAGGCCAAAGTAGTTTTTTTTTAACATACAAAGGCCAAAGTAGTTAGTACAGTACAAAACATTGACAAGATAGGCAGAATTAAAAGAGAAATACATATTCCAGTTACACGCTTAAACATGCATGGGCAACATATCACTAACAGTTTCAACAAAAAGACTAAAGAGACATCGGCAGTTTTTTTTCCCGGGGCAGAGACACTTAGGGCCTGGATAAGCATAATACTCTACTGGTGGAATTACGATCACCAATACAAGTGGTTTTTTTGACAGAAGTACTCGTAACACATCTGCTGACTGAACTTGCTTCTCCTCCAAAGCTTACACATGTTCTAAAAGAAACGCTTGGGGGGACGAGTAGTCTTCTCCCACAAATCTGCTAATGGAGAGGGAGAAACCAACTTTATTGACTCATATCTTGGGGTTGCCACAACAGCATCGATTCTCTCTGAAGGAACCAGAAAGTTGACACAAGCTTCTTTGAGCTTCTGGCAGTCGTGTCGATCAGCTTGACGCAGTACAACAGCCATATTATCGACATCAAGGTTCAGGCATAAGATGCGTTCACACATAAGCTTCAACCTCTCTAGACCATATCGATCCGCTGCTGCAAATAAATGTTGGACCACGGCATTTTTTTCATCTCTGTCAAGATCATCCATTGTAGGCAAGGAGTCAGTATAAACGAAGTGGAGCAGAGCCTCGAAAACCACCGGTTCCATGCGATCAACGGTTATGTGCAGCATCTTGTTCTCCTTCATGGGTTCACTGAGCTGCGCTTTGAAAACTGGCGACCTCGCAGAGAGCACTGCCCTGTGGGCAGGAAACATTTCTCCTCCAACTTTGAAGGTCACATCTGCTCTGGACTTATCCTTCAGCATCTTGCCAAAATGCTCTAATGCATTTGGGGGAGGGACTTCAATTTCGCAGGATGCTTTATTTTCAGACACCCTTAGTTCGCGTACCACAGTAACGACACACTCAATAACAAGGTGGTTATCTCGGACATACCCTGAATCTTTCAAAGCATGTTTACTGATAAATTTTTCACGCCCCCAGGAAGCCTCTTGGAAGCTGCTAGACTTGAACTGATTCGGCACCCTGGTCTCTGCACATATTGTACACGCATCTCCAGTGACTTGGTTGACCAGTCTCAGGTCTACGAACGCTAATGCCTCCGCATACTTGCTCATCAACTCCAGATAAACTGATATGTATTCCTCCCCATCATCGCCAGCAGCGTCCGGGCAGTATACAATAACCCAGTCAAATCCCCCCACCCTGAAGGTGCCGGAGCGGATGTAAGCCTCATAACCAACATTCCCATAACTGAACTGACATATCTGGAACCGATGTGTGCCTTGCACCGTCTGAGTTGTGCATGAAGATTCGGTGGTTGATGCCATTGCTCTTTGCTTGCTGTGATGTGCAGTTCCTGCAACATTTGCACAAGTATATGTGTTAGAATATCTATACAAGAAATCCGCCGCACATTCATCTCTTTGATTCACACCCATACGGATCCGTACAAAAATATATATGCAAAAAACAGCAGTAAAAAAGAAAAAGGAAAAAAATTCGTGAATCAGGACGGGATCAACATGACCGACACTTGATCCACACCGAAGAAACCCCAATAGCTGTCCTAACTGGAATCAGTAATGGACAAGCATTTGATACAATCATCCAAAAAATATGCAAGATAAGTCGGTGGACTTAAGATTAAGGCAACGTAGGCACACCACCAGCCTTTCTTCTTCTTCTTTTTCCATTTCAACAAATGTGACCACGAGGATCAGACGGCAGCGATAAACGATGAAGAGTTCTAGGTGGCGAGCGATGGAGAGCAGGCATACCTCTGGAGGCCCCGTCGTCGCGTCCGGCTCTTCCGTCGAGTCAAATGTTGCTGGTGGGTGTGGCGAATCTAGAGAAATGCGTTTTTCTGGGGATCCATGGGGGTTAGGGTTCTGGAGAATTGGAGAGGAGGCGGCCGGTGTGGTGGGACTGGGGGGAATGATTCGGTAAGTCGCCCGACCATTTTATTTTGTCTACCGCATTTTACACATTTGCCCTTGTCCTTTTTACTCTGGGGGTTAAATTCTTCTTTTTTAGGGGAAACTCCGGGGGTTAAATTCTCTCGATGAAGTTGGTCTTTTTTTTTTTTGAGGGAAACGATGAAGTTGGTCTTGCGGTGTCACATGAAACGCCTCAAAAACTCGAAAATGGACAATCAATTTAGATGCATATACTGCTCATCTACATCCGGTTAACAATAAATTCAAAAAAAAAATGCTAAAAATATTCCAAAAAATCTGAAATTATTGTAGGCGGAAGATGTTTCCATGCGTAATGTTCGTGCAAAATTTCAGCATGTTCGGACATATGAAGAGCTCATGATAAAAAAGACAAAATCGGTCAAAACAGTAAACAGTAAACTTTCTTACAACCCTAAATTTTGTCTTTTTTGCTGAGAGCTACAGATATGTCCAAACTCCACGAAATTTGACACAGACTTCACACACATCAGCATCTAGCGTCACAAGGAAATTTGGATTTTTTTTCATATTTTTACTATTTTAAATGAAATTACTATTCACAAATTATGTCATTACAATCTTATCAAAAAGGGCCAAACGGTTGTTTTAATTAAAGATTGGCCCATCTGGGCGAGTACATGGCTGGCCCTTTTCTGCTCATGCCTAATGCCTTTTATATCTTTTTTTATGAAACGATCCAGCAAATGTTGACCTCGTCGGAAAGCAGCGACAATACAAAGGTGGATGAAGTGATCCTAAGATCAGTTCAGGGAAACACCAACATGCTAAAAACAAAGAGAAAATAAAAGAACGGCTGGCCAAACATGCCATCCAACTCAGGGCACTCGGGCTAACTCCTCACGGTGGATCCCAAAGACTCTCTCTAAGCATCTGGCACCAGCTAGCCTCCATTGTTCTATTGAACTTGAGATGGCGATAGAGATATCTGAGATTGATGTCCGCCTTGCTCTGAAAGTACAACCCTTCTTCTCCTGTCAAATTTCCCAGCACGTTAGCAACATCAAGGTATCGATCCCTTTCATTAACCTTGGCATCGTGCCATCAACAATTTCACGGATGATCGTCGGGGAGTCCCTTGTGAGTCATGTCTCCTTTGGGGTGAGCGAGGCACAGCCCTTCTGCGGTCCAAGATTGTGCCAGGTTTCATGAGCATAGGGGCAACTCCAAAACATATGTTGCGAGGTCTCGAGGTTGTGCAAACAAAGCTGGCAAAAATATCCATTCCACCATCCTGTCCATTGCAGGCAGTCATTGCACCACAAACGGTTTTGGAGAAACAGCCGTGCATGCATCTTCATATTCCCTGGTGCCCAAACATTCCAGATTAGCTGATCAAAATATGTGCTTCTTCGCCCTTGGAACTGCATGTAGTACGCGGATCTTGTGGAGTGGGTACCAGACTCCTCAAACTGCCAACGGATGGTGTCGGGCGAGGCTCCATCGACTGGTAGAGCAGCTGCATGAACCATCATGTGCATGGAAAGAAACTCATTAAGAAGGTCGCGCACATCGCCGTGCGCCTGATCCTTGATCCATGTTTGATCGAACATGGCCTCCTTCGCCATCCTGTTTTTCCTCCTGGAGTGCTTAAAGAGTGTTGTGAATTATTGTTCTAGTGTGCCAATGTTGACCCATTGCGACTGCTAGAAAGATATCATCATCCCATCCCCGATCACCACCTTGGTCGATGCATTGAACAGAGCTCGGTCTTCCTTGTCACAGGGCAGCTCAGTGCCCGTCCATGGGCGGTCTGGATGTCGCCAGGCTATCCACGACCACCGTAGACGTAGGGCGCGAACGAAGCGTTGTAGGTCGTGCACTCCAAGTCCACCATACTCCGTCAGGGTGCAAACTGTTGGCCGGTGGACTTTGCAGCTCCTTCCAGAAATTTCATCATCTTGTTGCCACAAAAACCTCCTTCTGCAGTTGTCAATGTCCTTGAGCAGCCTCTTGGGACGCATAAGACGGTGAGTGCAAAGGTTGGCATGGCACTTTGCACACACCGCACTAGCACACGACGTCCGGCAATTGGAAACAAACTACCCTTCCATCCGGCTAACCTAGCTTTAATTCCGTCGAGAATGAACTGTAGGTGGATGATACGTCTCCAACGTATCTATAATTTTTTATTGTTCCATGCTATTATATTATCATTTTAGGATACTTTTTGAGTAATTATTTACCAATTTATATTATTTTTGAGCACTAACCTATTGACCCAGTGCCCAGTGCCACTTCCTGTTTTTTTGTGTGTATTTTGTTTCGTAGAAAATCCATATCAAACGAAGTCCAAACGCGATAAAAATTTACGGAGATTTTTTTGGAATATGTGTGAATTTTTGGAGTCGGAATCAACGCAATGCGATGCCCGAGGGCCGCACAAGCCAACAAGGCGCGGCCTGGTGGGGTCGCGCCCTAATGGCTTGTGGCCAGCCCTTAAGTTGGTTGAGGCTCTCCTTCCGCCGCAAGGAACATATTTTATCGATAAAAATCCCCTAAAAATTTCAGCCCGATCGGAGTTACGGATCTCCGGATATTTAAGAAACGGTGAAGGGGTCAGAAACCAGCCGTGGAAACAGAAGAGAGACAGAGAGATAGATCCAATCTCGGAGGAGCTCCTGCCCTCCGGGAGCCATGGCGGTCATGGACCAGTGGGGAAACTCTCCTCCCACCTAGGGAGGAGGCCAAGGAAGAATAAGAAGGAGGGGGGCTCTCTCCCCCTCTCTTCCGGTGGCGCCGGAGCGCCGCCGGGGCATCCATCGTGACGGCGATCTACACCAACAACTTCACCGTCGTCACCACCAACTCTCTCCCCCTCTATGCAGCGGTGTAAAACCTCTCTTCCTTGATGCAATCTCTACTTAAATCTGGTGCTTAATGCTATATATTATTATCCAATGATGTGTGGCTATCCTATGATATTTGAGTAGATCTCTTTTGTCCTACGGGTTAATTGTGGTATGATGTTATTGATATGAGTTGTATGTTGATATGGTGTTGTCCTAAGGTGCCTTCCGTGAGGTGCACACGTGAAGGATTCACGCTGGAGGGTTTGCAATATGTTCATGATTCGCTTATAGTGGGTGGCTAGAGTGACAGAAGCTTACACCCGAGTAAGGGGATTGTTTGCATATGTGAGTAAAGAGGACATGATGTTTAATGCTATGGTTGGGTTTACCTTAATGATTTCTAGTAGTTGCAGATGCTTGCTAGAGGCCCAATCGTAAGTGCATATGATCCAAGTAGGGAAAGTGTGTTAGCGTATGCCTCTTCCTCGTTGCATATGGTAAGTATCTATCATGTTATATTCAATTGCCTATGGACAATCTTTATCTTGCGTTACACAAAAAGCTTTCTACTAAACAACTTACTTATTAATCTTTATCTAAACAAACCCTAACTTTACTTGTTCTTTATTACCTTGCAAAACTATCTTTACACCTACTAAGTACTTCTAGTTTCTTTCCCGCAAAGTAGTTTCATACTTGTTCTAGGTAAAGTAAATGTTAGCGTGCGTAGAGTTGTATCGGTGGTCGATAGAACTTGAGAGAGTATTAATTCTACCTTTAGCTCCTCGTTGAGTTCGACACTCTTATTTATCGAAAAAGGCTATAAACGACCCCCTACACTTGTGGGTTATCAGTGGACTAGGCGTAGTCTAGAAGTAGCAACTGGCAGACCTGGGTACTTGAGCGGGAACGTTGTCGTAGATCCTCCAAAGTTGTGTAGCGCCCCCGTGAGGTCGATCTCTTCACATCTAATGCGTCCACCCGATGATTTCAAGGGGTTTATGCAAAGGCCGGTGGCGTTCCCAAAGTCATGGAGAATCTCCATCAACGTATCAATTTCACGGCGATCCGGATTGGTGAAGATCACCGCATCGTCCATGTAGAGGATGACCCGAAGTTTGAGCTCCCTCCTTGGAATAGGTTGGAGCCGCTATTGTTGCACTGCCATCGCGGGTACACGATGGAGGATCTATAACCAAGATGAAAAGAAACGCCGAAAGCGGGCCGCCTTGACAAATTCCCCGCCGGTGTTCTACCCTATCCCCGACCGAGCCGTTGAGAAGGAAAGAGGAGGAGGATGTTGATAGCAGCAGGGCCATCCAGTCCCTCCAACAGACACTAAAACCTAGTTGTTGTAGCCGTTCAAGGAGGTATTCCCAGGAGACGTTGTTGAACGCTTTGGAAATGTCTAGTTTCATCAAGAGGGCTAGAGTCTCCCGTCTATGCAGGGCCTTGCATGGTTCTGGACGTATAAGTAGCTTTCGTGGATGCACTTGGTTTGGAGGAACGCGGACTGCACCGGAGAGATCAAGGAGGGGATCACCTGAGCTAATCTAATAGAGAGCACCTTGGAGATTAGTTTTGCTACCGAGTGTATTAGACTAATTGGCCTGAAGTCGTTGATACTAGCAGATCTGTCCTTCTTAGGAATTAAGACTACCAGTGCGGAGTTTAATGCTGCAAAATTTCCTCCCAACAAGTGGTGTCGTTGAAGCCGTCGGGCCCTCGCGATTTCTTGGATGGAGATGCCATGATTGCTCACCAAACCTCATCTTCTATGAAGGGATTATCCAGCCCGCCGCCATGCACCGTTGGGAGTTTAATGGCTGCCCAATTGATGGTGGTGCTCCTGTTGGACGCCGATCCTAGGGAGGAACTAAAGTGCTCGTGGATCAATCTAGCCTTGTCGTCGTGTGTGGTAGCAAAGCCATTAGGACCTTTTATCGAGTGGATGAAGTTGTTGCGCCTTCGGGAGTTGATATTGGCTTGGAAGAACACCATTCGCGCATCGCCGGCGCGTAGCCCGGTTATCCTAGATGCTTTCCTTTTCCTAGCCCTATCTATTGTGGCAAGCCCAACAATGAGCACCTCGAGAAGCTTTCGGAGATGAAATTCACCCGTGGTTAGCCTTCTGGATTCTTGGGCCACGTTTAGTGCAGGACCAACTCGTTGGCCATGCGGAAT